>CP139505.1:251374326-252002911 GCA_021014915.2 Artemisia tridentata subsp. tridentata
CAGGAAATCACACATCTGTTTTTAGATATTTCACTCTTAACTAGTATTCATATGTCCCATGCCCAATTGCTGTTTACCTTTTACAATATAACAGACCTTTAACATTTTAATGAGGGAACCAGTGGCCTGCGGCTAACTGGTACAGACTGAACCTCTTGAACTAATGTTTTTGAACTTGAGACTCGCTGCCAATTGTGTGTTATATGACATTCAAAACACATTTAGATAAGGATGGTATTGTTCCTAGTTATTAGAAGGTAGATTTAAATCTGAAGGATCAGCATAGCTTGTGTGCTTTTGATGTCTTCTACTGTGGTAATTGAGTATATATTTTGAATCCTAATGAATATGCCATGATTTTTTCAGGTGTATGTGAGACCAGCTGGAAGTTATGTTATGGACAAACTTGAGTTGCGTAGAGTTGTTGTTTATCAAGAAAGGAATGTGTCAGGTATCTTGATAGTAATTAGTATCCCAACAGGATTAAGGGTGGCAGAAGCCTCTCTTTTGAAACAGTAGGTATATAATTTATGCAGTCTAATGTTCCTAGTTATTACAAGATGAGACTAGCAATAGCGTTTGAGTGGCTGCCCTCAAGTAATATTCTATACTAGAACTAGTGGCTGCCCTCAAACAATAGGTTTCCTGTAAACAATTGGAGTTCTAATACAATCTATGTTCCACAATGGAACTATACTAATTGAACAGGGCGGTTGGCTCTTTTATAGAGTTCACGAATGATGAAGATAAAGTGGTAAATCTATTTTTTTCACTAGGTTACCAACTTTAATTATTGATATTTTTTCTCTTTTTTTAAGTTGGTTATTTGTAAGGCTGTAATAGTTGCTTTATCATTTTTTTTTAGTTTTTATTATGAGCTGTAACAATGTCACTATCATATACATGTAGATTAAATTTTGGGAATTTATTCAGCATCTTAAATGTTTCAAGACAATGCCTTGCTTTTGGTGATGAAGATGTTGCAATCATTGCTTTTGTGATATTTGACGAAGTAATCGAGTCTCCAGCGCCCCTTCTAGGTGATACAGTTAAAGCCATACTCCAGTTCTCTCTCGAGGTTTGCTTAAGTCCAAATTTGGATTCCAGCACACGTCATCAGGTTAGCAGTAATCTCAAATTCTTATTAAGTTGTTAGACCCATGCATAATTGATAATTATGTATAAATATTATTTGTAAGGTATTATGTCTTTAACGCGCATGTGTGCTATAAAGATTTTAACAAACACCGTTTCATTTTCAACTCCTTCATATTGAAATGAATTACATAAGTAATTTTTTTTTTTAAACAATGGAATGTGAATATGCACTGGTCTAGTAAAAGTTAAAATTTATCCAAGAAGTGAAAATCACATGTAAATCACATGTGATTTTCATGTAAATCACATATGATTTTCAAGTAAATCACATGTGATTCCAGCATAAAAGTATTAATTTTGTGTGTTTCTTTTCTGTACTAAGGTTTTGCATTCTCTTGAAGACGGGTCAGTGGAATGTACTTGTAGGCCTTTCTTCGGTTCGGATTTCGATGTCGACACACATTCTGTGTTTTGAAGAACCATGATATTCATCTGGGCTGTAAACAAAGGTGGTATTAAAGGAGCAAGTAGAAAGAATGGAAGAGAATTAGCACCTCAAGCTATATCTAAAGCCGAAAAAGAAATGTGGATGTTGTGGAGAGAAGACTAACAAGCACACCAAGACTACATATCCGTCAAATACAAAAAATATTGCAAAACTAGCGAGAATTGTTGTTGCAGCACAAACGACAAACGCTTCTTGAATATCATACTCTATTTAGATTTGGATTTTTTCATATTTTTATTGAAATTTAGGAAAAGTGTTATGCGGATCTAGCAGATTTGGTATTAAACTGAATTATTTTTTGATGTTTTAGCAGATTGTTTGATGTTCTAGTAGATTTGGTATTGAACTGACTAATTGTTTGCTAGTTGTAAAGTTTCATTTTGTGAATCACATGTGATTCTACAAAATCACATGTGATTCTACAAAATCATATGTGATTCATTACAATCACATGTGATTCCTAAAACAAATCACATGTGATTCATAGAAAAATCACATGTGATTCATAAAAATCACATGTGATCCAGATGTAAAAGTAGGCTACAACCATCAGATTATGACATTTAGCAACAAAAAAAGAAGATAAAACTGATTTAAAACATTCACCAAAAGAGCAGTTAATAAACATATGAAAACATGTAGTGATCTAGCTGTATAACTTGTCCAGCCTACGACCATCAGTTATCACGTTTAACAAAATTAAGAAGACACATGCTAAAAACATACAACAAAAAGACAAGTTCATAAACATTACGGCTTGTTCAAAGATCATTACATACTTCTAATAAGATCATTACAACTTGTCCAAAAATACGATAACACAAACTACCATCAGAATACGATAAATAAAGTACGATAAACATGTTCTTTCAGAAGACTACCATCAGTTATCAAAAGAGTACCATCAATACTACAGCAAATTAGTTATCAACCACCAAAAGCCTGCAACGATCAGTACTACCGCAACCAAAAGCCTTGTGAGTCTTTGTCCTTCATTTCAACTTTGGAATGTGTGATTTTACTTTAGCAACAGAAGCATGTTTTGGATGTTCATAATTACGCTGATCTTGGAAAACAAAGTTTTCTACACAAAAAAAGTATGTTGGTAAGTAAACTGAATGATTTTGACAAGAATCACATGTGATTCACACAGAATCACATGTGATTTACAAAACTACTTTTTTTTAGAAAGGCGATTTACAAAACTACTTACCAGAAGTTCGCAAGCACCTTTGTACTTTGACTTGTAGGTTTCTCCTCATACGCTACCTCTACATCATGAATGTCAGACTCAATACTTCTAAGATGCGAATGATTTTTCCACTAAGAAGCTCATCAAGATCAATCTTCTCAAGAATAGAGGTCGAGAGAACAATATTCCATAATAATATGTTCCTCATTAGACGAAACTTATATGCTGCAAATCGAGATGCATTTGGTACAACCTTCAAAACTAGTGTGTTCTACGTTGGTACCTATTGAAAAATTATACAAAATCAGAATATAGGAAAAAAAAAAGAGTGGATAATATGGTAAAAGCTACTAACTTTCACCATTTATATACCAAAATTCATTCCGCCGCCGTTTACTTTTTTCTTTTAATTACGCATACTTTATTCATACCATCAAATTAGCCACTGTATTAGAAAGCCGGTCACGTAGAACAACCGGAAGTTAATTAATTGCTTTGCTGGAAAGAGGATAACCCAAAACCAAAGTTGTTGCAGCTACATCATACTTTGTCTCCTTAATACTAAGCAAATCCCAACAATTAGCTATTTCGTGTTGTAATATAGGAATCACAACCTTTTCAACCAAATCAGGTATAATATGTTAAAATTAAGTACAAATCACATATGATTTTTTGCAAATCATATATGATTTTCTCTAAAATTAAAACAAATTAAAAAAATAAGTAATTAAATACCATTTTGACTACTTGGTACTATCCTCCTCATGTTCATCAGTCATATCAAAACCTAATCTCCTAATATCACCATCAAGAATCATAACAGCAAACATGCTCATTCATAGATAAAAAAAATCGCACTCAATATGTAATGTTCATTATAAAAACATACTAAATCACATGTGAATATCACAGTCGCATTCATCAAATACATGGTGTACATCAACAATCGTAACAACAATAATCACAACAAGGATAAACACAAATACAACAATATGAATAAAAAAAATCTTCAATAACTATCAGAATAACAATAATATACTATCATTCGTAAACAATCACATGTGTTTTTGTTTTGTTCTTTATCTACAATTTTCACACACAATCAATAGTGCTTGATACTTATTAACATCATAATTAAAGATTAAGAACAACAATAATCTACAACCAATTTATTATGAACCCTAAAATATACAAAATACACTATATAAACCTTAAATATCATAAAAGTCTGATTAATAACTTCAATAACCCTAATATGAACAAAAACATCAAATTAGAGTAAAATATCACCAAAAACGAGATTCTCGTGAGCAGTTGGATCATTTTTGTGATGAATCATGTTGAATAGAAGACGAATTGGCCTTTAGTTTGACTTGAATCGCAAGATTTCAGTTCTTAATTAATCAATTTGATCATATTTGTGATTGTTGATACTGGGGAAAAGTTAGGGTTTTATGAGAGAGTTTGGGAGATGTGTGTGAAAATACTGTGTGTAACCGGTGAGTGTTATGAATGAGAAATGAAATGAGGGATAACCGACCCATAGCATTGAGTTAGTGAGATAGTAGAATTACCAAAATGCCCCTCGGTAAATAATTAAATTAAAATGCCAAATAATATAAACCATTGGATTGAAATATGATGAATGGTTGAGATCAAGTGATTTGTTCTTTGGCAAAAAGATGATCTCTACAGAACTTTTGCCTAGGAAATACTTGTCTTATTAATTTGTTTGCTAGTTTTAATGAAATTGTACATTTTAATGCATTTATATTTTCTTTATTCTCGTAAAAAAATTGTGCACCAAGTGACTCGGAGTTCTGGGTCTACCCTACATGTATGAACTCGTGTTTAAATCGGCTCACTTAACTCGTTTATTGAATAGTTGTCTTACATATGGATTAGAAGGATAGATCCGATATCTCGTTTAAGATTAGTTTTAGAAGAACCGAAGATATATTAGGCAAGTACTACCTTTTCGGTATGTACTGTGGAATCGAATCACTAATTATTATTCGAGGTTGGCAGGGACTACCTTCTGGGTAAGTACTGTAGAATCGAATAACTAACTTAGTATTATACTAACTAGCCGTTCAAAAAAAAAGATATATTATATTTGGTTGTACGGGTTAAATGGGCCGACCCACTAACTCAATGAACTTGCTCTCCAATGCACACAAAAAAAAAAAAAAAAAAAAAAAAAAAAAAAAAAAAAAAAAAAAAAAGTTATTTCACTCTCGACATTTATTTAACTTTTCATCTATCATCTATCTTTGAAGATTGATCCGACGGCGGTTGGGCCATCTTCTTCGGCTCCGGTCACGCAAATGCAGCTTTCCTATACGAGAGTTTAGTAAAAGACCAATGTCTAAATAAATTTAACTTATGATGAAAAGTAGCTTATTAGAGAGTGTGTGTTTAGATTATTTAATGCACTTTGTGATGATAAACTAATAAACTCAATTTTTTGAGTTTACGTGCCATTCACGCTTGAATTTATGAACTTTAAAAATTGATTAGTCTCTTTAGACGAACACCCTTTTAATTTTCATTCATTAAAATATACAAACTTAAATTGACAAGAAAACAAACTTCCTTAAATCAATGTCGTTGAAAACTTTTCAAATTAAAACCTTAAAACCCTAATTTCATCTATTAATTAAGGGCTAATTTTGAGACTAGCCCGGTCGCTCAAAGTGGCGGGCTTTTTTCGACTCACTTTAGTGACTTTTTTGAAATAAACCGAGCGACTTGCGACTTTTTAAGTTTTAATATGAATGCGACATGTGCCACCCAAAAAAGTCGCGCCCAATCATTGTTGTGGTACTTTTGTAAGGGCCAACTATGTGTACTTTTTGAGCGAAATATATCCAACGACTTTTTATACTTTGAGCGACATTCTATTTTGTCATTTTCCACCAAAAAAATCAAACTTTGAAAAATATTATTTTATTCTTTTTGCCCCTTCCTAATGTTGAGCAACCTAAGCGACTTACGGCTTGGTACTTTTAGCGATTTTTTTTACTTTTCACCTTTTTGTACTTGCGTCAATACTTTTGTAAAAAGAATTACTTTTTAAATACTTTTTAAAATATTTTATGAACAATTTTTTATTTCAAATTCTTGAGCGACGTGATAAAATATTTGGGCGACTTTATTTTCTTTAAGCGACTTTTTTTTTAAAAACACCCTCACATTAACCCATAACACACACACACGATCAAACTACCCCAAAACACACATACTCATTCTCTTTCCTTTTCACTTACCTTTCCACCTACTCTAAATCAAACCCAAAATTAAAATCAAAATCAAAGTTTAAACCCTAACCCTAAATTCTGTATTCCAATTTCAATCAAGGGATCAATATACTCAAACCCTAGACGCTGCCATTATTAATTAGTGAAGACCTACATGGAAAATCTAAGCAGATACTTTAATGCAAAGATAACTGTTCGTTCCAAGGTTCATTATCTAGAAACGATTAAAGGTAAGTTGGGAAAAAATCAAGCTCGAATTAGCCTATTCCGAGAAAATGTTTTCGGTACATGGTTAGATATACCCCCTTATCATGCAAATGATAACCATTTGCTAAACTTCGTTTTACAGCACCAGGTATATATCCCAAAATTGCTTGATTATTGACTGTTGATACAAAAGTTGGGCGTTCCTCGATTCCGTACCAATCAGATCTTAATGCTTGAGACCTGCGCACTAAGAAAGCAAAAAGACACCGTTAGGCTTATCGTGGGATTGTCTCCCACGATTATCCTCCGGCGTGAGAGTAAGTAATCGGTTTTTAGGATTTAGTTGAAGAGTTAGGGTTGTAAGTCGTACCTTTGATGAGAGTCGAGAGACTCTTTATATATACACGAAACCCTAGTTGGTTTCGTGCTCCTCACTCCTCAGCGTATCCCGCATAGGTCGGTTTTGATACCTATCTCATAAATAAGAGATATCCTATCAAGACCATAAATAACTTCGGGTTTGGGCCAACGTAAGCCCAAACCGTTATCGTAATAGCCCATTCGTGATGGACTTGAGTATGGGTCGGGTTCGTGACCCGAATGCGGACTATACGTCATCATGTCCCCCCAGTCTAGTGTGCGCAATGCGAAATTGCGGACGCTAGACTAACAATTGTGGCTAAAAATATTCCGTGATGCGTAGCGGGGAAGTTTCAAGTATTTCCCGCCTAAAAAGGCAAATTAATCTAGTCCAAGTACATCCGTATCTCCTTCGTAAATCGTGAGGGGTGGGCGAAAAGGTGCTTTACCTTTTTGCCTCCCAGCCACAAGATTAGAGCAAGTGGGGTACATGTGTCGTTCATCCAAGAATGTGTGTAACCCTATATAAAGGTTAGCCGTCTTTTTCACTGTGGCTACCACAGTAAAAACCATCATTTTCCGCCATTGTTAAACCTCCAAACAGCAATAAAAAAATCAACAAAAACCAAGGTAATAGCGCGTGCGCTTATAAGAGTTATTGAAGGTTAATCATGGTTCTTCAATTGTCCGATTTTAATTCCAATTTATCTGAGGATGAACTTCGTCAGTTCACATCAGATTATTACATCCCTCTCGCATTGCATCCGGTAGTTCCGGCCGCAAATGCGTCAATAGCGAACTTCCCGCAAGGGAAGGTGGGGGTTTATACGCGTTTCTTCGAATTTGCCAACCAACGCGCACCCATTTCCCTATTTTTGTGCGATATTTTAAACCATTATCGTCTCCATATTTCACAGCTGCACTGTATAGGTGCAGCAAAAATAACTAATTTTGAAGTGAATTGTCGCTTGTTAGCGATAGAACCCACAATCCATCTATTTCGCGCGTTTTACCACACGTCGTGGTCAAACGGGTGGGTTTCCTTCTCCAAGCGCCGAGGGCCACTGCAGTGCTATACGGAGAAGTTAGACGCGCTGAGGGATTGGAGAGAAAAATTCTTTTGGGTTGATAGTGCATTTTTTCCATGGATTTTTGAGTTCTACACTCGAGAATCATTACTGAGAGACGAGCGCCCAGACCCCGGATTGTATAACGTGGTTGATGCGGATATGATAAATACCAATCGCATACCGATCAAAGCGTACCCAGAAGAGTTTTTGGTGCACATGGGCATCAGTCGCAATTACTTCGGTAGTCCGGAAGAAGTGCCAACATTTTTGGATGAAAATAGCCGGGGTGGGTGCTTGTCTCTTCCTTCCTCTTCGATTAGTAGTTGTAAGCGTTCTTCCCTTTGTAGCTTATCTAACACATTTTGTGTTTGTTTGTTGTTTTGTTGCGCAGAGATGGATCTATTCGGTGTTGTGCGCTTGGCGAAGCCCACCCAGGTGATCGTAGGGGTGCGCCCGTTAAGAGATGGCGAGGAGCCAGTTTTACAGGCTACTGCGAGGCGCACGATGGTGATCGCGCAGGAGGAGACAGAGGAGGTCCCTACAGGTGTCACTATGGCTACTCCTCTGCGTAGCTTTCCCGCTCCTGGGTCGCAAATCCCTGTGGAGTTATTGCATATAGACTCGTCGGGGAGTGCTATGGATGAGTCTGAGGAGGAGGGCCAAGGGTTAAAGCGCAAGAGATCGTCTGGTGATGATGGCGCAGGGACATCAAGTAAGCGCCCTGCTATTTCTGTCGGGCAATCATCTGAGGAGGATGCGTCATCGCATAAAACTCCTCCCCCCAAGTAAGTACTTGTATCTTTAGATCTTCAGTCTTTTAATCCGCGTTTAATACTATAGAGTAACTTTGTTATTTGCGTGCAGTGCTGAAACTGCTGTTGATGATGATGCATATGTTGGGAATTCGCCACCCAAGACTGGTTCTGCACATGCTGGTGAGTTTGTGCCTGAGAGTCCAGTGGATAAGAAAAAATCTTCTGAAGATGCGCCAATGGATCGCCTTATAGAGGAGTTGGCGTTGGCTGCTGCGCACCAGGCTTCATTGGTTGCGCGGCTACAAGCTCAATATGGCGGTGAGGGTAGCCAGGTTGCGCAGAAGGACAAGGAGATTGATATTCTGAAGGCGCAGTTGGCTGATGCGCAGGCTGAAGTGAGGGCATCTGCTGTGTACGCCCAGAGAATTGCTGATGAGAAGATGTCGCTCCTGGTCGAACTGAATCAAGAGCGCACTGGAGCAAAAGAGTACAAGGCCTCCTGCCTTTGGGCCTTGAAATATATGGAGCTAAACAAGGGGAGACTCTTCTCTAACTTGGAAGAATTCCGCAAGGCTGTGGAGAGTTCGCTGGAGAATCAGGAGAGCAAGCTGCGCAAGCTCAGCATCGAATATGATGAGGAGTTGTATCCACATTTGGTGTCAACCATTGCTGAGCACAGGTGGCTTATCAGCCATGGCTTGCGTCTTGCTGCCTTGACCACGCTGGAGTCTCGAGAGGTCAAAGACTCCTTTGGGGATGTGGTTCAATGTGCCCTAGAACGTGGTAAGGCAGAAGCAGTAGAGGAGCTGTGTGTGACCAAGGTTTTGGCTATGTCTCCCTCCGAAGTACCTGGTTATAATGAGAACGCTTATGGGGAACTTGTTGCTGCTATGGAGAAGTTGAAACTTTTTTAGCTTCCTCATATTGCATAGCTGGAGCGTGACCAGGATTACCCCATAGGCGTGATCATGCAGCGTTTAATGTTGGCTAGGCACTCATCCGAAGACGCTGAGGCACAGCTTGACTACTTTCTGAAGCCGGATGTGTCGCAGCTACATGTGCCTATTTTCGCTCGTAACCGTGACATCCTCAACCCTTTTGCCCTTGAGAAGGAAATTCCATTGAGGGAGTCTTTAGAAGCCCATGAGATGAGACTTGCCAGGAAGAAGGGCGTGAAGGGGAAAGCCATTCTGTGTGGTCTTGGTGCGGCTCACATTCCCAGATCTGATGGGGTGCCCGTTAGCGTGGCATCGGTAGCGCCTAAGGATGCTGACCTGTTGCAGAGGCTTAAAGATGCTGGTAGTGTGGCGCGCCAAGCGAGTAGCTCAGGGCTCAGGCGTACTCGTAGCTTGTCTTGGTAATTTTGTGTAATAGATTAACATTTTGTTGCACATGTGCATGTTAAGTCTATATCTTGTATGAACTTGTTATCCATAATAAAGTGTTGATTTGAAAAATACGATTGTACGCATATTGTATCAAGTTTGATTGTGGTTATAACTTTTGTACTTAGTTATTTTGTCTTTGCATAAAAGATGTCTAAGAATCAAACCATTTGTATAAACACATTTAAAAAAGATTACAAGGATTTATAATCACTTATATCATAATCGTGTATGAAATTCATGACTTAGTCGTGTATAACATAAGCGTGTATGAAATTTATGACATAGTCGTGTATGACATGATCGTGTATAACATAATTGTGTATGAAATGCACAAGTTGTTGTATATCCATCGTGGGGTGCACAAGTGTATGGATTGCAGCGTGCTGCGAATACCATCTTAAGGGGTTAATTGTCTTAACTCCTATTTTGTTAAACGCGCACAGTGTGCATTGATGTGTATCCGTCGTGGGGTACATATCGAACTTACTCCAACGTCTTGAGAGTAAGGTGTTTAACAAGGATGCGTGATCCTATGTTGATGGGTTTGCAACCCTCTTACTCAACGAGTCATTTAGTAGGTTTACTCATCCTTTTACCATCGTGGGTTTTTAATTGGTGCATGCACGCCATATAGGCAAAAGATAATGTAATAAACAGTATTGAGACATAAATGATATATAAGCAATAAAGTAAAGTGTGTCACGGAGTTAGCTAGAAACCGCAACATTTTATTAATACTTGCAAGTTTTTGTAAAAAGATAAAACATTTGTCTAAATGAAACAAGAATATAAATACACGGATATTTATTGAGCACTTACTAAAGTGCGGAGGTGTCCGTGTATTGGGTCGTAACCTTTCCTAAATATAGCATCTCTTGAGATTGCAGATATTCCATGTGCGTTGTAGCTCACGGCCATCCATGTCACGCAGCTTGTACGCGCCTTGTCCTAGTGCTTCAATTACCTCATAGGGTCCTTCCCACTTTGGTCCAAGTTTACCTGTATCTTCTGCGTGGCTTGCATCATTAGCGCGATACACAAAGTCGCCTGGTCTAAATGAGGTGCTTCGAACCTTAGCATCGTAGTATCCTTTCATCTTTGACTTTGTTTTTGCCTCACGTATAGCCGCGCGCTCGCACCTTTCTTCCAATAGGTCCAAGTCTATTCGTCGTTCATCGTCATTGGTCGCGACGTTAACTTCCGCGGTGCGGATAGTTGGCATCCCAATCTCAGCTGGCATGACAGCTTCTGTCCCGTAGACAAGGGAAAAATGAGTGTCTCCATTGCTAACTTTGATTGTCGTGCGGTGCGCCCATAAGACATGCGACAATTCATCCAACCATCTTCCTTTGTGTTTGTCCAGGCGCGCTTTAATTCCTTCGCCTAGGCTACGATTTGTGCGCTCAACTAAACCATTGGTTTGTGGGTGTTTAACTGACGCAAAGTGTTGTGTGATATTCAGTTCTGCACACCAGTCTTTGAATGGGTTATCACGGAATTGTTTTCCGTTGTCCGAGACGATCTCCCCAGGTAATCCAAAGCGGCATACAATGTTTTCCCAAACAAATCGTTTTACTTGATTACCTGTGATTGTCGCAACTGCTTTTGCCTCAATCCACTTAGTGAAGTAGTCTATTGCTACGATAAGGAATTTCAGTCCACCCGCTGCAACAGGAAAGGGACCCGCAATGTCGATACCCCGCTTATAGAATGGCCATGGGGAAGTGATAGGCGTTAGCTCTTGTTGTGGTCTGCGCGGGATGGGTCTATGAACTTGGCAATCGTTGCATCTCTTTATCACATCGCGCGCATCACGGTGCATAGTGGGCCAGTAGTACCCTGAGCGCAATGCTCGTGCTACGACGGACCGTGGTCCTGAATGCATACTGCATGAACCAGCGTGGATCTCTCGGAGTACGTAATCTGCCTGAAGAGGTCCAACGCACCGAAGCCATGGTTGTAGGAATGAGCGCCGATATAGGATACCATCTCTAAGTTCGAACCTCTGCGTTGTGCGCCGTATTCGTCGAGCATCCTTCTGCTCATCGGGCAGTTTGCCCTTGCTTATGAATTCGATGATGGGGGTCATCCATGTAGGATCCTGCTCTTCTATCACCGTAGATATCTCCATCTCCGAGATGGATTTGTTATTTAGGATCTCTACTAAAACTTGTTTTGACATGTGCGCGAAGCTAGTAGATGCGATCTTGCTTAGCGCATCCGCTTTCTTATTTTCGCCTCTAGGAACTTGCTTAATGGTAAACCTGTCAAAACCTTGTATTAGTGATTTGGTCTTGTCGAGGTATTGGACCATGTTATCCTCTTTAGCCACATATTCGCCCAACACATGGTTGGCTACTAATAGGGAGTCCACATTTGCTTCTAGGTTACGTACACCCATTCGATTTGCAATGCGTAATCCAGCGATTAGGGCTTCATATTCTGCCTCGTTGTTCGTGGCTGTGAATTCAAAACGCAGTGCGTAAGTGAATTCCATTCCTTCTGGATTAGTGAGGATAAGGCCAGCGCCCGACCCATCCACGCATGAAGATCCATCGGTGAACAGGACCCATGGTTCTTGTAATTCTACCTTGCTCGGTGGAGGTGCATCATCGGTATCTGGTTTTTCGATGATGAAGTCTGCTAGTATTTGCCCTTTAACCGCAGTACGTGGTCTGTAAGAGATGTTATACTCGCCTAGTAGCACACTCCATTTTTTTAATCGCCCCGATGCATCAGGTTTAGAGATAACTTGTTTGATAGGTTGGTCTGTAATCACTGCTATTGGGTGCGCTTGGAAGTATCTACGCAGTCTTTTGGCGGCAAATACTAACGCCAAGACCAACTTCTCCATTGGGCTGTAGTTAATCTCTGTCTTCTTGAGTGCTTTGCTTACAAAATATACCGGTGTTTGTACGGAATTCCTATCCGTCAGTAGCACTGCGCTGACCGCTCCATGGGTCGCGGATAAGTAGACGATTAACTCCTCCCCTGGTCGGGGTGCGACTAGCTTAGGAAGCGCTGCTATATGTTGCTTAAGCTGTGTGAAAGCTTCTTCCGCTTCCGCAGTCCAACGAAAGTCTCCCTTTTTTGTACACTTCTTGAGTGTTTTAAATAAAGGAAGTGACTTATCCGCTGATTTGGACAGGAATCTGTTCAAACCGGCTAACTTTCCATTCAGAGATTGAACTTCTTTCAACGTGCGCGGTGAAGGAAGTTGGATGACAGCCTCTGTTTTTTCTGGGCATGGCTTAATGCCATCTGGTTCTATCAAATAGCCTAGGAACATGCCTTCTGTAGCGCCAAAAGTGCATTTCTTAGGATTCAACTTCATGTTGATATTTCGTAGTGTTCTAAATGTTTCTTCAATATCGCGCACCACTTCATCTTCAGTATGGCTTTTTATGAAAAGGTCGTCCACATAGACCTCTAGGTTGCGGCCCACTTGCTTTTCAAATGCATTATCTACCAGTCGCTGGTAGGTGGCGCCCGCATTCTTCAGGCCAAAAGGCATTTTTGTATAGCAAAAGACGCCTTGGCTTGTGTGGAAGGCTGTTTTTTCCTCGTCTTCCTTAGCCATTTGGATTTGGTGGTACCCTTTGTATGCATCTAAGAAACATTGATGCGTGGTTTTGCAACCTTACAACAGGTTTTACCTCTCGAGGGATCTCAAGAGGCTTACAACCCCACCAGGCAGTGTACCTGACCGATGTAGTATAGTGTAGTGGTAAGTACGGGGGATTGATCGTTCTCCACAGGGAATAGTGTTCGTTAGGTATGAAAGACTACTTTAATAGGTCTAAGGGTTGAGGAAGATTCTTTTTTATGTTTTTATATTTTTATGAAAGCAAGTAAAATCTCGGGTTTGAAAGAGTGGGCGGAATTAGTTGCTAGTCAACTAACCCAAATAACTACAAATGCAAATAAAATAAATAACTGAAAATAAAATGTTGGTGAGAACTTATGTGTAGAGAAATGTGTTTACTTAGATTTCCTTACTCCCTAACTATCTTTTACCGGTTGATTAGTGTGTATTAGTCGCGTGGATGACGGGTGTATTCCTTAATACCAATCGTGGGGTGGCGTACGTACTTCCCCAACTCTACAAGCTCCTACTTCACTCCTATGTCGAGCCGACTAAGAAGCTCCTAACATGGGATCACTAGAATTCGCTTGTGCATTAAATACAACCATAAAAACCTTTAGTACGCATTTGGTTCATGTTTCTTAAGACGTTCAAGCAAGTTACCGAATAGGAAGTTAGCCAGTTTTCTTAAGCCTAACATAGATAAACAATCATCCAATACAACTAATAACACACTAATAACCAATAATCAATAGCTAAGTTTCATTAGATCTAAGCAAACACAAGATAAATCTAGCCTAACATGTTAAACAAAAGACAAGAACAAGATAAAATCAAACAACACATAGACATATTGAATGATTAATTGATAACTTATCTTTCAATGTAACATGGTAGATCTCAAGGCAAAAAGCCTTGAAAAAGATGCTAAAATCGTCTTAGGGTTTTCTCCCAAAAATTCCACACTAAGCTCTCTTTAATGACAAAAAATTAGAAAACTATATATAGACTTTTGGATCTGACGGCGTCACCTTATGGAGTGTGACGCCGTCACCTCGCCGCTTCTAGGGTTCCCGGATGGCCTTCTTGACGCCGTCCCTCTTTAGCTCTCCAAAATCCGTTCTGGCTTATCAAGGGTTGACGCCGTCAGATATTGAACGTGACGCCGTCCCTCTTTGAATTAAGCCGTGACGCCCTTGATCAGGTTAAAGCGTGACGCCGTCAGAATTTACATGCAATTTTCACTGGCTTATCATGAGTAAATTTCACATCCACCTTTTCTTGCCAAGCCATGACGCCGTCCAGAGTAAAATCTGACGCCGTCAAAGGTAACTTTTAGCCGATTTTTGAGACTTTGTCGTTTTCTTCACTTTTATGCTCCAAAAACGTCCAAAATGCCTCCTTTTCCAGATTTCTCCTCAAAAGTACCTAAAATGACAAAAGGAACGATTTAGGGCAATATTTGATCAAATAAATACGATTTAGGGCTTAAATGACCCCTTAAAAGCGGTACACTTTTCGCTTCATCAAATACCCTTACACTTGAGGTTTGCTTGTCCTCAAGCAAATGCGCTTTTATTCTAATCAAAATACAGGTTAGGGGTCATTTAATGCAAACATAAAAGTAATTACAACAAATAATCGTTCCACTTCAGTCATAATAAGCACGGAGATTACAAACTAGCACCTCACAAGTAGTGTTTAGATACTCACATCTCTCAAGTGTCATCAAAATAAATCTCATAAATGAAAACGGATAATATCTCTCACTACCTGTCATAGCAAATAGATTACCATAGGCTTGGGAAAGGATCGAAAACCTCCTCCACTAGGCGTAAGCACCTAAGATAAACTATCAAAGAGGGCTTTTACATGGGTTATAATGTTAGGTGTAGGGAAAAGGAAAACACGGTTTTGTTGGATAAAGGATATTTTACTGGTGGCGAGTTAAAGATCTTGATCAATTACATGTACTATACAATGTTGCTAAGCCAAGACTCGACTCAATCTTAAGCTAGAAACAAAATAACAAAATAACAAAAACATAAAATGAAACATAAAATAAAACGGGATGGTAGTCCGTATGTTTTTTTCTACTTTTCTTTTTCTCATTTTTTTTGTATTTTTCTTGATTTTTTTTTTTTTTTTTTTTTTTTTTTTTTTTTTGCATACACTTTTGCCCTACCATCCAAAATAATACATCATAGGGGCGTTGCATTCCCCTTACACTTGAATTTTTACATAACTTTACAAATAACTATTCTAATGACTCGAATTAAGATAATCGAAAAACTTGGAGTACTTTTTTAAAATATTTAGCACATATGGGGGTAATAAATGATGTTCTTCCCCATTACTCCATTACACTAGTACTTTACCCATGAGTCCCAATCGTCCCAAAACAATATGTACAAGGATATGACTCGACTTAGCAACCATGTAATCAACTAGATAATTAACTTGGGTTTAAACAAATGTTGTCACAATAATGCACTAAAGATGAGTGCATACAAGGTAGGCTAAGGCGATTTGGGTGTACATTTAAGTGGGGTGTAACAAATTCTTCCTTTAAGTAAAATGCTTAAAGGTCGAAACGAAAAGATAGGCTCTGAGGGGTGTACTAGGGGTATCGTGTACTAAAAATGAGTACAACGCAAAGGGTGTGGGAGAATTACTTGACCAATGTAGCCAAAGTAATTATAACAAAAAACACAGGTGTAAAACAATGGGTTAATCCTAATGCCTCTTATCATGTAGTAAATCTTAACTACACGAATGTAGTCTCACTTGTGGCCTTGGAATGGTCCTAACGCAAGTTCTAGAATCTAAGTGCTACCAGTACACACATCATAGCATAAATGCTTTTCCTACCAATTCTAGGGGCGAACCTCACATTTGGGGGTGGAAAATTTTTTAGTGGTACGGTTTTTGTGCTAGTCATATAACTCCTATCCGTGAGACGCTCATTAAGATCAAAGTTTCACTCCTATATGTTGTAAAAAATTTTAAATTTGGCACTAAAATTACCTTAACAAGTATTTCTCTCAGTTTTATTACACATCTACTATTAAACAAACAAAAATCAAGCGTAATAGCATTCTCTAATCGTACTTTTACCCTCCCCTTACACTTAAGATGAACATTGTCCCCAATGTTCAAATAACAAGATGTAAAAGCATAAAGTAAAAGAATGAAATCAAATACTCCCCTGATTCGCTCGGTGGATAATGAAATTACACGGTTAGATCTTCTTCCAAGGTAATGTTGAAGCTCCATGACTAATGCATCGCCAAAAGCTTGATCCAAAAACATTTCCTTGTCCAAAATAACCTGATAAACCTGAGAAAACAAACACGAAAACCTGCATAACATCGGCGGGATAAAATCTATCTATAAGGATATAATGCTTGTGGAATGATAACTTTGCAGATTCCTGGAGATTATAAGTTGGAGATTTTAATAAAAACTTTTTAAAAACAAAACTTTCAAAAATTTCTGAAAATTAAATCTGACGCCGTCAGGTTATAAACCCTGACGCCGTCAGAAATGACCTGACAAAAATTTTCATTTTAAGTTTCCGGAAAATTTCTGGAAAAACCTTTACCTTACTTCCTGGAAATCCTGCAAAACATCATTATGACTCGATACAAGCATTTGACTCAAACACACACTAATATGTATGTTAATTTATTATTATTACGATTCATGTTAATTTGTGTTCTAATAAACCGATTTAGATTTCCCTTACACTTAACTTTTGCAAAATACCTTTATATGTAGTTAAGACGAAGTTAAAAACAAAATAAAGCATTCTCATAAATTACTTTTGAACATGAATCAATAAGAATAAAAATTAAACACACATACGGAAACAAATAAAAACAAACAAACAAACAAATAAACACACAAAGCAAATAAAGCTTGGGTTGCCTCCCAAGAAGCGCTTTTCTTTATTAACGAGTCTTGTAGCTAGACTCAAAGTCACTCTACCTAGTATCGCTTATGCTCACGTATCCGAGTGTGAGCCATCTAATTGTTGCCTCATCTTTCTTGTATTCATCATTTAGCTCCAAACATCCATGATAGTATCTCTTATTTTTCTCATGTGGATATTTGAGCCCCTTCCTCTTATCATTCTCACTTAACAAATCAAGAGGCACAAGTCTATTGCAAGATTCAATGGAGAAGTTTTTAAACCTAGGATGTGCTCGGGGCATTTGGTAAGTAAAATCTTCATCCCCATCCGAGAATGTAATTAACCCGTCCACAAGTTTTTCGTCAAGGTTGGTCAACCTTTTGAAGGGTTCTCCAAAAATGACTTGGGTTAATTTGTTATCAATGAATTCTCCTAAGCTCTCCATAACCATAAAATCCACCAAATACACAAAACTTCCAACGAATACGTGTAGTGGCTTAGTCCTAGCAACGATGTTATCACCTTGATATTCTAGCTCATCTACCATGATTTTATTATAATTAGCGCGAGAGATAATGTTCATAGGTAAAGATGAGTTAAGATAAGCATAAAAATCATGATAACCAATCTTACACGGAAATTGCATGTTAAAGAGGCTATCCTTTTCGATCTTAGTCCTAGGGTCAACATACTTAAAGGGATCAATTTCCTCTTTTCCCCATTCCTCGTTAACTACTTCTCCATTACCGGCATCCTCATCGGAGTCTGAGTAGTAAAACGGACTAACATGGTCATTCTCATGGTCAGACTCCTCCATCTCAGAATTGTTATCAAAGTGGTGGTCGGGTGAAAGGTTGTTGTTTTCTATGATGGGGGCGGGAACGGGTAGTTGAAAGTTTGTACGGCGGAAAATACGAATAACAGGGATCAAATGATCAATGTTACTCATGAGGTGGGTGGAAGGAATCACAAACAAAAGTACAAAGAAATAAGATAGACTAAAGAAAAACCTAGAAAAATAAAATAAAAATCTCACTAGAAAGGAATCTAGTGAGTAGACCTATAAAATAAAAATTCAACCTAAACAATAACTATTCCCCGGCAGCGGCGCCAAAAACTTGATGCGTGGTTTTGCAACCTTACAACAGGTTTTACCTCTCGAGGGATCTCAAGAGGCTTACAACCCCACCAGGCAGTGTACCTGACCGATGTAGTATAGTGTAGTGGTAAGTACGGGGGATTGATCGTTCTCCACAGGGAATAGTGTTCGTTAGGTATGAAAGACTACTTTAATAGGTCTAAGGGTTGAGGAAGATTCTTTTTTATGTTTTTATATTTTTATGAAAGCAAGTAAAATCTCGGGTTTGAAAGAGTGGGCGGAATTAGTTGCTAGTCAACTAACCCAAATAACTACAAATGCAAATAAAATAAATAACTGAAAATAAAATGTTGGTGAGAACTTATGTGTAGAGAAATGTGTTTACTTAGATTTCCTTACTCCCTAACTATCTTTTACCGGTTGATTAGTGTGTATTAGTCGCGTGGATGACGGGTGTATTCCTTAATACCAATCGTGGGGTGCGTACGTACTTCCCCAACTCTACAAGCTCCTACTTCACTCCTATGTCGAGCCGACTAAGAAGCTCCTAACATGGGATCACTAGAATTCGCTTGTGCATTAAATACAACCATAAAAACCTTTAGTACGCATTTGGTTCATGTTTCTTAAGACGTTCAAGCAAGTTACCGAATAGGAAGTTAGCCAGTTTTCTTAAGCCTAACATAGATAAACAATCATCCAATACAACTAATAACACACTAATAACCAATAATCAATAGCTAAGTTTCATTAGATCTAAGCAAACACAAGATAAATCTAGCCTAACATGTTAAACAAAAGACAAGAACAAGATAAAATCAAACAACACATAGACATATTGAATGATTAATTGATAACTTATCTTTCAATGTAACATGGTAGATCTCAAGGCAAAAAGCCTTGAAAAAGATGCTAAAATCGTCTTAGGGTTTTCTCCCAAAAATTCCACACTAAGCTCTCTTTAATGACAAAAAATTAGAAAACTATATATAGACTTTTGGATCTGACGGCGTCACCTTATGGAGTGTGACGCCGTCACCCTCGCCGCTTCTAGGGTTCCCGGATGGCCTTCTTGACGCCGTCCCTCTTTAGCTCTCCAAAATCCGTTCTGGCTTATCAAGGGTTGACGCCGTCAGATATTGAACGTGATGCCGTCCCTCTTTGAATTAAGCCGTGACGCCCTTGATCAGGTTAAAGCGTGACGCCGTCAGAATTTACATGCAATTTTCACTGGCTTATCATGAGTAAATTTCACATCCACCTTTTCTTGCCAAGCCATGACGCCGTCCAGAGTAAAATCTGACGCCGTCAAAGGTAACTTTTAGCCGATTTTTGAGACTTTGTCGTTTTCTTCACTTTTATGCTCCAAAAACGTCCAAAATGCCTCCTTTTCCAGATTTCTCCTCAAAAGTACCTAAAATGACAAAAGGAACGATTTAGGGCAATATTTGATCAAATAAATACGATTTAGGGCTTAAATGACCCCTTAAAAGCGGTACACTTTTTGCTTCATCAAACATTTAAAGGGATATCCGCACAGAGATTCCACCTTCCAGTCTATCTCTGGTAGTGGGTAGCAGTCCTGTAGACATGCTTTGTTAAGATCAATGAAATCTACACACATCCGCCAACTACCATCGCTCTTCTTGACCATTACTGGATTGGAGAGCCAATCATGGTAATAGATTTCTCGCATGATGCCAGCGTCCACAAGTTTGTGTACTTCTTCCAGAATGGCTTTTGCGCGCTCTGGAGCCTGGCCGCGCTTTTTCTGCCTTACTGGGGAATATCCTTGTCAGATCTTTAGCTTGTGTTCTGCAATCGAGCGTGGCACACCAGTCATGTGCTTTGGTTCCCATGCGAAGATATCCAGATTCCTTTGTAAGAGCGCGCACACGGCCGCTCTACCTTTTTCAGACAACGATCCTCCAATCGATACTTCTTGCTCCGAGTATTCAGGGTGAATTGCAACCTTTAGGTTTGGTACTTTAGCTGCGCTATGTTGTGGGGTGTGCGTCGTTTCACATGTAATCGTGTTACACTCTCCCGGTGGCGCAGCGTTGTTGTAGATGGTGACAATGCCGCCTTCTACTGGGAATTTGAGCATCCCATGTGCTGTGGATGGTACCGCGCGCATCGCCGAAATTCCTGATCTTCCAATAATGCCATTGTATGGCGAAGGAGATCTGATCACCATAAAGTTCATCCAGGCTGTCGTGGAGTGTTCCTTATCACCAACAACGACCAGTAGTCATAGTTGCCCCATGGGCCATATCTTTTCTCCTGTAAAGCCAGTCAACTTAGTCATGGCTGGGCTTAACTGTCTTTGTATCTCCGGGCGCAATCTCTTGAAACAATGCTCATACATTATGTCTGCTGATGCCCCTCCATCAACATACATGCGGTGGATATCGTGACCCCCCGCATTTATCTCAATGGTGAGTGGTTCTGCCACTGCGTTGTCCGCAGCCAAGGTGGGGAAAGAGATTTCACTTCCATGAGAAAATTTCTGGCTCACCTTTTGCCTAGTCTTTCGCTGCCATGATTGTATCATGTAGATAGTATTAGCTTTTTCCTTAGACGCTTCTTTCTTGCCTCCGGTTTTCTGTTTGTCTTTCCCATCCTTAATATTTTTAACGAGATGGTCCAATCTGCCTTCTTTTACTAGCTTCTCAATTAGTTGGCGCAATTGGACACACTCATTGGTGGTATGGCCCTTCTGTGCGTGATACTCGCAGTACCCGGTCCCTACGCGCTGCCCTTCTGGGGTGCGCATTGGTGGGGGTCTTGGAAAGTTCGCGCCTTCCGTTGCAAATATCCCCCTTGGAGTCTTTGTTAGTGGGGTATACTTGTCGTTTCCCCGTCCGCCCCCTTGGCTGCGATAGTTTTTGTTACGATTGCTACTCTGGTCATTGGATTGTCTCCTTGGCTCTTCTTGTGACCTATGGTTTGAGTAGCCTTTCTTGCTATCCGCAGCGGCGGCTTCTCCTTGGATGAAGGACCTCGTGCGCTTCATCAGTTCATCAAAGGTTTGGGGAACCTTATCATTTAATTTTTTAATAAGCTCTGGGTTATTGATCCCGTTCATAAACCCTGATATCTTTAGTATTTCAGGACATGCCTTGACATGTATGCATTCATCTTTAAAGCGCTCCATAAAAGCGCTTGTGGATTCCCCTTGGCGCTGTTTTACTCTAGCGAGCTCGACAGGGTTTTTGGCGCACTTCTTCCTTTGAGTAAAGTTTAAACGAAACGCCTTTCGCAACTCTTCAAACCCACCGATGCTTCTGCGTGGAAGCTTACTGAACCAGTTGCGCGCATTCCCTACTAATGTAGAGTTAAACATGTGGCACCACACAGGTTGTGGCCAATTTTTGATAGTGGCTGCTGATTCGAAAATTTTTAGGTGATCATCAGGATCACCTGTCCCATCATAAGTTTTGACATTAGCGGGCATGCGCCTTCTCTTATTTTCCGAAAAATCGCTGATGCGCCGAGTGAACGCATCAACTTTTTGGCGGCGCCAGGGACGAGACATGTCTTCGTCCTCCTGGTCGCGGTGTTTTTCCCTTGATTTCCAGTGTCCTGTTTCCTTGTCCTCGTTGTCCGAGGAGTCACTTGAGGATGAGCTTACTCTTTTGCGACGCTTGCGCCGACTATCATCGGAATCTGAGCTTGAAGGGCTTTCGCTTGGGGAGCACCGTCGTCCAAGCCTATCATGAACCCTGCGACTACCAAGCCTAGTGTGGACATTGGTGCGCCGTTCCCCATCTTCATGCTCCTCCAGATACTGAAAGTCGGCTGCTTCGTCATCCACAACCTTCCTTCCAATCCTAGTAAACACTGGGTGTTTGCGGCTATCCTTCTCGCGTCTTTCCTTTCGGTAGCGCGGTGGGGATGCTTCATGCTCAGGGTCGAAGTTGAGCCTGGCGTGCAGGCTTTGACTTGACCTTTTTTTCGCCTCCTCTCGCCTGAGTGCAGCCAAGGTTTCGTAGTTCTGGGACACGAAATCACTTGGCGCTAGTTCAGGCGCAACTCCTTCTAGCGCGAGAGTATCTGTTTCCAAATCAGGACCCTTGTTTCGGGTGGGCGCATTTGGCGGTTCAGTGAAGTTTAACTCTGGCATGGTGAGAGGAGTGCGCATTAGATCCACCGTGCTAGTGGTTGTTGTAGTAGCATGGGTAGTCCTTGTGATCGGTTCTACTGGGGTAAAAGCCAGATCTGAGTATGATCCTAGGCTTTTGGGCGCACTGGTTGTTCCAGAGGGCGGCTTAGCGGCAGAATCAATTTGCTGCTTCTTCCCTAGTAGGTCGTCATGCGTTTTCTTTGTCTGCGGAGTCCGCTGATTTGGGTTTCCATGCTTCGTCATTCTAGTTCTTCGTAGAGTTCTTAGTGTAGGGTCCCACGGATGGCGCCACTTGTTGATACAAAAGTTAGGCGTTCCTCGATTCCGTACCAATCAGATCTTAATGCTTGAGACCTGCGCACTAAGAAAGCAAAAAGACACCGTTAGGCTTATCGTGGGATTGTCTCCCACGATTATCCTCCGGCGTGAGAGTAAGTAATCGGTTTTTAGGATTTAGTTGAAGAGTTAGGGTTGTAAGTCGTACCTTTGATGAGAGTCGAGAGACTCTTTATATATACACGAAACCCTAATTGGTTTCGTGCTCCTCACTCCTCAGCGTATCCCGCATAGGTCGGTTTTGATACCTATCTCATAAATAAGAGATATCCTATCAAGACCATAAATAACTTCGGGTTTGGGCCAACGTAAGCCCAAACCGTTATCGTAATAGCCCATTCGTGATGGGCTTGAGCCCATTCGTGATGGACTTGAGTATGGGTCGGGTTCGTGACCCGAATGCGGACTATACATCATCATTGACCCCCCCCCCCAATTACCTACAGAATTGGGGATAATGTTTTGCAATTTGGTCGTGGGGTGTAACACCCCGACCCGACAAGGGTAAAGATATCACAATAATGAATTCATATCAGATCAAAACAGAGCATACATCTACAGTAATACAAAAATCTCAAAGGTTTACAAATGAAATACTGAATCTACAAGGTTACAACGAAAACTTTCAAAACTAATTTTAAAACATAATATCTTCCATCCAATTCTAATCCAGAATAGCTACCAAGCCTTCTAAGTCCAGAGGTACACTCTCACTCATTCCCAGCATCCTACTAAAACCTGCCGCAGGAAAAAAAATGCGGCTGAGCTTCAAAAGCTCAGTGAACAGATATATAGATGACAGAAACGATAACAGATAACAATACAGAAACAAATAGGAAAATACAGATTATACAGATACAGAATTAAAGTGAAAGAATAGGAAAGGAATAAGGGTGAAAAGAAAGAAAAGCGAAAGGGATAATGTACAAACCAGGTTTAGGGAAATACAGAAATCCATCACGAGCCCAGAGATAACAGATAATATAATAACAGAGTAATCATATAATAATCCAGAGGGGATACCTCTCAAGTAACAGATAATATGAGGGGTGACCTCATGTATCAAATCGGAGTGATCAGCTCCCAGATATATGTGAAAGACGTGTATCGCACACACCATCAGTCACCAGATATAATAATAACATATAACATAAACAGATAACATATAACAGATAACAGAGTCAGAACTAGGATGCATCCATGCGCCCCCTGTGGCCAGAAACTCCTTAACACACCAGATAAAATAAATCAGGGACGGGACAGGTCATCACTCTCCTGCCCTAGAGTCATGCCATCGGTGCATCAATGACATGGACATGAAACCCTCATGCCTAGTGATTGGCTCGGATATCAGACTGTGGTCAGGGTCAGATGTCATATAATAAACAGAGTTATATCTAAGGGTTCATGGCAGAAGGGTCATGTCAAAATTTCAGAATAAGATAATAAGGTTTAAATCAGAATTTATCAGATTAAGTTTAATATCAAAGCTTAAGTTCAGATTAAAAGGTTTATTTCCAATAGTCCAAAAGAGTATATCAAAGGTTAATAATTACAAGTTTATAGCAATAATTCATTTCAGAAGTTCCTGTCAAGAGTTCATTTAAATCAGTCCTTTAATAATGGTTTTCATTGAAATGATCTTTCAAAATAGTTTTCATAAAATGGTCTTCCAAAACTTTTAGTAACTTCCATTTCAAATGGTATAGCTTCCTTTTTAAAATAGCTTTTAATAAAGGTTCAAAATTAATTAGGTTCAGATAAGGATTTAACAGGTTAAGGTTTATACCAAAATCAAATCAAAGTTTACACAGATATATCAGGTTAAGGTTCAGAACAAGGTTCACAGATCAGATTCAATCAAGATTCACAAATTCAGGGTTCAGAACAAGAGATCAATCAGAGTTCAGGAAAAAGGTTCAGAATACAAGAATCATAGCAGAGGTTCAAACAAAGATTCAAGATAAACAGATCACAACAGAGATTCACAAACAGAGGGGAACATAGCAATGGTATAGGGAATCCTAATAAGGAAAAAGAAATACTGAGAGAAAAGGGAAAGAAACACCCTTACTGAAATAGGGCAGAATATCTGTACCTTATTAGCACAGCAGATAACAACCAAACACAAAAATCAGATCAGGACTTCTCCTTCTTCACACCTAAGGAAGAGGAAGACAGAATTACTAAAGTTCCTTATTCAGATTATTACTCTTTGTTTATCTCATCATTTTATGTACTTTCTATTTTTAGTAACTTTCCAGATTTAGTAAGTTCCCATAATTAGCAGGTTTTCCAGAATTAACATATATTATCATTTCAGATTAGGTTAACCCTTATTCAGATATTATTATGGAATACAGTACATTTCATCAAGTTACAGAAGTTTAGGGTTTTAAATAACAATTATACAAAGTTTAGGGTTTTAAATGTAACTTCATTAATTTACAAGGTCATTAGTGAAATTACTTCAAGTTACAGAATTATATACTCATTTTATTTAGAAATACATTTTATTCCCTTAAGTTTCACAATTTACAGATTACACCCCTTTAGTTACATAATTTACAAAACCAACCTTATAATTACATATTTTACAAATTAAACCCTACAATATCCATATTTACCAACCAAGCATATTATATTTCAAATTTATAGAATATACCATCAGAATTCAGTACTTTACATATTAGACCCCTCAGAATTCAGAATTTACATATTTAGCGGACTATACGTCATCATTGACCCCCCCCCCAATTACCTACAGAATTGGGGATAATGTTTTGCAATTTGGTCGTGGGGAGTTTCTACTAATGACTAGTTTTCTTTTTGGTCCTTTGCCTGACCATGTAGAAGTCTATCATAGCCCGTTTGGTTTGCGAATCTTTCCTGAAAAAAAGTTTCAGAGAAAGGTTACTGTAAAAGGTACTGAGCTTTTAGCTATTTTGAAAAACGATAAACAATTTGATGCATTATCAAATGAGGAAGCGGTTAGAGTTTGCCTGTTGAGAGTGGCTGAGATCATATTCACTGGTTGTGGACCTTGGTAAAATGTTCCTAATCATTTTTTGCAACTGGTTGAGGATTTTTCTCTTTGGAATGCCTATCCATGGGGGGAGTTCTTGTGGAGACGTTTCTACGTCAATTTAGCAAATGTGGTTCCTAGGCATTATGAAACGTATTACAAGAAGAAGCAGGACATAACCCCAACTAAAACTGCCACATATAATCTATGTGGTTTTATTTGGGCTTTTAAGGTTTGATTTTGGAAGGAAAAAAAAAAAAACTTTTTGTAATTCTTGTCGTGTTTTCGTGTACTAAGAATAACAATATTGTTTTCATGTTAGATATGGATTCTTGAGAGTTATCCCAACAGCAAGTCATGGTGGAACAAAGACACGAGTAAGATCCCACGTGGTCTTTCATGGTCAAAGGGTAAAACATTCCGAAAACGTGATTATAATCTACTGTTTGGTCCGGTAAGCATCTCCATTATTTTTTGTTATTTGTCAAATAAGTTACGACTTCTGTATATTTTTTTTGACATTATAATAATTTGTTACCCAGGGTTCGAATCCAGTATTGGAACTTGTTCCAACTAATGAAGAAAGGTTGCAACCATGGTTTGTACGTAGTAATGATTATTTTATGGAGCTGGATCTTATTCAAAGCCAAGTAGCAGACGTTGCAGATGATGCCATTGTTGAAAGACCAGATGTTGCTGTTGAGGTAAATTGTAAATTTTGAAAAAAATTTGTTGGATCCTAAACCCTTTAAACCTTGAGACATAAAATATTCATGTACATTTGTAGAAATCCTAATAAATGCAGGTAGAAATATGCCATTTGTAGAAATCTATTCTTGATACTTAAATAGACAACTATAATTAAAAAAAGGTTAACCTATATAGACAACTATATATGCCATTTGCGTATATGTACTTCAAAACATAAGATTAGGGCCTCAACTATAAACCCTTTTAAGCATTCAAATCCTAATAAATGCAGGTAGTTGACAAAATGTTTAACTTTAATACTATACATATTGTGTATAGTGTATAACTAGAAGGTTTTGTACCACTTGGGGTCTATGACCATACTTCAAAATTCTTTTGTCTATTTTATTAACTTTTCCCACAACATTGATAGCAATTTACATTGTTTTGTAGGTACATGCAGGTGCAGAAGATGGAGAGATACATGTAGATGCACCAGAGCGAGAGGTACAATTAGCTAGACCAGAAGAAAACTCCAAACAACCTAACTTAGTTGTTGAGGTTGAGGCCTTGAAGGCAATAGTTTTTTTTATCGATAAACCAGGAGCAAATGTGGAAGTGCTTACTGATGTTAAAAAAAGACTTGCGATTGTTGAGAAAGCTCTGAACATACAACATCAAGAGGTGAGCTGTGTAAATTGATTTTTTAATCAACACAATTACTTTGTAGGTGCTATGCGCGCTCTAGAATTTTTCCAGTGATTATAATTCTTAAGCGCTTTTGCCCTTTTCTTTCGATCCTTTTCATCCAGCAACCTCTTATCCTCTTCCATCCTTATCCTCTTATCCTCTTCCATCCTCAACCTCTTCTCCTCTTGCCTCAACTTCTGCTCTTTTAATTGTGCCTTTTCTAATTCTTCACGTCGCAATCTTAATTCTTCTTGAATAATAAATTCATGTGAAAGTTAAATTAGTTTACAATTGTTATAATATCTTATGGTACGGAAAGAGTTTACATATACATTCAATCTTTAATTTACCTTTGCAACATCGTCATCGTCATCCTCATCTACACGCGCTATTCCACTGGTATCCAATTTTTTTTGTAAGGAATTGAATGTTGTTCAAGATCTTAGACCGACATTAGCTGAGAGGAAATTTGATTGGTATATACAGTTTATGAATTTTTTCCATCATTACATACCTAGAACTCCCCCAGTCAAAACCACACATCTTTACGATGTGCATTTGAAGAAGTTGGCCGCAGCACGAAAACGTGGCAAGATAGAATGGAAACATTTACCTATTATACGCAAAAGTGAGATCAGTATAATAGAGATCAGCATAATTCAGGATGGTGTTATTACAGAGTTGAATGCCCGTTTGTTCAAATATGCTCCCCCTATGGAAAAGCATCCCAGTCATCAAGGTTTTCAATCAATCGGAAGAGTGTATCATCAACTTCTTGAACCAATAATCTGCCGATAAAGATAACCTCCAATGCTAACAATAGAAAAGGACGTACTGCATCTTCGTCGAATATAATACCAAATGCCCGTTCATCTTCAATTAGACCAAGAATATCTAAATTGGTAACTTTTTGACCTATATTGCCTAGGAAAACCCTGTTCCTAAAATTAAGGTGTCCCGACTTATATGAGCTAAAACTTACATTTCCAAAACGAAAACCAGTGATAAGAGAAAATCCTAGACGTCCGAAATGTAGAGGACATTCTTCCACATAATATACAATGGGCATATCATAATGAGTATTACTCGGAGAACATTGTTTTTGTAAGATATAATCTATCATATGTGGTTCGTGGTCAAAATAAGAAAGGTCCAACCATTTACCAAAACAAGTACCCCGAAACAACTTCCTTCGTTTTTATCCAATTTGGATTTTATAAAAGAAAAGTAATTCGGTTTACTTCTAATGATGAATTTGGCTTCATATTCCTACAAGAACAAAAACAAAGGTAATCAAACACCACTTCTGCTATTAACCAAAAGACTAATACTGCAACAAACCAAAGTATATAGAAGGCTGCTACTCCCCCAAAGATGAAGATACTTGACAATCAATGTCTTGTAGAGTTTAATGATACATTGAGAGCATAGCACAGTTTTTTTTACACCCCGTGCCCGCTTAGACAAAAAATTTAAACTTTTTACGCGAAACGCTTGACTTTTACAAACATCTGATCACTCTTTTGACAACTGACAAAAATCTATATACATTCAGACCTTGAGACTATTTTTAAATGAAATTACATTCAATTACCTTCAAAACGACGGGTGGCACGACCCGTGACGACTTACGGTTTAAAAGATATGATTTTTTGAAAATTACCAAAATCTGAAAACAGTCCAAACCGCCGGTTTACCCCTAAAGTGCACTATAACACCTCCGGTGCTCTATGGACCCCTAAAGTGCACTATGACACTTCCGGTGCACTATGGACCCCTAAAGTGCACTATAACACCTCTGGCGCACTATGGACCCCTAAAGTGCACTATGACACTTCCGGTGCACTATGGACCCCTAAAGTGCACTATTTTCTTAAACTTGACCCGTACGCCTTTAAACACAAAAGTCGACACTTTAGACATATGTTTAAACACATTTAATACACATTGAACTAAAATATACCATATACATTATTTCCCAAAATTTTTAACCCATTTGACCCAAAACGGGTTACAATAGACCTTGTCCCAAACGCCCCTTTTTCTGCATAACCCTTTGGTGCACTTTTGACCCATTTTTCCGGAAAACGACTTCCATAACATGACATAACACCAAAACTTCCAGAAATCATTAGAACATTATAAACATCAATTATATGCATAAATTTGGTCATAACGACCCGCGGAAACATGCTTTACAAAGTAACGGGTATTATGCCCAAAATACCCGTTTTGACCCATTTACAATACAAACCACTTATAACACTTCATTTTCCCACCAAACTTAGCCAACAACATTTATTTATCATACTAGACGTGTTCCATATACACTTGACCCGTTTACCACCCCAAAATGGGTACTTTTACACTTTTGCCAAACACCCCCTTAACTTTGACTCTAAACACGTAAAACATACTTGACACATCGTTAGACCACCAAACCATTACACGACCTTGACACACAATATACGACTCATAAAAGAGACTCTCGGGGGTACAACCTTGACACTTGAGCTCGGTATTCTATACTAAGCTCCGAATTGCCATCTATCTACCAATCCGCTTCCAAATCCTTAGACTATGGTCCAAGTACTTCCATTTCGCCGCACATAAACCTACAATAAAACATTGACAACTAAAAGAATAAGCTTACGCTTAGTAATTAAAACGATAATCACATACCATCATACTTCAATCAAACACATAAGCATCACATATATCCAAACACTTACTTAGCGACTCCACTCTCCAATTCTTGCATAAACACCTAACATCAACTTACTCTTACAACCAAATTCATCACTTAGATCATATTCATCCTAGCATATAAGCACATATCTAGTCTCTTATCACTAACCACAAAACATACATAACACATACATGTTAGACATCCATATAACGCATGCCATCATCATTTTACTTACCTTAGCTCCAAGCTAAGCATATCAAGCCAATATCATCAAACTTATCATCATCATAACACCTTGAATCATAACATCATCATCATCTTCCTAGTTCATAACCATCATAATCATCATTAAATTAAGAAATACTATTACAATCATTATACCCTTTCATCATATGATCATATATTGATCATATGATAACCAGCCCATAAAATTACTAACTTTTAATCACTATAACTTAACCCATAATTACTTTGACCTCTTAATTTAACTTAAAACCATCTTTTACCCAAATACCCAAATTAGGGTTCATAAACCCTAACTTCTCAATTCACCAATTAATTCAAGATAGGGATACTTACTTGTATAGGATAACTAGGATGATCATATTACTTGGATTGGAACCTTAATCCTTCATTAATTTATCATTAACTTGCACCTTGTTCTTCCCTCTCTTTTTCTTAAACCGTACCTCTACACTCCTCTTGAATAACATGGAAATGTCTAGATAATCCTGGACATTATAATTAGATAGCAACTTTGGCCAATTGGCAAGATTGGTCCTTCTAGTCCTATTCCTTATACTTTAGCCACAACTAACTTTATAACTTATTTACTACAATGTCACTTAAGCCCTTGAAGTCTAATTCCTTTTATTTGAGCCACATAATACTTTCCTTAACTATACAATATATTCATTGACCATTAGTTTGACTATCGGGTTTGACTTATACGTAACTTTGTTGACTAACCAATCACATTAAACCTTAGTCAACTCATCTAAAGTGGGGCCTATTTGAGTACGGGGAAACGGGTCTAACAATTCTTCCCCTCTTATTTAGATTTCGTCCCCGAAATCTATCGTTTATTACTAACAAAAACTTAGTCACATAATACACTTCAATCCTAACACTTTCGATTCTTAGCTTATTTAGTTGCAACGATCTAAGTGATCTTGTAACTCTATGCCTACTATAACACATCACCTGACCTTAATCCACATTACTTCCCGCTTACTTCTATACCATACAACTCTTGTTTAGATTACTACATAATATGAGACATACTTACTATAACTAGTCATCATTCTAATCCGTTCTATTAGAGTTACATCACAATCTCACTTGCTTTATCCTCTATCTCATTCTTTAACTACAAGTTACTTGAGAAAATCGAGCTATTTAATTTGCATAAATACACTTAGCTAATACTTTTACATTTACCAACACCACTTATCCAGTTCTCCTACGTTTCTACAATTTCCTCGTTTCTTCTACTTCTTTCTTCATGTCACTTTCGTTTACCTTCTAAGGCTTATAGGATTATCACGTGAATTAGCTTTATAGCATCATACTTTAACATTTGCCGTCACATTACACATGACACTTATCATTAATTATTTCCACTACTCACATTTCGCACCACGCCACAAATACGTATTATAACCTTTTTAAGCATTATTACAATTCTTCAATTCCTTCTACTTATACTTAGCACTCAAAACATAGGTTTCTCATAGACCTCAACTAGAATTCTTAATTTAATTTTAGCCCTCCTATCTTAGACCCTATAACTTCTAACTAATTCTAAACTCCCGCTTTCTACTTCTCTAACCCTACTCGTGTCGTGTCGCAACACATAAGCCCACTCGTTTATAATTCCTCATTTACATGGAGAGGCGTCCTCATGGTTATGTACTCCCGACATAACACTACTATTCCTATTTCCCAATTTAACTTTATTATTTCATCCTGTTTATACTTCGCATCTCCTTTTTAGACTTGGATCCATATCATTAACACATTCATTACGGGGATATTTTTATTGCCAAGGATATAGGCAACCCCATTTGCCGATAAAGGCAATACTTTTCATCCCGAAGGATCTTTAACATTCATCCCGAAGGATTCCTTAACATTCATTTACTTGGTTATCCCGAAGGATACCACCATTCGTCATCATTAGCTAGGCCATCCCGAAGGATGCCATCTTTAACCCTTCACATTTCAGTTATGGATCCAAGTCATTAACATTTTAATACACACTTTTTCTCATCCATTTTATTTAGTGAGCGCAAGCTCATAATGCATATGAACTTGCTTATTATAAATTCACATTTCTATGTGTTTTCACTCTTTATTACCTCTTGCATTCTCAACCCACATTAATCATTTTCACATTCTTACATTACATTTTAGTCTACTCCACTCATTTATATTTTGCCAACCGTAACTCATGCATTCATTATAGTAATTACCACTAATCGCCTTAGCCGTAATATGATAATTTCAAGACAACGCCTTTATCTCATACACACTCCTCTCATTCTTTCTTACATTTTTAATCCATCACATTCTTATTCTCACATCTTATCTTTCTTTTTTTACTTTTCATATGTTTAAGCAACTTCTTTCTGTCTCGCTTTTTACATATCTACCCTTCATGGATCATTTAATATAACACCTTCATTAGCGTTACCTTTTCTTAGTACATATTCCATTACATAAGTTCGTTACGTTTACCACACAATATTTCATTACATTTTGGCTTTCGTATTTAACTCATCTCATTACTTATCTATGCATTTAGAGCAATACCGCTCTTAGTCATCATTTACATATCATTTTGCTTTAATCTCGATCTATAACCTTTATTTTATTAGACATTTATCAATCAACACGTCAAGTTATTCTTACTTTCATTACATTTTACCATAACATCGTTATCATTACTACACGTTCATGTACATACTCAATCCTCCTACCTACTTATCTCATCCTCGTTTACATTCTTAGCTTATCGCATCTAGCCTTTAGCATTCGGACCTTTTTCGTTTAAGTTCCATCCTATATATGTATACTCACACTCTTTATCACGACTTCACATTCACACTTAGATCTCACGTACTTTACCTTACCATTACCCCATCTCTATACCACTTCAATATTAGTCTTTAGTCATGAAATATAATGAGACCATATGTTGGTCACATTTCGTGCTATCATTCCCTAACCCCATTCTTTAACCTTCGAGTCACTAAACGTTTAATCATTATTTCGTTAGTTTCATCTTATCTTTTCATGCTATACCTTAGTACGCTTAATATCATTACGATTTGCACTTAAAGCGTTATTTCTTACTTCATTTGCCAGCCCATCTCTAATACCACTTATCGTTCCTACCTATTTTCCATTTCCATTACTTTAACATACATTTATATAATCATTTATAATCACCGACACTAACCAAAGTGCACGGTAATCAATTTACTACGTGTCATTACTATTTAGTCGCTTCTAGTTTGCTAATTCTATGCATCACCAATTTATTCCTTATTCAAGCATTTCTTATACTACCGCGTTTCCATTTTCTCTTTTTCTTGCCTTAAGCATTTTCGATCGCTTACCTATCACCTTTCATTACCTTGACACCATCTTAGTAATACTTATCTTTTTCATACTTTCGAACACATGAATATACACGTTATAGTTCATTTGAGTTGTCACATTACACTTATCGTTTTAGCACACTTTTCATCACTACAACCCATTATTTAAGCGTTACTATCTTAAGTTACTCACTAACCCATCTCTAATACCAATTACTAGTCCCTTTCACGCCTTACCATTATTATCTTCCTATAGTACGCAATCACATAACTAAATCTTGAGTTTATACTATACAAAACTATCATTCACTTACGTAGCATACATATACATGACATGTATTCCGTCTCATAATCTAAACAATCCATAACCCATCTCTAACTCATTTCTTCTATATTCAACTACATCCACATCACATAATAATTACCGACACAACCTGAGGTGCACGGTAATTCTATCACTCACACACCACGTCATATATCACATAAAACACATCCCTAAGTTCTCATCATTCTACTCATATAGCAATCACATAATTCATTTCAAAACTCAACATTCACATCCTATAACTTACATAATATTTGCCCGCATTTCTTAAACTTAAACTTAGCGCGTCTACGAGTGGTTTAAGTCGAGGCAATCCTAAAGAAAACCTAATTCACTTAAACCGAGGCTTTGATACCAAGTTGTTACACCCCGTGCCCGCTTAGACCAAAAATTTAAACTTTTTACGCGAAAACGCTTGACTTTTACAGACATCTGATCACTCTTTTGACAAATGACAAAAATCTATATACATTCAGACCTTGAGACTATTTTTAAATGAAAGTATATTCAATTACCTTCAAAATGACGGGTGGCACGACCCGTGACGACTTACGGTTTAAAAGATATGATTTTTCAAAAATTACCAAAATCTGAAAACAGTCCAAACCGCCGGTTTACCCCTAAAGTGCACTATAACACATCCGGGGCACTATGGACCCCTAAAGTGCACTATGACACTTCCGGTGCACTATGGACCCCTAAAGTGCACTATAACACCTCCGGTGCACTATGGACCCCTAAAGTGCACTATGACACTTCCGGTGCACTATGGACCCCTAAAGTGCACTATTTTCTTAAACTTGACCCGTACGCCTTTAAACACAAAAGTCGACACTTTAGACATATGTTTAAACACATTTAATACACATTGAACTAAAATATACCATATACATTATTTCCCAAAATTCTTAACCCATTTGACCCAAAACGGGTTACAATAGACCTTGTCCCAAACGCCCCTTTTTCTGCATAACCCTTTGGTGCACTTTTGACCCATTTTTCCGGAAAACGACTTCCATAACATGACATAACACCAAAACTTCCAGAAATCATTAGAACATTATAAACATCAATTATATGCATAAACTTGGTCATAACGACCCGCGGAAACATGCTTTACAAAGTAACGGGTATTATGCCCAAAATACCCGTTTTGACCCATTTACAATACAAACCACTTATAAAACTTCATTTTCCCACCAAACTTAGCCAACAACATTTATTTATCATACTAGACGTGTTCCATATACACTTGACCCGTTTACCACCCCAAAATGGGTACTTTTACACTTTTGCCAAACACCCCCTTAACTTTGACTCTAAACACGTAAAACATACTTGACACATCGTTAGACCACCAAACCATTACACGACCTTGACACACAATATACGACTCATAAAAGAGACTCTCGGGGGTACAACCTTGACACTTGAGCTCGGTATTCTATACTAAGCTCCTAATTGCCATCTATCTACCAATCCGCTTCCAAATCCTTAGACTATGGTCCAAGTACTTCCATTTCGCCGCACATAAACCTACAATAAAACATTGACAACTAAAAGAATAAGCTTACGCTTAGTAATTAAAACGATAATCACATACCATCATACTTCAATCAAACACATAAGCATCACATATATCCAAACACTTACTTAGCGACTCCACTCTCCAATTCTTGCATAAACACCTAACATCAACTTACTCTCACAACCAAATTCATCACTTAGATCATATTCATCCTAGCATATAAGCACATATCTAGTCTCTTATCACTAACCACAAAACATACATAACACATACATGTTAGACATCCATATAACGCATGCCATCATCATTTTACTTACCTTAGCTCCAAGCTAAGCATATCAAGCCAATATCATCAAACTTATCATCATCATAACACCTTGAATCATAACATCATCATCATCTTCCTAGTTCTTAACCATCATAATCATCATTAAATTAAGAAATACTATAACAATCATTATACCCTTTCATCATATGATCATATATTGATCATATGATAACCAGCCCATAAAATTACTAACTTTTAATCACTATAACTTAACCCATAATTACTTTGACCTCTTAATTTAACTTAAAACCATCTTTTACCCAAATACCCAAATTAGGGTTCATAAACCCTAACTTCTCAATTCACCAATTAATTCAAGATAGGGATACTTACTTGTGTAGGATAACTAGGATGATCATATTACTTGGATTGGAACCTTAATCCTTCATTAATTTATCATTAACTTGCACCTTGTTCTTCCCTCTCTTTTTCTTAAACCGTACCTCTACACACCTCTTGAATAAAATGGAAATGTCTAGATAATCCTGGACATTATAATTAGATAGCAACTTTGGCCAATTGGCAAGATTGGTCCTTCTAGTCCTATTCCTTATACTTTGGCCAAAACTAACTTTATAACTTATTTACTACAATGGCACTTAAGCCCTTGAAGTCTAATTCCTTTTATTTGAGCCACATAATACTTTCCTTAACTATACAATATATTCATTGACCATTAGTTTGACTATCGGGTTTGACTTATACGTAACTTTGTTGACTAACCAATCACATTAAACCTTAGTAAACTCATCTAAAGTGGGGCCTATTTGAGTACGGGGAAACAGGTCTAACAGTTTTGTAATAACTACCACATGTAACTTCATTTAAACAATTCACACATACATTTCGGTCTCTCTATTTCACACATACACTGAATAATCTATTTAGCATCATAATTCCAACCAAAATCGATCTATCTGAAAGAGTCAAAGTTTGAGTAATCTTATGGAAATGATGAAACACGATATGGTTACAAACTAAACTATGTAATTTAAAGCTAAACTAAACTAAGCTCTAAAAAAAATTCATGGTTAAAAATTTGAAGATCAGAAAAACACTTTCATGCTAAACAAACATGAATAGCATATGAAACAAAACACTAATATTTAAGAACATCACACAAAACCGCCAATTATTTTTGTATGCAGCCAACCAGAAACATTAATTAAATTTAAACTAAAAACATAAAAAACAATATTAGAGACAAAAAAAAAGATACAAACATATCATATATAACAATATATGACAATATTAAGCATTTTTAATGTACAAATTCAAATATAATTTACAAAATTTATAGTAGAATAGTGACAATAAGAGTATACATACCCTAATACGAAACATTATTAGGGTTTTTTTCAGGTTACAAGATTGAACTCGGAGAAGATGGGTCTTGGTTTTGTGAGGGTATAGTGATTTTTTGTGTGTTTTTGTGATAAAAAGTGTGAAAAACAAAGGGTGCCCAAATGGGTAAAGTAGAAAAAATCGCTTAAAGAAAATTAAGTCACCCAAATATTTTATCATATCGCTCAAGAATTTGAAATAAAAAAGTGTTTAAAAAGTATTTTAAAAAGTAATACTTTTTACAAAAGTACTGACGCAAGTACAAAAAGGTGAAAAGTAAAAAAAAAAAAAAAAAAAAAGTTGCTTAAAGTATCAAGCCGTAAGTCGTTTAGGTTGCTCAACATTGGGAATGGGCAAAAAGAATAAAATAATATTTTTCGAAGTTTGACTTTTTTGGTGAAAAAGGACAAAATAGAAGGTCGCTCAAAGTATGAAAAAGTCGCTAGATATATTTCGCTCAGAAAGTACACATAGTTGGCCCTTACAAAAGTACCACAACAATGATTGGGCGTGACTTTTTTGGGTGTCACATGTCGCCTTCATATTAAAACTTAAAAAGTTGCAAGTCGCTCGGTCTATTTCAAGAAAGTCACTAAAGTGAGTCTACAAAAGCCCGCCACTTTGAGCGACCGGGCTAGTCTCAAAATTGGCCCATTAATTAAACCCTACTAGTGTTACATCAACAACAATAATAAGAAATAAAAGAAAATGGGAATATTATCCCCGTTTCATGCAATTGGATATATAACAAGCAGTGTTTATTCTCTGTCCAAAGATCGGGCACTGAAAATTTTGTTACTGCTAGCATTAGCAAATCTTGGCAAATTTATGATGTGACTTTTTTAAAATGTATTCATCACTTAACGTTGAACAAGGCAAACTTCATCTATTTGCTCCACAAATCTTGAGCACTCCACGTTGTGTGCGCCAGAGTCGTCATTGCATGATAGGAAACATTTGTGTTTGTTGAGAGAGAGGCATGGTCTTGGTAACCTAGGTCTCGAAAACTCTCTCTAATGACTAGTCACTATTAAGACTGTCTCGCTTTTAGTTTCTTTACAAGCCAACGACGATGTCATTTGCCCTCAACTTTTTTAGACTCTTGTTTTCTTAAGAGTCCTAGCACAGTGAAATCGTTATGAAGCTATAAAATGGACTCTTCTTGCGAGAGCTTACTCTTTCTCAATGGTCCTTACTAGTCGAGTCCCTTCGGGGACATCCGATAAAATTGGAATGATACAGAGAAGATTAGCATGGTCCCTACGCAAGGATGACACACACAAAACAAAAAAGTCCTTCCTACTCGACATGATAGAGATATGCGACCGAGAACGCTTGCCATGCAATTGCCATGGCGAATGCGTGCGAGGAACTTATGATTGTCATGAGTGCCTCTCTTCCTTTAAATTCCTCCTCTCTTAGTTACGAGGAATCTATAATAAACACTAGTTAAAACTTAAGTAATAGTTTTAACTAGTAAGAAGAAGCCTGTTTGCTCACTTACCTATGATAAACATAGACCAACTTAGAATCAAATGTTTAGATCTTCAGACTTGATTGTAAATCAGAATGTAAGAAGAAGTTGTTATGCTCACTTACTTCTGAAACTTAGGCTTAATTTATGCTCAAATAGAGGGAGATTGTTGAGTCAAATTCTGACCAAATTATCCCTCACAGGTATTTGAAACATTAAATCAGCCTAAGTTCAAGATAGCTGATCATGTCAGAGATCCAAACTCTTTCTCTGACAGAGTCAACAGGGTAAATCAAAGAGAAAAGTTTAACCTTGACTGAATGATCAACACAACTGAATCATCAGCTATCCAAAAGACTTATAGGTGAAACATCTTGAGTGAACCTTATAGAAGTCAGAGTGAAAGACCACTAAATGGAAGTACAACGGTCTAAAGGGACTCACTGAGTGTTCACAAATTTGATGATAAACACATCAGATATGCCTTGTACCTTCTCAGCTACAACAGTAGTACTTTGTAGAGACAAAGTCTAAAACTGATTGAAAACTTTGTACCCTGATAATGGAGTCAGCTAAAACAAATGGCAGAGAAGTGACAAAAACCAATGAGACCTTAAGGACTGACAAATGCCCTTAGGTCTCTGATAATGACTTATAATCTTAAGCCATGTAGATGAACCAGTTGCACTTATCAGATACACTCAGAGTATTCCTTCAACATACATGTAAAGTGTATCCTTGGAGCTGACTGAAGTACTCAGCCACGCTTAGGCGAGAGTAATTTAAGCTAAAGCAATGTAGGAAAACCCTTGGGAAGATAAGGACTCATCGAGAGTAGGGAAATCAACTTGCATGTACCAGAGATGTCAGCACAGTAAAGCAACCCTAGGCACACAAGTGCACGTGTATGTTAACTTCCTGTTTTCTTCTAGTTTAGTAATTAATATTCTTGTAACTACTAACAGTGTATCTCCCTTTAATCGATACCCACTCCCGAGAATCGACGACCCATTCGATCAACTACAAGGTTCATCAGTTTACTCCAAGATTGACCTGAGATCAGGTTATCATCAACTCCGAGTCCGGGAAGAGGATATCTCGAAGACTGCATTCCGAACCCGATATGGCCTTTATGAATTCCAAGTTATGCCATTCGGCCTAACTAACGCACCATCCGTATTCATGGACCTCATGAATCGAGTGTGTAAGCCGTACTTGGATAAATTCGTGATCGTGTTCATTGACGACATCCTGATATATTCTAAGAATGAGAAAGAGAACGAGGAACACCTCAAGCTAATCTTAGAATTATTAAAGAATGAGGAGTTATATGCCAAGTTTTCGAAGTGTGAATTCTGGATATCAACTGTGCAGTTTCTGGGCCACATGATCAGTATTCAAGGCATACATGTGGATCCCGCAAAGATCGAGTCAATAAAGGATTGGGCGACACCCACAACACCCACCAAAATACGCCAATTCTTAGGACTTTTCGGTTATTACCAAAGGTTTATTGAAGGTTTCTCCAAGATAGCGAAGCCTTTAACTAAACTGACACAGAAGAATGTGAGATATGACTGGGGAGATAAGGAGGAAGAAGCTTTTCAACTCCTTAAGGAAAAGTTATGTAGTGCACCTATTTTGGCCTTACCTGAAGGTAGTGAATACTTTGTTGTTTATTGCGACGCTTCACACAAAGGTTTAGGAGCCGTGCTAATGCAGAGAGAGAAGGTGATAGCATATGCTTCTCGAGAACTAAAAACCGATGAGAAGAACTACACGACACATGACCTAGAGTTAGGCTCAGTAGTGTTCGCACTTATAATCTAGAGGCATTATCTCTATGGCACAAAGTGCGTGGTGTATACCGACCACAAAAGCCTGTAACACATCTTGAACCAGAAGGAGCTGAACATGAGACAGCGCCGATGGTTGAAATTGCTTAGCGACTACGATTGTGAGATCTGTTACCACCCAGGAAAGGCAAATGTGGTTGTCGATGCCCTCAGTAGAAAAGAGTGAATCAAACCTCTTAGAGTCAGATCGTTAGGAATGACGATCAGTTCACCGCTTCCAGCGAAAATTCTTGAGGCTCAGGTCGAGGCACTCAAGGAAAAGAACCGATCTCGTGAGAAGATTTACGGAATGCCAGAGAGTGAGAATGGCTTCGTAAAGAGATCCAATGGAGTTTTGTGTTATGGGGACAAAAATTAGATCCCGCTATACGGAGGAATTCGTGATTTGATCATGCACGAATCCTACAAATCCAAATACTCCATCCATCTAGGATCCGACAAGATGTACTTGGATTTGAAGAAGCTATACTGGTGGCCAAACATGAAGGCCGATATAGCTGAGTACGTCAGTAAATGTTTAACGTGTTCGAAAGTCAAGGCTGAACACCAGAGACAATCTGGTCTACTTGTACAACCTAAAATTCCAGAATGGAAGTGGGAGTGCATCACTATGGATTTTATCACCAAACTGCCTAAGACATTGAGCGGTTATAACACGATCTGGGTAATCGTGGACCGTCTCAATAAATCTGCTCATTTCCTTCCTATAAAGGAGAACGATAACATGGACAAACTTGCACGAATGTACGTGAAGAAAATTGTCGCAATGCATGGTGTGCCTATTTCTATCATCTCGGATCGAGACAGTCGTTTCACATCTAACTTCTGGAAGTCGCTCCAGGAGGTATTGGGAACAGACCTCGACATGAGTACAGGTTATCATCCTCAGACTGATGGTCAGTGTGAAAGGACCATTCAGACGTTAGAGGACATGCTGAGAGCCTGTGTGATTGACTTCGGGAACGGTTGGGATAGGCATTTTCCTTTAGCAGAGTTTTCCTACAACAACAGCTACCACACTAGCATCAAGGTTGCACCGTATGAAGCACTTTATGGTCGTAAGTGCAGATCGCCAATATGTTGGGCTGAATTCAGAGAAAGCCAACTTACCGGACCAGACCTAGTCCACGAGACTACCGAGAAAATTGTGCAGATCAAGAGCCGAATGCAAGCGGCTCGTGACCGTCAAAAGAGTTATGCCGACAAGAGGCGAAAACCCCTTGAGTTCCAAGTGGGTGATAAAATGATGTTAAAGGTCTCGCCATGGAAAGGCGTGATAAGATTTGGTAAACGGGGGAAGTTGAACCCTCGTTATATTGGACCTTTTGAGATTCTTGCCAGAATCGGGCCGGTAGCCTACCGACTCGAATTGCCATCCGAAATCAGCGTTGTGCATGACGTTTTTCATGTCAGCAACTTGAAAAAGTGCTTATCTGATGATAACGTTGCCATTCCCTTGGATGAGATTCAGCTTGATGAGAAACTAAATTTCATCGAGGAACCGATTGAAATCATGGACCGGGAAGTTAAACGACTAAAGCAGAGTCGTATCCCAATTGTGAAAATCCGTTGGAACTCTCGCAGAGGTCCGAGTACACTTGGGAGCAAGAGGATGAAATCAAGTGAAAGTATCCTCATCTCTTTTCGAATTCATTGAGTAACGCGAATTGAAATTCGGGACGGATTTCCCCATTAGCTGGGGAGACTGTGACAAATGGTAATTTTCACATTTTAAGTTAATAATAAATATTTATTTATTATTTTTAAGCCGAGCATTTCTATGCGTAACTGCATGTTTCTGAGCATTTCTGAACATTTTTTGGAGCTGTCCCGCATACTGTAGCTTACAGTCACTGCTGAAAAAGTTTATTTTGTCAGTAAGCATAAATTATTCTATTTCTGATAGTTACTAACAAGTTTTGTATTTAACTGAGAAGCTTTCTCGTATTTACTAAAAAGCAACCCCACATACGAATCGACAGTATAGTATATATGGTAGCAATCAAATAAATGCATTTTTGAGCAAATAATAATATTTTATTATTATTATGACGAAAACGTCAATAAAACCTTTATTTTGCGTGTACGTGTCTAAAAAGGTCAAAACGGGACTTTACGGTAACATTTAAGCTTAAACCGACACACGATACACCAACGAGGAGCAAAAATATTTTCCCTCCCCCTTGCTTTGTCGTTTGCCGCCCATATCACACAACAAGACAAGAAAATTTATCCTAATAATATACTTAGTGGATGATGACATAGCAAACCTTGTTTTTATACCATAAACATACCACATAGCATTTCACATACACATTTTTATCATCCAAAGTTACCTAGATCATTTTCTCTTCCAATAACTCTTTCACTAGTCGAACCATCAAAGAAATCAAGATCAACAAAAATCTAGTGAAGTTTGAACTAATCGGGGTGTACTTTCAAGTGTTTTGGGTTAATCGGAACGTGTCTTGGGTAAATTTGGTGCAATTTGGAGTCTTTTTGGGTCTTCTACCTCTTGCCTTTTTTCAAGATTTATGTAAGGATCCTCAAAAGTTTTTCAATCGTGTTCATTACATGTTCTTGTGATGTTTAAAAGTGTTACCAAGTGCTTATTATGTATGTTTTGCTAAAATGAAAAAGCTATGGTTTGACATGTTATTTCTAGTGCTCGACTTTTTGGTAGTTTTTATACAAGTTATGTTATTTCTTACTTGTGTTATAAATATTGTTGCTTGTGGTGCTAGTTTAATGATACAAATGAGCTTTGAACTAATTACGCGAGTTTAAAATGAAATATACACTTATTTGTACGTATACATAAATCGGCTCACTTATAAAATAAATAATTATTGGGGTTTTGAAAAACATAAAGTTTTGGCTCTAGTGGTGAAATGGTGAAACTTATGCTTAATAGTTGATTTTGGATAGCTTATTGAAATAAGCACTAGCTTATTTGTTTCGGCTTATTTGTTTTGGGTTAACTTTGGTCTTGACATAACATGGGCCGAGCCCAATATATTTCGGCCTTGGTTGACTTTTTGACCATATTGCTTATTTATAAGTGCTTATTTGACTAAATTAAATATCGTTACGTAACTAATTAAATTAAAAAGGGCTTAGGGCTTAGATATGTTTTTGGGCTTATTTTGGGGTCTCGACACAGTTGGGCCGAGCCCAACCCAAATTCGGCTTGGTTTGACTTTTTGACCAAACGACGTGATGAACATGTTAAATTGATTTTTAGAAACTTAACGATATATATATATATCGTAACTTAAAAGGGTTAAATGATTTTTGGGCTAAACTTGGACTATTGGACCCATTATGGACTTTTCGGCCCAATATATATCTCGGATGAAAAAAATGAGTTTTCGAACATTTTTTGACCTTTAATAAATATTTTTACTTATTAAAACGTTATATATCGATTAAAACCGTTTTGAACTTGTTTTGACACCTTAAGCCCAATAAGACAAATAAATGGGCTTTTCGGCCCAAAGTTGTAGTTGTTGACTTTTTGTTGACTTTTAAAGGTATTATGACTAAACGTTGACTTTTGTATCGAAACCCATAATTAAGAAGTAAACGTAACAATAAATATAGTTATAGCGATAAATATACATTTTGGACTAGTTTTACAAATATAGTTAATATAAGGGATTATTTGAGGAAATTGCAACACTTAGGGAAAATGAAAAAGTTTGAATAAACGAATGGGTCATGCCTGATTTTTCTAAAATTTCGACACTTAGAATATCTTCGGATGAAAAACGACTAAAAGACGAAACGGATTACTTTTATTATTAAAAATATTAATTCTTCTAAATTAATATTTTTAGACTTTATAAAACTTATAAATATGTTTTAGATATTTATACACTTACACTTATTTAATTTTTCAAAATTAAATACTTATAAATTTCTTTATAATTATCATTATATTATAAATAATTATAATATAATAATACCCACTATCACCATTATCATATTAATTTTTCGATACCTATTTAATAAATTATAAGCCCTAATTAATTAAATATTTAATTATTAAATATATATATACGATAATATATATATTACTTACGCATTTTGCGATGACAAGCACTGAGCACGGAAGTTCCGTCGCACGTATTTTCACCGTACACTTTCACCATGAGCCATCACCAAAGAGTCTTATACGATAAACTATTTTGAAATGTACCTTACCACACAACAAGCAAGAAATACATGAGCACTTGACACATGTAAACCTTTCAACTGAGTTAAAACATTTAAAACACGAATAATTCGCTAAGACTTACCATACTGATCTAGGTCGCGTGTCGGAGCGGTTGCACTGTGTTATTGTTGACTAATAGACTGCTATTGTTATTAAGGTGAGTTTATAGTCCCATTTTTATACGTATTGGTTTTATAAACCTTTGGGTGAGAAACATGCAAAACTGTTTTCATGGACCAAATTGAACTTTGTTTTTATACACACTGGTATCCGGATAACCTAAGTATGTTTGAATCCCATTGCGCCCACAATCATCTACCGTCAATTCTTGCTGGAAAGCGCGTATGATATAAATAGATCTATTGGGGTGACTCCCCCGTTCGGTTGGCCCGACAGGTTAACGCGAACGTATACCATGTCGGATTTTGCCGAGTGTCTGGGGATTAACTCTCGCGGGCACCCTTTGTTTGCTATGCCAGCTTGGCATGTTGTTTGTCTAGTTTCGGTTGGATGAGCTTAGTGTTAGCATACAGAATGAGTGTGATTGCTGAATTATTTGCTATGGTCCATATGTGCTTATTTACTTTAAACCTATGAACTCACCATCGTTAGCTGACTTTTAGCATGTTTTTCTCAGGTGTTTGAGAATGTATTCATTTAAGGCAGGGCATGGCATGGCATTGGTCATAAGTTTTCTAGAAATGTTTTTGTTTATGCGTTAAACTCTGATTTGGGACATACTTGTTAAATGGGATTTGTTTTAAGTGAATTGAACTTTATGTATGACAATTAACTTTGGAAATGTAAACTATTTTAAAACGGATTTTAATCCGTTCTCTATATCTTTTTGTTGTGATTATCGATTTAGTAGCACCCAAATATGTATGCTTTCGCAAATCCTGGTTTTGGGAGTGTTACAGGTTACTTGCATTTTATAAAATACATATGTAACTTGTAACATAAACTAGTAAAGACTTGGACCATCCATGACCCAAAACCCAAGTCCAATACCCATGACCCATGAAGCTTGACCCAAAACCCATGACCCATTGCATGACATCATGCATGACATCAAAAATGCGTAAAACCCATAACCCATGAACCAAAGTCCATAACCCATGACCCAAAGTCCATAACCCATGACCCAAGATGTATTTGACATCATGCATGACATCACATGACCCATGGACCTTAACCCATAACCTAAAACCCAGAATTGTAACCCAAAATCCGGACTGGTACTACCAGATAGCCGGATCCCTGGCTTTACACCGGCCGGATCCCTTTGGGAAGGGATCCGCTAGATCCGGGTGAACAGTGCTCAGTTTTGCTTATAAATAGTGAGCCATTTCTCTCTTGTCTCTCACCCCACTTAGATATATCTTCCCTCTATGTTCTAAGTTCTCTAATCTTAGATCTAATGATCTTCTATGTAGCTTTTCTCTTAGTGATTCTCTAGGTTCCTCTTAAAGGCGAGATCACGACCTCTAGAAGACTTGCACGCTCAAGACATGGGCTACTAGGATGTTGGGTTTATTATTTTGAGTTGATAAGTACAAAACCACAAATGAAGAATGAAACAAGAGTGAAACATGAAGGACCTACAATGACAAAAGGAAATTCTACAAAAAGATGGAGATTACAGAATATACGATTTAGAATACTTTTGTAACCCTAAATACTATTATATAAAGAGATTATGGGGCTTTAGTTTATGAGTGTGTGTCAAAGATGTAACACCAGGAAAACGTGTGTTTGTGTGTATCTAGGCGTCAAGTCCTCTAATGGACTCCTAGGTTAGAGTTTTAGTTTAAGCCTCAAGGATCATTGATCCATGTTAGATTAGGTAACCGTACTACACTTGATCACATAGTATTGGGGCTGTGAGTTTTGTATGTAGCTGTTAGAGATGATGACGAAGAACCTTGTATCAATAATAATGATGTTTTTATTTCGATGCGCATCATGTTTATCATTGTTATTGTTAATCCCTTGTGCTCTAAACGATCCATGAAGTAATTCTAAGCATCACAATTGGTATAAGAGCCAAGGGGGCTCGTGATCGTGGGATTATACAACGTTTTGTCGAAGAAAAGAAGAAATTTTCGAATCTAGTTATATTTTCGCAACTCTTTCGTTAACCGTTGGATCGGGCTGAAATGTTTACTGGAGATTCTTCATATATCATGGTACACTTTCACCAGAGGGATCTTCAATCTGAGCTCTTAATCATCAGGTATAAATATTTAAAAATTGCTGCAGAGGAGTTTATGTTTTTTGACTTTTTAGGGTTTTTGGTATAATCAAACCTTCTATGTTTGTTTTTACTTGCAATAATTCATTATGAAAGTTGATTGATGTTTTCATTGTGCTTTCACGAGTTATAAACCCTAGTGAGGTTTAGGGTTTCTCTTTTATTGATGTTGATCATATGATTAGGGTTCTGGATTGACGCATTAAAACCCTAGATAGAAGCAAGCGTGATTCTAGGTTAATGAATGCAACTTGAAAAAATAAGGTTACTGGTTGCGTGATCAGGTTTGGATTAATTATTGTTGCTTGTTGCTTACTGCTTGTCGTGCGAAGTTAAGGGGAAGAACACTGAACCTACGATTGAAACTATGAACATGACTTTTTTTGAAACCCTAGCATATTCAGTTCTACTTTGCGACAAAGCTATTGGTTGATCTGATTTTGTGTATGCTATAGTTGTAGTACGAAGATTGGTATTGGTACATTTCATGAAGGAAGAATATTAGTACTGCCATGAAGTTTGTACTGCTTGTGAAATAAGTTTATACTGCTGCCTTTGCCATTCACAACTTAGTACTGCCCGAGGAAAATCAGATAGTATTGCTCATTATATTCACTTCGTATTGCTACCTTATTACATGTTTGTCCTGCTGCGTTCTAATAGTACTGATCGTTATGAGTTTGTACTGCCAGTTTAATATTCATGCTGCTCGTTTATTTTCCAAGTTTAGTACTGCTATGGAGCAAGACTTAGTACTGGTTGTTATTACTTTGGAGTTATTTAGTGCACGATAGGGTTATTTTTATAGTTTGTATTGCTGGTTACATGGACTTCGTACTGCTTGGAGACTTAGGTTCATACTTCTTCTTGGTCGTATACTACTGCTTATTTGTTGTTAATTCGAGAGTACTGATAGTTCAAGATTGATGCTTTTCATTGGATTCTAGTACTGGTAGTCAAAGGTTAAGAATTAACGCTGCCAAGAGGTTTTGACACAAGTGATTTTGTGTTGCTCATTCAAGCTTCTACTGCCATTTGAAAACTTATACTTCCATTCAAGTTAGGGTTTTCTTATTGCTATATGAGCAACTTTTGGTTCATTGGTGTTCAAGGGTTTAACAAGAAAGTGTTATAGTGCATGCACGATGGATAAAACTATTACATAACGTCGAAAGTAACAGATTGGTTGTGGATTTTGATGAAGCGAAAAGTGTACCGCTTTTAAGGGGTCATTTAAACCCTAAATCGTATTTATTTGATCAAATATTGCCCTAAATCGTTCCTTTTGTCATTTTAGGTACTTTTGAGAAGAAATCTGGAAAAGGAGGCATTTTGGACGTTTTTGGAGCATAAAAGTGAAGAAAACGACAAAGTCTCAAAATCGGCTGAAAATTACCCTTGACGGCGTCAGGATTATCACTGGACGGCGTCATGGCTTGGCAAGAAAAAGGTGGATGTGAAAATTACTCATGATAAGCCAGAGAAATTTGCATGGAATTCTGACGGCGTCACGCTTTAATGTGATCAAGGTCGTCACGGCTTAATTTAAAGAGGGACGGCGTCACCCTTAATTCTGACGGCGTCAAGCCTTGATAAGCCAGAACGGATTTTTGAGAGCTAAAGAGGGACGGCGTCAAGAAGGTCATCCGGGAACCCTAAAAGCGGCGAGGTGACGGCGTCACACTCCATAACGTGACGCCGTCAGATCTGAAAGTCTATATATAGTTTTGCAATTTTTTGTCATTAGTGTGGAACTTATTGAGGAACTTTGTGTGTGAAAACCCTAAGACGAATTTAGCAGCTTTTTCAAGGCTTTTTGCCTTAAGATCTTCCATGTTACATTGAAGATAAGTTATCAATTAATCATTCAATATGTCTATGTGTTGTTTGATTCTATCTTGTTCTTGTCTTTTGTTTAACATGCTAGGCTAGATTTATCTTGTGTTTGCTTAGATCTAATGAAACCTAGCTATTGATTATTGGTTATTAGTGTGTTATTAGTTGTATTGGATGATTGTTCATCTATGTTAGGCTTAAGAAAACTGGCTAACTTCCTATTCGGTAACTTGCTTGAACGTCATAAGAAACATGAACCAATGCGTACTAAAGGTTTTTATGGTTGTATTTAATGCACAAGCGAATTCTAGTGATCCCATGTTAGGAGCTTCCTAGCCGGCTCGACATAGGAGTGAAGTAGGAGCTTGTAGAGTTGGGGAAGTACGTACGCCACCCCACGATTGGTATTAAGGAATACACCCGTCATCCACGCGATTAATGCACACTAATTAACCGGTAAAAGATAGTTAGGGAGTAAGGAAATCTAAGTAAACACATTCCTCTTCACATAAGTTTCACCACATTTTCATTTTCTGTTATTTTATTTTATTTGCATTCGTAGTAATTTGGGTTAGTTGATTAGCAACTAATTCCGCCCACTCTTTCAAACCCGAGATTTTACTTGCTTTCATAAAATTATAAAAACATAAAAAGAATCTTCTCTCACCCTTGGACCTATTAGAGTAGTTTTTCATATCTAATGAACACTATTCCTTGTGGAGAACGATCAATCCCCCGTACTTACCACTACACTATACTACATCGGTCAGGTACACTGCCTGGTGGGGTTGTAAGCCTCTTGAGATCCATCGAGAGGTAAAACCTGTTGTAAGGTCGCAAAACCACGCATCAAGTTTTTGGCGCCGCTGCCGGGGAATAGTTATTGTTTAGGTTGAATTTTTATTTTATAGGTCTACTCACTAGATTCCTTTCTAGTGAGATTTTTATTTTATTTTTCTAGGTTTTCTTTAGTCTATCTTATTTCTTTGTATTTTTGTTTGTGACACCTTCCACCTTCCTCATGAGTAATAGTGATCGCTTGATCCCTGTTATTCGTATTTTCCGCCGTGCAAATTTCCAACTACCCGTTCCCGCCCCCATCATGGAAAACAACAACCTTTCACCCGACCACCACTTTGGTAACAATTCTGAGATGGAGGGAGTCTGACCATGAGAATGAATATGTTAGTCCGTTTTACTACTCAGACTCCGATGAGGATGCCGGTAATGGAGAAGTAGTTAACGAGGAATGGGGAAAAGAGGAAATTGATCCCTTTAAGTATGTTGACCCTAGGACTAAGATCGAAAAGGATAGCCTCTTTAACATGCAATTTCCGTGCAAGATTGGTTATCATGATTTTTATGCTTATCTTAACTCATCTTTGCCTATGAACATTATCTCTCGCGCTAATTATAATAAAATCATGGTAGACGAGCTAGAATATCAAGGAGATAACATTGTTGCTAGGACTAAGCCACTACACGTATTCGTTGGAAGTTTTGTGTATTTGGTGGATTTTATGGTTATGGAGAACTTAGGGGAATTCATAGATAACAAATTAACCCAAGTCATTTTTGGAGAACCCTTCAAAAGGTTGACCAACCTTGACGAAAAACTTGTGGACGGGTTAATTACATTCTCGGATGGGGATGAAGATTTTACTTACCAAATGCCCCGAGCACATCCTAGGTTTAAAAACTTCTCCATTGAATCTTGCAATAGACTTGTGCCTCTTGATTTGTTAAGTGAGAATGATAAGAGGAAGGGGCTCAAATATCCACATGAGAAAAATAAGAGATACTATCATGGATGTTTGGAGCTGAATAACGAATACAAGAAAGATGAGGCAACAATTAGATGGCTCACACTCGGATACGTGAGCATAAGCGATACTAGGTAGAAGGACTTTGAGTCTAGCTACAAGACTCGTTAATAAAGAAAAGCGCTTCTTGGGAGGCAACCCAAGTTTTATTTGCTTTGTGTGTTTATTTATTTGTTTGTTTGATTTTATTTATTTTCGTATGTGTGTTTAAGTTTTATTATTATTGATTCATGTTAAAAACTAATTTGTGAAAATGCTTTATTTTGTTTTTAACTTCGTCTTAACTACATATAAAGGTATTTTGCAAAAGTTAAGTATAAGGGAAATCTAAATCGGTTTATTAGAACACAAATGAACATGAATCGTAATAATAATAAATTAACATACATATTAGTATTTGTTTGAGTCAAATGCTTGTATCGAGTCATAATGATGTTTTGCAGGAATTCCAGGAAGTAAGGCATAGGTTTTTCCAAAAATTTTCCGGAAACGTAACATGAGAATTCTGTCAGATCATTTCTGACGGCGTCAGGCTTTACAACCTGATGGCGTCAGGTTTAATTTTCTGAAAATTTTTGAAAGTTTTGTTTTCATAAAAAGTTTTTATTAAATCTCTAACTTATAATCTCCAGGAATCTGCAAAAGTATCATTCCACAAGCATTATATCCTTATATATAGATTTTATCCCGCTGATGTTATGCAGGTTTTCGTGTTTGTTTTCTCAGGTTTAACAGGTTATTTTGGACAAGGAAATGTATGTGGAATCAAGCTTTTGGCGATGCATTAGTCATGGAGCTTCAACATTACCTTGGAAGAAGATCTAACCGTGTAACTTCATTATCCACCGAACGAATCAGGGGAGTATTTGATTTCATTCTTTTACTTTTTTCTTTTACATCTTGTTATTTGAACATTGGGGACAATGTTCATCTTAAGTGTAAGGGGGGGTAAAAGTACGATTAGAGAATGCTCTTACGCTTGATTTTTGTTGGTTTAATAGTAAATGTGTAATAAAACTAAGAGAAATACCTGTTAGGGTAATTTTAGTGCCAAATTTAAAATTTTTTACAACATTTAGGAGTGAAACTTTAGTCCTAATAAGCGTCTCACGGATAGGAGTTATATGACTAGCACAAAAAACCGTACCACTAAAAAATTTTCCACCCCCAAATATGTGAGGTTCGCCCCTAGAATTGGTAGGAAAAGCATTTATGCTATGATGTGTGTACCGGTAGCACTTAGATTCTAGAACTTGCGTTAGGACCATTCCGAGGCCACAAGTGAGACTACATTCGTGTAGTTAGATTTACTACATGATAAGAGGCATTAGGATAAACCATTGTTTTACACCTGTGTTTTTGTTATAATTACGTTGGCTACATTGGTCAAGTAATTCTCCCACACCCTTTGCGTTGTACTCATTTTTAGTACACGATACCCCTAGTACAACCCTCAGAGCCTATCTTTTCGTTTCAACCTTTAAGCATTTTACTTAAGGGAAGAATTTGTTACACCCCACTTAAATGTACACCCAAGTCGCCTTAGCCTACCTTGTATGCACTCATTTTTAGTGCATTATTGTGACAACATTTGTTTAAACCCAAGTTAACTATCTAGTTGATTACATGGTTGCTAAGTCGAGTCATATCCTTGTACATATTGTTTTGGGACGATTGGGACTCATGGGTAAAGTACTAGTGTAATGGAGTAATGGGGAAGAACATCATTTATTACCCCCATATGTGCTAAATATTTTAAAAGTACTCCAAGTGTTTTAATTATCTTAATTCGAGTCATTAGAATAGTTATTGGTAAAGTTATGTAAAAGTTCAAGTGTAAGGGGAATGCAACGCCCCTATGATGTATTATTTTGGATGGTAGGGCAAAAGTGTATGCAAAAAAAAAAAAAAAAAAAAAAAAAAAAAAAAAAAAATTAAGAAAAAAATACAAAAAAAAATGAGAAAAAGAAAAGTAGAAAAAACATACGGACTACCATCCCGTTTTATTTTATGTTGATTTTATGTTTTTGTTATTTTTTTTTTTAGCTTAAGATTGAGTCGAGTCTTGGCTTAGCAACATTGTATAGTACATGTAATTAATCAAGATCTTTAACTCGCCACCAGTAAAATATCCTTTATCCAACAAAACCGTGTTTATCATATCCCTACACCTAACGTTATAACCCATGTAAAAGCCCTCTTTGATAGTTTATCTTAGGTGCTTACGCCTAGTGGAGGAGGTTTTCGATCCTTTCCCAAGCCTATGGTAATCTATTTGCTATGACAGGTAGTGAGAGATATTATCCGTTTTCATTTATGAGATTTATTTTGATGACACTTGAGAGATGTGAGTATCTAAAACACTACTTGTGAGGTGCTAGTTTGTAATCTCCGTGCTTATTATGATTAAAGTGGAACGACTATTTGTTGCAATTACTTTTATGTTAGCATTAAATGACCCCTAACTTGTATTTTGATTAGAATAAAAGCACATTTGCTTGAGGACAAGCAAATCTCAAGTGTAAGGGTATTTGATGAAGCGAAAAGTGTACCGCTTTTAAGGGGTCATTTAAGCCCTAAATCGTATTTATTTGATCAAATATTGCCCTAAATCGTTTCTTTTGTCATTTTAGGTACTTTTGAGAAGAAATCTGGAAAAGGAGGCATTTTGGACGTTTTTGGAGCATAAAAGTGAAGAAAACGACAAAGTCTCAAAATCGGCTGAAAATTACCCTTGACGGCGTCAGGATTATCACTGGACGGCGTCATGGCTTGGCAAGAAAAAGGTGGATGTGAAAATTACTCATGATAAGCCAGAGAAATTTGCATGGAATTCTGACGGCGTCACGCTTTAATGTGATCAAGGTCGTCACGGCTTAATTTAAAGAGGGACGGCGTCACCCTTAATTCTGACGGCGTCAAGCCTTGATAAGCCAGAACGGATTTTTGAGAGCTAAAGAGGGACGGCGTCAAGAAGGTCATCCGGGAACCCTAAAAGCGGCGAGGGTGACGGCGTCACACTCCATAACGTGACGCCGTCAGATCTGAAAGTCTATATATAGTTTTGCAATTTTTTGTCATTAGTGTGGAACTTATTGAGGAACTTTGTGTGTGAAAACCCTAAGACGAATTTAGCAGCTTTTTCAAGGCTTTTTGCTTTGAGATCTTCCATGTTACATTGAAGATAAGTTATTAATTAATCATTCAATATGTCTATGTGTTGTTTGATTCTATCTTGTTCTTGTCTTTTGTTTAACATGCTAGGCTAGATTTATCTTGTGTTTGCTTAGATCTAATGAAACCTAGCTATTGATTATTGGTTATTAGTGTGTTATTAGTTGTATTGGATGATTGTTCATCTATGTTAGGCTTAAGAAAACTGGCTAACTTCCTATTCGGTAACTTGCTTGAACGTCTTAAGAAACATTAACCAATGCGTACTAAAGGTTTTTATGGTTGTATTTAATGCACAAGCGAATTCTAGTGATCCCATGTTAGGAGCTTCCTAGCCGGCTCGACATAGGAGTGAAGTAGGAGCTTGTAGAGTTGGGGAAGTACGTACGCCACCCCACGATTGGTATTAAGGAATACACCCGTCATCCACGCGATTAATGCACACTAATTAACCGGTAAAAGATAGTTAGGGAGTAAGGAAATCTAAGTAAACACATTCCTCTTGATGAAGCGAAAAGTGTACCGCTTTTAAGGGGTCATTTAAGCCCTAAATCGTATTTATTTGATCAAATATTGCCCTAAATCGTTCCTTTTGTCATTTTAGGTACTTTTGAGGAGAAATCTGGAAAAGGAGGCATTTTGGACGTTTTTGGAGCATAAAAGTGAAGAAAACGACAAAGTCTCAAAAATCGGCTAAAAGTTACCTTTGACGGCGTCAGATTTTACTCTGGACGGCGTCATGGCTTGGCAAGAAAAGGTGGATGTGAAATTTACTCATGATAAGCCAGTGAAAATTGCATGTAAATTCTGACGGCGTCACGCTTTAACCTGATCAAGGGCGTCACGGCTTAATTCAAAGAGGGACGGCGTCACGTTCAAGGTCTGACGGCGTCAAGCCTTGATAAGCCAGAACGGATTTTGGAGAGCTAAAGAGGGACGGCGTCAAGAAGGTCATCCGGGAACCCTAAAAGCGGCGAGGTGACGGCGTCACACTCCATAACGTGACGCCGTCAGATCCAAAAGTCTATATATAGTTTTCTAATTTTTTGTCATAAAGAGAGGACTTAGTGTGGAATTTTTGGGAGAAAACCCTAAGACGAATTTAGCTTCTTTTTCAAGGCTTTTTGCCTTGAGATCTTCCATGTTACATTGAAAGATAAGTTATCAATTAATCATTCAATATGTCTATGTGTTGTTTGATTTTATCTTGTTCTTGTCTTTTGTTTAACATGTTAGGCTAGATTTATCTTGTGTTTGCTTAGATCTAATGAAACCTAGCTATTGATTATTGGTTATTAGTGTGTTATTAGTTGTATTGGATGATTATTTATCTATGTTAGGCTTAAGAAAACTGGCTAACTTCCTATTCGGTAACTTGCTTGAACGTCTTAAGAAACATGAACCAAATGCGTACTAAAGGTTTTTATGGTTGTATTTAATGCACAAGCGAATTCTAGTGATCCCATGTTAGGAGCTTCCTAGCCGGCTCGACATAGGAGTGAAGTAGGAGCTTGTAGAGTTGGGGAAGTACGTACGCCACCCCACGATTGGTATTAAGGAATACACCCGTCATCCACGCAACTAATACACACTAATCAACCGGTAAAAGATAGTTAGGGAGTAAGGAAATCTAAGTAAACACATTTCTCTACACTTAAGTTTTCACCAACATTTTCATTTTTGTTATTTTATTTTATTTGCATTTGTAGTTATTTGGGTTAGTTGACTAGCAACCAATTCCGCCCACTCCTTCAAACCCGAGATTTTACTTGCTTTCATAAAATTATAAAAACACAAAAAAGAATCTTCCTCAACCCTTAGACCTATTAGAGTAGTTTTTCATACCTAACGAACACTATTCCCTGTGGAGAACGATCAATCCCCCGTACTTACCACTATACTATACTACATCGGTCAGGTACACTGCCTGGTGGGGTTGTAAGCCTCTTGAGATCCCTCGAGAGGTAAAACCTGTTGTAAGGTTGCAAAACCACGCATCACCTCTCCACATAAGTTTCACCACATTTTCATTTTCTGTTATTTTATTTTATTTGCATTCGTAGTAATTTGGGTTAGTTGATTAGCAACTAATTCCGCCCACTCTTTCAAACCCGAGATTTTACTTGCTTTCATAAAATTATAAAAACATAAAAAGAATCTTCTCTCACCCTTAGACCTATTAGAGTAGTTTTTCATACCTAACGAACACTATTCCCTGTGGAGAACGATCAATCCCCCGTACTTACCACTACACTATACTACATCGGTCAGGTACACTGCCTGGTGGGGTTGTAAGCCTCTTGAGATCCCTCGAGAGGTAAAACCTGTTGTAAGGTCGCAAAACCACGCATCAGATTTATTGGTGATTTGGATTGTTGACACACACAGGTGTTTGGTTTTGGATTTTTGGTTTTTGGTTGACCTGATATTCTTTCATATTGAATACTCTTGGGAATCAGGTTCGAGTTCAAGAACTATTCCTCATTCTACTACTGCTTGGTTTCGAATTCTATTGTAGTCATTTTTTATTAGTATTCATGCTGCTATGTTCGTTCATGGATGGTACTACATGGTGTTCGTTGCTGTTAGGAATATGAATATTCAGCTGAAGACTCGGTCACCCCGAGTACTTATTAGATCATCATAGCTCGTAGGATTATCAGTAATATTATTAGTAGTTTAGTTATTAATTAGTATTGTGGAGTGGGTCGGGTCTTTACCCTCTGTCAGCTCACTCCACAGCCCGCTAGGGGCATATTATGTACTAAGTATAAATACCCCTTCCCTTGCAAGGGAAGGGTTGGAACTTCACTTCATTTCTAAGCTAATATACACATAGTTTTCTCTCACTAGAAGTTCCCACTTTCTCTCTCTAGTTCATATCTATTCGATCCATCTAAAGGCCTCAAACAAGTGTTTCTTGCATTGTGAATACCCTACAATTGGTATCAAGAGCCATGGTTAGGTCCATGAGAGTTGGTATTCACGGATTTGTGTAGTTTTTGAGGTTTTTTGGTTCGATTTGTTAAGTTACATTTATTTCATTTTGTGCTTTGTTTAGTGATTACAAGTTGTTATACCTTGTACTTTCTAGCTTAGGAATAGTATAAGAGTAGTATTTAGTGCTTGGATTCACAGATTTAAGGTTTGTGTGGTGTTTTTGGGTGATTCGAGTGTTTTTCTTTCAAGTGTTCTTGAATGCGGTTTGTGTATTTTGGACGATCTTGAACGCGGTTTGTGTCACATCGGGTACGCGGTTTGTCTTATTACTAGTTTAGGCAAAAGGACAAACAGCATTGAAAGTGACGGGTTTGGAAGTTTGTGCCAACGCGGTTTGTCTCTTAGGCGCATACGCGGTTTGTGTCTACGCGGTTTGTCTCTGCAGCGTGAACTCGGTTTGTGTCTACGCGGTTTGTCTCTGAGGTGTGTATGCGGTTTGTATCAACGCGGTTTGTATCTCCAGCGTGAACTCGGTTTGTGTCAACGCGGTTTGTATCTGCAGCGTGAACTCGGTTTGTGTCTACGCGGTTTGTCTCTGAGGTGTGTATGCGGTTTGTATCAACGCGGTTTGTCTCTCCAGCGTGAACTCGGTTTGTGTCTACGCGGTTTGTCTCTGAGGTGTGTATGCGGTTTGTATCAACGCGGTTTGTCTCTCCAGCGTGAACTCGGTTTGTGTCTACGCGGTTTGTCTCTGCAGTGTGGACTCGGTTTGTGTCTACGCGGTTTGTCTAGGCGGTTTGTATCCTTAAGAGTGCTATTTGTCTAGGCGGTTTGTGTCTTGGTGATTTTAGAAATTCCCGCGAAAGATTCGATTTCTCGGTTAAATCACAAGATCTGTAAAATCCCGTAGTTACTATGGCTACCACATCAAACACATCATCAGAAGATATTCAAGCAGCAGGATCTGACACTCGTCCACCTATGCTAGATAGGACGGATTATGAGTCTTGGGCACAACGGATAAGACTTTACTGCTTGGGAAAAGATAATGGAGTTAACATTCTTAAGTCAATTGACGATGGACCATATCAGATGGGTACCACCAGAGATGTTGTTACAACTGGTGAAGATGGGACTGTGACTTGGGGCATCGACAGACCTAGAAACTACAATGATCTTAATGAAGAAGAAAAGAAGAGGTATGATGCTGATATTAGAGCCTCAAACATAGTCATTCAAGGTCTTCCAAAGGATGTATACAAGCTCATCAATTTTAACACTGAAGCCAAAGCTGTGTGGGACAACGTTAAAATGTTGTTGGCAGGGTCAGAACTCACAAAGGAAGATCGTGAGTCACAGCTGTATGATGAGTTCGAGCATTTCAAAATGAACCCAGGAGAGAATGTCACAGACTACTATGTGAGATTTCATAAGTTGGTGAATGATATGAGGATGATCAGAATGACTATGCCCAATATCCAACTAAACTCAAAGTTTGTGAACAACATGACTCCTGAATGGGACAGATTTGTTACTGCTGTCAAACTCAACAAAGGTTTAAGGGATACCAACTATGAACAGCTGTATGCCTACCTGCAACAACATGAGAAGCATGCTGTCTATGATCGGGTGCTGAGAGAAAAGTTAAGTCCTTCAACTACAAATGATCCACTGGCGTTCATGACAAATGTTCAACCGACAATCCAATCATCAGCCAACCCAAGCTATCATCAACTTCACTCACAAGTACCTGCTATGAGCTCTCAACTCGACTCAGGCTACTCTCAGACCAACAAAATGATTGACAACCTCACCAATCAAGTTTCATTACTGGTTCAACAGTTTCAAGCATCACTCCCTCAGACCAACAATCAGTTAAGGAATTCATCCAACCCACGCAATCTAGCAATGGTGGAGGATGGGAAAATTGTGGTTCAGAATGTGCAAGGGAGAGCTGGTAGAAACATGGGTCGAGGTTATGTGCAGAATAGAGCAGGGAATGCCAATCAGGGGCAAGGGAAACAGATCAAGTGTTATAATTGTGGGGGGCTTGGACACATTGCTAGAAACTGCAATCAACCTAAACGTCCTCAGAACTCAGATTACTTCAAAGACAAGATGCTGTTAATGCAAGCTCAAGAGAATGGAGCTGTATTGGATGAGGAAGAGTTACTGTTCTTGGCAGGAGATGGAGGAAATACTTTTGATGAAGATGTGGATGAGAAACCTGTTCAGGATCTAGCACTTAATGATCCTAACATCTTCAAGGCAGATGACTGTGATGCATATGACTCTGATGTAGATGATGAACCCACGGCTCAAACAATCTTCATGGCTAACTTGTCTTCCCTGGTCTCATCTCCCCGTCAAGCTGGTCCCTCTAATGCATCCGTGATATCTGAGGTACTAAAAATTTATGACACATATAATATTGTCGAGGGACAAAAGAATCCCGAAGAAGTACATCAGGCAGATGTTTCTGACTCAAGTAATGTTGACATGGAAAATAGCAATATTATTTCATATGAACAGTATTTGAATCACAACAACTCGCCTGATGTACCAAATGGTGAATCTTTTGTCAATAATGATGTTTGTGTTATGAGTAATGTACGTGCTTTAGATAATGCTGGTAATATAGATAATGCATGCGAGTGCCATAAGAACAAATTGCCTGTCCCTGATGATAACTTGATCACTAGACTAAACATCTATAAAGAACAAGTGGCTATGTATGAACAGCGTGCTAAGTTTGAGCTTAATGATCGTGAGCAGAAATTAGAAGGTCAAATGAGTACACTTATTAAAGAGTCTAGAGTGAGAGAAGAAACATTAAAAGTAGAGTTGAGTTCTTTGAAAAGTCAGCTAGAACAGTCAGTCAAACAAAAACAGGAAGCACAAAAGTGTGTAACTACACTTAAGCAAGAATTCAAACAAAAAGAAACAACTCTTTTAAATGATTTCTCTAGACTCAAGACGTTAAAAAATAAGCTTGAAGATAAGTTGTACACACAAAATCAAACCATACAAACTGCTCAAATGATTCATAAGCACAGAAAGTTGAGTGATAAGCATAGTAAAATCATGATAGGTGAACCTAAGTCAACCATCCTTAGGGACATGAAAGTACTTCAACCAGCCCTATATGATGGTAATGTGATGCTTATGCCTATTCATGACCAACCTGAGCATATCTACACAAATGAAGAGGATGAGATAAGTGATAGAACGAGGGAAAAAATGAATGAGAAAATGAGGAATCCCGAGTGCATAGTCAGACGAATAATAATCAAGCCCCATGATTATTATGAGGAAAATCGTTTGACTGTGTTTGCTCCTCAAAAGAAGTTAACACCTGAACAGATTTTTTGGAAACAAGATAATGAAAAACTTAAGGTAGAAAAACTTAAGGCCAACACCCCCTCATTAGAAAAGTTGCGTCCATAACGGTGTATCCTCCCAATACACCTAGGAACTTAGTGCCTTTGTCTCTTCCCACTGAATCCAAAACCTTTATTAGCTTATATGTGCTTTGGCAACTGTTTGCTGATTTTGATAAAACATGTAAGAAGAGAATCACACCAACCGGCATTACTGAGGGGGAAAGGTGTTTTGAACATGCAAAAAGGTGTTACTTAACGGAGGTCATGCCATTTTTTAAACTACTTAAAGAACACTTTGAAGGGTTGCAAACTGCCCTTAAAGCCGAAATAAAAGAAATGAAAGTAGTGTTTAAAGATATGGAAAATGAGGTGAATGAACATGCAATAGAACTTAAGAGTCGAGAGATTGAAAGAAAAAACATACTCATTACTAACGACAACTTGATTGCTAAATGTATTACACAAGATGTATTTTACACTGTCACTGATTCTGCATTGTCTGCTTGTCAATTTAATGAGTATGCTATTGCGTTAAATGAGCCTGTGTTGTGTAGTGTTTACGGAACTCTCGAGTTGGGTACTCAGGGAGTGGAGTAGGGCAAGGAAGGAGTCCTTGTAGCTGAACCACTATAAATACTTGTGTTGTGTCTCTCTAACTCTATCTCGTAGTTTAGCTTATATGCTTTTCTTACTATCAGTATCCAACATACCAAACTAGATTGACATAAGTCGATCTAAAAGTTTTAAAACAAAGTTTTAATCGGTAAAACTATTCAACCCCCCCCCCCCCCGCCTTCTTGTTTTCTACAATTGGCATGAGAGCTTCGTTACCAAGTTTCTTAGAGTATGTTGTACTATAAAAACTTGAAACGATCCGTGTATGTTTTGAAAACTAAAAAGAAGGTAAAATCCTTGTAAACACTCAAAATATATATATATATATATATATATATATATATATATATATATATATATATATATATATATATATATATATATATATATATATATATATATATATATATATATATATATATATTTCTTACAAAAAGGATAATAATTTTGTAATGGATAATGAAAGTTGAGATAATACATAATATATTTTCTAAAATCACTATTATGATTCCAACATATCTTCTTTAAGAAATCTTCATGTTAGGAAGCTTTTTAAAAGCTCATGAAGTCCTGCTCATCTAGGAGTGCATATACCCTCCAAGATAATGTGGCAAAGGTATGTTCATCTATCACATAAAGTGTTACGTCCTCATAATTTAAATGTGTTGATTGATATAGTACTACACTTATTTGATATGTTTATAGAAAACTTGATCTATTTCTCTAAAAAAAAATTGTATGTCCCTTACCTTTTAAAGTATCATAAAAAAAATAAACTTATGGTACCAAATCACAACTTTCAAAAGTATCTTCTCAAAATTCCCACACTCGTCAAATCTGTGGAAAACTAGAAAGGGGGTTGAATAGTTTTATCGGTTTTTTTGTTAGTTATAAACGTTTACTTGTTAAGAACTTTGATTCGATTATTTGTGAAATCAACCGATACCAATATGAACGCTTATCTATACTATCAAGTCTAAACAATAAATATAAAGAGTAGAGATGGAAAGATCAAACCGTGACAACGATATTTATAGTGGTTCGGCAACGAAGCTCTTCTTCGCCCAACTCCACTCCCTGAGTATCCAACTCGAGAGTTCTAAGCACTATGTCAACAAGCTCCCTTCAGGCGGAGAAAACCGTACAATGTCGCTTATCACAATTTCCGACACTAAGCTAAATGTCGAGTACTATCTAGCTAGTACCAATCTCACTCACGATCCACACACTCTACTTTAGATCCACTTGATCTAGACACTCTCTACAAAATCATCACAAGATCCACACGATCTCTACACGATCACAATGATCCACACAAGATAACTAAACAACACAATGACAACTTGATGTATGACAAGATACAACAAGTAAACTACAAGTAATGCAAGTGCACTACACAATGACTCTAACACCTTGTATCTTCTTGATACTTTGTGTTCTTCTCTTGGACTAATAAAGGAATGAAGGTGATCTTTTGTAACACCCCCAAAATTTACAACAGTCGCGGAAGCATACAGAACTTTAAGGGTGCTACTTGCGGGTGCAACGATTGGAAATCACAACACAAGGTAACAAAGAACGGAATACATACTCCGTTTTTAATTAAAATTAACATTTAGAGTTTTACAAAGATAATTCATTGTTTTGATAAAAATTAGGCCCATTGAATACAGTGGTCCTACATAAAAACAAGTCTCAAATAAAATTTCCGGTCTGTCAAAAGAGCTCCATGACCCTTGCCTTGCCATATCATGTCATACCAAATCAAATCACACACCTGAGAAATACATGCTAAAAAGTCAGCAAAAAGCTGGTGAGTTCACAGGTTTAAATAAAGTCATCAAATAATTAGTTTGGACCAGCATGATCATTATAACACATATAATGTCATACAAAAGTATCTATCGCGCTAGCACTAAGTTCATGCAACTGAAGCTCGACAGTTCAGTGTGCTAATCTCTAACACATAAATAAAAGTCAAGGGGCCCTTAGCGAGCATTTAACCCAATACACTCGAAGTCCAACTTGCTATATGTTTGCCTTGACCCGTCTGGCCAACCGAACGGGGGAGTCACCCCAATAGATCTATCAAAAGCAGTCGCGCTTCCCAAAGGAAATTAACGGTTCATGAAAATGGGCATAATAGTGGGTTCTAGGGCTTAGGCTAACTACGCAATAGCTTTGAGAAAAAGTAATAATATTATGGTCCATAAAAAGATTTGCATGTTTCTCACCCCATATTGGTAAAACAAGTAAAAGTAAAAATGGGGCTATAAACTCACCTTTAATGGTCTGAACAATGAATGCTGTGAGATTAGAGAGTACACGGCACCAACACGCAACCTATATTAAATAACCATGTCTTAGTTTCAAGTATTAAATTCAAGTCCTTTCAGATTTTAATTTCAATGTTTTAGTGTATTTGTGTTATTGTCACTTGTGTGGCGGCAAGTGGGGTTGCTAAGGTCTCTTCTAAGGGATGGTGAAGTGTACTCTATAATTGACCTAAAGGTACCGTAATGAGGGGTTGGGAAATATCTAACGATCTAAGGTACGAATGAATTATTCTAGTTGTGTTAGATATTTACATACATACATACATATATATATATATATATATATATATATATATATATATATATATATATATATATATATATATATGATTTATCCGTTATGTCCGTTTATGTTGATTTTAAAGAATGACGTTTATTTCCTATTAAGTGTATGATGTGAAAAGTTGAATATATATAACGTTAACTATTAGTAACTTGGTTAATTTAACTAAGTCCTTATTACTATTCACTTACACAATATTATACGTTTCGTCGAATTTATTCTAGTTGAGTTGATAAAGTTCTAGTGACATCCATTTTTAATTTATTTGGTTGTCAACATAACGAATATAAGTGTTAATGTATTTTTATATACCTCGACGTGTGTTATGGTCTACACCATCCGTGAAATTGATTTGATGTTGTTTTCGCTTAAGTGCTATATTCTAGATACACAAGTGTATGTCAATATTTACATACCTCTAAAATGTAATATTACTAGTATAACAATGTCCGTCTATCTTGTCTAGTTGTTTTTAATCATTTTAGTCGCGTTTAACATTTTGGCTATTCAAGTTCTTACGTACGTATATGCTAATGTAAATGAAATTCCACTTGGTACTCAGCCATATAAGCTTTTATATACCTATATGCTGAACTATTTCCGTCAAGTTTCATATTTTGGCTATACAAGTTTTTATGTAAGTTATTGTGAAATTTCATTTCTTTTTGTCTTTCGGCTAGACAAGTTTTTGCTTGTCTAAATGATAGCTAATACAATTTATTTTCGTAAATGGCTCTTGTACTTATTTTAATTGTTTGCGATAAGTCATTACGTTTGTTATTCGGATCTGCCTTCATAATAACTATTGGGCTGCGGCCCATTGTGTTCAAAGAGGGGGGAGGGGGAATAAGGTTGCTACCGGATTGGGTTTTTACCTATTCTAGTGGGACGAATGGTGGGCTTACAGTCCCACGTTGTGAGCTATGCTTAAAAGGGCTGTCGAGTGGGCTTCATAGTTGGGCCAGGTCATTAGGCTGTTTGGCCTGGTATTTTATTAAGGAAAACAGAGGGCTTCTGTTAGACCCATATCCCGGTTACGAATAGGCCCCACCCTGGATGATGTATGCTAAGGACCTTATGTGAATTGTTGGTCAACAAAGTTACGTGGAAAGTCAAACCCGATAGTCGAGTGATAGTCAAATATGTGTTTTAAAGTTATGGAAAGTATTATGTGCCACAAATAGATAGGAAATGAACTTCAAGGGCTTAAGTTGTCATATGTTAAATGTGTTATAAAGTAGTTGTGGCCAAAGTAAGAAAAAGGGAACTTAAGGGACTAGTTGTGTCATTTAGCCAAAGATGCAATCTAGCTAGATATATCTAGGATATTCTAGACATTCTACCATTATTTAGAGAGAGAGTTAAAGGCCGGTTCTTGGAGGAGAAAAAGAAGAGGGAAAATGCAAGTATTGATGATCAAGTGTAGAGGTTAAGTCCAAGATCAAGAATTCAACCCTAGTGATAATCCTTATGCAAGTAAGTAACTTCAATCATGTTGAATTGATGATTTATGAATTAGGGTTTATGTAACTAATTTGGGGATAATGGGTAAATGGTGTTTTCAAGATGATTAATGGGTTTTAATGATTATGAGATAAAGTATATGGGTTTAGTTAGTATTCTAAAAGGGTGTTCATCATATGATCAAGTATGATCATATGATGATCAAGTAAGTTAAAGGGTGTGTTAGTTGTTATAGTTATTGATTATGTGTCATTAAGTGTTTATGAATGATGGTTGTGAACTAGGAAGATGAGGGTGATGATATGTTGATGGTGATGATGTGATGATGGTGATGATAATGGTGGAATCATGACTTGTAGCTTAGCTTTGGAAGCTAAGGTAAGTAACTTAGATTTCTATGTGTTTAATATGAATGTTCTCATGTTATGTGTTGATGAATGAGTTGTTAGGATTAACCCTTGGATTAGTAAGTTGGGATAATAGGAAGTGTGTTAATGAGTGAGGATCAAGAGATAGGGCAAGAGGTTGAAAGGTATAAGGTATGTTTATGTTTGTTATGTTTAATGTTATGGTGTAAATGGGATATGATTATGATGTTGTGATGTAAATGGTAATGAGATTGGCTTGGTTATGAGTCAATGACTAAGCATGTTCTTGATGCATATAATGTGAATGGAAGTATTGATCATGTACAAATCTAGTTACTTACTAAGCGTAAGCTTACCCTTTTAGTTGTTAATGTTTTGTAGGTCTATGTACGACGGAAGGAAGGTTTATGGGTCATAGCAAGGATTTGGAAGTGGATTTGAAAGATAATAAGTATTAGGAACTAGGTAGGATACCGAGCTCGAGACAAGGTTGTACCCCGAGAGTCTTTCTTATGGTTTGTATAATGTGTGTCGAGGTCGTTGTAAAGTTTGGATGGTTAACGGCGTGTCTAAGTGTGTTAAATGGTTTACGGTCAATGTTTAAATGGGTGTTTGGTTTAAGTGTGTTTGTACGCATTTTGGGTTGTAATCGGGTCAAGTGTCGTTGGAACGTGTTTGATATGTTAAATAAATGAAGTTGGTCAAGTTTGGTGTAAAACGGAAGTCGTATGGGTGGTATGTAGTGAAATGGGTCAAAATGGGTGTTATTCTTAACCCATCAGTCTAGGATCCACTTTTAGGTTCCAAAGTCTGGACCTAAGTGTGGATCCAGTTTACTCATCTTGATTATGAATTTTACTCATCTTGGTTATGATTCCAGGATTTACTTTTAGGTTCCAAAGTCTGGACCTAAGTGTGGATCCAGTTTACTCATCTTGGTTATGAATCCAGGATCTAATTTTAGGTTCCAAAGTCTGGACCTAAGTGTGGATCCAGTTTACTCATCTTGGTTATGAATTCAGGATCTACTTTTAGGTTCCAATATCTGGACCTAAGTGTGGATCAAGGTCGTCATCTTGGTTATGAAATGGTCTTTTGGTTATGAAATGGTCATCTCGTTAATGAGTCGAAATGTTCATCTTGGTTATGGACGTGGATTTTTATAAATGGTCAAAAGAGTATCGAAATGTATAGTAAAGTTAAGCGTTTCCGCGTGAAAAGTTTTAAGTTTTGGTCAAAGCGGGCACGGGGTGTAACAACTTGGTATCAGAGCTTCGGTTTAAGTGAATTAGGTTTCCACTATAGGTTGCCTAGACTTAAACCACTCGTAGACGCGTTGAATGTAAGTTAAAGTAATGCGACTAGTAGGTGCCTTTGAGGTATGACGTAGAAATGCTTATAGTAATAATTAGATTAGATTATAACTGAGGAGTAATGTGAATGTTGTGATGTGGACGTGGTGAAATATAAGAGTAACGAATTAGACGCGAAATATAGATTGCCTTAATTATGCGATGGAATGCAAGACGTGGTATATATACTTAAGTCGATAAGTGTGGTACGTGTCTTATGGTATCAACGTATATGTGAAGTAATTCTATGTTTGATGTATGGTGCTAAGTGTTAAATACGCAAATGATAGTTTTTGCGTCGGAAGTCTAAAGTTCTAATTTTGTGAATCAAGGCCTTAAAGGTTATGAGTTATAGGTGAAGAATGTGTCATAGTATAATACATAAAAGATCAAAATCTACTTAGATTCCAATAATAGTGGTTTGATGAATGACTTGTATGTATTGTGTCCGAAAGAATGATGATCTAGTAAAGGTTAAAGGATTGAGTAAGACTTGTCTTATGGGAACGTTAAGGATAGATAAGTATGGGTATGTGAAGAAGGTTTAGATGCTCGAGTAAGATGTATGAATGAAATAAGTAACTGTAAAATATTAAAGAAACGAATAGGTAGCGACGGATACATGATGTAGCTATTGGATAGATTGATGAGGCAAAATAGAAATTGCCTCAATAAAAATAGATGAATGATATGATAGACCTGTTTAAATGTTTTAAATTATAATTTGATAATAGACTAATGAAGTATGAGTGTTTAGTAACGTTTATCTTTAAGTATGCATAAAATTAAGTATGTACTAACGCGTTCGTCGTTTATGTGTAAGGTGATTATGAATGCGTGTCATAATGTGAAGTGTAGAATAATTGAAAAAGTAAACTACAAGGGAACTTGAATTAGATAAGTCACGACTAGAATTTTAGTCCTGTCATGAAGTGATAGAAACTGGGTAGATGAACGAGTTTAGATTACGACGTAAGACCAATATATGGTCTAGAAAATAATTCATGTTTAATGTTAGGTTAAGCCATGTCAAGATTAAAATGAGTTAATTGGGATTGAAATAGACGATATTAAAAGAATGAACATGTGTAAAATAAAGCAAGAGAATAACATGAAGTTGACAAGAAAACGATAAGTTTAATGTGACAACTCAAATGAACTATAACGTATATATTCATGTGTTCGAAAGTATGAAAAAGATAAGTATTACTAAGATGGTGTCAGGGTAATGAAAGGTGATAGGTGAGCGATCGAAGGTGCTTGAGGCAAAGAGAAGAGAAAATGAAAACGTGGTAGTCTAAGAAATGCTTGCATAAGGAATAAATTGGTAATGCATAGAATTGGCAAACTAGAAGCGACTAACTAGTGATGACACGTAGTAAATTGTTAACCGTACACCTTGGTTGGTGCCGGTGATTACATAATGATTATGTAAATGTATATTAAAGTAACGGTAATGGAAAATAGGTAGGAACGATAAGTGGTATTAGAAATGGACTAGCAAGCGAAGTAAGAAATAACGCTCTAAGTACGGATCATAATGATAATAATTGTACTAAGATATAGCGTGAAAAGACAAGATGAAACTAACGAAGTAATGATTAAACGTTTAATAACTTAAAGGTTAAAGAATGAGGTTAGGGAATGATAGCACGAAATGAGACCAACATATGGTCTCATTATATTTAGTGACTAAAGATTAATATTGAAGTGGTATAGAGACGGGGTAATGGTAAGGTAAAGCATGTGAGGCCTAAGTGTGAACGTGAAGTGGTGATAAAGAGTGTTGGTATATATATATATATGATGGAACTCAAACGAAAAAGTTTGAATGCTAAAGGCTAGATGCTATAAGCTAAGAATGTAAATGAGAATGAGATGAGTAGGTGGGAAGATTGAGCATGTGCATGAACTTGTAGTAATGATAACGATGTTATGGTAATGTGTAATGAAAGTGAGAATGACTTGACGTGTTGATTGATAATTGCCTAATAAATTAAAAGTTATAGAATGAGACTAAAGCAAAATGATATGCAAAGGATGACCAAGAGCGGCATTTCTCTAAACGCATAAATAAGTAATGAGATGAGCTAAGGGATGAGAATAAGAATGTGAAAGGATAAGAACGTAAGTGAGAATGATATGAGTAAGTATGAAGTTAAGGTAACGACCTGGAATCATCATTATCACGGCTAATGTACCTCATTAGCGGTGCTTATTAAAACGAAAGTATTGGTAAATAAAACATGATGAAAATGTGTAAATGACCAAAATGTGTAGGAAAAAGAAATGATGCTAACGAATGTAGTTAAACCTATGTAAGGTTTAAACACGGGAAAAGGCGGATAGGCTAAATGGTAAAGTAAGGATGTGAGAAAGATTAATGTGGATTAAGAATGTAGGACGATAAACACATAGAAAATGTGCCATTATAATAAGCAGGTTCATATGCTCTATGAGCTTGCGTTCACTAAATAAAATGGATGAGATAATGTGCGTATGTTAAAACGTTAATAGCTTGGATCCAATGTTATAATGTGAAAGTGATAAAGTGCGAATGATAAAGATCCTTCGGGATGAATGTTAATGATCCTTCGGGGTGAACATTAAAAGTGGAATCCTTCAGGATGACCAAGTCAATGAATGTTAAGAAATCCTTCGGGATATGTTAAGGATCCTTTGGGATAAAACGTATTGCCTTCATCGGCAAATGGGGTTGCCTACATCCTTGGCAATAAAAATATCCCCATAATGAATGTGTTAATGATATGGATCCAAGTCTAAAAAGGAGATATGAAGTATAAACAGGATGAAAGAATAAAAGTTAAATAGGGAAATAGGAGTAATAGTGTTATGTCGGGAGTACATAACCATGAGTTTATATTTCTTGATTTACATCGATTGGGACGCCTCTCCATGTAAATGAGGAAGTATAAATGGGTGGGCTTATGTGTTGCCGACACGGCACGAGTAGGGTTAAAGAAGTAGAAAGCGTAAGTCTAGAGTTAGCTAAGAATTATAAGGACTAAGATAGGAGGATTAAGATTAGAGTACGTCTTGTAGTGAGAACTTATGAGAAACCTATGTTTTTGAGTGTTAAGTCTAAGTAGAAGGAATTAAGGAATTGTAATGACATTTCAAAATGTTATAATACGTGATTGTGCCGTGGAGCAAAATGTGAGTAATAGAAATAGTTGATGATAAATGTCATGTGTAATGTGACGAAAAATGTTAAAGTATGATGCTATGAAGCTAATTCATGTAATATTCTTTGAGACTTGTAAGAAAAGCGAAAATGACGTGAAGAAAAGAGTAGAATAGCTGAGGGAATTGTAGGGACTTAAAAGAAGTGATTAAGTAGTGTGATAAAACGTTAAAGCATTAGCCAAGTGTATTTATGCAAAATCAAATAGTTTGGTTTTCCCTAGTAACATGAAGTCCAAGAAAGAGAATATAGAATGAGCAAGTGGAAATGTGATGTAACGATAATAGAGCGGATTAGAATGATGACTAGTTGTACAAAGTATGTTTTGTATTATGTAAATCTAAGCAAGAGTTGTACGGTATAAAAGTAAACGGGAAGTAATGGGGATTAAGGATATGTGATACGTTATAATATGCATAGAGTTACAAGATCACTTACATCGTTGCACTAAATAAACTAGAAATTTTAGTGCTAGGAATGAGAAGTATAATGTGACTACGTTTTGGATAGTAAAGAATGACAGATTTTGGGGATGAAATCTAAATAAGGGGGGTAGAATTGTTAGAACCACATCCCGGTTACGAATAGGCCCCACCCTAGATGGTGTATGCTAAGGACCTTATGTGAATTGTTGGTCAACAAAGTTACGTGGAAAGTCAAACCCGATAGTCGAGTGATAGTCAAATATGTGTTATAAAGTTATGGAAAGTATTATGTGCCACAAATAGATAGGAAATGAACTTCAAGGGCTTAAGTTGTCATATGTTAAATGTGTTATAAAGTAGTTGTGGCCAAAGTAAGAAAAAGGGAACTTAAGGGACTAGTTGTGTCATTTAGCCAAAGATGAAATCTAGCTAGATATATCTAGGATATTCTAGACATTCTACCATTATTTAGAGAGAGAGTTAAAGGCCGGTTCTTGGAGGAGAAAAAGAAGAGGGAAAAATGAAAGTATTGATGATCAAGTGTAGAGGTTAAGTCCAAGATCAAGAATTCAACCCTAGTGATAATCCTTATGCAAGTAAGTAACTTCAATCATGTTGAATTGATGATTTATGAATTAGGGTTTATGTACCTAATTTGGGGATAATGGGTAAATGGTGTTTTCAAGATGATTAATGGGTTTTAATGATTATGAGATAAAGTATATGGGTTTAGTTAGTATTCTAAAAGGGTGTTCATCATATGATCAAGTATGATCATATGATGATCAAGTAAGTTAAAGGGTGTGTTAGTTGTTATAGTTATTGATTATGTGTCATTAAGTGTTTATGAATGATGGTTGTGAACTAGGAAGATGAGGGTGATGATATGTTGATGGTGATGATGTGATAATGGTGATGATAATGGTGGAATCATGACTTGTAGCTTAGCTTTGGAAGCTAAGGTAAGTAACTTAGATTTCTATGTGTTTAATATGAATGTTCTCATGTTATGTGTTGATGAATGAGTTATTAGGATTAACCCTTGGATTAGTAAGTTGGGATAATAGGAAGTGTGTTAATGAGTGAGGATCAAGAGATAGGGCAAGAGGTTGAAAGGTATAAGGTATGTTTATGTTTGTTATGTTTAATGTTATGGTGTAAATGGGATATGATTATGATGTTGTGATGTAAATGGTAATGAGATTGGCTTGGTTATGAGTCAATGACTAAGCATGTTCTTGATGCATATAATGTGAATGGAAGTATTGATCATGTACAAATCTAGTTACTTACTAAGCGTAAGCTTACCCTTTTAGTTGTTAATGTTTTGTAGGTCTATGTACGATGGAAGGAAGGTTTATGGGTCATAGCAAGGATTTGGAAGTGGATTTGAAAGATAATAAGTATTAGGAACTAGGTAGGATACCGAGCTCGAGACAAGGTTGTACCCCCGAGAGACTTTCTTATGGTTTGTATAATGTGTGTCGAGGTCGTTGTAAAGTTTGGATGGTTAACGGCGTGTCTAAGTGTGTTAAATGGTTTACGGTCAATGTTTAAATGGGTGTTTGGTTTAAGTGTGTTTGTACCCATTTTGGGTTGTAATCGGGTCAAGTGTCGTTGGAACGTGTTTGATATGTTAAATAAATGAAGTTGGTCAAGTTTGGTGTAAAACGGAAGTCGTATGGGTGGTATGTAGTGAAATGGGTCAAAATGGGTGTTATGCTTAACCCATCAGTCTAGGATCCACTTTTAGGTTCCAAAGTCTGGATCTAAGTGTGGATCCAGTTTACTCATCTTGGTTATGAATTTTACTCATCTTGGTTATGAATCCAGGATCTACTTTTAGGTTCCAAAGTCTGGACCTAAGTGTGGATCCAGTTTACTCATCTTGGTTATGAATCCAAGATCTAATTTTAGGTTCCAAAGTCTGGACCTAAGTGTGGATCCAGTTTACTCATCTTGGTTATGAATTCAGGATCTACTTTTAGGTTCCAATATCTGGACCTAAGTGTAGATCAAGGTGGTCATCTTGGTTATGAAATGATCTTTTGGTTATGAAATGGTCATCTTGTTAATGAGTCGAAATGTTCATCTTGGTTATGGACGTGGATTTTGATAAATTGTCCAAAGAGTATCGAAATGTATAGTAAAGTCAAGCATTTCCGCGTGAAAAGTTTTAAGTTTTGGTCAAAGCGGGCACGGAGTGTAACAGCTTTACCAAGTTACATACTTGATGATAACTTCCTGGAGTCCTTTCTTCACGACTGAGATTGGTTATCAACCATGGTCTCAGCTTTACCTCATGGCCATTATTCGAGTACTACTCGACTTCGAGTCACTGGGAAGTCTAAATGGTAACAATGCCTTGTGTTCTTGACTCACCTATAGGTCGACAAGAGGAGGAGTCTTTCCTCATATGGTTCTAACTACTTGGGCTCTCAATGTCCTTACTTCTCTAGTTTCTTGGGATGTATTTCCCACAAAGTCTCTAGTCTCCTATTCAACTATCAATCATCCTCATTGGGTTTGCTTTGGGCATAATGGTGTTATCTCTTGTTGAATTTTGGGTTTGAGGTCAAATGAGCCTTCCAAGGCTTGAACCGTGGTTGTAGTACTCATTGGTTGGGGTCTAGTGTTGCTACTGGACTCGAGTTAATCTTCCTCTATGTGTTGTGTTTTCCCCGTCTGTCCCGACCACTATTGCACCTAGCCTTGGTGGTCACATGATTTGGTGATGGCCATGGTTGGTCACAATGGCTATCGACCTTAACTTAGCAACACATAACATACAACCTTGTTTTCCTATCCCAGCCACAACTTCCCCAGGTTCGAACCATGAACCTGTGGGCTTCGAATACCTAAAAAAAATCATGAAACTAACCACTTAATTCTACCCAAGTGTTTCCTACGCCACACTATCGACAACAACAATTTTTCTCAAAGATTACTACTCCTGGAAATCATATTCGACCTAATATCATAACTCTTAAATTTTCCTCAAAACCCATTAGTGTTCCTGGGTATCAAATTGACAGAAAAAAGAAAAGATAATAACATCAATACTAATCTTATTCATTCGACCTAATAATTTCTTATCATGAATGATCTTAAATAAATAAGTAAACCGAATCTATTATCTAACCTTACAAGGATTTCTGATGGGTGAACACTTGAGTGAACTTCAATCCGAGACCCACTGCTCCAATGATTAACATAAGAGTTTGAAATAACTTCTACTTACAAAAAAAAGATTTCTTTAAAAATAGGAATCCTTTATGATATAAAATAGATATATTACCACTTGGTTTTTTTAAACGGAGCCTGGATACTTCAATGTATATCGATCAACCCCAAACCTCTAAATCGAATCACAACACCTCCTTTCTTGAGAACTTCTCAGATCTTTGGTGTATTTTTGATGAGTTTGTGATTCGATAATCTCTTGGAGGCGCGGATTTATGGAGCATATTGGAGAGTAACTCCATGGGTCTTTCGGTTTTTGGGAGGTATAATCTTACCATTTTAGTGCTATCTCTATTTCAATGGGTGTTTAATCCTAGGTTGACTTGTGATTCCTGAAGAAGACAAAGGATCTAGGTCAAAAGAAAATAATACTTGTTGTGTTGAAGGATGGTGATGGTTCGAAGGTGTATGGGGAAGAGATGGGGGCGGACAAAACAATAAAATAGGGTTACAGGTTTTTGGATTGTGTGTTAATGGGTGAGTGATGTTGTATTTTAAGTGGTTAGTGGATATTTAGTTAATAGTGTGGTATTTTTATTCCCGCGTTTCGTTAAACTGTGTCAGATTCGGATCCTTCTCGGAACCGTCTCAAATATGAGATAGTGTATCTTTAAAGTTGTTATGTAATACTTGAATATTTTTCTGAGTCCTTAATTATTCACTAACATTTTTTGAACCTCATATTTATTTCTGGTTGGCGTGTGGTGTCAGTCTGTGTGAAACTGGGATAACCTCCCATTTTCAATACAATAATCATGAGTAAATCATAAGATGTGATAATTTCACTGTTCCTTGGTGAGATTTCCGGGTGACAATATGTGCAGGTCTGTTATCCGTTTTAACATATAACGGTCTAGTCAGGTGTCCTAGTCACAGAAAATGAATTGTCATTAATATAAATATTAGGGAAATTTTACCATTTGTCACATCTTTGGTTGGATGAAAGAATCGCTCTTAAACAAAAGAAAACTATCTAAATGATCAAGGAAATGTAAGTGTGAATAGGGGATTAAACTCAGAAAGTTTTGTGTGAAAAAGGATGCCCAAAAACTATGAAGTAGACTGGTATTTATAGGCAAAGAAAATTTGTTCATTACAGGGGGACGGCACCACTAAATACCCGACGGTACCACTAAATTTAGTGGTACCGTGCCACACAAAAATGCTCCTGATTTTGTTTTTAGTGGTGAAAGTTTATTTGAGGAAGTTAGGAACTGATTTGGGGGGAAAAATAACTGTTATAAATTCTAAACTTATTTTTCCAATTAAAACATTTCTTTATAATTCAAAAATAATTTGTAAAGTATATTTTTGAAAAAATGTTTTGTCACATTAAAAATGTGAAGTTTGAAACACAAATTCACTTCTTTGATCATTTGTCAAGTTGTAAATTTGTTTGTTCTTACCTAGAGTGATTTACGTAGAAACGGGATATTTCGACTAAAAACTTGTTTACGTTAATTTTGACGTAAAGTGTTTTTACATTTTGTTATCATCAAAATGTAAGGATATCGAAAGATAGAGATAACGTTTTTAGACATTATTTGTATCAACAATCTTCCCCTTTTTGATGATGACAAAACATAAACTCATTTTAAATGAAAAATTAATTTTAACAAGTTTTTAGTAATGAGTTTATATCTCATTTCTCCCCCTTTTTTTCGAAGCATAAAGATGGCAAAGGCTCCCCCTTGATGTATACTCCCTCTCGTTTGGAAGACACCAAGGAATCGAGCAATGGTACTTGCAACAAAACAAGGTTAGATGACACATATACAATATCTAACATGTAGCAACCAAGACAAATATCCAACCATAAAATAAAAGGGCTAAGTAGCCAAGACATGAAAATATAAGCCAACCATAAAATAAGCCCATGCATTCATAAAGGATCACACATAAGGTTTGAGTACAACATAAAGACAAGAACATAAAAACTACATGAAGCACAAATTTATCTTTAGTGACTTGAGAGGCCCTAAGATTTGCTTCTAGTCCAAAAGGGATTCTTAATCATTTATCCTTGAAAACTAAACATCAATATGTTTAGTTGAATGGGCTATTGGTTGGCGGAGATGGTGACATGATTGGAGGTTGTGGGGGTGTTAAGAGATGTTCAACATAACAGAACATGAAGTGAAGTTCATCTCTCAAAGAGAAGATGAGGTTATGGCTATGAAGACAACATAGACAATTTGCACTATGTATATCAACCGGGTGAAGTTGAATAGGTTGCCCCATGATTGGAGATGGAGGTGGTGGTGAGTATGGTGGTGATGGAGTTGGCATAGCATAATCCGACGGAGTAATAGGTGATAGGGTGAATGACATATCCATAGAGGATAGACGAGTGCCAAAGGATGAGGAGGAAGATGAGGTAGTTCCATTGGAAGAAGTATTTGATGGAGCATTTGGTGGTGTGGAAGAGCAAGCAGTGCTTTGGGAAGGTGGTGTGCTAACTTCCTCATCATCATTTTCATTGGTTAAATCAATGAACATGGCGGCTTATGGTTGTGGTGGTTTAAATGTTATTTTGTTTGGTGGTCTAATGGTGATCCTAGATTTCTTGGAGATGTGAGTTGGTGAAGCTTGAGTGGAAGACATGGTGAATGTGTAATGGAAGGTTGAATATGAGATGCAAGAGATGCTTGCAATGGTGAGGCTTTAAATAGGCAAGAGTTGTGGGATTTGAATTAAAGTTGGTGAAAGTGTCATATGGTGTAGTGAGGGAATCTTAGGGTGCATGAGAGTTTGCAAAATATTGCAGGTTTAAGGTTAGGGATGCAGGGATCTAGAGGAAACAGTGAAAATTCGTCAAACAAGGGCACGGTACCACCAAATACCACACGGAACCGTTAAATTTAACGGTACCGTGGCAAAATTTAATGGTACCGTGGCCTATTTAACGGTACCGTGACCTGGGAGTCACGAAGTTTCCTGTGCTGCCTAGTTCTAGGCAGCTAAAAGGAGTTTTCTAGGGGGACTATTTGCAGGAAATGTTAGTGCCTCAAACCACTAAAGATTAATTTGCCAAATATATCCCATATTTAGCTACTCCTAGCAATTAAAGATTAACATGCAACTATCTAAAATAAGCTATAAGCATGCAATCAAAAAGGAAAAAATAAGCTATCATCTAAGAATCACATAATTTAAAATCATGCAAGGTGATAGAACAAAAGTCAGGCATGCAAGATAGTTAGGAGTATTAAGCCCTAATATAATTTACCATAGATAAATCCTAATATAAGATAGAAGTACTAATCCCTCCCTAACTACTCATGACGTGGCTTCTTAAGAATGATTTGAACTTTCTCCCGTTTCATCACACTCTCGACTTGAGCTTGCACCTCTTCCTTATGATTCGGATCATCAAAGGGTGCATAGTTGGTGGAAGATTCAAAAATGAGGATGGATGAGATATACGACTCATTAAGGGGTTCCATGACGGGATTGAAGAGTGAGTATTGAGGACCACGAAGGTATGGATGAAAGTTCATGAAGTGGTGATAAAGGCGAGTCAGGACCATCCCATAGGGTATCAATTTATTTTTGTTACCCTTGAGATATACAATTCGCTTAGCGAAGAAGTAGGCAAGATTGTACGGTTGTTGAGTATGAAGACAGTAAATCATATGAGCACAACACGCCGGAAGTTGCTCACAATTTCCTTTTAGACTGAGAACGTTTTCTCACAGGATGACTACCCAAGAGATCAGTTCATAACAAACCTCTTCCAAACGAATTTTCGTTGGATCTGGGTAGGGAAAGTACTTATGAGTACGGATGAGTTTGGTAAGTTCAGTTGGAGAGGGTATGTAGGAAAAATACGGACTATTCTCTTCTCGATAGTTGAAGAGAGACTCAAGACACCAATCTTCTGTATAGGCACATTGCCCATGATTGGGAATTTAGAGAATTTGAGCAAATTGCTCAAGAGTTAAGACAAACTTGAAGTTTCGGATCCAAAACCAAAGTGACAAAGATTGATCCTCGTTACGTACGAGTTCAATTTGTTGGAAGAATTCTAACACAAAATGAGGACAAATGTTCTCGTCGATGTGAAGCAAGCAATCGAATTCGATAGCACGAAATGTGGTGTTGATATCCCTATGATAAATTAAAGATGGGTCAACAATTCGACCTTCATGAAAACGACGAGTTTCAAGGTTAACATAGGCACGAATGTGACTTCCGGGTGTGGTTGGTTCATGAGAAATATCGGGAGTGTAGGAGTCGGTTAGAAGATGATCAAAATCATACTCGTGAGACATTTTGTTACCTATGAAAATTTTATTAAAAATTAGTATTGAGAATAATTGTTTTGAAGATATGTGCCGAGTGTGTGTCTATAAGCAAACATTATAGAGGTGCGATAATCTCGACTCCAAAGTAAAAATAATGAGATTACCCAAACGCTCCTAACTTTACTTTTGCTCAAATGAATATGTCAAAAAATATATATAAGTTATGTAATTCGATCAATATACGTGAGATCATGTATGCATGGGAAAACGTTTTTAGTTTGTACCAACAATTCACAAAAAATATTTCATGATCCTAGTTTTGTGAAAATTTTTGAAAGTAGTGGAATTGGGGTGTTTGGCGACTTCAATGTTTTGGCGCCAACCGTTAAAAATCTTGAGTGTTAATGACTCCTAATCCAATTTCAAATATCCTAGACATGATTCCTCTTAAAAATATTTAGTCTAATTCTAATTATAGAAGCAAAATCCGGACCAAAACGTATGATATGGGTGGGTTTATGCAAATCCTATGTTGAGGAAATCAAGATGGTTATACATTGTCTTATCCTAGTCCTAATTGCATAAGAACTTAATTAAAACTGAAAAGCCCCAATTCGAATTTGTGTGTATGAACAAACCCTAGACTCAAAATTAAAGAAAATTAGAGTTAAATGACTTACAATTGATGTTATGAAAGTAGTAGTGGTCGATAATTTTGAAAATTAATGCATCGAATTTGATTTTGAAAGAGTGTAATTGAATTTGGGTTGTGAGATCTGGTTTTGACAGAAATGGCAGGAGTTTGGAAAGTTTGAAAGTGAATAGTGAGCGAAGGAGAACTGAAATACGGGTTGTATCAGATCCACGGTACCACTAAATTTAGTGGTGTCGTGCCCTGCTGGCACGAATTTTTGTCCCATTTAGATTTTTAATGAATAAATCTCGTTGATTAAGTGAGACTTTATGACACGAGGAGAGAATTTGTACCTAATAAATTCTTTTTACGAGATTAGACGAGAAGAGATGACTTTAATATTTCCAAGGAAATATGTAAGTGGTCATTAGAGGGATACGAGTGATGACTTTAATATTTCCAATGAAATATTTAGATAGTCATAAGATAAGATTTACGGGATGTGTTCCATCATTCCTAGACCTAGACGTAGATAGTTGAAGGATTCTCGTTTGAGAGGTTTGGTTAAGATGTCGGCGATATTGTCTTGAGAGGGAACTTTGTCAATAGAAATATTTCCTTTTTTGACGTTATCACGAAGGAAGTGGTGACGAATTTTGATGTGTTTAGTACGAGAGTGTTGAACGGGGTTTTTGCTCAAGTCAATAGCACCTTTGTTGTCGCACATAATCGGGATGTCTTCGTAGTCGATTAGAGCTTGTTTCATCCATAGTGCTTGCTGACATGCCTTTCCGGCGCTTAAGTATTCGGCTTCGGTCATGGAGATAGCAAGAGCCGTTTGTTTCTTGGAGAACCAAGAAGTTAGACAACAACCCATGAAGGTACAAACGTCACTCGTACTTTTTTTATCCACATAATCTCCCGCATGATCAGAGTCAGCATAGACAAGAGTTTCTACACCGGTCCCCTTAGGATAATACAATCCCAAGTGTATAGTGCCTTAAATGTATCGGAAGATACGCTTAACCGCTTCAAGATGAGAGGTTTTGGGATCCTCTTGGAAGCGAGCACAAAGGCAGACACCAAAAATGATATCGGGCCTACTTGCCGTTAGGTATAATAAACTACCTATCATACCCCTATACTAAGTGCTGTCCACAGACTCACCTTCTTCATCTTTCGTAAGTTTCGTTTCCGTGGACATGGGAGTTTTCATGGGCTTAGACTCTTCTAAACTAAATTTCTTAAGCATCTCTTTAATATACTTAGATTGATTAAAGAAGATACCATCTTCCATTTGTTTTATTTGTAGACCAAGGAAGAAATTTAATTCGCCCATCATGCTCATCTCAAACTCGTTACGCATGATCTTTGAAAAATCATCGCACAATTCTGGACATGTTAAGCCGAATATAATGTCGTCGACATATATTTGAACAATGATGAGATGTGAATTTCGTTTCTTCATGAAAAGTGTGTTATCAACCATTCCCATGTTATATTCATGTTTAAGCAAGAATGCTTTTAGTCTATCGTACCAAGCTTTGGGAGCTTGTTTGAGACCATAGAGTGCTTTCTTGAGTTTATAAACATGATTCGGTTTTCCGTAATCAATGAATCCCGGAGGTTGTGCAAAGTATACCTCCTCGTTGATATAACCATTTAGGAATGCACTTTTCACGTCCATTTGGTATAGTTTAAAGTCTAAAGCGCAAGCATAGGCAAGGAGTATCCTAATAGACTCTAATCTAGCTACGGGTGCATAAGTTTCATCGTAATCTATTCCTTCTTGTTGGTTGTAGCCTTGTGCTACCAACCTGGCTTTATTCCTAGTTACGACGCCATTTTCGTCAAGTTTGTTTCTAAACACCCACTTAGTTCCTATGATGGTTTGATTCCTAGGAGGTGGTACTAGATCCCAAACCTGGTTTGCGGTGAATTGATTTAACTCTTCTTGCATGGCAACTACCCAACTTTCATCTTTTATCGCTTCACCGACATTCTTAGGTTCTACGGTAGATATAAAACAAAAAAAAAGTATTTTTGTTTTGTGCTTGTGACCTAAGGGTTCTTTGGTTAAGGTTTCCTATGACATTTTCTATTGGATGTGTTGGTCCATGAAACTTGAGTAAATCTTGATAAAAATAAAGAACAAATTCATTAATAATGATGAACAATAGTTACAAGATTACTCAATATACACTTGACTACATGATAACATCTTCAGCTTCTTCAAGGGGATAATTACGGTAAACTATCCCCTTTGGGTGACAAATAAACTCTCATTGATCCAAGCTATGCTTGAGATTTAATGAGAGGATGATCCAATCAACTAATACTTAGTATTTTCGTTTGTTTAGAATCCATACTATCTCTATTACAAAGAAAACATATATATAGGTAAATAAAACAAATACATGTGGGGTTGGTGTGAGTTGTCATCCACTAAGTGGTCCCCCTTCATCTTCCTCTTTTGGAAAAGCACCAACGTCCCTTTTGAAACAGTCATAATAAATATTCCAACTCTTATGGCAATTTCTTGTACTTTGTCTGACTTCCCTTTTTAGAAGTTCCTGCCCATATTTTTCAGTCTGCTTGTAGAGATAGCATCTTCAGGGTCACTAAGACATTTGTCAAATCTCAGTGACACTGGAGTTGTTTGTAGCTCATATATTTTACTCACCGACACCGCATCAGTAAGTAAAGTGTTTCTTCAGTACAAAGAGCTTTATACAATACTCACTGAATCTGTATCAGTGAGTGACCCACTATTTTATTTAGTGAGTTAGGCTATTTTATGTTCAAATCCTTGTCAGGGTGATTGGGTCAATTTCTTGACCCAACAATCTCCCCCTATTTGAATATACAAATAGCCTAGGTGAAACAGGATGTGGTTTTTGGTTATCAGTTTATGGTTTTGGTTTTTCAGGTTCATACCTGCTTCTTCAGGGACTTGGGTTTTGTGAGTATGGGATCAGGGGTTCAGGGGTTCAGTGACTGAGGGTTCAGGGGTTCAGTGACCTGATGGTTCATGGGTTCAGGGTTTCAGTGACTAAGGTTCAGTGAGTAGGGTTCGAGGGTCCAATGATTGGTTCAGTTACTGGGTTCAGGGGGTTCAATGACTGGTTCAGTGTCTGGGTTCAGGGGGTTCAATGTCTTCAGTTACTGGGTTCAGGGGTTCAGGGTCATGAGTTCAGTGACTGAGGTTGAGTTTTGATTAAATACTGAGATTTATCCTCAGTCATCTCAAGCTATATGGCACAATGAAAGATATTTCAGTCTATGAAGATTTCATGAAACCATTTCTTCAACATACTGAGACCCGTTTTGGTTTTTTCAGACTCATGGACCTGTGTTTCTTTTTGGTTCAGGTTTAACCCGAACAATACTGACATTTCTTGAGTCATGTTCATGTCACCCCATGATTTTTCAATATCTCAGCCTGAGAACCAACACACTGAACAAATTCTATCACTATTATCAGTGACTTTATCAACTCCACTCGACAAGGCTCATATTTAGCCTTTACACTTCCTGAGCTATGACCCGAACCCTGAATGACACATCACCCTGAGTCGACTTTATTCAGACTCATTTGCCACAGCCATGATGTTCACATCTTTTTCAACTCACTCCCTTGATGTTTATCAGTGACACCATTTATATGATGACAGCTTCATCAGGCTTTGCCCCAAAAACATACTAACACCTCCTGATTTTTTAGGCTTTCACCTTATCCAAGCCACACCCTGATAACCAAAAGCTTAATAAGCTTTCCAACACAAACTGAACCATGAACATCCTGATAAATCTAATTTATTAGTGGTCATTTACCATCATCTGTTTTTTTTCTCTCGTTAGGCTAATTTTCACTTCACTCTCAGTCTGATTTTATCAGACCATCAGGCTTTGCCTGAATGACACTAAACTCTGATCTTTAACGCATCCTGACTCAATCTTCATATTCCCAGATGCACGCCTCATACCAATTAGCTAAGCTAATACCATAGTACTTTTTAACAATCACAAATCCAACCCTCAAATCCTTTTACCATATTCCAAACAGGCAAAAAATTATTTTAACCAAAAAAAATCACTCGAGCTAAGCTCATCAGTCATCATCAACATATCTTTTACCAACTATAAACCACAAATTCAATTTAAACCCATTTCTTCATCTCCACCGCCCCTATTTTCTTACCTTAAACCCATCGCTACTCCAACTGGACTTGTGATTAGGGTTTTGTTGGTATGGGTGTTGTTGGTCGATGATTGGATTGGTGCTGATGAACACCGTCACCGTCGATGGGGTACTGTTGCCATCGGTTTCCGATACTAGAAAGATACCAGCGAACTCATATGTGGGTTTGGTGGTTTAGATGAAGGTTTTGTTTGGTGTTCTTAGTGTGATGGATTTTATAGATTTTTTGTGGATCTTTGATGTTTTTGTTGTGAGTTTATTTGAACGAGAGTGTGCTGGATTTTTGTGGTGATAGTTTTTGAGATACATCGGAATATGGGTTTTTGTGTATGTGTAACAGATCTGGGTTTAGAGAGGATTTGTTGAGGTGTGTATATCGACATGGTGATGGTGAATCTGTGATGATGATGGATCTATAATTTTTTGATCCGGATCTGGGTTTTAGGATGTGTGGATTTTTTGTTTAATATGAATGTGAGAGTGTTTGGTGTGTGTTGTTTTGGGATTAGGATAAGGATTTGGGTATTTGTGAGGTGGGTGTGTGTTATTTTGAGGTTCAGGGAGGGTTTTGGATATGTTTTGAGTCACCAATAAAAGTGTTTCTCCCCCTCAAAAATTGCTACAATAGTAACAGTTTTTGAAGATCTAACATTTATTTTTTGACATTGAAGAATGTTATCAGCAGACATGAACGGATCTGGATCATAAGAATAATCCACCCGCTCTGATACCACTTGTTGGTCCATGAAATTTGAGTAAATCTTGATAAAAATAAAGAACAAATTCATTAATAATGATGAACAATAGTTACAAGATTACTCAATATACACTTGACTACATGATAACATCTTCAGCTTCTTCAAGGGGATAATTGCGGTAAACTATCCCCTTTCGGTGACAAATAAACTCTCATTGATTGAAGCTATGCTTGAGATTCAATGAGAGGATGATCCAATCAACTAATACTAAGTATTTTCGTTTGTTTAGAATCTATACTATCACTACTACAAAGCAAACATATATATATATATAGGTAAATAAAATATAGACATGTGGGGTTGGTGTGAGTTGTCATCCACTAAGTGGTCCCCCTTCATCTTCCTCTTTTGGAAAAGCACCAACATCCCTTTTAAAACAGTCATAATAAATATTCCAACTCTTATGGCAATTTCTTGAACTTTGTCTGACTTCCCTTTTTGAAAGTTCCCGTCCATATTTTTCAGTCTGCTTGTAGAGATAGCATCTTCAGGGTCACTGAGACATTTGTCAAATCTCAGTGACACTGGAGTTGTTTGTAGCTCATATACTTTACTCACTGACACCGCATCAGTAAGTAAAATGTTTTTTTACTACAAAGAGCTTTATACAATACTCACTGAATCTGTATCAGTGAGTGACCCACTATTTTATTTAGTGAGTTAGGCTATTTTATGTTCAAATCCTTGTCAGGGTAATTGGGTCAAATTCTTGACCCAACAGGATGGTTCTTAGATTCCTTAATGTTGACAACTTCATCAACTACGATTATTTCATCCTCAATGTCATTTTCTAATGTTTTCTTGCCATTGACCATAATGGCTTCTTCCTCATCTAAGTCATCATCCACCAAAGGTGATGTCTTAGTTGGGGGAGGACTCTCATCGAATGTCGCATTGAGTGATTCTTCGACTTTCATTGTTTCCTTATTTAGGACACTGTAGGCTTTACTATTTTGGGAGTAACCTAGGAAAATACCTTCGTAAGACTTTGGGTCAAACTTGGTGAGGTAATCTTTTGTGTTTAGTATGAAGCACTTGCTTCCAAACACTCTAAAGTAATCTAGAGTAGGTTTTCTACCTTTCAAGATTTCGTATGGTGTTTTTCCTAGGATTGGTCTAATCAAAATCCTATTAAGTATATAAGTTGAGGTGTCTACCGCATTACACCAAAACTTTTGCGGAATAGATTGTTCATTTAGCATCGTTCTACTCATCTCTTGTAGACTATGATTTTTCCGCTCAACTACCCCATTTGATTGTAGAGTGCGTGGAGCCGAGAAATTGTGTGTAATACCATTAGCATCACAATATACTCCAGATTGCACTTCATTATCAAAATCCCAACCGTGATCCGTTCTAATGGATACTATTGTACAACCTAGTTGATTATGGACTTTCTTACTAAAGATTTTGAATTCCTCGAAAGCTTGTGTTTTATTCTTAAGAAATCAAGTCCAAGTGTACCTAGAATAGTCATCAACTATTACTAAGGTGTAGTAGTTTCCTCCGTAACTCCGTACGGCGGATGGACTGAATAGATCCATATGAAGGAGTTTGAGGCATCTAGAGGTTGAGACCATGTTCTTAGCTTTGTGACTAGAATGAGCTTGTTTTCCAACTTTACAAGCATCACAAAAGTGTTTATCAAACTTAAGCTTAGGTAGGTTTCTAACTAATTCCTTATACACTAAAGATTGTATTAAACGCATATTTGCGTGACCTAGTCTCCTATGCCATAGAGTGGAATTCTCATCTATGGTTGCTAGACAAATCTTATCCTGAGGTTTATTTCCTATTTTCATAACGAATAAACCATTTTTCCTAACTCCTTTGCCTATGGTCTTGCCATCCTTAGTAATCTCACTTCCCTTTTCGGAAAATATTACTCTACACTTATTGTCAACCATTTGACTAATACTAAGCAAGTTAAATCCTAAGTAATCTACATGCTCAACATTTCTATTAGTGAGGGTGTCTTGAGTAATCATACCTTTGCCTATGATGTTGCCTTTAAGTTTGCTACCGAAAGTGACATTACCTCCGTTGTAAGCCTTGTCTGATGTGAATAGACTTCGGTTAGCCGTCATATGATTAGTGCATCCACTATCCTTGACCCATTCGTCGGGCTCCAAGTCAATTCCCAAGCATATCTATTGAGTAAGACAAAGATTCAAACATTTGGTCCCCAATATCTCATGGGTCCAAAGTTGTTAGTATTAAACATCCCATGCATTTGTTGCATTTGGTTAGGATGTTGGAACGGAGGACAAATTTCCCATGGCAAGTAACTTCGTTGTTAAAGGTTATTCCAAGTTAAGGGATAGTTACTTGGATAACTTGGTCTTCTAAAGTTACTTCTCGATTGAGGAGTTCTTGACCGAGGTTTAGGAACATTTGTTTTTCTAAGTTGAGGAGTCTTTAATCTAGTATTGGGTTTTACAAAGCCAAGTCCGGGGGTTGACAAAGGTTTGTAAAAACTTTTGACCTCCTTTTTACTAGCAACAGGTATTTTAACATTGTTAACTACTATGTGACTTAGTTTAGGACTTAAGTTATTTTTCAGACTCGACTCAATTCTGTCTTTTGCACTAGACGGTACCACGGTACCACTAATTTTAGTGGTGCTGTCTGTACCTTTAATGGTACCGTCCTCTGTTTCGACAGAACTTGTGGGTTTGACAAATTTTACTTGTTATGTTTTACTTGTCGAAGCTTCATTTGGATTAAAACCTAGACCCGCACCGACATGCTCACTATATCTAATATTATCTAACATGTCATCAAGTGCTTTTGTTCCCTTTTCGAACTTAATGATCCTTAACGCATTTTTCCTAAGTTCTACGTTTTCTAAGCTAAGATTATGGCATGATTTGCATCCAACATCACATTCTTCCCTATTCTCAAGTCTTTTGACTTGATCTTTTAGTTCTAAAATTTCTGTTTTGAGTTTATGCAAAGTTGCTTTTAGCATTTTGTTTCTAGTTATAATTTTAGAACTTACTTCACATAATTTATTATATTCATCATATAATATATTATCATCTATTGAAGAATTATCATCACTATAGTAAGAAGAGTCAGAATGTACCTCATTTGAAGCTTGAGCCATAAGACATGTTTCGACATTTGGCTTCTCCTCTTCTTCCTCACCGCTATCACTCCAAGAACCTCCTACGAGTGCTCGTTGGTTATTGGTTCTCGGTGGTTTAGGACATTCTCCGATGAGATGGTTTAGATCTCCGCATCTAAAGCTTTTTCTATCACTCTTTTCTTTCTTGTCATTCCGGTTCTTTTGGAATGACTTCTTTTCATCACGAGGTTGTCTTACAAATCTACCTCTTCTTCTAAAGAACTTCTTAAAGTCTCTAACCGCTAATGCATACTCTTCGTCTTCACTATCGGAATCCGAACTTTTCTCATCACTAGACTCCTTCTTGGCTTTCAATGCTAGAGATCTAACTTTTTCACTTTTGCCTTTGACTATGTCGGAGTCTTTCTTGATTATCATTTCATGAACTTTCAAGTTTCCTATTAGTTCATCAAGTGATAATGTCGCCAAGTTCTTTGACTCTTCAATGGCGGTGACCTTTGCTCTCCATTTGGGATGTAGAGCCCTAAGAAATTTCCTAACATAGTTCTTGCTAGAGTAACCTTCATCAAGAGCTTTAAGACTAGTGATAATAGTATTAAATCTAGCAAAAGCACTATCTATAGTTTCATCTTCCGGAATGGAAAATTGTTCATATTGTTGCACAAGAAGATCAATCTTGTTTTCCTTGACTTGATTATTACCTTGATGGGTGACTAACAAAGTTTTCCAAATATCTTTTGCCGTATTACACATAAAAATTCTTTCAAATTCCTTTTTCGGCAAAGCATTGTAAATCATCATTTTAGCCTCACTATTTTTGGCTAGTTTTCTTTTAAGATTATCACTTTGTTGGTCATAAGGAACAATTTCATCCTTTTTAGTTACCGGATTCTTTTCAGCAGGTTTAAAGTCACCCTCGGCAATAACATGCCAAAGATCAATGTCTTTTGATTTCACAAATGTTTTGAATCTTGTTTTTCAATAGATAAAACAATCGGTTTCAAAAAGTGGTGGTCTTTGCATAGATTGCCCTTCCTGATATTTGTCGAAATCCATTGATCGATCCAAGTTTTAAAATACAATTTATTTTAAAATCTTGCCTGACGTGGCTCTGGTACTAATTGTGGAAAACTAGAAGGGGGGTTGAATAGCTTTACCGGTTTTTCGTTAGTTATAAAATTTTACTAGTGAAGAACTTTGATTCGATTATTTGTGAAATCAACCGACACCAATATGAACGCTCATCTATACTATCAAGTCTAAACAATAAATATAAAGAGTAGAGATGGAAAGATCAAACCGAGACAACGATATTTATAGTGGTTCGGCAACGAAGCTCTTCTGCGCCCTACTCCACTCCCCGAGTATCCAACCCGAGAGTTCTAAGCACTATGTCAACAAGCTCCCTTCAGGCGGAGAAAACTGTACAACGTCGCTTATCACAATTTCCGACACTAAGCTAAATGTCGTGTACTAATCTAGCTAGTACCAATCTCACTCACGATCCACACGATCCTTACTAATCACACGATCCACACACTCTACTTTAGATCCACTTGATCTAGACACTCTCTACACAATCAACACAAGATCCACACGATCTCTACATGATCACAATGATCCACACAAGATAACTAAACAACACAATGACAACTTGATGTATGACAAGATACAACAAGTAAACTACAACTAATGCAAGTGCACTACACAATGACTCTAACACTTTGTATCTTCTTGATACTTTGTGTTCTTCTCTTGGACTAATAGAGGAATGAAGGTAATATTTGGTTGGATGAAAGAATCACTCTTAAACAAAAGAAAACTATCTAAATGATCAAGGAAATGTAAGTGTGAATAGGGGATTAAACTCAGAAAGTTTTGTGTGAAAAAGGATGCCCAAAAACTGTGAAGTGGACTGGTATTTATAGGCAAAGAAAATTTGTCCGTTACAGGGGGACGACACCACTAAAGACCCGACATTTAGTGGTACCGTTCCAGACAAAAATGCTCCTATTTTTGTTTTTAGTGGTGAAAGTTTATTTGGGGAAGTTAGAAGCTAATTTGGGGGGGAAAATAACTGTTGTAAATTTTAAACTTATTTTTGCAATTAAAACATTTCTTTATAATTCAAAAATAATTTGTAAAGTATATTTTTGAAAAAATGTTTTGTCACATTAAGAATGTGAAGTTTGAAACACAAATTCACTTCTTTGATCATTTGTCAAGTTGTAAATTTGTTTGTTCTTACCTAGAGTGATTTACGTAGAAACGGGATATTTCGACTAAAAACTTGTTTACGTTAATTTTGACGTAAAGTGTTTTTACATTTTGTTATCATCAAAACATAAGGACATCGAAAGATAGAGATAACGTTTTTAGACATTGTTTGCATCAACAAAATCATCAAGAATGGTATTCTATATTTTTCTTTCTTGCTCATCATCAAAAGATGAAATGAAGACATCTATAAACCTCCTACCATAGATTCTCCAAGAATTTCAAGTACCTTTTATCAGATACAGTTTATCTAGGTTTACACGTCCCGAGTAAACGTGTTGATCTTCAAAGGTACTTGCTATGGCGAGAGCTTCTTTGAGTACTCAGTATCTCATAAGCCATAAGAGTTATAATGCATAAGAAATGTTACATGGTTGATCCCAGTAACAACTAACAATGGGAAAGAGCCATCAGAGGCGATTGGTAAGTGGGAATACAAAGACAAAAAAGGGGCTGAGGAGGCGTCTTAAGGATAGGTACAAATCGTACAATAGGGACAATTCAGTAAATGAAATAGTCCGTGTTCCTCTATCACCTAAGACGTCAAGCAACAAAGGATGAAAATCAATGATTTTCTCTAAACTTTGTTGCAATTCAGCTTGTAAGCAAGAAGCCTGGGAAGCCTAGTTACAACTGAGTTAGATAAAGACTATTTCATGGAAGACCGGGGAGTGCCACCCAAGTGTCTGTTAAAAGAAGAAATAGTCTTTAAATGGTCCCTGAACCGAGGATCAAATCAACCGGTTCAGCTCTGACCAATTGCTAAAATGCCAGGACTCTGTGAAAATCACGAAACTTAACTGAAATCAGAGGACTAGAGCACTTCAACAACAAAAAAATAGGTATGAGTTGTAACTCAGGGATATCAATGCAGAAGTTGACGAAGGGTAAAGAAGGCACTAGCAGCACAACTGAGACCTCAACCCAGGGCTACTGATACATCAAGGATTGAAGAGAATCAGGAGTAGCAAAAATATCAGAGAAAGAGTGATATTGATACCACTATCTTTTGTGTTTTAATACAAAGTTGTAAAATAGTATACTAGTCACTACTAACAACTGCACATTTCAACACATGCCCTTTCTCTGAACCAAGTTCCTCAAGACTGATTCTAAAATCTCTCTGACCCCTGAAGGCCTAGTAAAAAATACTAGTATTATAACTTATAACCTGATCCTTCCATTGGTCTCTGATCAGAGATCAAAAGGACACAATCTGTGGAAACCGTAGAGGGGGGGGTGAATACGTTTCCATTAAAAACTTAAAAACTTTTTGTATCAAACACCCGATCATGTGTGACGTAATATGAAAAGTTTCAACAATGATCATACAACATCTAGAGATGGTATAAAGTAAACCACAGCACAAACACAATCAAACCATGAAACAAATATAATCAAAATAATATAAGCAACAAACCACACAAACATAAACGCAATACAAATATAAATATAAAGCGATAAAGACTAAAATAAAAGTAAAGAGATAAGTAAAGAAGGCGCAAACCGGACACGATGATTTATAGTGGTTCGGTCACGAAGCTCCTCTTCGCCCTACTCCACTCCCCGAGTACCCAACTCGAGAGTTACTTCACTAATCAACAAGTTCCCTTCAGGCGTAGAAAACCGTAGAACATCGCTTATATTATTTCCGACACTAAGCTAAATGTCGAGTACTAATCCTAGCTAGTACCAATCTACCACGATCCATACGATCTACTCACGATCTGCCCGATCTACCCTTTATCAACACACAAGCCCACAAGCTACAAGAGATCTCCAAAATCTCAAGAATATCACAATGATCTACTCCCACTTGACTCGATCTACCCGATCTACCCTTGATCCACTTGATCAATACACAAGCCCACAAGCTACAAGAGATCTCCAAGATCTCAACAAGATCACAATGATCTACTCCCACTTGACTTGATCTACCCGATCTACCCTTGATCCACTTGATCAATACACAAGCCCACAAGCTACAAGAGATCTCCAAGATCTCAACAAGATCACAATGATCTACTCTCACAAACTCTCAAAAGAAAAATAAGCTTGATGTATGCAAGGATACAACAAGTATGTAACAAGTGTTACAAGTGCACTAACTATAACTACAACACTTTGTATCTTTGTGATACTATGTGTTCTTCTCTTGCACTAGTAGAGGAATGAAGGTGATCTCTTGGTTGGATGAAAGGATCACTCTTAAATAAACTAAGACTCTCTAAATGATCAAAGAAAGTGATCTAAATAAGAAGGGATTAGACCAGAGGAAACTGACTGGAAAAATCAAGTTGGAAGTGTAAAATGGTCCACTATTTATAGGCAAAGAAAAAACTAGCCGTTACGTACGGACGGTACCACTAAATACCCGACGGTACCACTAAATTTAGTGGTACCGTGGTACCGTCCCAGACAGGGACGCTCCAAATTTTGTTTTTAGTGGTGGAAGTTTATTTGGGGAAGTTTGGAGCTGATTTGGGGGGGGGGGAAATAGCTGTTGGGACTTTCAAACTTATTTTTCAAAATAAAACATTTCTTTTTAATTCAAACATAATTTGTAAAATGTATTTTTGAAAAAATGTTTTGTCAAATTAAAAATGTGAAGTTTAGAACAAAAAATTTATTTCTTTGATCATCCGTCAAGTTTAAATTTGTTTGTTCATACCTTGAGTGATTTACGTCGGGATGGAAATCTACGACTCTGTTGAGGCATACTTTAGACGTAGAGAGGTGTTAATGTAAGTATGCATTGATGATTTATGTTTACAAGTAACTTGCGCATTTTACGTTATGCATTACAAGTTACATGTTTTTCATTATTAAAACCGAAGAAACCGTTTAGTTTAAATATCGTAATATTTGCACTAACAATCTCCCCCTTTTGATGATGACAAATATGTAAACCGTAACACACAGTAAAATGTAAAAGTTACTAGTTTACACTCCCTTCTCCCCCTTTTGTCGAAGCGAAAAGGTAGTTGCCTCGAGCTCTCCCTTGAATTCACTCCCTACTCCCCCTTATTACACTACTATCCTTTCTTCCCAAAAAGGCGAGCTTGCATCATCCCAATGAAGTCTTCTATCACCACTATTAGAAAGACTCCGTGCTATGTATTCAAATACTCCCGAGCTCCCCCTAGCTCAATGCTCCCCTTTGGTGATTGAATCCCCTTGTTTATTTACCTTAGTATCTAGCGGATCCATAGATCAAATTCTTGCAAAGGCTTTTCCTACATCAAGGGTTAGCTTCATGCAACATAATATATAAAAGAATAGGAGCGACATTATAGGGATAGAATACTCATAACAAGACATGCAAAGGTTAAACTATGCTAAAGTGTAGCTACCAAAAAAAAATAGTTTGATGAGGTATGTGAGCATATCAAAGTATGCTAGAGGTTAGACACGTGATGAAAGTGTGCCAAAGGGATAAAAACGAAGAAGAAAGCCTAAGACAGTTGAGCGACACAGAAATGTGAATGCTTAATGCAATTCAAAGATACTAGAGAGTCACAACTTGATCAAAAACCTAAGCTGTAATTGTTCAACCAATCACACTAACAAGAACGAGATTCGTTCGTTGACTGACACATTAAAGTTACTTCTTCCAAGTTGTCATTGGGAAGGAAAATTCTAACAAACCTTTTGAACAACATAATCATCTACCTAAGATGATTGGTGTTAATGATAGTTTGTTGATAAGACATACTCTAAATGATTACTATTATGAAAAGTCATGCCATAAAGTAAACTCGATGGAAGTTTAAAAAAATAAGAATGAGAATGAGACGCACTAATAATCGAATGGAAATGATTCCATGAGATGGGAGAGTGTTGGTTTTGACCTTTGAGGAAAGGTGGGAAAAGATGGTTTAGATTAATATATCATTTGCACTGACAATGAGATGCATGATATATTTCAAAAGAGAAAAGGAAAATGTGCATGTGATCCTAACAGGATTGTGGGTGGATATCTCTAACGGGGTTGAGGTAAAGAAGTTCTAGATTTCTAGTTTGGATGATCCTAGTTGTGTGTTAGAGATAATTAGGTGCATGAAGGGTTTCGTGTGATTGTGAGGATTGAAGGTTATTGAACTAACTATCACTATCCAAAGTGAGGAATAGTTGTAAGGTTTGAGTGTAATGATCGATGGGTTGAAGCTTCTTAGACTAACTATCACTGTCAAGAGTGAAGTGTAGCTAAAAAGGTTTGAGTGGGATTGATATAAGGGTTGAAGGTTTTGAAACTAAATATCACTGTCAAGAGTGAAGTTAAGTTATAAGGGTTGAGTGTGATGATGAATGATATTAATGTGAGGTTTGAAGATGAGATGCAATATAAGCTTTCAATGGTGAGGCCTTATATAGGCAAGAGTTGTGGGATTCGAATTAAAGTTGGTGGTAGTGTCCTATGGTGTAGTGAGGGAATCTTAGGGTGTATGTGAGTTTGTAAAATTTTACAGGTTTGAGGTTAGGGATGCAGGGATCTAGAGGAAACAATGAAAATTCGTCAAACAAGGGCATGGTACCACCAAATACCGCACGGTACCGTGGCCTATTTAACGGTACCATGACCTGGGAGTCACGAATTTTCCTGTGCAGCCTAGTTCTGGGCAGCTAAAGGAAAGTTTTCTAGGGAATAAGAACCACATTTTTGTATTCTTGAGAGTGTTTGTTGAAGGACTATATGAGTGTGTTTTCGTTCCTCCTTAATCGATGACCATCCGGACAAGATGTGTTAAAAAAATAAAGAGGAAAAAAAACATTGACGGAAGTGATGAGCTTAGTAACGTCATGACAAGTGGTGGATAGCATACAATAAACTTCACCTTTGAAGTCACGTAGCTCTTCTCAATCATTGTGAATATTCATAGAACATTCATATGATGAGGCATGTGATTACGTGGAAATATGCTAAGGGTTAAGATAAAATCTTCAAGGTTGTGGGGTTAGTGATAAGGTTCTAGTGGGGTTATCTATGTTGATGAAGAAGAGTTATCTCAACTTATCCTAGCGGTTCTTCACTTGAAGTGTGTGGAAGATGAGTGAGATGCGGAAGCATTGGTAGTGTAGAACGAAGGTTGAAAAGTGTAGATAAGTTGAGAAGATAATGGATACGGAAGTAACTAAACATATGATATGTTTAGTACCATACGGAAGTGAAAGGGGAAAAAGCTAAGGAATCAGAAGATAGGCAAAATCTATTCTGATAGGAGACGGTTCTGGTTCAAGACTACAACGAGCGGGTTTTGATAGTGTTTAACAATGAGAATTGAAGACAAAATAAACTATCTCAGCAGACAATGGTCCGACGGTACCGTTAAATTTGACGGTGCCGTCCCTTATTTAATGGAGCCGTGACCTGCTGAGGTCAGTTTTGACCCAGAATTTGATTTTCGACAAAGAAATTTCACATATGTTGTGATTTTTCTGGACCTTAGATTTAAAGGAATTTATACCAAATAAATTCTTTTATGAATGAATCCAACGGGATTCGATGAACGTTGATCGAGAACGAGAGATGACATTTAATTGCATTTCGCAAATTAAATATACTTTAAATATTTCGGATGAAATATTTAAGTTGTCATTGGAATTTAAGAGGATTTTACGAATAAATCTCGCTGATTTAGTGAGACTTTTCGACACGAGGAGAGAATTTATACCTAATAAATTCTTTTTACGAGATGAACGGTACTAGACGAGATGAGATGACTTTTATATTTCTGAGGAAATATTTAAGTAGCCATAAGATGGATTTAAAGGACGCATTTGAACACATGGGAATTGTGAAATTCACGGAATGTGTTCCATCATTCCTAGACCTAGACGAAGATGGTTAGAGGATTCTCGTTTGAGAGGTTTAGATGATTTACGGATTTTGATGTGCTTCGCACGCGAGTGTTTCACGGGGTTTTGAAAGACGTAAAGCAAGGCCTATGGTGCTAATTCGCAGCAGGGTTTGGGATCTTAAGAAGTGTATATTCACACGAGGATGAAAGGAACTACTAATCACTTATATAGTAACTCGTGAGTCCTTTGTCACCCGAAGGTTGATGTTAGCTTTTAGCTTTTGGATGAGCGTTTTAACATATGTTGTTAAAAGGCTTGAATATGATGTTTCGGATATGACATTTAACAATTGCGATCGCAAGTTAAACTTACTTGAATATTTCGGATGAAATATTTAAGTTGTCAAACCTACTCCGAGTTCTATTGGTTTTGTATCTAACCTCCCCATGACAAAGTGTGTATTACTTGGAAGAGAGCGAAATGATGACCAAGGAATTAGGACAATTTCGCGACTACTTTAACTTATAGGCTTTGACACTAGTGTATGACTATATGACATCTAAGAGTTCATAGTGATAGGCATACCTAATTCATTATGTGTTAAAAGGACATAGTGTGGGTGCAAAATTTACAAGCAAATCATGTAAAATGCACATAAGGAATAAATGCAAACATCATGCAAAACATGATAATCATTTAGCATTTAAGATCATGAAGACATTCAATCATATCTTACGAGAACATGTTATCATTTTGAAACACATATGTGGGATGCAAGTAATCTAGGTTCGCTAAGGAGGATCTTAATTACTACTTGTTCAAAATGAAATCCTAACGGGAGATAAAGTTCACCAATGTAAACTATCTTTAGTCAAATGTAGGAATGAAAATTTTTCAAGTTAGAGAATGAGTATGAGACTATCACTAGTGGTGCTCAATTTAGGCTAAACACGACCATTTTTACGGGTTATACCACGAACCCAACTTCTCTCCTGGAAACAATTCAACCGTTAGGTCAAATTGAATTTCTAGTGCGATAGGTTCTCCAGTAGTCATTCTCATGTTAGAAAAATTCAAATTCCTATATTTGCCTATCGAAGTGCAACAAAGATGATATTAGCTTATTTCGCTAATACATGGCCTAATATGCCTCAACTAACCATATTTTGAAAGTCGGTTAAGAAGATGACATGTCTTACACAACTCCTAACAAAGGCAAGCGAAATGTTTTAATTTCGTGTTTGAGATTTAGAGGTTATTTGATGGAGATGGTGCATTTTATGATCTCTTGGATAACATCTTTGTTTGTTGAGTTGTTACATGTTATTTTAACATGATTTGGTTTTCTAGAACCAATAGATGCTCTTAGGTGATACAATGTAGAATCAACTACATCGAGAGTGTTTCAAGAATGCTCCTTTGCATATCTTGAGAAAAAAATCTAGTAAGGGTTACTTACCTCAATAGATCTTGTGAGTATCATATTTGAAATGAGACATATTGTATATTTCAACAAATATGCTTTTCAAAGAGGAAACTTATCACTCTTACGAATGCTTAGTAAAACAAGTATTTTAGTGTATGACCAATATTACTTGTTTATGCAATGACACATGTTGTATTGGGTTATTATTCAAATCTAATATCCTATATTTGTTAACAAGATGCAATGTATTCTCTTGTAACACAACCATTTATGTTACAAAGGGAAAGAGATGCATAGATATAAGTTATCCTTTGTCAATCTTTTGATAAGAGAAATACATGTGATATTCTCGAAGATTGATGACGTACATAATAGTTAATAACATATTATGTGTGACACTTTTACTAGACATGTGATTTTGAGTGTCGAGTCGTTCATGAGAAAAGTTTACATATGTTGTTTGTTTGCTCGTGCTTGGTTTTTCGAAAATGACACATTTACTAATTGTATTGCAATGTAAATTACTTGTATATTTCGGATGAAACATCCAAGTTGTCAATCATACTTAGTTGTGTATTTTATGCATCTTTTAAACATATTAATTTATTGTTTAGAACACAACCATTGGACAAGAAGACTCAATATGGCATCTTCAACACAAGTGTGAGTTATGATCCAATGCATATTATTTTCGTCTTGAGAGGAAGTCATTATTTTCATAACAACCGAGTGTGATTGAGTATGTAGATTCAAGATAATATATTTCATTATATTTTGATGTTATCTTGAAGCTAGACAAATAATGACTCCAATTTCATGTCCATACTCGAAAACTTGTCAATTAGATTCGATGATGATATCAATCATAATTTGAATAATGAATTGAGATGTACTAGAAATCTTTCTTGACACTCACGGTCACTCCTTTTAAAAAGAAAATAAAAATTTAAGGAATGTGTTTCATTTATTCTAATACTAGTTGTATGTGTGAGTTAATGACATATTAACTTACTACTTCGATATTGTCATTTATTTTTATTTGCAAAAAACTATTTATATTATTAAGTATAATATTCTTAGTTTTTCGACATATCATTAGTATAAAAATAATTATCTTAACTATTTTTATATAACATACGTAAAATACTAAATGTTTAAAGCATTTTGTGTGTGTGTTAGATCGATGCAAGTTTAATATATTTTCTTTTACTTAAATACTAATGCATTAATATGATCTTTTATCTTGTTTAGACAACCCATGATCAAGCAAGACAAAAGGATGCAATGTTTTAGAGATCATGTTACGGATTTAATGAAAGTGTTAAATATATTGAGGTGATATACTTTTTACACTTAAACCTTTGGAAAAATAATTGTGTAAGACAATATCTTTCGACGCACATGATCAACCAACTTAGCTTCCATTCCTAAGAAGGTTACTAAAGCATCTTAAAACTTGCAAGATGCCGAAAACACATATGCAAGAAAAGTGGTCTATGCCTATTTGCAATGCAAAATCAATTACGCAACTTAGTGCAAGAAGTCTAGTCTAAGTCCCATTGACGCATAATCCGAAAAATTGATAATCAACATGTAAAACCCTAAAATCTAAAATGTGTAAAAAGACCAAAATGCCACTACAACTTTGAAAATTAAATAAAGGCTTATATAACTTATAAATTAATTCCAAAAATTATGAAATGTACCAAGTATGACATGAAATAATTAGAGAGCATCATAAAATATTTGTGCAAGCTATAAAAATTATTATTACACATAAACAAGTTCAAAAATAATTAAGTATACATTTACTTAATTTTAAAAGTTAATTAAGTGTATTTAAATTACAAATAAATGGGAATTAATACCAAATAAATGGCGATTGACCTATCCATTAATTAGGCCGCTCCTTTTGATCCCCCCTCCTCCTAATATTCGGCCTTATCACCCTTTAAACAATCAAAATCATTTTCTCTCCCTAAAAGCAAAACCGATTGGATCAAAAACCCTAGAATTAACCACCAAAAATTCATCCGAATTTCTGGAGTTGCAAGACTAATTTTCCCTTGTTCTTCATCATCATAAGAAGCCTAGAAAAATACATTCGAAGCTATTTGTTGCTCAGATCGTACGTGGTGAATTATTTCCTATCGCTAGTACAAATTGTAAGTTAATTCGTCTATGATTCATCCGATCCATATAATATTCGTTTCTCATTTTTCTCATGATCCTTACCTCGTATATACTCTATGAAAAATGGCTACAAGATTTGTAGATCGCTCGTGAGGCTGTGACAAATTGTGGTGTGTCGCGTGTAGAACCGAAGGGAAAGATTTCGTGCCAGCCTTTCGACTCATCCTAAATTCGGTTTGCCATTTTTCTTAAGTCTCTTATGATCTATAAACATCAAATAAAATGATAACAACATACCATGCATGATCTTTGAATTATTTGTGAATTAGATCTTAAAATCGTGTATATAACCTAAATAAGTGTATCCGAATTTTCTGGGCATGAATGATAATTTATTTGAGCTTCATATGATGGATATAATCTGTGAAAAATGCTACTTCGAATTATTGGGGCCTAATCGAATTATTTTTGGATTTATGTATAACCGGATTTAAGAAAAAGAAAAGAAAGAAAAGAAATAAAATGTGGATCGATTTAGGGTTTATGTTTTAGGGCTGTTTTTGATTAATTAAATGATGTTTAAGGATGGTCTAATGATTGGTGAATGATTGGTATTTTTAGAGTTAGGGTTTTTGTTAATGAAATGTTATCCGATTGGTATTTAAATGTTAGGGGGTGTTTTGTAACTTTTGAAACTTAAGGGTTATTTTTAGAACTTAATTTGGACTGCATACTATTCGAATAAAATATAGCTTGGGGGTATCATGTGTAATTTTTATGTTTTAAAGGATTAAAATGTATTTATTATTTAATTAGGGTTCGAATTGTAAATAATTAAAATGAAGGGACTAAACATGTAAATTCTGGAATGTTGGGGTCGAATGGAGTAATAAAATATATTCAGGGGGTTATGGGTAATTTTGGTAATTTAATGGCTTAATATGTAATTATTGATAATTAAAAGTTGAAATTGTAATTTAAGGGACTAAATATGTAACTTTGATAACTTGAGGGACTTGATGAGTAAATTATGAATACTTAAGGGTAGATTCGTATAATATGATGAAATAAGTGTCCATTGTGTAATTTTGATAAACTAAGGGTCTAATGTGTAATTATGGATATTATAAGGTTTAAAATGCAAATTATATAACTTAAGGGTGTAAAGTGTAAAATTGGGAAACTTGAGGGGCTGAATTTGTTAACTTGATAAATATGGTTTCAAAACAGGTTACTTGAGATATTTTCATGTTTGTACTTTAACTTTGATATAATTACACTTAAAACCCTAATTTATGTAAAGTCGTCATTATTAACCCTAAACTTTCGTGACTTGTTAAAATACACCCTGAAGCCATAATATGTTGTGATAACGACTTAACCTAATTGAGAATATTGAAATCTTACTAATTATGGGAACTTTCTAATTATTGAAACCTGCTAAAAATGGAAAGTTACTTAAAATGGAAAGGTTTGTAATTATGTTCTACCCCTCTAGGTGTGAAGAAGGAGAGGACCTGATCTTTTCATCTTATTCATTTCGGGTTGTGTTTGCTTTTGGAATAAGGTACAGATATTCTGCTTCTTGAATGAGGAGCCTTCGCTCTCACTTTATTTTCGTATTAGGGTTTTCCATGCCATTGCTATGATTCCCTACTTTGACTTTGAACCTTTGATATATGAACCTTTTGGCAATTGGGACCCTTAGCTTTTGAACTTTGATGTGTGAACCTTTTGATATGAACCCTTTGATTTGGACTTTGACATGTGACCCCAGTTTGATACCCGAGCCAAGTTCGTTTCCTAGCCATGAAGGTAACATGGCCGTGTCTGTGATGCACCACTGGCATGACTAGCGTGTAGCCCTAGTGATTTGGTTACACCGTCCCCATTTTGATTTTGATATGCATGCACACTATATGATTTATTATGGCCGATATGATTGTTCGGGGGGCGAATGGATGCATCCTAGGTTCGTGTCCATGTTCGTGGACAGTTCGTTTTGATATGATATGGTGACTGGGGATGGGTGCAATCCACTCCTTTCACAAAGTTCGGGAGCTGATCACTCCAACTGGTACATGAGGACACCCCTCATATTATCGGCTTATTTGAGAGGCATCCCCTCTACATGATTATGATATGATTATGATATGATATGTGATATGTTTGGGCTCGTGGTGGATGACTGTCCTAACCTTTACTCTTGTACCTTATTTATATCTCTTTCATTATGCTTCAATTGTTCGTTTTCGTTTATTATATATCTGTTCACTGGGCTTTTTAAGCTCAGCCGCACGTTTTCTTTTCGTGTGCGGCAGGTATCTAAGCTAGGAGCTTTTGGATTATGCTTTGGATGGGATGAGAGATAGATGAAGCTTTGACCTTAGATGACCACCTTTATCTTATGACTTTGTTTTGATCATGGATTTCTTTTGTAACCGTATCTTTGGATTATTTTCCTTTCCTTGAACTTATGTATTATTCAAGTCGTGTTGACTTGACTTTCTCTTATGAATTTGTTTAAGACTTCCGCTGTGTTATTATGTATGCTTTGATTTGTCACCATAATGTGATGCTTCTACCCTTGTCGGGTTGGGGTGTTACAATTATGGTATCAGAGCCAGGTTGCGACCTGTAGTACATAAGTCATGGCCTGTGAGTCTTATGGACCCTAGGATTTGACCCTTAAGGCTTAAGTTTTGACTGGTGAGGTTCTGGGTAGTCTTAGGTTCTGTTTCGTCTTCCATTTCGTGCTTATTCTCTTATATTGTTGCTAATCGTTTTCGAAATCCTTCAGATGGTGAATACTCGACATCAGGAATATAATGGAGGGACCCCTGATTTTAAGGCCATGATAGCAGAAGCTTTGGCCACCGCTCTTCCTAATTTGGTGACTCAAGTCACCAATAATATTCAGAATGGGGCAGGTTCTTCCGGAGGTGGTGGTGCAGGTCCAAGTGGTGGTGGAGGTGCTCCACCAGTTGGTATCCATGTTTGGATGGAGAGGTTTAACAAGCTCAAACCCCTCTCTTTCCGATCAGCTGCCGTCCCCACTGAGGCAGAAGACTGGATTATCCACATGGAAAAGATGTTTAAGGTTTTGGGCTGCCCAGATGAGTTTAAGACGAGATTGGCTGCATTTAAGTTTGAAGGTGATGCACAGAGCTGGTGGACAGCTTATGCTCAATCTCAGGAGCAGGGTTTTGAGGAGACTTGTACTTGGGAGGATTTTATGGGTATCTTTTATAAGCAGTACATTCCAGTGGCTGAACAGCAGCGATATGAGCGGGAGTATGGGAACATCCGTCAGGGGGACCGGGAGACGACTGGGGAATTTATGCAGCGATTTATGAGGCTGGCCAGTTTCGTTAGGCCAGAGATTACAGGAGATGCATACCGTCAGGCTAAGACATTTAAGTGGGCGTTAAAGAAATGGATATTGGACCGTATCGTGAATACGCATTATGATGATGTGGCGGCGGTTGCGAACGACGCTCGCAACATTGAGATGTTGCATAGTGATGGTAGTGGCTTTAACAAGCGTGATAGGGATGGTAACCGGGTGCATTTCAGAGGACAGAGTCAGCAGGGGCAGGGTCAGGATTTCAGAGGTCGGCAGGACCAGGCATCCGAGCAGAGGGGTCGACAGGACCATAGGTATGATCAGCGTGGTCGCCAGGACCGGGGCTACAGTCAGAGGCGACAGGACTCTCGGGGTTATGATAGGCAGGTTTCTGGGAGGAGTGGGTACAATAACAACCCACGTCAGTATCGTGATCAGAATACTCGGGGTGCTCAGTCGGGTCATCAGGCAGGTTCTTCTGGACAGAGGAGGACTAGTGAGGCGTTACCCCCTCCACCGGTTTGTGTCACTTGCGGAAAATCCCATCCGGGAGTTTGCCATAGGATTACTGGGGGATGCTTTACTTGTGGGTCTACCGAGCACAGAGTGAAGGACTGTCCGCATGAGAAGCGGGCTGCAGCAGCAAACTCAGGTAGGCCGGCTCCTACCTCAGGTCGGGTTTATTCTCTCACACGTGATCAGGCGGCAGGCACGTCAGGTACCATTACCGGTTATCTTTATGTTGGAGATCATATTGTTTTTGTTTTATTTGACACCGGTGCTACACACTCTATAATATCTAATACGCTTGCCAAGAAAATAAAAGTAACCCCAACACCATTGAATAATCCTATATCTATCTCTACTCCTATGAAAACCCAAGTCATCATCGATTGTGAATATGTAAATTGTCCACTAAGATTTGATGATTGTGTTCGTCCGGCTAATCTGCTTCCCCTCGATATGATTGATTTTGATATAATTTTGGGTATGGACTGGTTGTCTTCTCATAAGGCCTCCATCGACTGTCATGCCAGAAGTGTAAGATTTGGTGATATCCATCATCCGGATTTTGTTTATCACGGTTCGCAGCCTTTGAAATCTGTTAAACTTATTTCTGCTATGAAAGCTCGGACTCTAATCTCTCATGGTTGCCAAGGGTTTTTGGCCTCTGTTAAAGATACGTCTTCTCAGGGACGTGATGTTAGTAGTGTTCCCATTGTTCGGGAGTTCGCTGATGTCTTTCCCGAAGAGCTTCCTGGTATTCCTCCCACCAGAGAAGTTGAATTCAGTATTGATCTAGTTCCCGGTGCTGAGCCTATCTCTAAGGCTCCATACCGAATGGCTCCCGTTGAACTCAAAGAATTGAAAGTACAGTTAGAGGAGTTATTGGAGAATGGTTTTATTCGTCCGAGTGTTTCTCCCTGGGGCGCTCCTGTGCTATTTGTGAAAAAGAAGGATGGTAGTATGCGCCTTTGTATTGATTACCGAGAGCTCAACCGCATTACTATCCGTAACCGCTATCCCCTTCCGCGCATCGACGATTTGTTTGACCAATTGCAAGGAGCAAAGCACTTCTCTAAGATTGATTTGAGATCGGGATACCATCAGCTTCGTGTGAGGGAACAAGATGTTCCCAAGACTGCTTTTCGAACCCGCTATGGTCATTACGAATTCCTGGTTATGCCTTTCGGCTTGACCAATGCTCCGGCCATTTTTATGGACCTTATGAACCGGGTTTTCCATGAGTTCCTCGATAAATTTGTCATTGTCTTCATCGATGATATTCTTGTCTATTTGAAATCTGAGGAGGAGCACGAACAACATCTTCGAACTGTGTTGGAGATTCTTAGACAGAAGAAGTTGTACGCGAAGTTCTCAAAGTGTGAATTCTGGTTAAGTCAGGTCGCGTTTCTAGGTCACGTTGTTTCTGCGGAGGGTATCACTATGGACCCAGCGAAGGTCGAGGCTATCACTAAATGGCCTAGACCTACAAATGTGACTGAGGTGAGAAGTTTTCTGGGACTCGCTGGTTATTATCGTCGTTTCATTGAGGGTTTCTCGCGGCTAGCCTTGCCATTGACACAGTTGATGAGAAAAGGGGAGAAATTTGTATGGACTGAAGAGAGGGAGAACAGTTTTGAGGAGCTTAAGCAGAGATTAGTGTCGGCACCTATTCTGACTCTTCCGTCTGGTTCGGGTGGTTTCCAGATTTATAGTGATGCATCTAAAAAGAGTTTGGGTTGCGTTCTAATGCAGCACGGGAAAGTCATCGCCTATGCTTCGAGGCAACTGAAACCGTATAAAGAGAATTATCCGACACACGATTTGGAATTGGCTGCAGTGGTTTTCGCTCTTAAGATATGGCGGCATTATCTATACGGCGAGGCATGTGACATTTTCACCGACCACAAAAGCCTTAAATATATTTTCACGCAGAAGGAGCTCAATATGAGACAGAGGCGATGGTTGGAGCTCCTGAAAGATTACGATACCAACATCCAGTATCATCCCGGCAAGTCAAATGTGGTTGCCGATGCTCTTAGCCGGAAGTCGGGTATGATTGCTAGTCTGAATTTTGAGCCTCGGATTTTAAATGATTTGGAGATTCTTGATGTTGAGTTTTGTGTTTGGGGTTGTGACGGTTACTGGGCTAGTCTAAAGGTTGAGTCCAATCTCATCCTGCGGATTAAAGAAGCCCAGAAAGATGACGGTGAACTCTGGGCCATTGTGCAGAATGTGGAAGATGGGAAGCAATCTGAGTTCCGAGTTGATGAGTTTGGTGTGGTATGGTTCGAGGATCGTCTGTGTGTTCCTAACGATCCTGAATTGCGAGAAGCGGTTTTGTCAGAGGCGCATAGTTCTCCCTTTACTATACATCCGGGTTCCACCAAAATGTACCGAGATCTGAAGCAGCACTTTTGGTGGAGCGGCATGAAACATGATGTGGCATCTTATGTAGCTAGGTGTTTGACTTGTCAGCAGGTCAAGATCGAGCACCAGAGAGCCAGTGGATTACTACAGCCGTTAGATATTCCAACTTGGAAGTGGGAGGAAATTTCTATGGATTTCGTATCGGGTTTGCCACTTACCAGAAAGAAAAATGATGCGATTTAGGTGGTCGTCGATCGACTAACCAAGTCGGCTCATTTTCTACCGATTCGTATGGATTATAGTGTTAGCAGATTGGCAGAGATTTTCGAGCAGGAGATAGTTAGACTACACGGTATGCCTACCGCTATTATTTCAAATAGGGATCCACGTTTTACTTCCCGTTTTTGGAAAGGACTGCATAGAGCTTGGGGTACACAGCTTAAGTTCAGTACGGCTTTTCACCCTCAGACAGATGGTCAGTCGGAGCGGACCATCCAGACATTGGAGGATATGCTGAGGGCATGTGCGTTAGAGTGGACGGGTAGTTGGGACGAGTATCTTTGTCTGGTAGAGTTCGCTTATAACAACAGCTGGCATGCTAGTATTCGGATGGCTCCTTTCGAGATGTTGTATGGGCGGAAATGTAGAGCACCCATTTGTTGGAACGAAGTGGGAGAGCGTGCTATTGAGGGTCCGGAGTTGGTTCAGATCACGAATGAGAAGGTAGATGTTGCTAGGGAGAAGTTGAAAGAAGCTCGGGCTCGTCAGAAAAGTTATGCGGATAAGCACCGTCGTGATTTGGAGTTTCAGGTTGGCGATCGGGTTTTCCTTAAGGTTTCACCGTTTCGAGGAGTTAAACGCTTTGGAATCAAGGGCAAGCTGAGTCCTCGATTCATCGGACCATTCGAGATCCTGGAACGTATTGGAGAGGTTTCCTACCGATTAGCTCTACCTCCCCAGCTTTCGCATGTGCATGATGTATTCCATGTATCTCTTCTACGGGGATACAACTATCATCCTCTTCATGTGGTATCTTATCCTTTCGATCAGATTCAACCGGATATGTCTCTTCCGGAGGAGCCGGAAGCGGTTCTGGATCGCCAAGAGCGAGTTATGAAACGTAAAGTCATTCCATTCGTTAAGATTCTTTGGCGGAACCACCCAGAGCGGGAAGCTACCTGGGAGACCGAGGAGTCTATTCGAGAAAGTTATCCTCATTTTGTATTCTGATCTGGTATGTCACTATTTTGTTTCCGTTCCATTTCAGTTCTACTTCTTTGCAAATTTCGAGGACGAAATTTTTCGTTTAGAGGGGAAGAGTTGTAAAACCCTAAAATCTAAAATGTGTAAAAAGACCAAAATGCCCCTACAACTTTGAAAATTAAATAAAGGCTTATATAACTTATAAATTAATTCCAAAAATTATGAAATGTACCAAGTATGACATGAAATAATTAGAGAGCATCATAAAATATTTGTGCAAGCTATAAAAATTATTATTACACATAAACAAGTTCAAAAATAATTAAGTATACATTTACTTAATTTTAAAAGTTAATTAAGTGTATTTAAATTACAAATAAATGGGAATTAATACCAAATAAATGGCGATTGACCTATCCATTAATTAGGCCGCTCCTTTTGATCCCCCCTCCTCCTAATATTCGGCCTTATCACCCTTTAAACAATCAAAATCATTTTCTCTCCCTAAAAGCAAAACCGATTGGATCAAAAACCCTAGAATTAACCACCAAAAATTCATCCAAATTTCTGGAGTTGCAAGACTAATTTTCCCTTGTTTTTCATCATCATAAGAAGCCTAGAAAAATACATTCGAAGCTATTTGTTGCTCAGATCGTACGTGGTGAATTATTTCCTATCGCTAGTACAAATTGTAAGTTAATTCGTCTATGATTCATCCGATCCATATAATATTCGTTTCTCATTTTTCTCATGATCCTTACCTCGTATATACTCTATGAAAAATGGCTACAAGATTTGTAGATCGCTCGTGAGGCTGTGACAAATTGTGGTGTGTCGCGTGTAGAACCGAAGGGAAAGATTTCGTGCCAGCCTTTCGACTCATCCTAAATTCGGTTTGCCATTTTTTTTAAGTCTCTTATGATCTATAAACATCAAATAAAATGATAACAACATACCATGCATGATCTTTGAATTATTTGTGAATTAGATCTTAAAATCGTGTATATAACCTAAATAAGTGTATCCGAATTTTCTGGGCATGAATGATAATTTATTTGAGCTTCATATGATGGATATAATCTGTGAAAAATGCTACTTCGAATTATTGGGGCCTAATCGAATTATTTTTGGATTTATGTATAACCGGATTTAAGAAAAAGAAAAGAAAGAAAAGAAATAAAATGTGGATCGATTTAGGGTTTATGTTTTAGGGCTGTTTTTGATTAATTAAATGATGTTTAAGGATGGTCTAATGATTGGTGAATGATTGGTATTTTTAGAGTTAGGGTTTTTGTTAATGAAATGTTATCCGATTGGTATTTAAATGTTAGGGGGTGTTTTGTAACTTTTGAAACTTAAGGGTTATTTTTAGAACTTAATTTGGACTGCATACTATTCGAATAAAATATAGCTTGGGGGTGTCATGTGTAATTTTTATGTTTTAAAGGATTAAAATGTATTTATTATTTAATTAGGGTTCGAATTGTAAATAATTAAAATGAAGGGACTAAACATGTAAATTCTGGAATGTTGGGGTCGAATGGAGTAATAAAATATATTCAGGGGGTTATGGGTAATTTTGGTAATTTAATGGCTTAATATGTAATTATTGATAATTAAAAGTTGAAATTGTAATTTAAGGGACTAAATATGTAACTTTGATAACTTGAGGGACTTGATGAGTAAATTATGAATACTTAAGGGTAGATTCGTATAATATGATGAAATAAGTGTCCATTGTGTAATTTTGATAAACTAAGGGTCTAATGTGTAATTATGGATATTATAAGGTTTAAAATGCAAATTATATAACTTAAGGGTGTAAAGTGTAAAATTGGGAAACTTGAGGGGCTGAATTTGTTAACTTGATAAATATGGTTTCAAAACAGGTTACTTGAGATATTTTCATGTTTGTACTTTAACTTTGATATAATTACACTTAAAACCCTAATTTATGTAAAGTCGTCATTATTAACCCTAAACTTTCGTGACTTGTTAAAATACACCCTGAAGCCATAATATGTTGTGATAACGACTTAACCTAATTGAGAATATTGAAATCTTACTAATTATGGGAACTTTCTAATTATTGAAACCTGCTAAAAATGGAAAGTTACTTAAAATGGAAAGGTTTGTAATTATGTTCTACCCCTCTAGGTGTGAAGAAGGAGAGGACCTGATCTTTTCATCTTATTCATTTCGGGTTGTGTTTGCTTTTGGAATAAGGTACAGATATTCTGCTTCTTGAATGAGGAGCCTTCGCTCTCACTTTATTTTCGTATTAGGGTTTTCCATGCCATTGCTATGATTCCCTACTTTGACTTTGAACCTTTGATATATGAACCTTTTGGCAATTGGGACCCTTAGCTTTTGAACTTTGATGTGTGAACCTTTTGATATGAACCCTTTGATTTGGACTTTGACATGTGACCCCAGTTTGATACCCGAGCCAAGTTCGTTTCCTAGCCATGAAGGTAACATGGCCGTGTCTGTGATGCACCACTGGCATGACTAGCGTGTAGCCCTAGTGATTTGGTTACACCGTCCCCATTTTGATTTTGATATGCATGCACACTATATGATTTATTATGGCTGATATGATTGTTCGGGGGGCGAATGGATGCATCCTAGGTTCGTGTCCGTGTTCGTGGACAGTTCGTTTTGATATGATATGGTGACTGGGGATGGGTGCAATCCACTCCTTTCACAAAGTTCGGGAGCTGATCACTCCAACTGGTACATGAGGACACCCCTCATATTATCGGCTTATTTGAGAGGCATCCCCTCTACATGATTATGATATGATTATGATATGATATGTGATATGTTTGGGCTCGTGGTGGATGACTGTCCTAACCTTTACTCTTGTACCTTATTTATATCTCTTTCATTATGCTTCAATTGTTCGTTTCCGTTTATTATATATCTGTTCACTGGGCTTTTTAAGCTCAGCCGCACGTTTTCTTTTCGTGTGCGGCAGGTATCTAAGCTAGGAGCTTTTGGATTATGCTTTGGATGGGATGAGAGATAGATGAAGCTTTGACCTTAGATGAACACCTTTATCTTATGACTTTGTTTTGATCATGGATTTCTTTTGTAACCGTATCTTTGGATTATTTTCCTTTCCTTGAACTTATGTATTATTCAAGTCGTGTTGACTTGACTTTCTCTTATGAATTTGTTTAAGACTTCCGCTGTGTTATTATGTATGCTTTGATTTGTCACCATAATGTGATGCTTCTACCCTTGTCGGGTTGGGGTGTTACACAACACATAGCAACAAGGCATGTAAAACGCTTGTGATTATAGATATAGTTAGCTCAATAAAAGATAACAATAAGCACTAAAAAAAATATTAACTAATATGACAACCCGCCATTTTACAATACAATACTATTTGCTAAACTCAAACTATTTATTTTGATGTTTACTCGAGAACGATTTACGTATGACTTTTTAGTTAGATAAACGTAAAACAAGGAATAACCCTCTTGTGCACTATGACTTTAGATTCTATTTAGTCTATGACATTTTAGTATATTACCACTACTCCAATTCATAATTTAATTGCTAGGGCATTTTCATTTTTATTTACTTAAGATTATTAATTTAATAAACGCTTTTCACAATTTAAATGAACACCCAATGTACCCGACACTCCCAACGATTATTTTTAATACATTCTTACATTCCCTAAATTACTACAAAAGTGCCAAAAATAATTTCTTACACCTTTATCATTCTTTTACTAAGCCCACTTAATTATACATATTTAACGTTAACCACAAAACCAATACCCAATACCTATTTTTAATACCCAATACACTTAATAAATACATTTTACATAAGAATTAAACACACACTTTTTTTTTCTTACCTTTGTCGTCCCCTCCCCCTTTTTAGGCATAGTAGCCTATGTTTGTATTTGACTAAAATTGTACAAGTTCAAATTTTTGACCATGACTTGAGACAAAAAGATCAAATGGGGGCTTGACTACCCATTTGTCACCTTAATTTTCGGATGACCAAGAATGCATACGTACCATATTTTTTTGGTAAGATATATTGTTTTCCCTATAAAAAATGTTAATGTATAACATATTTCACTTACAAAAAAAAATCTCAAAACTCACTCACTCTCACATATAGTTCGATCATAAGAAGAAAAACAAGGAAAGAAAAGTTATTTTGCTTGTTCAAGTGTTATTGGAATTCATTTGGGTTTTATAATTAAGTTACTAAGGGTTTGGAGCCATAATTTGGGTATATTTATGTTCAACATCATCATCTTGCACCTCCTAATTACTAGTAAGTAATACATTACCTTTATGAATTTTTAACACATTTTATATCATGGTAATTTTATAAGTTATGACTTAGTTTCAAGTTTACATACACTTGATATCACCTATGTAAATGTTTGTAGATTTTATAAACATAATAAGTTAACAACAAGATTACAATGTCACAAACTTGATTTTATTATGAACACCTAAGATACATGCTATTCTTGATAAGTTGTTGGAACCAAAACTTTACAAATAATCAAATAAGTAATTCTAGTTAACTAGTCTTAACGTTTATTTAAATTATGATGATTTGAGCTTTTCACAAAATTAAATATTGAAGAAAATCCGTGGAAGAGTTAGGATTAGTAATGAAGTTGTTGTTGAGCGGTTGAGGATAGTAGGAAACTAATAAAAAAAAGCGCGTTTTGGCACTTTTACAAAGAGGCCGTCCCGTTTTGATTAACACAGTAAAATCAGTGATAAGACAGTAAGATATGATTAGGAAAATAGAGAATATACTCTATTACGAAAACGTGGTCACTTGAACGGATTAAAACGGACTTAGAACGAAGGAGATACGTTAGTTTTAAGTTTGACTACAAAAACTAATTTTCTGGAAAATGTGGCTGCTGTTAGGACTTTTAGAGAGATAAACCGCACATTAAAAGTTAAATGGACTAGCCGATGTACTAAAAACATGTTAGCATACTTAAATACGAACCCGGGGATATATAAAACTTAAGAATCGGAGCTAAAACGAGGGAGTTATGGCCTAATGAAGTTGCGACGAAATATATATGTCTGACAGTTTTTTTTTTTTTTTTTTTTTTTTTTTTTTTTTTCACTAATAGAAAAGCTGTTAGAAAACTTTAATATGGATTTTGGGCACTTTAGAGTCGGTTTTAGCTAAAAACAACTTAAACAAAAATGGTAGAACGTTATGTATACTTACTAGGCGCATTAGAGGTTTTCTAAAATACTTATTAACAAGACGACCATAGTTTAATTACGAGATGAACTAGTTACATTACATAAAAGGTATACTTTGACTATTAAACGGGAACATTGATGTAACTACATTTTTTTTAATCACTAAACTTTACTGCAAACATGTACGGGTGATATAACTTTTTATAAAATCGCATACACGACATTATTGCACGACCTAAAACATATTATTAATTTAGGTTGCGGTTAGAGTATCGCGCCTTGATTTCCATACACACATTTGCTAGTATTGCATTACTATCGTTGGAGGTGAGTTTCATAGCCCCACTTTTACTTGTTTTACTATTCAATTTGAAATACTTGGGGTGGGAATACATTGCTTGTTTTTACATATGGACACAAGTGCATTAAACATTTATTGACTGCCTAAGTTGCTGTCGTTTGCCATAAATTCCCCACAATCATGAACCGTTAATTACTTTGTAAGCGCGAATGTTGTGAATAGATCTATTGGGGGTAAACTCCCCCGTCCGGGTTGGTCGCTCCAACTTGTCTAACAGACGCATTTCATTTGATGTCGTACAGGTGTTTGGTAAAGCAGCTGTTTGGGGTGATAAGATGAACTAACTGTTAAGGCTTCGGTGTCATGAGCTTAGTGCAACAATAATACTTTTCATGAACATATTTGGAATACATTGTCGTTGAAATCTTGTGGTCCATACATAACTTGTTTTTTACTTGAACCTATGAACTCACCAGCTTTATGCTGACCCTTTTAGCATGTATTCTCAGGTGTTGATCTTTACTACCGCACAATCTATTGTTGGAGGCGCTTGGCATTGGCACGGTCATAGACTACTCTGATATATTTGGGACCACTTGTTTACTGATATGGGCCTTATTTCCGCATCAAATTAAATGTTGTAAACTTATTTACTATGATAATGTAACTATTTTTCTAAATATATAAGGTAAATCCGTTCTCTTTACTTTGTGTTGTGAACCAATTTAGTAGCACCCCAACGACATCATCTTCCGCTGCGACCCATTTTTAGGGGTGTTATAGATTGGTACCAGAGCCTTGTTTATAGAGAACTGGGTATATTTTTAAAATTAGACTAGAACCACTTTTTACAAAAACAAAACCCTATGACCGCCACGTGCTCGCCTGCCAAGCCTGCTGCCTCACTACTGTTTGCTTGTCATAACTATGCATTACACCTTACTATTTGGTAACTTATACCGATTTGACTTCCAGTATATACTATAAGTATTTTCTGTATACTTATACATACATACCGTACCAATCACAACGTTACGCCATTTTCCCTATGTAATATCACTATTTGACTTCGAGTTGGGACACCCATCTTGGTCTTTCAAAACAACTTTTAAAAGCTAGAGACGTATTACTAGTGTAACTGAACTAACATACACACTTGTACTTTTTGAAGGTCCTCTAAACCTTCCAAGATATCGTGATTAATACAAATGGTCTCTAAAATTTTTGACAATCATATGTGACATCGTTTTACATGACATTAAAACCCGTTATAGTCTGCCAATTTCCCTGATCACCTTATTAATCGTTTCTGAAGACTAATTTGAATGCTCGTCCCATACTTTAGAACATCTACATCACCTCGTAAACCACCGCCCAGAAGTACGCCAGTTAATCATAACACGACCTCAAGCTTTCATCTTATGACATGCCATCTTAGAGCACCTACTTTTAAGAAACGTCTTTATTACGTCTCACCCTTCTTTTCTTGTTTTGAAGAAAATGACACCAAGGAAACAAAGCATGAGTGCAACTGCTATCGATCGACTTGTTGCTCAACGAGTCACTGCACAAGTTGCTGCTGCTATGGCTGAATACGAGACCCACCGCAACAGTGGTAACGGCGGGGAAGCCAGTGGAACGGAAACCAGGGTTGAACCCGCGGCTCGTAGGTGTACTTACAAGGAATTTTCGGGTTGCCAGCCGCAGACTTTCAGTGGCACTGAAGGAGCTGTCGGCTTGGTATGATGGTTTGAGAAGTTGGAATTGGTTTTCCGCATGTGTAACTGCGCGGAGGACTGTAAGGTGAAATATGCTATGGGTACCTTGCTGGATGGTGCCTTATCATGGTGGAATGCTTATGCTCAGTCAGTGGGAATTGATACTGCTTTCGAAACACCATGGGCTGATTTCAAGGAAATGGTAATAGCGGAGTATTGTCCAAGAAATGAGGTTCAAAAGATGGAAGTCGATTTTTGGAACTTAGAAGTGAAGGGAGTCGACATTGTAGCTTATACTAAGCGATACCATGAACTGGCTACTCTCTGTCTTGAGATGGTTTCTACTACACGGAAAAGGATTGTGAGGTACATCTGGGGACTCCCACCCAGTATCCAGGGAAATGTCACCTCCTCTAAACCCAACACTCTCGAGGAGATAATTCGAATGTCTCATAATCTGATGGACCAAGTTGTTCGAGCAAGGGCTGCTCGAGATGTCAACGACAACAATAGCAACATAAGGAAGAGGCATGATGACCAGGGAGACAATCATACTCTACAAAAAGATAAGAGACAAGAAGTGGTGAAAGCCTACGCTGCTGGGCCAGGTGATAAGAAAAGGTATGCTGGAACCCTACCTGAGTGCAACGAATGTAAGTATCACCACACTGGACCTTGCCCCGCTACATGTTGGAATTGCAAAAGAGCCGGTCATCAAGCTAAATATTGTAGGGTCTCTACCTCGGTAACTTGCTTTGAATGTGGTGAAAAAGGACACCTCAGGAGTGATTGCCCAAAGCTGAGGAATCAAAATGGAGGAAGAACTCGTGGGGGAGCATACGCATTAATAGGAGGAGAAGCTTGCCAGGATCCTGTCGATGTTACGGGCGAAGATAATGTTTAAGGAAAAGTTTATGCTTGTATAATAAAACCGAAGTCTAAACCCTCTAGGGTTGTATTTCTTTTGCGTTTTACATTAAGTACTTTCGTATAAGTTTCATGTATTATTACAAATTTCTGTCTAATGAATGTTCTATCTTTTATTATCGCCGCAATACGACAACTCTCGTCCATTACACTCTAAATTTCACTACCTTTTCTCAATTGTTTTACAAGAATATGATACTACTCTGTTATAAACTAATTTAATTACATCCTGTAAAATGTCAGAATTTTATCCTATAGACTCTTGCCACCTGATTAAGTCATTTTTGTAGTTCCAAAGAAATATTTGTGAAAATATTTCCCCGGGTCGTTCTCCCAACGAAGGTTTGACGGCGTTTGAATCGATTCGGTGTCGTGAAAATGTGAAGTGAATAAGTGAACGTGAAAGATTATTTTGGTATTGTTTAAACTAAAATATGGAAAATTAAAAGCAATCTACGTTATCAAATAAATGCACACAAAAATAAATCAAATAACGCAAATCCCGGGCTAATCCCGAGACTTATAAAACTATTAGTGAATTTAAACTAAAATGAAAAAGTAAAAACCTAAGGGACTAAAAATGTAATGTAATGAAACTAATTTTTATAAGAGAAAACAAAGAAAACAAAAGTTTGTAAAACCTAAGGGACTAAAAATGTAAAAACTGAAATTATTATAGGCTAAATAAAAGACAGGGGCTAAATTGTAAAACTTTGAAACTTGATTTAAACTAAAAACGGTTTTAAATAAAGACAAGGACCAGATTTACCTAAAATGAAACCTCAAGGACTAAATTGTAAAAACTTGAAAAATCAAAATCGTTTTTAAACAAAAAACCACCCAGGTTCGAATCTGAGTTACTACGAATTAACTAAACTATTTTTTTTTTAAATTTTCTTCTTTTGCAATTCAAATTATGATTAACAAACACTAATTTCATGAAAAGGAATGAACTCAAATAAGCTGGAAAACAGCTTGTACACAAGACAGTCAAGCTTTGCAAACTTTTATGAAACAGTTCAAACTAGCTCTAAAGAGACTCAAATAAGCTATCCAAATAAGCTAATAAAAACAATCCAAAAGTAGAAACTGATAAACAGCTATCTCGACTAGCTTTTGCCCCAATAATCTCATACTAAACTCAAATAGATTACAAGAAAACTACTTATGAAATTGGGCTTAAAACTGAGTAGCAGGGGAGATTTCCAGCAGATAAGCAATTTTGAGCTTAATTTGAGATAAGCTAATGAATTCCAAACTAGAATTTTCTTTTTGATCTAGATTCACAAGCTGGCAAACTACTCAGATCACCAATCCAAACCTATTTCCAATCACTAATGAATCCTACAAGTGATCTAGAAGTTTATGCTATTTCTGCTTATACTAATTTTTTGACTTTTTGATTCTTTTGAAATCTTTGACTAAATCCTATTTTGATTGATCCTACTGACTAATTGTGTTATATTAAGCTACTTTGCAACTGATTTAAGCTAGATTATCAAATTATGCAACAAATTACTATGATTAAACTAACTATTATACTAACAGTTAACTGATTTGTGGATTAAAATGCAAATTTGACTTTAAACTAAATAGCCTACTGTTTTTATGCTATTATTGACTATTATGAACCTAAGGTTATGTGTTTATACTACTCCTAACCTCTGTAACACATGAAATCACAGGCAAACTACCTGTTCCAAACACCATTATATTGACTGATGTGCAAGTTTTGTGAAGTAACAGTGAGATTCAAGTTATACTAGCACAATACAAGCTGATAATATGATCAATCAAACTGAATAAAGCTCAGAAACATAGATCTCAAACACTTAATCTCCACAGATCACATATAGCCATGTATGAGCAGATATGAAACAGTAGGACAATAAATTCAAGCAACAATGAGATAATGATGCAATCTACTATAATAAGCTACCAAATGTCTAAATAACACAAATTAAATAGTAAATAACTAATAAACTCAGATCTATACTATTGAACTCTAATTATGCAATAAAAGCTTGAAAATGTAAAAGGTAAGAACTCACAGTGAATCCCCTCAGCTCAACAGAGGGTACTCCTTAAGCTAGCCTATCTTTGGATAGGCCAAACACTTCCAGTACACTGTTTGATCTATCAAATTACCCCAGAATCATCACCATCATGGACCAGTTGACTTTCGTTGACTTTTTGATGAAATTTGAGAATTAGACTGATTGAGACCTTACACAAGCTCACTAAAGCTATGGACAGCTAAAATGAACTTTATCTAAATGAAATCAAACTTATTGAAGCCTGTTTTTGAAATTTGAAAAAAAAAAAAAATTTTCTCTTTTTTTTTATATTTTTTTTTATGTATTTTCTGATTTTTTTTTTTTTAGATTTAGATGAATAACAATAAATTATTAACTAAGATACTAACTGAAATTGATTGCTAGATTATAATAAAACAGTAACAAGCTATTTAAACTAAAATTAAACTAAATAGAGATTAAAAGTAAGATTGAAGAAGCTTGAAATATAAAGAAGTAAACTAAACTTTCATTGATTAAGAACTGGATTACACTATTAAAAGGAGATTACAATTGAGAAATAAAAACGACAGAGTTTCACTACTAAATCCTACACACCGAAATGAGGAGTCTAAGCCTCCTTATATAGCCGAGGGTGAGAAGGTTGGGGTCTCAAATGCCAGGCTGGCAATCCGTGTGCTTGTGCTTTCTCTGAGCTAATCCACACCGTACAATCCTCTCCCAATCATTGCAAATGATCTCAGCCCTTTGATCAAGCTTCTATGAGGTGTTCGGTCCAATAAGAGAATGCCACGTTAGCCATCCGTGTGTTTCTTTGAGTCTGACACCTCTGATTGTTCTAGAAGCCAAGCAATTGTACGGATTTGCCCTTACTCACGGTTAATTTGGCCGGATGAAATTTAGGGTTCATGTGTGAATAGTAATTCTGGGTTGGGGGTAATTTTGGGGGGCGGGAGTGTTTGGTATTTTTTTTTTATTTTTGTTTGACCGCGTGGGTTTTGACTGGGTAAAACGGGTTTGACCGGGTGTTATATTGGGCTCGGGTCAGGGTAAGGAACTGGGTTGGGTGTAAGGGTGTGTGGGCTGGGTAAATGATGGATTGGGTTGTTGGTTTGGTTTTAGAGTTTGGATCCGGGTAGTATTAGTTTAAAAGGTTTAAGGTTTTTGATTCTAGGGACCATTTATGCCATTCTTCAAAATAAATCCAAGGACTGAACTTGACAAGCTTTGATAATTTGAGGACCCTGGTTGACTATTTGACCATATTTTCTTCCCCGGCTTCGGCTTTTAGTCTTTTCCACATCCCGTGCTCGTTTTCCCGATTTTCTTGTGTCTTTTGTCGTTTTTCACGATATCCGTACCTGCATATAAACAAACACAAAAACACAAATATCTTTGGCATTTTGGTTAGTTTTTGGTCGTTTTGGGTCCGGTTTTGGTCAAGAAAAGGTATGTGTTTAAGCACATACCAAATTCCCCCAGACTAAGCTATTGCAATGTCCTCATGCAATGTTATAAAAACACGTTTTTGGATCCAAAAATTTCTAATCTCTTTTTACTAACTTTGAAAAGTAGCAAAATTTTCAAAAGAGATCAAGAAATCTTAAGTTCTAAAAACTCCCCGATTTTTCCTTTTTATTTTATTTTTGTATTTTTCTTATTATTTAGGTGACGGTTTTGTCGACAATCACTATCTAACGATAACTTTTAGGGTCTTCGAGCAGGAAACACGACTCATAAAGAAGTGACCATACGGATAAAATTAGTCGTCCCCGATTTTTCACGAGCCCCCAAACTAAGCTTAAAAACGAAATCATTGTCATTTACAAGTTAGATTGCCAACACTACTCATAAAAGTTAATTGTGTACTCCTTGTTCCCAAATTCCTATTTTCCTCTATTTATTTTATTTTTGGTGAGAAATGAATTTCTTCAAATTCTCGTTTCGATAATTTTAAGTCCGATAAAAATACCTAGTTTAGACGCTAAGTAGTTTCCAAGCCTTCCCTCGAAAACCGTTGCATACAAAAATGAGGTCCACATCAAGGTCTCTGATTTAACACGATTTTGAGAATATCCCTTTTATTTGCGACCGAAACAACTCATCTACGAGTCCAGAGACGGAAGCCTTTATTAGGACACCCCCGGAGTCGAAGTTTGGCATTTTTAACATTATTAAGCACATTAACGTATTTAGTCCTTAGCCCTTTATAACAATCACAACATCGGCTGCGAACCGGCAAGATGTGATAGTCTATTATGACCTTGGAATTTTTCCTCTGCCTTTATTAGAAGTCTACAACATCGGCTGCGAACCGGCAAGATGTAGAAAACTTTTTATGGCTTTGGATTATTATTATACATTATCATATTCATTAATTATTTGTGTTGCCAAACCCCAAGTCCTACGGCTTTTATAACAATCCCAACATCGGTTGCGAGCCGGCAAGATGGAATAGTCTATTACACCGTAACACTGACAGTACCTTGATGTGTACCCAACTTTCATAAGCAAAGAATTCTCTAAGGAAGAAATAAAAACTAATTATCGCCAAAACCAAAATACCTTTAATTATTCCTAGATTACTATTATTCGAGTGAAACAAGCTTATGGGAACAAAAAGCCACAAGTAACTTTGATGAGCTCTAAAGAGAACCAACTACTCCACGTTTAGCAATCTATCTTATAAACAACTCTATCATTTCTCGTTCTTCGCAAATTTAAAATCTTAAAAAAAATAAGATCCGCGAATGCTTAGCCAAATAATCAAGCCATGCATATATAAAGTCAAATACGGGAACTTGCAAACTCTTAAAAAGAATTCGCGTTTTCTAGCTCCTTGTGTAAAAGACTAGCACGAGCTTATGGATTATAAATGGTTAAGGAGACAAGCTAGGGCTCAACACGCCCGGTCAAGTCAGAATTTTATTCCTACTCTCACCAGCGGAAAATCAACAAAATTGTCAAAAATTTATTATATTTTTGCACAAAATTTTTAAATTTTTCTCATTTTTTTGGATTTTTTCAATTTTGGAGGAAAAACGGGGTTGCATGAGAAAACGGCAAAAATGCAAGGCAAAAATTAAATCGCAAGATTACCCCCCAGACTAAAACGAGACATTGTCCTCAATGTCTTAAAGGTAAGGGTTCTCCTACAAAAATCTAAGGCCGTTTATTAATTATGCCAAAAGACAAATGTAAAACGATAAGATTTTAGGATATCGATAAGCAGCGAATGATGAAACTCGAGTAGCGTGAAGGAAACTACGAGCACGAGAGTCTTCATCATCGGGCATTCGTGGACATACCACAGAAAAACAACGAGACACAAGATATGGAAGAGGAGCCCCTCCTCTTTATTAAGAAAATAGAAAGAAGATAGATGGATAAGCATGGGGTGCCTCCCACGAAGCGCTTGTTTTTGTTAACCGAGTCACTTAGCTTGACTCGATCCCCGAATTTATTTGTCCATGGGGAAAGTTTGGAGATCCGGGACAACCATGGATGGTACGTCCCCTCCAAAATAGTGCTTCAACCTATGACCATTCACCTTAAAGTTTGGACCGTCATTTTGAGCTAACTCGACGGTTCCATATGGAAAAACTTGAGTGATGGTGAATGGCCCAGACCAGCGGGTTTTGAGTTTGCCCGAGAAAATCTTTAGCCGAGAATTGAAAAGGAGGACTCGATCACCAACATTGAAAATTCGGTTTTTAATCTTAGAGTCATGAATCCTCTTTGTTTTCTCTTTGTAGATCAAAGAGTTCTCGTAGGCTTGATCCCGAAGCTCATTTAATTCATTAATTTGGAGCTTACGGTGATCACCCGCGGTCTTAAGGTCAAAATTGGCATGTTTCAAGGCCCAATATGCCTTATGCTCGAGCTCGATGGGCAGACGGCAAGCTTTTCCGTAAACCAGCTTGTAAGGAGTACACCCGATGGGTGTCTTGAAAGCGGTTCGGAAAGCCCATAAAGCATCATCCAATTTGTCGGCCCACGAGGCTCGATTTTCACCAACGGTTCTTTCAAGGATACGTTTCAATCCACGATTCGAAACCTCAACTTGTCCGCTTGTTTGCGGGTGATACGCGGTAGAAAGTCGGTGAGTGACACCATACTTGAGCATAACTTTTGCAAATTGATCATTGCAGAAGTGAGTACCACGATCACTAATTATAGCACGAGGAGTTCCGAATCGGGAGAAGAGATTTTTCAAGAACTTAACAACCACTCGGGCGTCATTAGTGGGGAGCGCTTTCGCTTCAACCCATTTTGACAAGTAATCGACGGCCACGAGTATATATTTATTCCCTCGTGAAGACGGGAATAGCCCCATGAAATCGATGCCCCACACGTCAAAAATCTCGCAGACTTGAATTGCATTTTGAGGCATTTCGTCTTTTTGTGAGATTTTTCCTTGACGTTGGCAAGAGTCACATGACTTCACCAAGTCGTGGGCATCGCGGTAAATTGTCGGCCAATAGAATCCAGAATCAAAGACTTTTTTAGCGGTGTGGCTGGCACCATGATGTCCCCCCGTGGGTCCATTATGGCAAGCCTTGAGGATATCAATAGCTTCTTGGCCATGCACACACCGTCTGATTACTTGATCGGCACATATCCGGAATAAGTAGGGGTCGTCCCAGAAATAATGTTTAACATCTTTGAAAAACTTCTTTTTCTGCTGGGACGACATCCCTTTTACCACAAAATTCCCCGCATGGTAATTTGCGTAGTCAGCAAACCATGGGGTACTCGGATCATCTTTTAAAGATATCTTCCCAAGTGTCTCGAGAGGAAATGTTTCGGTGATTTCCTTTTTCTCGAGATCACTTTGATGGGGATTTTCAAGTCTCGACAAATGATCAGCGGCTAGATTCTCTGCTCCTTTTTTATCACGAATGATAATATCAAATTCCTGGAGCAGAAGAATCCACTGAAGTAATCTCGGTTTAGCATCTTGTTTTGCTAAGAGATACTTGAGAGCAGAATGGTCCGTATACACTATGCTTTTAGATAAGACAAGATACGGTCTAAATTTCTCAAAAGCGTAGACAACGGCCAATAACTCTTTCTCGATAGTAGTATAATGAGATTGAGCGTCGGTCATTGTCTTGCTAGCATAGTGTATCGGTTGGAAGTATTTTGACTTGCGTTGCCCCAGGACTGCACCGATAGCATAATCGCTTACATCACACATTAGCTCAAAGGGCAAGTCCCAGTCGGGGGCAACCAAGATTGGAGCTTCAGTCACTTTCTTTTTAAGAACCTTGAATGCTTTGATGCATTCGGGAGAGAAGATGAACTGTAAAACCCTAAAATCTAAAACAATTGGAATTCCTAAATTGCCCCTATACTCTTAAATCTACAAGAACATTATAAAATCGAATGTACCTAAGTTATTAAGTCCCTAAAGGACTAATGAAATTACTAAAGCATTTAACGATAAATACCTAACTTTAATATTCGGAAGCTACTATTATAATTTTATTTCTCACCGTTTTTCCTTGTATCTTTGGGCCATAATCAAAAATTCGACATGCACTAAGCCTTGGACCGAAAGATAGTTGAAAATCCTGGCCCATACCCTCTCCAATGACCGGCCTTTTTCCATCCCTATATTACCGAACATCTTTATCCAATACAAACCCTAAAAACCTATACCAAAACTCTCGACTGCCTCCATTCTCTCTTCCTTTTCTGTTCGAAAAATCACAGCAGCAGCAAGTGGTTTTTGTGGCTTCAAGTGGTGCTTAGACGTGTGATTGTTCCGGGTTAACGTGTGCTTCGATCGAGTGTGTATAGGCTGCGCATAAGAGAAGTTTTATCAGCAGGTTCTCGGCTGCCAAAAGTTTCTGTACCGATCCATTTTTCTTGCTCTTCTTTGGATCATGCTACGAGGGTATCGTATCTCTTTTGTTCTACATCGCTTCTTGTTTAAATCATGCTTGTTTTCTTGTTGATAGGTCGGCATATGGTCATTAAAACCTAATAAGAACAAGCTATCAAAATATTGCATGTTAAATAAAATAATGATATTGCAAACCCTAAATTCATATGTATGCATCGGCCTGGAAATAATGTGATGAATGATTCGATTTGATTATGTTAAAACATGTTAAAATCGACCTAAATATATCTTGGATTAACCTATAATCATTATGTGTTAAGAATTAAAGAGGTAACATGATAAACCCTAAGAATATACATGAATGATGGAAACTGCTTCTGATCCGGGAAAATATTCAAGTTTGAACGCCTGTAATTAATTGATAACGAGATGTTTTGGGAAAATTTTGGGTCTATGATGTAGTACTACAAAATAGCTACCTGGGAAAATTTAGTTTGTAATTTTTAGAGGCTTGGAAGTCCACTTTTTGATTTTTGGAAAAACAAGTGTTAAATCGAATTCGTATGTCTGGAAAATCAGTCTGGGTTTTTGAATTTTAATTTACAAACCGTGTCGAATTAGAAGGTGTCCTTTGAATTGAGTAATAATTGAGATGTCTACTAGTTACTGGAATTTTTGTAGAATTTTATAAATTTTATTGATGGGGTAAAGAATTAATTTCTGTCCGGGTGTTTCAGCAGTTACGATTTTGGAACAGGTTAGGGAAATGGAATTTTCATTCGTACCTATACTAGTTAATAAAATCTGGAAAAATTAGGTAAAATACTAGGGACATTTAGGTATCTATTTGAATTTTTGTATATTTTATTTCAAAGTTCTACTATGATTTATGAATTATTTGAAACAGGTCTAGATCATACCTAAAACCTGATAAAGTGTAATAAGACATTTAAAAGGTGTTAATTGTTTATGTTCTAATACTAAAGAGTCTAAATTGTTATTTTGCTAATACTAAAGGACTTAACTTGTAAGAACCTGTAACTTTACAATAATTACACATTATACCCTAATTTTATGATAATTGCATAATTGGTCCTTAAACTTATCATAATTACTTAATAAACCCTCAAATGTGTAAAACTACCATAATAACCTTAATCATGTGTAAGTAGCCTTATGAACCTCGAACTACTAAAATGGTCATCATTAAATACTTTAAGTTGATTAAACGGGAATGTTAATGACAAGAGTTACCAAATATGGAGAATCACTTAAAATGAGTAAACTTACTTAAAGTGGAAACTTGCTAAATCCGGAAAGCTACTTAAAATGGAAGGATAACTAAAAATAGTAATTCTGTTTTCTACTCCTTTAGGTTCGAAGAGGGAGTGATTTGATCCCTGTCAGTTTTGCTACTCTTGTGTTCTTGCATTCGTAATAAGGTACAGATATTCTGCTCTTCTTGTAAGGAGCCTTCGTTTCTCTTGATTCCTGATTTTGATTTCGTTTAGGATTCCCTAAGCCACTGCTATGTTCCCTTGTTCTGTGAACCTTGTTTTTGTTTCCGTGTATTGTGAACCCTTGATAAGATTCCATTTGACTTGAACCTTTACTTGAACTCTTGCCTTGAACCTTTGACTTGAACCCTGCTATGTTTCTTTCGATACTTGACATGACTTGTTCACCCCTGATAACCTGGATAATTAAGACCTTGGGTACTTGAAGGTTCATAGGATTTTATAACTACTTTTAATTGTATATGAAGAGGTTTTTGAACATCTCCTTACAAGACTTTTATTATGAAACAGTTCTAACGATCATTTTATTAAAATCATGTAAAAAGGATTCTTATAATAAACTATTATGAACCTTCTGGTATTGACTTCTAGTACTTGACCTTCCTGATATGGACCTCCTGATAATGAACCCCTGCATCTATCTCCTGTCTTGAACCCTGATATGATTCCTGATATGATTCCTGATATGAACCCTGATATGAACCCTGATATGATACCTGACATTTGATACCTGAGACTTGACACCTGACACTTGACACCCGAGACTTGATACCTGACCTTGACCCACAGTTTGAGACTACGAGCCACCCACTAGGCATGAGGGTTTCATGTCCATGTCATTGATGCACCGGTGGCATGACTCTAGGGCAGGAGAGTGATGTCCTGTCCCGTCCCCGACCTGATTTGATTTGTTATGTAGAGGGAGACCCTGTGGCCTGCGGGGGCGCATGGATGCATCCTAGACATGTCCTGATTTGTTATATTTCCTGTTATATCCTGGTGACTGACGAGTGTGTGCGATACACGTCTTTCACAACCCTGGGAGCTCATGACTCCAACCCCTGGAGGTATCCCCTCACCCTGTTCCTGGTATGCTGAGGTCACCCCTCCATACACCCTGATATATGATTTGATTTGATGTGATATGTTTGGGCTCGTAGAGGATTTCTGTTTCCCTGAATCCTTGTAACCTTATGACCTGACACTTGACCTGACATCTGACCTGACTTGATTTGACTTGGGTTGTGGTGAATTACGGGTTATGTTACCCTATGACTTGATACTGGACTTGACTTGATTCAACTTGGGCTGGTGGTGGGTTACGGTTTACTTTACACCTACCTGTTGTAACCATTTTCTTGATAACCTTGTCCTATTTTCTTTCCTACTCCTGTTACATCTTGAAATGTTTCACTTACTTCATTATCCCATATTTCTGCTTTGTTATCGTTATATCTGTTCACTGAGCTCTCGTAGCTCAGCCGCGTTTCTTTTTCCCGCGGCAGGTTTTAGTTGGAGGCTGGGTATGAGTGGAGAGCACCATTGGATTAGAAGACCTTAATAGCTATGGAAGATGACTAGAAGATCCTTTATTTAGACTTAGAGACTTTGTATTGTAACCTTGTAGTTTCATATTTCCTTTGTAACCATTGAATTTTATTGTATTATTATGTCAAATGCTTGTGTTTGTTCTGATATGCCACCGTTGTTGTGACACCTTTGCCCTTGTCGGGTGGGGGAGTTACAATTATGGTATCAGAGCCCAGGCTGCGACTTGTAATACATTTACCCTTGACCTGTGAAGTTTGGGCCATTAGGTTTCCACTGTAGGCGCTCATAAGATAACCTGTAAGAATTTACCTTAGGACTTCCCTATAGGAACTTAAGTTCTGACCAGTGAGGAATGGGTAGATTATAAGCCTTTTGTTTAAGTATCATTGCTTCCGCATCACTCTGATTCGTGCCTTGCTTTTGGTTAAAGCCTCTTGAGATCCCTCTTGGAAATTGAAAGCTTATGCCTTGCACCACCTAAGTTTTGAAACCTAAATAAATCCTGAAGCCATTAAAAATTTCATAGTAATTGCCTGACACTATTTGATCCTTACCTTCAGATTTCGACTCTGACCTCTGATCTTTTGTTGATCATTTCGATGCCTCTTGGGCATTTTGAGAATCTCCATGGCGAGTAGTTTGGTTTTCCCTCTTGATTATGACATTTGATTTTGTTGACCTCCGAGACTATAGAAGTACTAGATGGATTAATGATAGGTTGTTTTGCTTACGACTCGAGATAAAGTATGATCATCATGAAGGCATATTTATGTGGTGCTAGTATTATGACGTCTGGCCAACGTGATAATACTTACACCATATAACGTGCCCTTATTGTGGGTATAGGATATCTTGGGAAGTACCTAAGAAGTTTAGAATTTGATCTTCGTTGGACTATCCGTGATTGGTGAGATTTTAGGTTCATTCTACCTATGCGTATACTTTGCTTTCGTTCATTAGATATCTGGATGATTTTGGACTCTCGTTTTGCACTCTGTTGACCTCATTTATAAACCTTGAATTCTTTGTAGAGCTCTCCACTGTTGATACAGTTAAGTTAATTTTAAATCTTGTTCGTATTCCATATGAGCATTCCTGAAGATTAACCTATCATCCATTTTACGTTGCGTGGACCTTGATCAGAATCAACCCAATTTGTCGTCTCCTGAGAAATTTGAACCCACCTCGTTTTGATTTGAGTCATGAGAAACTTTTGGTCTGAAAATCTTTTGGAAGAACCTCCTCGGCGTGAGAAGGTTTGTGATGATTTTTGCGACTTGCTACGACTTCGTTTGACCTTGCGACGTCAATTTTCGAGGACGAAAATTTTTTTTTAGAGGGGAAGAGTTGTAAAACCCTAAAATCTAAAACAATTGGAATTCCTAAATTGCCCCTATACTCTTAAATCTACAAGAACATTATAAAATCGAATGTACCTAAGTTATTAAGTCCCTAAAGGACTAATGAAATTACTAAAGCATTTAACGATAAATACCTAACTTTAATATTCGGAAGCTACTATTATAATTTTATTTCTCACCGTTTTTCCTTGTGTCTTTGGGCCATAATCAAAAATTCGACATGCACTAAGCCTTGGACCGAAAGATAGTTGAAAATCCTGGCCCATACACTCTCCAATGACCGGCCTTTTTCCATCCCTATATTACCGAACATCTTTATCCAATACAAACCCTAAAAACCTATACCAAAACTCTCGACTGCCTCCATTCTCTCTTCCTTTTCTGTTCGAAAAATCACAGCAGCAGCAAGTGGTTTTTGTGGCTTCAAGTGGTGCTTAGACGTGTGATTGTTCCGGGTTAAAGTGTGCTTCGATCGAGTGTGTATAGGCTGCGCATAAGAGAAGTTTTATCAGCAGGTTCTCGGCTGCCAAAAGTTTCTGTACCGATCCATTTTTCTTGCTCTTCTTTGGATCATGCTACGAGGGTATCGTATCTCTTTTGTTCTACATCTCTTCTTGTTTAAATCATGCTTGTTTTCTTGTTGATAGGTCGGCATATGGTCATTAAAACCTAATAAGAACAAGCTATCAAAATATTGCATGTTACATAAAATAATGATATTGAAAACCCTAAATTCATATGTATGCATCGGCCTGGAAATAATGTGATGAATGATTCGATTTGATTATGTTAAAACATGTTAAAATCGACCTAAATATATCTTGGATTAACCTATAATCATTATGTGTTAAGAATTAAAGAGGTAACATGATAAACCCTAAGAATATACATGAATGATGGAAACTGCTTCTGATCCGGGAAAATATTCAAGTTTGAACGCCTGTAATTAATTGATAACGAGATTTTTTGGGAAAATTTTGGGTCTATGATGTAGTACTACGAAATAGCTACCTGGGAAAATTTAGTTTGTAATTTTTAGAGGCCTGGAAGTCCACTTTTTGATTTTTGGAAAAACAAGTGTTAAATCGAATTCGTATGTCTGGAAAATCAGTCTGGGTTTTTGAATTTTAATTTACAAACCGTGTCGAATTAGAAGGTAATTAGAAGGTGTCCTTTGAATTGAGTAATAATTGAGATGTCTACTAGTTACTGGAATTTTTGTAGAATTTTATAAATTTTATTGATGGGGTAAAGAATTAATTTCTGTCCGGGTGTTTCAGCAGTTACGATTTTGGAACAGGTTAGGGAAATGGAATTTTCATTCGTACCTATACTAGTTAATAAAATCTGGAAAAATTAGGTAAAATACTAGGGACATTTAGGTATCTCTGTGAATTTTTTTATATTTTATTTCGAAGTTCTACTATGATTTATGAATTATTTGAAACAGGTCTAGATCATACCTAAAACCTGATAAAGTGTAATAAGACATTTAAAAGGTGTTAATTGTTTATGTTCTAATACTAAAGAGTCTAAATTGTTATTTTGCTAATACTAAAGGACTTAACTTGTAAGAACCTGTAACTTTACAATAATTACACATTATACCCTAATTTTATGATAATTGCATAATTGATCCTTAAACTTATCATAATTACTTAATAAACCCTCAAATATGTAAAACTACCATAATAACCTTAATCATGTGTAAGTAGCCTTATGAACCTCGAACTACTAAAATGGTCATCATTAAATACTTTAAGTTGATTAAACGGGAATGTTAATGACAAGAGTTACCAAATATGGAGAATCAGTTAAAATGAGTAAACTTACTTAAAGTGGAAACTTGCTAAATCCGGAAAGCTACTTAAAATGGAAGGATAACTAAAAATAGTAATTCTGTTTTCTACTCCTTTAGGTTCGAAGAGGGAGTGATTTGATCCCTGTCAGTTTTGCTACTCTTGTGTTCTTGCATTCGTAATAAGGTACAGATATTCTGCTCTTCTTGTAAGGAGCCTTCGTTTCTCTTGATTCCTGATTTTGATTTCGTTTAGGATTCCCTAAGCCACTGCTATGTTCCCTTGTTCTGTGAACCTTGTTTTTGTTTCCGTGTATTGTGAACCCTTGATAAGATTCCATTTGACTTGAACCTTTACTTGAACTCTTGCCTTGAACCTTTGACTTGAACCCTGCTATGTTTCTTTCGATACTTGACATGACTTGTTCACCCCTGATAACCTGGATAATTAAGACCTTGGGTACTTGAAGGTTCATAGGATTTTATAACTACTTTTAATTGTATATGAAGAGGTTTTTGAACATCTCCTTACAAGACTTTTATTATGAAACAGTTCTAACGATCATTTTATTAAAATCATGTAAAAAGGATTCTTATAATAAACTATTATGAACCTTCTGGTATTGACTTCTAGTACTTGACCTTCCTGATATGGACCTCCTGATAATGAACCCCTGCATCTATCTCCTGTCTTGAACCCTGATATGATTCCTGATATGATTCCTGATATGAACCCTGATATGAACCCTGATATGATACCTGACATTTGATACCTGAGACTTGACACCTGACACTTGACACCCGAGACTTGATACCTGACCTTGACCCACAGTTTGAGACTACGAGCCACCCACTAGGCATGAGGGTTTCATGTCCATGTCATTGATGCACCGGTGGCATGACTCTAGGGCAGGAAAGTGATGTCCTGTCCCGTCCCCGACCTGATTTGATTTGTTATGTAGAGGGAGACCCTGTGGCCTGCGGGGGCGCATGGATGCATCCTAGACATGTCCTGATTTGTTATATTTCCTGTTATATCCTGGTGACTGACGAGTGTGTGCGATACACGTCTTTCACAACCCTGGGAGCTCATGACTCCAACCCCTGGAGGTATCCCCTCACCCTGTTCCTGGTATGCTGAGGTCACCCCTCCATACACCCTGATATATGATTTGATTTGATGTGATATGTTTGGGCTCGTAGAGGATTTCTGTTTCCCTGAATCCTTGTAACCTTATGACCTGACACTTGACCTGACCTGACTTCTGAACTGACTTGACTTGACTTGGGTTGTGGTGAATTACGGGTTATGTTACCCTATGACTTGATACTGGACTTGACTTGATTCGACTTGGGCTGGTGGTGGGTTACGGTTTACTTTACACCTACCTGTTGTAACCATTTTCTTGATAACCTTGTCCTATTTTCTTTCCTACTCCTGTTACATCTTGAAATGTTTCACTTACTTCATTATCCCATATTTCTGCTTTGTTATCGTTATATCTGTTCACTGAGCTCTCGTAGCTCAGCCGCGTTTCTTTTTCCCGCGGCAGGTTTTAGTTGGAGGCTGGGTATGAGTGGAGAGCACCATTGGATTAGAAGACCTTAATAGCTATGGAAGATGACTAGAAGATCCTTTATTTAGACTTAGAGACTTTGTATTGTAACCTTGTAGTTTCATATTTCCTTTGTAACCATTGAATTTTATTGTATTATTATGTCAAATGCTTGTGTTTGTTTTGATATGCCACCGTTGTTGTGACACCTTTGCCCTTGTCGGGTGGGGGTGTTACATGAACTGAGCATCTTTTTCAAGAAGATGGGTCAGAGGCCGGGCGATTTTAGAGAAATCTTGAATAAATCGTCTGTAGAAACCGGCATGACCAAGGAAACTTCGAATTCCTTTAACGGTAGTGGGATGAGGTAGCTTAGCGATAACATCGACTTTAGCTCGATCGACCTCAATCCCAGATTTGGAGATCTTATGGCCGAGGACTATGCCCTCTTTGACCATGAAGTGGCACTTCTCCCAATTTAGCACAAGATTGGTGTCTTCGCACCTTTGCAGCATTTTGTCTAAATGGGAGAGGCAAGACGAGAAAGAATTTCCATAGACGGAGAAATCATCCATAAAGACCTCCATCGTCTTCTCGATCATATCATGAAATATGGCCATCATGCACCTCTGAAACGTGCCTGGAGCATTGCACAAACCAAAAGGCATGCGTCGGTAGGCAAATGTTCCATAAGGACACGTGAAGGTGGTCTTTTCCTGATCTTGGGGATCAATTGGTATTTGAAAATACCCGGAAAAGCCATCGAGAAAACAATAGAACTCATTTCCCGCCAAACGCTCAAGCATTTGGTCCATAAATGGTAGAGGGAAATGGTCTTTACGGGTAGCATCATTGAGTTTTCGGTAATCGATACACACTCTCCATCCGGTGACGAGACGTGTGGGGATTAACTCATTTTCTTCATTTGTTACAACGGTCATTCCACCCTTTTTAGGCACACAGTGGACCGGGCTAACCCATGAGTTATCTGAGATCGGATAAATCATCCCTGCATCAAGGAGTTTAAGAACTTCCTTTTTTATGACATCATGGATTTTTGGGTTAACCCGTCTCTGTTGCTGAACAGCGGGTTTGAAATTATCTTCCAATAAGATCTTATGAGTACAGAACCGAGGGTCTATGCCCTTTATATCAGAGATCTGCCAAGCGTTGGCACTCTTATGTTTCTTGAGCACGTCTAAGAGTTGAGTCTTCTCCTCATCTTTTAGATTTTTAGAAATGATGACGGGAAATTTGTCGGTATCTTCTAAGAAAGCATACTCGAGATGAGGAGGTAAATCCTTGAGCTCAAGCTCCGGAGGATTCTCAGTAGACGGCTTAATTTCTTTGATTTCTTCTTTTCGAATTTCTTTCATCGGAGGGAAAGAAGATGTCGGATCTTCATTCAATAATCTTTCAAGCAAAAGAATATCTCCCTCCGGATCAAGATAAGAATCATCAACTTCCGGTGAAGTTGGTGTTTCAATAGCAAGAAAGTCATCGACCTCTTCCAAGAAGAAATCACCTCCCTTAAACGGAGTGAGGGACGGGGAAGGGTCGGAAAGAATGGGTTGAGAAGAAGGAGTGGGATTGCCGCTCGAGGATTTATTGGAAAATCCAAGAACTTCTCGAGAATACTCCTCCGAGGCAACATCAATCACATCGATTCGATTAACCGAGACGGAATCGTGACTGGAGGAGTATTTGAAAGTTCGGTCGAGGTTAAAGGTCACGGCCTCATTATCCACCCTCAACGTAATTTCTTCACCGTAAACATCAATTAAAGCCCGCCCGGTCCTCAGAAATGATCTTTCGAGAATTAGAAGAACCCGGGGGTCAGGATCGAAATTAACCACCACAAAATCTACTGGGAAATGGAACCTCCCCACCTTGACGAAGACATCCTCGGCTATGCCAAGCGGAATAGTCGTGGTCCGATCTGCAAGCTCGAGGGTCATACAAGTTGGGGTAAGTTCGGGCAATGAAAGTTTTTGCCAAACGGATAACGGCATTAGGTTGATGCTCGCACCTAGATCGGCCAAGGCATGACATTCAACCAACCCCGGGAAGTCACATGGAATGAGGAATCTTCCCGGGTCTCCAAGCTTTTCCGGAAGCTTTTTAAGGAGTACCGCTGAGCAGTTTTCGTTCAGAGGGGTTTTTGCGAGCTCAAATAATTTTTCTTTATTGCTTAATAAACTCTTGATTGTGGAAGCAAACTTTGGCATCAAAAGCAAAGCATCCGCGAAGCTTATATCAAAATGCAAATCTTGGAAGATTTGAAAGAATTTTTCCATTTGATTTGAAGCTTTTTCGCGGAGCTTTTGATCATTTAATCGCGAAGGATATGGAAGTTTTGCTTTGATGGGAATTTCTTTTGGCTCAACGTTCTTTGGTTCAGATGGATGGACAACCGTAGGTTGGACGTCTTCGGTTCTTCCGTTATCAGCAGGAAGTTCCGTATCCTTTGTCACCTCGGTCTCACGGGCGACTACCTTAGGAGGAAGAGAAGAAGAGGTAGTCGGAACCGTGGGTCCATCGTAAGAAACACCACTCCTTGTAGTGATCGCCTTAACATCGCCCCTCGGGTTGGCGACCGTGTTGCTTGGGAGAGAAGTAGTACCCGAGCCCGAGGGTCGATCATTTAAAGACTTCTTCATTTCAGTCATTTCCTTAATAAGAAACCTAGTTGTTTCTTCTTGGGATTTTTGTTGAAGAACTAGTTGTTTCAGCAACTCATCCGTGGGCGACGGAGGTGGAACGAATCCTTGGTTGTAGTTTTGGTTTCCTTGATTAAGGTTTTGCCCACGGTTGTTTTGGTTATGAACTTGATTGGTATTAGGGGGAGGATGGTAATTTCCTTGGTTGTTACGGTTTTGGTTTGGAACAAATTGATTATTTCTGTTTTGGTTCTGATTCTGATTGTTCGAAGCTGGATTGTTAAAACCTGGTGGTCCAAGATAATTGTTAGAACGGTAGCTGAGAAGATTACGGTCTCCTTGTGGTTGGTAACCGTTACCTCCCTGATTGTAGGATCCCGTAGCAGCATAAACGTTCTCTTGAGTGTAGCCACCGGCGGCTGGGCACTCGAAATACGGATGTGGACCACCACAAGTTTCACAACTTTGGTTTACAATATTGACTTGATGATTGTAATGTTGAGGGAAATGGTTTTGATTGTTGTGGAATGGAGAAAGGCCGGGTGGTCCCATTTGGTTATTAGCATTTTGAGGACGGAATCCTTGAATCTGATTGTAGGTTACTGATGCTACGGTAGCATTCGAACCTTGGCCACCGGAGGCTTTACAATCATAATAAGGATGTGGACCACCACAAATCTCACATTTTTGATTCACAACATTGACGGGCTGAGAAGGTCTTTCTTTATCAATGAGACGCCCGATTTGTTTAGTGAAAGCGGCAAAAGCTTCTTCTTGTTTGCTAAGAGCTCGGGTGAAAGAATCATCTGATTTGTTACTCATATTTGAAACTTGAGCTTTGGTTCTAGAATTCCTCACTCTGGCTTTATTCTCAATGATAGTCAAAGCTTCTTGAGTGTTTCTAGTCAGAAAATTTCCACCCGCAGCAGAATCGAGTGAATCTTGATCAGATGGATTCAACCCATTGTAAAAAGTATCAATTTGGAGCAAGGTTGAAAATCCGTGATTAGGACACTTCTTTAACAACTCTTTGAATCTATCCCAAGCTTCGTTGAACGATTCATCGAAAGCTTGTTGAAATCGAGTGATTTGATTTCTGAGATTCGATGTCTTAGAAGGAGGATAAAAGTAGTTCACGAACTTAGAGGCTAAGTCATCCCATGTAAAGATTGAATTAGGAGGTTCCTTATCGAGCCAAGTCCGGGCTGCTCCTACGAGAGAAAAAGGAAACAACCTCAATTTAAGCACATTATGAGGAACGAGATTCAAGTTAAGTGTTTCGGTGATGTCAATGAATTTCTGGACATGGGAATGAGGATCTTCATTTTCGAAACCGTGAAAGGAAATACCGGTGATAAGATTAAGTAACCCGGTTTTTATTTCAAATTGATTTGCAAACATATCGGGTATCACGATTGCTTTGCCACCACCATTGAAAGGTGATTGGAGTAATTCTTCCATTGGTCGGAGGTCGGGAGCCGGATTGGCATTAACATTAACACCCACCGGAGGGTGTTGATTGTTTGGGTCGTCGGCCATTTCTTCAACGGTTGAGAAATGAACTCGGTGATTGTGACGGATAATTCTCTCGGGATTTGAGAGAGGTGAAAGAAGATTAGGAGAAGAAGAAGAACGGGTGCGCATACACCAAAAAGAAATACAAAATTAAAAAGGAAAACCAAATTTGAAAATGAAAATATTTTTGGGTTTTTATTTTTATGGAAAAATTAAAATTAGTATCTTTTTGGTGATCGTTGATCAACCGTACTCGTTTCTTTCCAAACTACGCGCAGCGTGGCGGGAGAGAAGAATGGATCTCTCTTCAGTCTGCAATTTAATGTCAAGACTTCCTTAAACCCCGTAATGAGGTTGTAGTAAAGAAATAATCCGAGAAACGTTTAACTTCACGATCTCTTTTGTTGTTATTCGGAATGGTTTACAGCGCCCTCTCGAGAGCGAGGATATTTATTAATGGTATTTTTGAAAACACTTTAGGAAAAGTGTTTTATTTATTTATCTTTTTGTATTTTTGTATTTTTCAAAAACAAATAACTTCCGAGGAAGGATCTTCAAAACACAAAATACGATACAAATCAACGACAACGTTTCAAGCCCTCCCCGGCAGCGGCGCCATTTTGATTAAGTCGTTTTTGTAGTTCCAAAGAAATATTTGTGAAAATAATTCCCCGGGTCGTTCTCCCAACGAAGGTTTGACGGCGTTTGAATCGATTCGGTGTCGTGAAAATGTGAAGTGAATAAGTGAACGTGAAAGATTATTTTGGTATTGTTTAAACTAAAATATGGAAAATTAAAAGCAATCTACGTTATCAAATAAATGCACACAAAAATAAATCAAATAACGCAAATCCCGGGCTAATCCCGAGACTTATAAAACTATTAGTGAATTTATACTAAAATGAAAAAGTAAAAACCTAAGGGACTAAAAATGTAATGTAATGAAACTAATTTTTATAAGAGAAAACAAAGAAAACAAAAGTTTGTAAAACCTAAGGGACTAAAAATGTAAAAACTGAAATTATTATAGGCTTAATAAAAGACAAGGGCTAAATTGTAAAACTTTGAAACTTGATTTAAACTAAAAACGGTTTTAAATAAAGACAAGGACCAGATTTACCTAAAATGAAACCTCAAGGACTAAATTGTAAAAACTTGAAAAATCAAAATCGTTTTTAAACAAAAAACCACCCAGGTTCGAATCTGAGTTACTACGAATTAACTAAACTATTTTTTGAAAAATTTTCTTCTTTTGCAATTCAAATTATGATTAACAAACACTAATTTCATGAAAAGGAATGAACTCAAATAAGCTGGAAAACAGCTTGTACACAAGACAGTCAAGCTTTGCAAACTTTTATGAAACAGTTCAAACTAGCTCTAAGGAGACTCAAATAAGCTATCCAAATAAGCTAATAAAAACAATCCAAAAGTAGAAACTGATAAACAGCTATCTCGAATAGCTTTTGCCCCAATAATCTCATACTAAACTCAAATAGATTACAAGAAAACTACTTATGAAATTGGGCTTAAAACTGAGTAGCAGGGGAGATTTCCAGCAGATAAGCAATTTTGAGCTTAATTTGAGATAAGCTAATGAATTCCAAACTAGAATTTTCTTTTTGATCTAGATTCACAAGCTGGCAAACTACTCAGATCACCAATCCAAACCTATTTCCAATCACTAATGAATCCTACAAGTGATCTAGAAGTTTATGCTATTTCTTCTTTTACTAATTTTTTGACTTTTTTATTCTTTTGAAATCTTTGACTAAATCCTATTTTGATTGATCCTACTGACTAATTGTGTTATATTAAGCTACTTTGCAACTGATTTAAGCTAGATTATCAAATTATGCAACAAATTACTATGATTAAACTAACTATTATACTAACAGTTAACTGATTTGTGGATTAAAATGCAAATTTGACTTTAAACTAAATAGCCTACTGTTTTTATGCTATTATTGACTATTATGAACCTTAGGTTATGTGTTTATACTACTCCTAACCTCTGTAACACATGAAATCACAGACAAACTACATGTTCCAAACACCATTATATTGACTGATGTGCAAGTTTTGTGAAGTAACAGTGAGATTCAAGTTATACTAGCACAATACAAGCTGATAATATGATCAATCAAACTGAATAAAGATCAGAAACATAGATCTCAAACACTTAATCTCCACAAATCACATATAGCCATGTATGAGCAGATATGAAACAGTAGGACGATAAATTCAAGCAACAATGAGATAATGATGCAATCTACTATAATAAGCTACCAAATGTCTAAATAACACAAATTAAACAGTAAATAACTAATAAACTCAGATCTATACTATTGAACTCTAATTATGCAATAAAAGCTTGAAAATGTAAAAGGTAAGAACTCACAATGAATCCCCTTAGCTCAACAGAGGGTACTCCTTAAGCTAGCCTATCTTTGGATAGGCCAAACACTTCCAGTACACTGTTTGATCTATCAAATTACCCCAGAATCATCACCATCATGGACCAGTTGACTTTCGTTGACTTTTTGATGAAATTTAAGAATTAGACTGATTGAGACCTTACACAAGCTCACTAAAGCTATGGACAGCTAAAATGAACTTTATCTAAATGAAATCAAACTTATTGAAGCCTGTTTTTGAAATTTGAAAAATATTTTTTTTTCTCTCTTTTTTTTTTTATTTTTTTTATGTATTTTCTGATTTTTTTTTTTTTTTAGATTTAGATGAATAACAATAAACTATTAACTAAGATACTAACTGAAATTGATTGCTAGATTATAATAAAACAGTAACAAGCTATTTAAACTAAAATTAAACTAAATAGAGATTAAAAGTAAGATTGAAGAAGCTTGAAATATAAAGAAGTAAACTAAACTTTCATTGATTAAGAACTGGATTACACTATTAAAAGGAGATTACAATTGAGAAATAAAAACGACAGAGTTTCACTACTAAATCCTACACACCGAAATGAGGAGTCTAAGCCTCCTTATATAGCCGAGGGTGAGAAGGTTGGGGTCTCAAATGCCAGGCTGGCAATCCGTGTGCTTGTGCTTTCTCTGAGCTAATCCACACCGTACAATCCTCTCCCAATCATTGCAAATGATCTCAGCCCTTTGATCAAGCTTCTATGAGGTGTTCGGTCCAATAAGAGAATGCCACGTTAGCCATCCGTGTGTTTCTTTGAGTCTGACACCTCTGATTGTTCTAGAAGCCAAGCAATTGTACGGATTTGCCCTTACTCACGGTTAATTTGGCCGGATGAAATTTAGGGTCATGTGTGAATAGTAATTCTGGGTTGGGGGTAATTTTGGGGGGCGGGAGTGTTTGGTATTTTTTTTTATTTTTGTTTGACCGCGTGGGTTTTGACTGGGTAAAACGGGTTTGACCGGGTGTTATATTGGGCTCGGGTCAGGGTAAGGAACTGGGTTGGGTGTAAGGGTGTGTGGGCTGGGTAAATGATGGATTGGGTTGTTGGTTTGGTTTTAGAGTTTGGATCCGGGTAGTATTAGTTTAAAAGGTTTAAGGTTTTTGATTCTAGGGACCATTTATGCCATTCTTCAAAATAAATCCAAGGACTGAACTTGACAAGCTTTGATAATTTGAGGACCCTGGTTGACTATTTGACCATATTTTCTTCCCCGGCTTCGGCTTTTAGTCTTTTCCACATCCCGTGCTCGTTTTCCCGATTTTCTTGTGTCTTTTGTCGTTTTTCACGATATCCGTACCTGCATATAAACAAACACAAAAACACAAATATCTTTGCCATTTTGGTTAGTTTTTGGTCGTTTTGGGTCCGGTTTTGGTCAAGAAAAGGTATGTGTTTAAGCACATACCAAATTCCCCCAGACTAAGCTATTGCAATGTCCTCATGCAATGTTATAAAAACACGTTTTTGGATCCAAAAATTTCTAATCTCTTTTTACTAACTTTGAAAAGTAGCAAAATTTTCAAAAGAGATCAAGAAATCTTAAGTTCTAAAAACTCCCCGATTTTTCCTTTTTATTTTATTTTTGTATTTTTCTTATTATTTAGGTGACGGTTTTGTCGACAATCATTATCTAACGATAACTTTTAGGGTCTTCGAGCAGGAAACACGACTCATAAAGAAGTGACCATACGGATAAAATTCGTCGTCCCCGATTTTTCACGAGCCCCCAAACTAAGCTTAAAAACGAAATCATTGTCATTTACAAGTTAGATTGCCAACACTACTCATTAAAGTTAATTGTGTACTCCTTGTTCCCAAATTCCTATTTTCCTCTATTTATTTTATTTTTGGTGAGAAATGAATTTCTTCAAATTCTCGTTTCGATAATTTTAAGTCCGATAAAAATACCTAGTTTAGACGCTAAGTAGTTTCCAAGCCTTCCCTCGAAAACCGTTGCATACAAAAATGAGGTCCACATCAAGGTCTCTGATTTAACACGATTTTGAGAATATCCCTTTTATTTGCGACCGAAACAACTCATCTACGAGTCCAGAGACGGAAGCTTTTATTAGGACACCCCCGGAGTCGAAGTTTGGCATTTTTAACATTATTAAGCACATTAACGTATTTAGTCCTTAGCCCTTTATAACAATCACAACATCGGCTGCGAACCGGCAAGATGTGATAGTCTATTATGACCTTGGAATTTTTCCTCTGCCTTTATTAGAAGTCTACAACATCGGCTGCGAACCGGCAAGATGTAGAAAACTTTTTATGGCTTTGGATTATTATTATACATTATCATATTCATTAATTATTTGTGTTGCCAAACCCCAAGTCCTACGGCTTTTATAACAATCCCAACATCGGTTGCGAGCTGGCAAGATGGAATAGTCTATTACACCGTAACACTGACAGTACCTTGATGTGTACCCAACTTTCATAAGCAAAGAATTCTCTAAGGAAGAAATAAAAACTAATTATCGCCAAAACCAAAATACCTTTAATTATTCCTAGATTACTATTATTCGAGTGAAACAAGCTTATGGGAACAAAAAGCCACAAGTAACTTTGATGATTACATCATTAGTCCTCAATTATACATAGCCTGGCCACCTATGTCTAATTTCGGAAGAATCATGTTATGATTGGAATAGTCACCCTTAAACCTTACCTAAAAATAAACTTTTGATGGGCAAAACTTAAAAGCCATTCATTGGCACTCGCCTCAAAAACCACCGTAACCAAGTAAACTTTTAACTCAACCCTGTCTTGAAAGGCTAGCCCCATTTCATACCATGTTCCAAGCCAACAAAGTCGAATTCCTATCGTCAAGGTTCGCTGGAATTCTCAACGAGGTCCCAAGTTCACTTGGGAACGAGAAGACCAGAACCGTCAAAAGTATCCGCACCTCTTCACTGACACCACTCCAACGACCAACACTGACTAAATCTTGCGGACGAGATTCCTTTTATGGGTGGTAGACTATGACAACCCGCCATTTTACAGTACAATACTATTTGCTAAACTCAATGTATTTATTTGGACATTTACCCGAGAACGATTTACGTAAGACTTTTTAGTTAGATAAACGTAAAACAAGAAATAACCCTCTTGTACACTATGACTTTAGATTATATTTAGTCTACGACATTTTAGTATATTGCCACTACTCCAATTCATAATTTAATTGCTAGGGCATTTTCATTTTTATTTACTTAAGATTATTAATTTAATAAACGCTTTTCACAATTTAAATGAACACCCAATGTACCCGACACTCCCAACGATTATTTTTAATACATTCTTACATTCCCTAAATTACTACAAAAGTGCCAAAAATAATTTCTTACGCCTTTATCATTCTTTTACTAAGCCCACTTAATTATACATATTTAACGTTAACCACAAAACCAATACCCAATACCTATTTTTAATACCCAATACACTTAATAAATATATTTTATATAAGAATTAAACACACACTTTTTTTTTCTTACCTTTGTCGTCCCCTCCCCCTTTTTAGGCATAGTAGCCTATGTTTGTATTTGACTAAAATTGTACAAGTTCAAAATTTTGAGCATGACTTGAGACAAAAAGATCAAATGGGGGCTTGACTACCCTTTTGTCACCTTAATTTTTGGATGACCAAGAATGCATACGTACCATATATTTTTTTTGGTAAGATATATTGTTTTCCCTATAAAAAGGGTTAATGTATAACATATTTCACTTACAAAAAAAAATCTCAAAACTCACTCACTCTCACATATAGTTCGATCATAAGAAGAAAAACAAGGAAAGAAAAGTTATTTTGCTTGTTCAAGTGTTATTGGAATTCATTTGGGTTTTATAATTAAGTTACTAAGGGTTTGGAGCCATAATTTGGGTATATTTGTGTTCAACATCATCATCTTACACCTCCTAATTACTAGTAAGTAATACATTACCTTTATGAATTTTTTACACATTTTATATCATGGTAATTTTATAAGTTATGACTTAGTTTCAAGTTTACATACACTTGATATCACCTATGTAAATGTTTGTAGATTTTATAAACATAATAAGTTAACAACAAGATTACAATGTCACAAACTTGATTTTATTATGAACACCTAAGATACATGCTATTCTTGATAAGTTGTTGGAACCAAAACTTTACAAATAATCAAATAAGTCATTCTAGTTAACTAGTCTTAATGTTTATTTAAATTATGATGATTTGAAATTTTCACAAAGTTAAATATTGAAGAAAATCGGTGGAAGAGTTAGGATTAGTAATGAAGTTGTTGTTGAGCGGTTGCAGATAGTAGGAAACTAATAAAAAAAAGCGCGTTTTGGCACTTTTACAAAGAGGCCGTCCCGTTTTGATTAATACAGTAAAATTAGTGACAAGACAGTAAGATATGATTAGGAAAATAGAAAATATACTCTATTACGAAAACGTGGTCACTTGAACGGATTAAAACGGACTTAGAACGAAGGAGATACGTTAGTTTTAAGTTTGACTACAAAAACTAATTTTCTGAAAAATGTGGCTGCTGTTAGGACTTTTCAAGAGATAAAACCGCACATTAAAATTTAAATGGACTAGCCGAGGCACTAAAAACATGTTAGCATACTTATATATGAACCCGGGGATATATAAAACTTAAGAATCGGAGCTAAAACGAGGGAGTTATGGCCTAATGAAGTTGCGACGAAATATAAATGTCTGACAGTTTTTTTTTTCTTTTTTTTTTTTTTTCACTAATAGAAAAGCTGTTAGAAAATTTTAATGTGGATTTTGGGCACTTTAGAGTCGGTTTTAGCTAAAAACAAGTTAAACAAAAATGGTAGAACGTTATGTATACATACTAGGCGCATTAGAGGTTTTCTAAAATACTTATTAACAAGACGACCATAGTTTAATTACGAGATGAACTAGTTACATTACATAAAAGGTATACTTTGACTATTAAACGGGAACATTGATGTAACTACATTTTTTTTAATCACTAAACTTTACTGCAAACATGTACGGGTGATATAACTTTTTATAAAATCGCATACACGACATTATTGCACGACCTAAAACATATTATTAATTTAGGTTGCGGTTAGAGTATCGCGCCTTGATTTCCATACACACATTTGCTAGTATTGCATTACTATCGTTGGAGGTGAGTTTCATAGCTCCACTTTTACTTGTTTTACTATTCAATTTGAAATACTTGGGGTGGGAATACATTGCTTGTTTTTACATATTGACACAAGTGCATTAAACATTTATTGACTGCCTAAGTTGTTGTCGTTTGCCATAAATTCCCCACAATCATGAACCGTTAATTACTTTGTAAGCGCGAATGTTGTGAATAGATCTATTGGGAGTAAACTCCCCCGTCCGGGTTGGTCGCTCCAACTTGTCAAACGGACGCATTTCATTTGATGTCGTACAGGTGTTTGGCAAAGCACCTGTTTGGGGTGATAACATGAACTAACTGTTAAGGCTTCGGTGTCATGAGCTTAGTGCAACAGTAATACTTTTCATGAACATATTTGGAATACATTGCCGTTGAAATCTTGTGGTCCATACATAACTTGTTGTTTACTTAAACCTATGAACTCACCAGCTTTATGCTGACCCTTTTAGCATGTATTCTCAGGTGTTGATCTTTACTACCGCACAATCTATTGTTGGAGGCGCTTGGCATTGGCACGGTCATAGACTACTCTGATATATTTGAGACCACTTGTTTAATGATATGGGCCTTATTTCCGCATCAAATTAAATGTTGTAAACTTATTTACTATGATAATGTAACTATTTTTCTAAATATATAAGGTAAATCCGTTCTCTTTACTTTGTGTTGTGAACCAATTTAGTAGCACCCCAACGACATCATCTTCCGATGCGACCCATTTTTGGGATGTTACAACTAACAATACTTTGACACAAAGAAAAACAAATAGTCATTTAGCATAACACATAAAAATACTTATCGTCATTTTGTGTATTAAGTATAACAATGTATACCTAGCTTGACTTTATTTATTTTCTTTTAAATGAATTGGTTTCCTCCCCATTTCAAATATTTTTACCAAGTCACTTTGAAAATACAACAATGTTCAAAAGTTGAAACACCCTTTTTCATTTTGGCCAAAAATTTGCACAAACGGCATAAAAAAATCTTTTATTTCAAATCAAGGACTTAAATATATTTTCATTTATAGACAATTCATAAAGATATTTTTAAATGAAAATAGACTCAATTATGTTTAAAACGATAGTGGGAACGACTTCTATGGACTTACGGTTGATTTTATACGAATTTATGAAAATGACCCAATTCTGAAAACAGACAGACAGATGCACGGTACCTTTAAATACCCCACAGTACCGTTAAATATAACGGTACCGTCCTATATTTAGTGGTACCGTGACCTGTTTCCTGATTCAGTTTATTATTTTAGTGCGGCGACTCGACGGAAAGATGTAAGATTTAATAAACTAGATACCGAACATATAAAGTATATATTAAGCATCATTTCCATGTTTAGGACTAAGAAAGACATTTACGATAATACTTTTACTACAAAATAATGGTTTGTCCCAAACACTCCTTTCAAAACCGCATGACTTTACGACTCGTCCTAAAGACATGACCGGACACTTACAAACTCTATTCTTTTATTGGTTTAAGAAAACTTTCAAGCTAGTATGACAAAGTATACTTAACGACAAAACTTGTAAGTATTAAGCAAGTAAATACTTTTCATATTATATCCCCCTTCATGGGTAATTTGATACATGGATCGTACTCAATTTTGAAAACCATTTGTTTTAAAAATTTGAACGACGTGGCTCTGGTACCAATTGTGGAAACCGTAGAGGGGGGGGGGGTGAATACCTTTCCATTAAAAACTTAAAAACTGTTTGTATCAAACACCCGATCAAGTGTGACGTAATATGAAAAGTGTCAACAATGATCATAGAACATCTAGAGATGGTATAAAGTAAACTACAACACAAACACAATCAAACCATGACACAAACATAATCAACATAATATAAGCAACAAACCACACAAACATAAACGCAATGCAAATATAAATATAAAGCGATAAAGACTAAAATAAAAGTAAAGAGATAAGTAAAGAAGGCGCAAACCGGACACGATGATTTATAGTGGTTCAGTCATGAAGCTCCTCTTCGCCCTACTCCACTCCCCAAGTACCCAACTCGAGAGTTACTTCACTAATCAACAAGCTCCCTTCAGGCGGAGAAAACCGTACAATGTCGCTTATCCTTATTTCCGACACTAAGCTAAATGTCGAGTACTAATCCTAGCTAGTACCAATCTACCCCGATCCACACAATCTACTCATGATCTACCCGATCTACCCTTGATCCACTTGATCAACACACAAGCCCACAAGCTACAAGAGATCTCCAAGATCTCAACAAGATCACAATGATCTACTCCCATTTGACTCGATCTACCCTTGATCCACTTGATCAATACACAAGCTCACAAGCTACAAGAGATCTCCAAGATCTCAACAAGATCACAATGATCTACTCCCACTTGACTCGATCTACCCGATCTACCCTTGATCCACTTGATCAATACACAAGCCCACAAGCTACAAGAGATCTCCAAGATCTCAACAAGATCACAATGATCTACTCTCACAAACTCTCAAAAGAAAAAATGAACTTGATGTATGCAAGGATACAACAAGTATGTAACAAGTGTTACAAGTGCACTAACTATAACTACAACACTTTGTATCTTTGTGATACTATGTGTTCTTCGCTTGCACTAGTAGAGGAATGAAGGTGATCTCTTGGTTAGATGAAATGATCACTCTTAAACAAATTAAGACTCTCTAAATGATCAAAGAAAGTGATCTAAATAAGAAGGGATTAGACCAGAGAAAACTGACTGGAAAAATCAAGTTGGAAGTGTAAAATGGTCCACTATTTATAGGCAAAGAAAAAACTAGCCGTTACGTACGGACGGTACCACTAAATACCTGATGGTATCACTAAATTTAGTGGTACCATGGTACCGTCCCAGACAAGGACGCTCCAAATTTTGTTTTTAGTGGTGAAAGTTTATTTGGGGAAGTTTGGAGCTGATTTGAGGGGGGGGGGGAATAGTTGTTGGGACTTTCAAACTTATTTTTCAAAATAAAACATTTCTTTTTAATTCAAAAATAATTTGTAAAATGTACTTTTGAAAAAATATTTTGTCACATTAAAAATGTGAAGTTTAGAACAAAAAATTTATTTCTTTGATCATCCGTCAAGTTTAAATTTGTTTGTTCATACCTTGAGTGATTTACGTCGGGATAGAAATCTACGACTATGTTGAGGTATACTTGAGACGTCAAGAGGTGTTGATGTAAGTATGCATTGATGATTTATGTTTACATGTAACTTGCGCATTTTACGTTATGTATTACAAGTTACATGTTTGTCATTATTAAAACCGAAGAAACTGTTTAGTTTAAATATCGTAATATTTGCACTAACACAGTCCTTATATGGAAGATCAGGTTCCAATCAAGAGAAGAGCCTGGCATCCTTTCAAGGAGAAGCTCCAAGACTTGAGAGTCTTAGACCCAAGACAGGAGCTTAAGGATAACGCCAAGCATCAGAAGAACGCTGAAGACATCAGACATCTGTTTAAAATTATATGTAAATCATTGGTTGTAAATCAAAGAGTAAGAAGAAGCCTGTTTGCTCACTTACCTTTGATAGATTTAGACCACTTAAATAGATACATATAAACTTGGTGTAAATCAGAGTGTAAGAAGAAGCCTATTTGCTCACTTACCTCTGATAAACATAGACCAACTTAGAATCAGATGTTTAGATCTTCAGACTTGATTGTAAATCAGAATGTAAGAAGAAGCCGTTATGCTCACTTACTTCTGATAAAACTTAAGCTTAATTTATGTATAAATAGGGGGAGATTGTTGAGTCAAATGGGTATTAGTAGTTGATCATGGTCAAGATCGTGTAACCATGTATATATCTATAATAAACATTAGTTATTTTCAATTTCTCAAACTCTTGTTTATACAATTCATGGTGTTGCACAAGTTTATCGGACCCAACCTAGTTCTTGATTATTTGCGATGTTTATTAGCATACTTAACCATTATTTACGATTTTTTGTGGTTAAAATTACAAGCTATATTAGCGTTTATTTTGAAATTTGAGTATGAAAGACAATAGTTAATGGAAAGATGTGGCCAAAAGTTTACAACGATCAAATCTCAAAATCCTTTTTATATCACACACATATCGCACACTTAGCTATTTTTTTAACTTAAAAGGCAAGTAGTCGGAGATAAATGATGGTGACCGGTATAGACTCTCGAGGCAGTTTAGTCAAAACTATTAGTATCATCATATACTGCAATTTATCGTCGTGTATAAACGACAACGGCAATTAATGGCATTCTGAAAATATCATACAAATATATATGAGGCTATTCACGCAAAAGATATTACTAACATCGTAACACTTATTTAACCTTTTTCTATATACATCGATATTATTCATGGTCTCTTATTATATGCAAAAAAAACACATCATGAGAAGGTTAAACATTCTCTTCGCTGAATCCATCGTCCATTTCCGGTGACGCAGGTGGCGATAGCGAATTTTTTATTTTAAAGGTTGTCTTAGAATGCAATAAAAAAGATTTTTAACTAAGTTCTTCTTTTATAGGTATCAATTTTTTTTCCCGACTTCGAAAAGGCCTTTGACACTGTGAGTTGGAAATACCTTGATTTTATGTTACATAACTTTGGTTTTGGTCTAACATGGAGGTCGTGGATCAAAGCTTGTCTCGAATCATCTAGGACCTCGATTCTTATTAATGGTAGCCCCACTTTCGAATTTAATGTTAGGCGCGGCTTGAGGCAAGAGGATCCTTTATCTCCCTTCTTGTTTATCATCATTATGGAGGGTCTTCACGTGGCTATTTCTGAATCAATTCGATCTGGTTTGGTGCGAGGTATAAATATTGGCTCTTATAATATTACTCTTAGCCATTTGTTCTTTGCCGACGATGTTATGATCACTACGGAGTGGAGTACGCATGATATGGACAATATAATTCGAATTCTACAGGTTTTCTATCTTGCTTCTGGTCTCAAGATTAATATTCATAAGTCCAACATCTATGGTATTGGTGTGTCTATTGACGACATCCATCTCATGGCTTCTAATACCGGCTGTGCCGCGGGCTCTTTCCCGTTTACTTATCTTGGTTTGTCCATCGGGGGAAACATGTCCCTCATCGCGAGTTAGAAGCCTTTGGTTGATAAATTCAAAGCCAAGCTCTCTGTTTGGAAGGCTAATCTCCTTTCTTATGGTGGCCGCCTCACCTTCATTAAGTTCGTTCTTGGAAGCCTCGGTATATATTATCTTTCCATTTTCAAAGTGCCCGAAATGATTTTGAATTCCTTGGAGAAAATGCGTGCAGCATTCTTTTGGGGCGGTAACCAAGATTCCAGAAAATTAGCTTGGTTGAAATGGCCTAATATTGTTGCTTCATTTGAAAAAGGTGGTTTGAACATCGGAAGCCTAAAATCTTTCAATCTAGCCTTGCTCCAAAAATGGCGTTCGAGGATGTTCTCAAATCCGAATGCCCTGTAGGTTCGAGTTATCAAAGCTTTGCATGGGCTTGAAGGCGGTTTTGATCACAATGGTTGCAAGCATAACGGTTTATGGGCTAAGATTGTTGGTTGTTCTACCTACATTCGAGCAATATTCTCCCTATGGACTCCATCCGTTTTCAAGTGGGTTGTGCCTCTCGCATTCGCTTTTGGAAAGACATTTGGCTCGGTTCTTCGCCTCTTTGTACCAGGTACAGCCGATTGTTTCACTTGGAACAAGACAAGGAATGTTTGGTTATGGATCGAATTCTTAATGGGCAATGGTCCTGGAATTGGTCCTCTAATCTTGGTATTCTCAATTCTTCCCATCTCAACAAGTTGCTGCTTGAGATCAACCACTTAAATGTTCAAGATGACAATGATAAGTACATTTGGTCTATAGATGATGATGGGATTTTCACAGTTGGTGCTTTACGTCATCTTATTGACGATCATCTATTGCCATCCATGGATTCCGTGACAACATGGAATAAATCCCTTCCTCGTAAAGTGAATATTTTCATGTGGCGTTTGAAGCTTGACAAGCTCCCGCATCGTTTAAACCTTTCTCTTAGAGGTATAGAAATTTTAGAGATTTCTTGTCCATCTTGTAGCGGAATGATGGAATCTAATCAACACATCTTTTTTGAATGTGTCATCGCCAAAGATATCTGGAGGATTGTCCGTACGTGGAGTGATAATTCTTTTCCTATTTTCTATTCCAACACTCATTGGTTTGAATGGTGGAGTTCGTGGCCCGTATCTAAGGAAAAGAAGCGTCGTTTGTATGTCATCATCGCGACTACTTTATGGATTACTTGGCGGTATCGTAACAACGTCACTTTTAACTCTCAATCCTTGAGGAAAAGTGACATTTTTGATAGTATTCGTACTTTTTTTTTGGCTTAAGCATGGATGGCGTATGTTTTGTAATTGGTCTGATTGGCTAAACTATCCTTTGTAATGCTAGCTCCTTGCTAGTTTTTTCTAATAATATGCAGCTGTTCGAAAAAAATGGGTATCAATTTTTTGAAGTTGTAGACCAGAGTGTCTTAAAATGTAATAATTATTTATTAATGAAGTTTTTCTTGTGTTACGACGAACATAGGCATTGTAATAATCGTAAAAATAGCATATCAAATACAATATATTATACATCCCCAAAATCATAAAATAATTAAAATACAACACGTTAATTCAATAGAACAAATTGCATCATCTGAAACATAAAGAAACATAATACTGTGGTATGCAAGCGAACAAGAATTGCTAGACCGTTGAGCAACATGTTAAAGGATGGTCATTGTTTGAAAGCAAGATCAACATTTTTCATTCATTGTTACGATTAAGTGGTGGCTCTAGTTGACCATCAATTGGCTTTCTGTAGGTCCACGAATTATATGTGGATCTCTAAGTATCCTTGAATACTTAGTAGATGATTTGGATAAATCCAAACCAGTCTAAGTGAGAAACCCTTAACAATTGTTAATGTTAATGCGGAAATTTAACAAGAACAATGAAGAACACACACAGAGTTAACACTAACTTCGTATATTACTTTGATTTTGATTGTGTAAAACTCGTACAACTCTGTCTTAAACTAACAATCTTAGGGATCCTTTTATACACCAAGGAAACCCTAATACTAACCGACTAAGAAGATATTCACGAATCTTCTATAAAGATACTTACACGTTTTGTATCTTTTCCTAACTTATCTCTAACAAACTTTCCTTACTTCACGGCCAAACTTAACATAATAAGTCAACTAGACTTAATACAGACTACCAGATCTAATATGTATTACCAGACCTAATACAAAGACAGACCTAACTCTGACATATTACCAGTCCTAAGTTTGTCTTCTCTTGAATCGTGTGATAATTCCCAACAATCCTCCCCTAACTTGATCTTCATGCTCCTTGAACTTCAAGTTCTTTTGATTTAGCTTTCTGAGGATTGAATTTTGAACACCTTGAATTATCTTTAGGTCTTGAACCTTTCTAGCAGCTTGAATCTTGATAAGCTCTTCTGATATGGTCTTTGCAGCAACATTGACTATATGTACATCAAATTCATTTAAGTTTCAGACTATTCTCATCACTTCCAGATGTGTAACCATCTGTGAGAGGTGAATCATTGAAAATTTAATGGATTTGAAGTCTCTTTACCAATAGCCATTACCACTGGAGTAGCCAATGTTTTGGTGTGTCAGACCATGGTACATTAATAACCATATGATTTTTAGCAAATCATCAGCTTATCAACGGATTTGTTAAGTCTTTACCAAAAGCCGTTTGCTTCTGGACTAGCCAATTCTTTGATGGAAAAGCACCTCATCATGGTGAATTGATTACCATTTATGGTGTTCCACAGCCTTTACCACAAGCCATAACCTTGTGGGCTAGCCAACTCTTCACTTATGTTAGATATGGTGAGTTGAATACCATACAATTTTTGGCAAATTGTCAATCATAAACGGATTTGAGCTATCTTTACCTGTAGCCGTTTGCTCAGGATTAGCCAGTCCTTGTGTTGATAAGACAAGGTGGACTGATAACCTTTTGTTGTGTTAGTGCAAGGCACCTCCACCAAGTGAGAAGTTCCAATAATCTCACTTAACAACTTGAAAACATACTTAATCCAGCATCGTCTATAAAAGAAATAGAAGACATTTTTTTATTTTTTATTTATTTTTTATTTTTTTTTAACACTAACAGAATTAAAAACAAAACTACAAGACTTAAAAATAACCTAAATGCTGGTAAGTATTTATACTTTACATACTATACAGTTTGACCTCCCCTTAAGTCAAACCTCCCCTTAAGACCAACTAGGGGTTCATCATACCAATGTTAACTACCAGATAATTGAACCTAGGGCCATCAAATGCTTTAGTTAACAGGTCAGCAACATTAAAATCTGTATGTATTTTCTCCACTCTAATCAACTTCTTTTCAAAGCAATCTCTAATAAAGTGATGCCTGATTTCTATATGCTTAGTTTTAGAGTGATATACTGGGTTCTTAACAATACAAATAGTACTCTCATTATCTATGTGGATAACAGTATTCATAAAATTCAAACCATAGTCCAGCATTTGATTCTGAATCCACAAGACTTGTCCACAGCAGTTTGCAGCTGCAACATACTCAGCTTCAGTGGTTGAATTAGCCATAATTGTCTGCTTCTTGCATTGCCAAGATATTAACCTTCTTCCAAGGAATTGACAACCTCCTGTTGTGGATTTCCTATTAAGGCTTGCACCAGCATAGTCACTGTCTGAATAAGCTATCAGGTCAAATGATGATTCCTTAGGATACCAAAGGCCCAAATTAGGTTTACCCTTTAGATACCTAAAGATTCTCTTTACAGCTTGAAAGTGTGAAGTCTTTGGTTGTACCTGAAAACGTGAACAAACACAAACTGCATACATAATGTCAGGTCTAGAAGCAGTAAGATACATGAGGGAACCTATCATAGATCTGTAAAGATGCACATCCACATCAGCAGCATCTTCATCATTTGTTAAAGGCACCCTGTTTTCCATGGGAGTGACTGCAGTCTTCACATTTGAGAACTCAAACTTCCTCAAAATTTCTGCAACATACTTGTCTTGAGAAATAAAAAGCCCATCATCATTTTGTTTAACTTGCAGTCCCAAGAAGAATGTTAGTTCTCCCATTGAGCTCATCTCAAACCTGCCTTTCATTAAACCTTCAAATTCTTCACACCAAGACTTTCTTGTTGATCCAAAAATGATATCATCCACATAAATTTGGACAAGAATGATATCCTTCTGGTCTCTCTTAATGAATAAAGTCTTGTCAATTACACCCCTGATGTACCCATGTTCTTCTAGAAACTTTGAAAGAGTTGCATACCAAGCTCTAGGAGCTTGATGAAGACCATACAAAGCTTTAATAACCTTGTACACTTGATTGGGGTTAGCAGGATCCTCAAAACCAGGAGGTTGATGTACATACACATCTTCTTCAATAGTGCCATAAAGAAAAGCACTTTTGACATCCATCTGATATACCTTGAATCCCATGTATGATGCATAGGCCAAAAATAACCGAGCAAAAACCTCATCATAATCTATGCCCTCCTCCTGTTTGTATCCTTGTGCTACCAGTCTTGCTTTGTTCCTTACAACTACCCCTCTTTCATCCCTTTTATTCCTGAAGACCCACTTTGTACCAATGATTTTAGCTCCATAAGGTAGGTCTACAAGAACCCATACTTTCTGTAGCTTGAACTGCAACAACTCTTCTTGCATAGCTTCTACCCAACTTTCCTCCCCCAAAGCTTCAGAAACAGTAGTGGGTTCACTTTGAGAAAGGAAGCAAGCAAATAAACAATGTTGCTGGTCCTTATGATTGACCCTTTGTTGTTGTTTGATCAGGCTGATGAGTGCAAGTGAGTCAGACTGATGTTGCACTCTACTTCTGGTTTGAACAGCAGACTTTGGATCACCAATTATTTGGCTCTTGGGGTGAATGGTGTGGATCTGGAGAGTGGGAGTTGGACTTACAACCACTTCTGTGGGTAAGTTGTTGAAGTCAGTTATGACACCTCCTTCATCATAGGAAGTTCCTTCAAAGATACCTTCGTTTGGATTTGAGAACACTTCAAGTTCTGGCATCTCTGAATCAATACAAACAGCACTTGAAGAAAGGTCTGGTTGAGCATCACTACCAGACTTAAAATAGGAAGTACTGGTAATGTTAGGGGTTGCTTCTTTGCCAGTATCTTGAGACTTGAATTCAGAATCCTTTTCTTGAGAAGAAGAATTCTTGATTTCTGCTTCAGCCGCATATGATCTCACTGAGAAAGAACCAGGGGACTCTTCTTCAGAGGATGAAGCAGAGGAGACTTCAGAAGATTTAACTTCTTCAGCGGACTCTTCTGATGATTATGAAGCAGAGACCTCCAAGACTGTGACATCCAAGAGCACCAAGGTTGTGCCTCGTCCAACACCAAACAAGCAGGTTCTAGGACTCCTAAGTCCAAAGGTCAGAGACCTTATGGGTGAGAAGAGGACCAAGAAGATGATGCCTGATGTAAAGGATAAAGGCAAAGGGAAAAAGAAGATGTAGGTGTTGGTGTTTGGCTTGATAGGGTTTAGGCTTTTGTCTTTTGATGTGCTATGTTGGTGGTTGCCTTGTTTGTAACTTTGTTTAATATGAATAAAACATCCATGGTTCTAATATTTTATTATGACAACTGCAAAACAAAGTTATGCACAATATACCAAAAACAATCGTACTATGGAAAGTTGAAAACAAATATAACTAAAAAGAATAACAATCCAAAACAGCAAGACACAAACAAGTATACAAACTATACAAAGTTAAGAAAGAGAAATCAGTTTTTCTTAACAACCCAGGCCTGAGTGGGCTTGAGTCCTCTCTGTGGAGCAACATACTTGAAGGTTTTGTATGAAACTGCTCCAGTGAAACTATGTTTGGACTTATAGGTATACTCATTTTTAAATGGATCCCAATCCCAGCATTCTGAGAGGTTATCAGCAGAACCCCCATTTGAATTTGTTTGATTTACAACTGGTCTTCTCACAGGTGAAGGTGATTTATAAAAAAAATTTCTTTGAAAGTTTCCATTCACCTGTGGCTTATAGAATGGTTGCCTGAGACTCACAGAATTAACATAACCAGTATTCACATTAGAGTTCCTAAAGCCAGACCTAAAATTTTGTCTACCAGTATTAACATAAGAGTTAGGTCGGGTAGAGTAAAACTGTTGGGCTGGTCTGGGATTAAACTGGTTGGCATGATTAATCCTGTTAGCATTATTCCAGACTGGTTTATTTGAAACATGACCAATATTAGCATTCATTCTCTTTTGCTCAGCCTCTCTCTTCATTCTCTTTTCATGAAAATCACAGTCCCTAATCAAGTGACCTAGACTTCCACAAACAAAACATCTTTTAGGAGCATAAGTGTAACTACTCCTAGATTCTCTGTGAACACTATTGCTTCTAGGTGACTCATTCATTTTAACAGATTCCCTAGGAGTTTTTATGTGCTGGGCACAACTAGGTTTGACTGTCTCAGGCTTTGGTTTAGTCACTACAGGTTTAGTTACAACAGGTTCACACTTCTTAACAAACTTAGGTTCAGGACTCTCATTTACTTCACCTTTTGACTCAGACTTAGAGTGATCAGAGGCATCACCAATAGATCCTTCAGAGTCATTAGATTGACAAGAAGAATACTTACTAGTTTTGTCCTTTGAGGTGGTTGACTCAGGCACTTGAGGACCTTTCTTTCCATACACAAAAAGTGAATCATCTAACTCTTCTTTTTCAAGAGGAGTATAGTCATCACTCAGTGGTGGTGGTACTCCCTTAAAGTCACCAGTCTTACCAAACCTATTATAGAATGGTTTGCCCGCATAATCATCTTCTCTAGACTTAAGGATTGCCTTTTTCTCATCTTCCTCATATCCTAAGCCACATTTTTTATTGGACATTATTTGAGAATCCCAACATTTGAACAGGTTATTATTTGAATTGTTCCACTGATCTACCCGTTTTCTCAACTCATCCCTCTCCTTTTGAATTCTAAGGCCCATTTGTCTATACCTTTTAAGCTTTTCATCTTGTTCATATATTTTATTAGCTTGAAAGTATATTTTTTCATTTAAAGCAGTATGTTGGTTTTGAAGGGTGACCTTTTGTGCCTCTAGTGTTTTTACAGCATTTTTATGTGCTAAAAGATTTACTTCTAGGTCACCTATTTGTCCTAACTGCTCATCACATAAAGCCTTAATATGATTATATGAATCCGTGCATAATTTAGAGCATAATGATACCTCATTACCAATGGCCATGAGAGCATGATCAGACTCCTCATTCACTCTTGGATGCTCACCCCAGTTGACTCCTCCAGCTTCAAGTGTCAGTAAGCTCATCTGATTCTTTTCCAGCTTCCCTTCTTCATCTCTTTTCCCATCAGCAGGCTTCTTCTCTGGACAGTTTCTTGAAAAATGTCCATGCTTGTGACAGTTGTAGCATTCAACTGTCCTCTTTGTGTATCCCACTGGTGATTCGTTGTTGAAGTTGATGGTCCTTTCATATTGCTTCTAAAACCGTTTGACCCTTAAAGCAACCATGGCAATGTGCCATTTTATGTCCATCTCCTCAACTTCAGCATCATTAATCTGTTCTAAATCTTCACTAATAAAGCTTTCATCTTCCGTTTGGTTGGCAAAGAAAGAATGGATCACCTCATCAGTAAAATTTGAAGCAGATCTTTCACTTGAAGGAGTTTCATAGATACCAGACCTAACACTACCAGGTTTAACCTTGTAAGTGCTGCTTTTGTTCTGTGACACAAAAGCAACGTTTGATGAACTGGTAGATGCCTGAGTGTTGTTACCGATGTCCCTTTCAAACATCCTAAGATTATTGTAAAGGTCATCAGGTGTCATTGAATCTACTTCCTCCTTTATCCTCATCGCCACAGATACATTACCCCATTCTGATGGTAAAGATCTAAGGAACTTGTGGTTTGCATCCTCATTCGAAACTGCTGCACCATGAACTTCCAGCTGTGTTAACAGATGTTGAAATCTGTCATAGCCCTTCTCCAATCCTTCAGTCTTTGAAACACTGAATGTCTCAAATTGCTATTTAAGAACAGCCTTTTGCATCTTCTTGGAGTTTGCATTGCCTCCAAATCGTTTCTTGATAGCCTCCCACATCTCTTTAGCATCAACCATGCCATGGAACCTTTGTAGATGCTCCTTAGGAATAGCCATAAGAAGCAAGGTTCTTGCCTTCTTTTCCTTCTCCACAGCCCTAATCTCCTCAGCAGACACTGGTGGCATTATTCTTAGCTGCCCATCAGTCCCTTGTGTGACTCTTTTCCTAGAGTTTCCTCTTTGGATAACCTTCCATACATCACTGTCAATATACTCCAGATAATGTTCCATTTTTATGGCCCATATATCATATTCTTCTCTTTTCAGTAATGGAAGTTTTATGTTTGAGATTGTGGTTGTGGAAGGGATGGGTTGTTGTTGTGTTTGGGAGTTACTGGATTCAGGTTTTCCCTCATCTTCATGGTTTGAACTCTCATCTTCACTGTTATGGATTGAAAAAGTTTCAGTGTTGATAGGCTTTTCGGTCTCAGACATTGTATAGGGTGAATTGAGTGAGAATAGGTTTTTGAGGTTAAGTGTTCTTCGAACTCAGAGTCTCTCGCCTTGCTCTGATACCACTTGTAGGTCCACGAATTATATGTGGATCTCTAAGTATCCTTGAATATTTAGTAGATGATTTGGATAAATCCAAACCAGTCTAAGTGATAAACCCTTAACAATTGTTAATGTTAATGCGGAAATTTAACAAGAACAATGAAGAACACACACAGAGTTAACACTAACTTCGTATATTACTTTGATTTTGATTGTGTAAAACTCGTACAACTCTGTCTTAAACTAACAATCTTAGGGATCCTTTTATACACCAAGGAAACCCTAATACTAACCGACTAAGAAGATATTCACGAATCTTCTATAAAGATACTTACACGTTTTGTATCTTTTCCTAACTTATCTCTAACAAACTTTCCTTACTTCACGACCAGACTTAACATAATAAGTCAACCAGACTTAATACAGACTACCAGATCTAATATGTATTACCAGACCTAATACAAAGACAGACCTAACTCTGACATATTACCAGACCTAAGTTTGTCTTCTCTTGAATCGTGTGATAATTCCCAACACTTTCATCACCGAAGCTTCGTGACCGGAAGTGATGAGAGCTTAAAGTGACGTGATTGAGTGATTGCTAAACCTGGCGTGAAGTAACGAGGGTGTTGACATACGAGTCAACAAAATTATTGCGTCGATCTAGTTTCAGATATATCAAAGAATGCATTATAATATGAATATTTTATCAACTTATGTGTGCAAAAACAAATGAGGTTAATGGAGAGCAAAACATGCAATGGTAATAAACTTTAGATAGGTATTTAATGAAACAAAACTATTGCACATATCAGATATATGATACGACATAATATTCTACAACTTATTTTCTAGAACTCGATTTGCATGTATATATGATCGTCAACTTCTCACCAATTAACTTTCCAAAAAGGATGCAAAGATAGACTTTGCTTGACAACAACCCCTTTCAAGGTATATCGTTGTCAACCTCGCAGGACTCCTAGATATGCGAAACAGACGCAACAAATAGTGGAAAAAGTCATTAATATAGGAGTCTAAACAAGATAGCCAAATATTTTCAACCCGATACCCGACCTTATTTAGTATTTGGGTTACCCGAGTTGACCCGAATAAAATTAGTAACCCGAGTAACCCAACCAGAATAGGCTTAATCGGGTTCGGATCGGGTCGAGTATTTTGACAACCCTATCTCAATCTACAATTACATCTGCAGTTACAACAACAATTAATTTTGCCAAACATACCTACGCCCATTTTAAAGCTTGTGTGTGAGAGACTCATGTGACAACTTTTATCATGTTCAACCTTTTAGTTTGATATAAGAGCAGCCTAATTCAAGAATTAAAAGATACAGGACTCAAATTGACATAAAACCAAACTCCTCAAAACGACATCGTAACCATGTTTTAAAATAAACCCTTAAAACCCTAATTTCATACTGTATTCATCTTCTTCCTCCTCCATTAAACCCTAATTCCATCCCACCGTTACACAAAACAGCTGGAAACAAAAGATGGGAATATTCTCTCCGTTTCGTGCAATTGGATACATAACAAGCAGTGTTCCGTTTTCTGTTCAAAGATTAGGCACTGAAACTTTTGTCACTGTTAGCGTTGGCAAATCTTGGCAAATTTATAATGTAACTTTTTTACTTTTACAACACTTTGTTTTTTTATGTTAAGTTCAGTATTGAATTTGACATTTTTTTTTGTTTTGTTTTGTTTTGACAGTGTGCTAAGCTCAGTTTGGTTCTTGTTGGTAAGTATAATTTTTCAGTTTTTTTTTTTTTTTTTTTTTTTTTTTTTTTTTTTTTTTTTTTTTTTTTTTTGACGAAATTGCCCCTGCGTTTGGTTTTTTGGTGACTCGTTTTTTGCTTTGCCTTAGCTTTAGGCCCCGTGCGTTGCTTTACTTTGCTCTGTGTTGCTCCCTTTATCTGCTTCTTTAGTGCCTTTGCTCTGTGTTTTTGTATAGGTTTTGTTGTTGTGCTCCTTTGCTTGTGCTTTTACCCGTGTCCCCTTCCTGCTTGCTTGTTTTTCGCTCTGTTTATTGGTTTTTCCTGCTTGCTTTTGCCTGCTTTTGTTAGCTTGTTGTTTACTGTCTTTGCTCTCTCTTTTTTTCTCTCTCACCCGCACACCTGCACTTGCCGGAGGTCTCGTTGGAAGCAGTCTCTCTACTCTTGGGTTTATCTCGGGGTAGGATCTGTCTACATTCTACCTCCCCCATACCCTGCCCCGGCGGGATTGGGTTTGTTGTTGTTGGTAGACTTAAGATTAAGGGGTGTTTGTTTAAGCTTATTTGATGGGTTATGAGCTTATTGAAAAAAAAAAAAAAAAAAAAAAAAACTCTTTTAAGACCATAGTTAAAGTACATGAAACGATAAAAAAGACCTAATGTCAGAATAAGACCCAATGTATAATCAAATGCTTCAAGCAAATCAAAAAATTCGCATCTTTTATGTTAAATTAGTTACTTAAATTTTGAGAAAAAAGGTTATTAATAACATTTTTCTAAGCTAATTTGATGGTCTTATGAGCTTATTAAAATTAGCTTAGATAAATGTTATTAATAACCTTTTTCTCAAAATTTAAGTAACTAATTTAACATAAAAGATGCGAATTTTTTGATCCGGTGGCTTGAAGCATTTGATTATACACGGGGTCTTATTCTGAAATTAAGTATTTTTATCGCTTCGGGCACTTTATCTATGGTCATAGAAGAGTCTTGGTTTTTTTTTTTTTTTTTTTTTTTTTTTATATAGTTTTGGTTTCTTTTCTGTAATTTCATGAGTGGTATAGTTTTTGATGTTTGGACATTTCTTGAAGGTCCTCAACTTCCAAAGAAGATCCGGGCTCTTGCGTCATATCGTGATTATACATTTGCTGCATATGGAAATGATATTGGGGTATTCAAGCGTGCTCATCAGGTTCGTCACTCATACCCATCTTATTTAGATTGTAAAAAGTATTGTGTGACGATGAACATTGTCATCTAAGAACATTTTATTCTTTCTTAACAGTCACTTGAAATAATGTAGCAGAGTCGGCCTTTTTTTGTTTATGATAAGCTACATGATTGCTACTTAAAGTTTGCATGCTGTTTACATCTTATGTGTCAAATTCTGTATGCTATGTTTTAGCTTGTTAGTCAATGTGTGTAAGTCGTATGCTTTTTTGCTAAATATACATTCTACATTAATTTTGGCAAACAGACACTTGCATTTTGCTAAGTTACGCACACAGAAACTGTAATCACTGTCATAGGCTGTTAGACGTTTCTTTTTGTTTCGTATTCAAAACTTTAAAGTTTGTTTAAATTTGTTTTGCTTTGTTTACTTTCTTCTTATTTTCGTTCGGGGTATCTTTTCCCTATGATCCACCACAAATTTTGATAACCTGCTTTTATGCTTCACAACTGAAATCTGCTAACTTGAGATGATAATTTTGAAAACAACTATAACATAGATAGGTGTTTTTATAAAACATGGAGCCGAATAAGGGGAATGGCCTGATAATGCTGATTTATCCTTATCAATCATCTGGAGGTGTTGTTTTTTTGCAACACTTCTTTTTCTCTGGGAAAGCTGATTCCTCACATTATAAATGAACGAGAGCATAAGTTTTCATTGTTGTTTGATACTATGATCCAAAAATGTATGGAAAGAAGATGCGTGCGTTGATGCTTGTTAGTTATCTGAAAGAGATTGTTGATAAAAACAGGTGGCTACATGGAGCAGACATAGTGCCAAGGTCAACTTGTTGCTTCTATTCGGAGAACATATCCTGAGTGTTGATGTAGAAGGCAATGTTTTCATGTGGGCGTTCAAAGGAATTGAGGAAAATCCATCTCCAGTTGGACATATTCTACTAGATAGTGAATTCACTCCAAGTTGCATCATGCATCCAGACACTTACTTAAACAAGGTATTCCTTTAACTTCAGTTTTATGGATATTTGTTACTGCTTCATTTGTTATTTGGTGCATTAACTCAACGGAAGCATGAAAACAGGTTATTCTTGGAAGTCAGGATGGTTCACTTCAACTTTGGAACGTCAGCACAAAGAAAAAACTTTATGAATTCAAAGGTTGGAAGTCGTCTATTTCTTGTTGCGTTTCTTCTCCAGCTTTAGATGTCATTGCCGTTGGATGTGCGGATGGAAAGATTCATGTTCACAATATCCGTTTTGATGAGGAAGTTGTTAGTTTTAGTCAATCCACTCGAGGTGCCGTGACTGCCTTGTCATTCAGAACTGGTGAGATCTTTAGGCTGATTATTGTTGATTGATGTGCCATTATATCTCTGATCTCTCATAGTAGGGCTCCCATGTTATGAATCTGATAATTTCTGGTTTGACTTGTTTGTGCACTTGTTACTAGCTTTTATAGGGTTTACTTGAGGTCCTTTTGTACTGCTGGGACTGAGCCTGCTAGAACTCCTTTTTGTTTATTGATTGATTTAGAGTTGTTGTGGCTCCACTTCAGTTATTTGGGAGTGAATGGCGATATTATGTAATTAGCAATGCTAATTAATAATTCCATATTATGAGCCTTTTTAATGCATCTTTGGAGTCTGGTTAGGTAGTGTGTGGCTGTATCTGGCACATCACTGCCTCTTTGTTGACCCATTCTCCATCCTCTAGTCAAACATGAACTTTGGGGTTAGCATTCACTTAGAGTAAGTTATAAAGGATGTTCCTGAAGATTAATGAAGTGGAATATAGATATTAATCAGTTGACTGTGTAGATCCTTGTAACTTGCAGGGCAATGTCTATGTTGTGTATGTTTACTGGGGGACCGGGGATGTATCATTTGAGGAAGGCAGGTTTAACTTAATGTCAGTCGTACATGTATTGTCTAGTTGGTGTCTCCTTTATATGATGAGAATCGAGGATGTTCAAATGAAGTTATTGACCCCATTATTTGAAATGAAATAAGTACTCTAGGTTATTACCAATCTTATTTTGTGGGTTTAGTTCACTTCATTGAGGAGAAGTGGAGAAACAGAGTAGGAAACCAGAAAGCTGGATGATGGAGACCTGATGAAAATGTTATAATAAATGGCATCTAAGAGACAGTTAAAAGAGATATCTAGTTAGATCTATGGACCCATTATCAAATTTATTTTTTGAGTGTTTTTGATCTTATTCTGTGTCTGTAATGTTCTCTTGCTTCTATTCATGTCAATTAAGCTATAAATTTTACTGTATTTTGCAGATGGTCAACCTCTTTTAGCATCTGGAGGCTCATCCGGTGTTATAAGCATATGGAATCTTGAAAAGAAGAGGCTTCAGTCTGTTATCAGAGATGCTCATGATAGCTCTGTGATCTCATTGCATTTCTTTGCTAATGAACCAGTGTTAATGAGTACATCGGCAGACAACTCTATAAAGGTAAAGATGAAACGCTGCATGCTTTCTGTTTATTGCTATGCTGTTTTGTTCCCAGTTAATGCACAAAGGCAAGCTGTCCTCCCGTGCTTCCTTTATTTTAGCGCTGTCTTTCTACCTCTCACTTATTATCACTTGGAAACGTGTTTTTTCTTGAATCTTACCTCGTATGTCTTTGTAGATGTGGATTTTTGACACAACTGATGGTGATCCTCGTTTGCTAAGGTTTCGAAGTGGGCACAGTGCGCCTCCTCTTTGTATAAGGTAATACAATGTTATGATTACATATTTACATTAGACTTGTCATCATATTTGCGCTGTTTTACCAATATGTAGGCAGGCATTTACTTATTACTTTAGTTAACATTTTTTTACATACAAAAAGGTGTACCTATTAGTGTAAGAACTAAGATACTGTTTATATTGTTTACTCATATTGCTGGGTGAACTATGCAGGTTCTATGCTAATGGGAGACACATTCTATCTGCTGGTCAAGATCGTGCATTTCGCCTCTTCTCTGTTATCCAGGTTAGATACTATTTATATGCCTACACCATTATATGGTTTTACTTGCACATGTAAAATATATAATTTTTGTGCATACAAATGTATGTGCGTATAAATTAAACAGTATATAATTCTATTTAAGACTTTCTCTTGAAGTTGTCTGGTTATGAAGGTCTAATTCTTCTTTTTGCAACACATGATAAGATGTTCACTTTAGTCATTTGACCGTTAGCAGAAGATAAAAAATAGTTTGGCATGGTTTCTTTTGTAAGGACTGCAACCTTAACGTATGAGTACACCTGTTATTTGCCTAAAATAGTGGGGGTAACGTGTCCAGTGTGAAATTATTAAATTGAATGTCTTAATTTGTAAAGATAATAACCATAGCATACTTTGTCAGTCTGGTTGAACAGCTCCTCAATGAGTCCGTACGAACTTTAGTTTACTAATCCTTTTTTAGATGACATTTAATGTTTCTTAGAGCTGTTTTTTTTTTGCAAAGAACAAAGTCTATAGAAGAGCTCATGATGAATTTGTTACTATTACATTTAGGGTGCGTTTAGTTGGAGAAAAAGATTCCTTACTTTTCTATTTTCAGTTTTATAAAAAAAAGGAGGGATTTATTTTCCACAAAATGCGTTCATGTGATATTGTTTTCTATTTTGAAGAAAGAAACGGGGGCTACAAGGGAAACAAAGGAAACACAAAAAATGTGTTTTGTAATTTCCTGTGCTAAAGTAGTAAATGCGATTTTTTCTATTTTGTAGAGAACCTGATACGAAACTTTTAATATGAACGCAATCTGTATTTTCCTTGTTTTGTATAAAACATTTTTTGGAAAACAAGGGTGTTTCCTTTTAACTAAACGCACCCTTATATTCTCTAAGTAGCCTTTCAGTTTTGTGTTGATGAACCTTGTAGGCATGCATAAAAGCATTTGTGTTCTATTTCATTTGTGATGTACCATGTAACAATAATAAAATGAATAGGGTGGAAAGAGCTTAATTTCAATGATTCTGTCTTGTCTGATTCTCTTCAAGCTGTACTTTCAATCTTAGTTTATTGTAATTTACCACAAGTTGTATTCGAAATTAATCATTTAAGTTTTCTCATAAAATGGTTTTTCTGCATCTTATATTTATTCCTTTTGTTGCAATCAGGATCAACAAAGCAGAGAGCTTTCTCAGCGCCATGTAACAAAAAGAGCAAAGAAACTCAAATTGAAGGTAGAGATAAGTTTCCTACAAGGGAAATACTATTTTAATGCTGCATCTTTCATTGCGTCTGGCATTGTGTTAGTTTTGAGTGATAGTTAGAGAATACCCCGCCACTGGAGTTAAAGAAGCACATCATCTGAATGCATTTCTACAATTTACTGACCTATGTTTTTAGTGAAAATTGTTGGTTCGTTTAAGTTTTTTGTTGAGATTCATGTTTTTCTTCATACATTTCTTAATTGGTTTCTTTCAGGAAGAAGAAATAAAATTGAAGCCTGTGATTGCATTTGATGTTGGTATGTTGTCTAACAAATCTGATCTTCTTTGTTTTTGGCTTTTTGCTATCATATAAAAAGAGATAACTTCATTATTTTAATTATTATTTACCATCTCTTTCCCGGTAAAAAGAAAGTGCTTTTATCTTAGGAAATTCAACTTTGAACTTTCAGTTCGAAAGTTATTTTTTTAGTTGTTTTAGTGCATTCGTCAATTATTTTCTTAGGAGCACTTTAACTTTTTTTCACCTGGATGATGGAAGTACTATTGTTATTATTGATATCTATAATAGATATTGGTATTTAGATAATCAAAGTTTGTGGCTTCTATTTGAACTTGGTGACATATTCTGGTTTCAAGAATGAACACGTCTGAGCATTTATCGAAGCTTGTCTTCTGATGTTTTGTTTTTGTGCGAATTGCATCAGCTGAAATTAGGGAAAGGGACTGGTCGAATGTAGTTACGTGTCATATGGATACCCCACATGCATATGTTTGGAGGCTACAAAATTTTGTTCTTGGTGAGCATATCCTGACACCCAGTGCAGATGTTCAGACTCCAGTGAAGGTAATGGTCTATTTACTTATTGCTACACGAAAGAATCTATTACTAATATCACAAGTAATATTATTTCTCAGAATTAGAAAATATCTTGTTGATATTCTTCTCCTTCTCAATTGGGATAAATGATTGAGGCACGTTATATCTAGGTGTAATGTATTGGTTTTTAGTTTTGTAGCCAAGTTATGTATGAAATGCAGTTCAATAATCGTTTTATTAAATCTGCTGCAGGCTTGCACTATCAGTTCATGTGGCAACTTTGCCGTGATAGGCACAGCAGGTGGTTGGATTGAAAAGTTTAATCTTCAATCAGGCATAAGCCGGGGATCTTATGTTGATGTGGCGGAAAAAAGCTGTGCTCACAACGGAGAGTTGGTTGGTGTTGCCTGCGATTCAACCAATTCCTTAATGATCAGCGCAGGATATAACGGGGATATAAAGGTATTCCCACAATTGCCTTAAAGCTGTGTATGTACTCACCATTTAGCTGTTTTTAGTTGTCTTCTATGCATTTCAAACTCTTTTGATGGGTCAATATTGAAGGTACTCGTGGTTTTATTCATATCTGAGTTATATACTGTTTCAGGTATGGAGTTTCAAAGGACGTGAGCTGAAATCCAAGTGGGAAATTGGTTGCACTGTGGTTAAGATCATTTACCACCGTTCTAATGGTATGCCAGCTTTAAATTATTTTTCACGTTCTGCTATGTCTGACACAGAGACCCAAGAAACATTTACTTGAGACTTGAATCATTTCAGGTCTTTTGGCTACTGTTACGGATGATTTAGTTATCCGTATGTTTGATGTCGTGGCACTAAAACTGGTCAGGAAGTTTGAAGGTCATGCTGATAGAATCACTGACATTTGCTTTAGTGAGGATGGGAAATGGCTCTTGTCATCCAGTATGGATGGCACTCTCAGGATTTGGGATGTCATCTTAGCAAGGCAGATTGACGCCATACATGTTGATGTATCAATTACTGCGTTATCTTTGTCACCCAATATGGATGTTTTGGCAACAACTCATGTTGATCAGAATGGAGTCTACCTGTGGTAAGCAACATATTCTTTTTGCCTGTTTCTAATCCTATTTGTTTGTTCTGTCCCTTATTTGAGGTCAAAGGGTTCAATTTAGAGACAGTAGCAATGCGGTAGCTTTGTTAGGATCTGTGTATGCTTATTTCGATCAACTGTACTTGGACTTGTTGATATGGGCTGTGTTCTAGTCTTCCTTATTTGGGAGGTCCATCAATTGGCATTATTTCATTTTTTAAACATATCTATTTGCTCAGTAATTGTTACAAATAAATTTTCTGATATAAGTTTTTGGTTCACATGATTCTTATATTTGTCTTAATTGGAGAATATCTTAGATATTTGACTAGTAGCAGTGGTATGGTGGTTAGGCACATGATCTTCCCAAAAAAGGTGGTTCAAACCTCACTAGTTACACATTTGGGGGTGGCCTGGGAAAGGGTTGGAAATGGACGGGGATAGCCCGGTTAGGCCACATGCATCTGAGTCAAAGACTCCTCTCCTTGGGTAACCTGAATAGGGAAAACCTCATATGTTACTCGTTTATCTGGTGGCCTAACATTGCCCCAGACCTTCGTGCCAATTTAAACATTTTAATTTTCATGGGACATAGCAAGTAGATTAACATAGCAATAAATTTAGAGCTTCATATTTCTATAGAATGGTCGAATAGAGGTGGCAAAATAGGCGCATCAGAAGGGTAGTTTTCTTGGGTTGGATGGGGTTAAGTTGACATGTTCACTTGTCCAAATTTATAAAATAGTTATTCAAATTATTAGTGTCAAATGTGACGAGATCTGTATAATTTCAGTAATGATCTAATTTTATGCGCATTAATGTTCCTACTTTGGTGACGTTATTATACTTGTTTACTTTTGAGCTATTTTGATTTTACTCTTTTGACCTGTTAGAGATATAACATAACCTGAACAAACTCATTCATAAGTAAATGGGTAAAAATGCCACCTCTACTCAATTCTTTGAGCTTGTAAGGAAAGCTCATATTTGTATGCATCTGTCTTTTCAGGGTAAACCAGACAATGTTTTCTGGTGCCACACATATTGATTCTTATGGAAGTGGGAAGGAAGTAGTGAGCGTTAAATTGCCTTCCATTTCTTCAGGGCAGGCCGCTAAAGACGATAATGACTCTGATAAGCCTGCTTCAGACAACTCTCAGCCTCAGGCCATTACTCAAACTCCGTTACTTGATCAACAAATTCCAGACCTAGTCACACTTTCATTGCTGCCTAAGAGCCAGTGGCAAAGTTTGATCAATTTGGACATCATAAAGGTTCCTCTCTTTTAAATAAGCATCATTCTAACACATACTTCATGAACATGTTAAGATAGCTATATGTAATACTCTGTTGTATCATGTGTTTATATTATCATTTTGTATTTTTCAGGCCCGCAACAAGCCAATTGAGCCTCCAAAAAAGCCTGAAAAGGCACCTTTCTTTTTACCTTCAATACCATCCCTCTCTGGAGAAATAGTGTTTAAGGCGAGTGAACCAACTGAAGAAAATGGCATACAAGATGATCAGTCTGATAAGATTATCATAAATAGAGAGCTGCCCGCATCACCCTTTGTACAATTCATCCAGTCATCCGTCGAGACGAAAAACTGTAAGTTTTTGGTATATTTGTTTTGCTTGAGAGATGATATAATTGGTGAAGTTGTTTGCTTTTGAATGTCGTTTTGTGATGATAATACAAATTATTTGCCTTCTCCTTATTTTGCTACCAAATATACAGTCGAGGCTTTAACAGATTACCTCAAAAGTTTATCTCCTTCAACGTTGGATATGGAACTAAGGATGCTTCAGATTATTGATGATGACGACGAGCAAGAGCCTGAAAACAGACCCGAGTTGTATATCCTTGAACTTGTGCTTGAGTACTTAATACACGAAATCTCATTCAGAAATAACTTTGAGTTTATACAGGCTCTGATCCGATTGTTTTTGAAGGTTTGCACTTCTTATACTTGGTTGTTTCACATGCTTCAGATTGCAGATATTTGAAATTCGTACTAATGTTGGTGTTTGTTCTTGGCAGATACATGGTGAAACTATCAGACGGCAATCCAAGTTACAAGCCAAGGCACAAAAGCTTCTAGAAGCTCAATCTGCTGTTTGGCAGAAGTTGGATGGGATGTTTCAGAGTGCCAGATGCATGGTCACTTTTCTAAGCAACTCACAGTTTTGATCATGTTAACATAGGCTGGGTTCTTGTGCATTTTTGTGTCCCATTTCTTATGACAAAAACCGTCAGATGCCTTGAGGGAACTGAAGACGACTCCACAAGGAATCAGACTAGCCATTAATTTTTATAAAGATGAAAGAGTTGCCTTATGTCTTGAGGAATACAAGCCTGTAAAAACTGGTATGGGGAATGTTCGAAGTGCCTAAATTTTAATGAAAATAGGATGAAAGTTGTATTAAAACGATCGATGTATCATTTTTGTCATTTTTGTTTAATCATAATTTTTTTGGGTAACCATGTTTAATCTTAAATTAGTAATTTGGTGGATGGTTATTTGGTGCATTACTGTTTTCTTGTCTGAGCAAGGGGATAGAAAATGCGAGTAAGAACTAGAGTGACGAATGATGTTTAGTTTGAGGCTATGAGTTGTAGAATTAGAAGTAAAATTTGAAGAAAAGGAGAATTCATAGTTGCCTAAAGGGTGCTTTTGAAATTGATTATTTGTTATTTCTTGCTTAAACTTTCTTATTGAATAATTCATTAACTTTGGTCGCCTCTTCTGGCTTTTCTTGTAAGCATACCGAAGTTTGAAGAGGCGTATTTCTTTGCAGCTACACGCCATTACGTATTTCTTCTCATGGTTGTTTTCAACATGAAAGAGCATGTATAATGTTCGAAGTGTTCAAGTAAATCGGTGTTTTCTTCTCTTACAGCAGTCGACATCCTATCATGTTGAACATGAATATGAGATGATACAAGCTCCAAGACCTAGAGGCTATATTTGAACACTTGTCTGCAACATTTTGTTGTCTTGAGATTATTCTTTAGTCCTATAAGATTTGGTCTGCAGTAGGTGCGAATAAGATTTGGTCTCCAACAGGCGCATCCCTTAGTACCAGTGCGCGCTGGTACTATTTGTTTGATGTGGTAGTAAGTAATCTAACTCTAGACCTTATGGTCTTTTAACTTTTTAAGAGATCATCTTAGTCCCTTGGAGAATCCTGAGCTCTTCAATTTAGAATATGGTCGACAGTTTTAACCAATTGGTCGTTTTGTGTTACATTTCACTTTAAACACAAAAGAGGGCAGAAATGAACGCACCAAACGGATTGGAAGTTGTATTATGTGCATTCAGATGCTTACGCCATCTGAATACATAAATCAGGTTGTATCATGTATGTTAATACAATATACATAAAAATTACTTATTTTTAATCAAGCAATTAAAAGCATTTAGGACAAAATAATTTGTTTGTATTTAATCGATAATAATACACAATTAAATCTTTTTAGAAAAAACCCGTGAATGCACGGGTTTTATAGATGGTTTTGTATTATGTAATTTTATTTTTAGTTTAATAGAATGTGTTTGTCGACACTAGAAGTAGGGGTGTAAACGAGTCGATCCGAGTACTGCCAAGCTCGAGCTCAACTCGAATACTAAAACTCGAGCTCGAAACTCGACTCGAGTTCGGTCGAGAGCTCGAGCTGTCGAGCTTGTCATATAAAACTCGAGCTCGATCTCGATTATTTCCACATTTCATGCTTGAACTTGATGAATATTCGGTATATCAAGCTCGGTTCGACTTGATTTGAGTAAATTTATGTATATAAAAGGTTAAAAGTGTAATTTAATCGAAGCTCGTTAAGGCTCGCGAGCTTCACGGCCCGAGTATTTTGGAGCTCGAACTCGACTCGAAAATATACTCGAGTAGCTCGAACTCGAGCTCGACTCATTTAAATCGAGTCGATTTCGAGTAGTTTAGAAGTCGATCTAGAGTAATTCGCGAGTTGTCTCGTCTCGTTTACACCCCTAACTAGAAGGTGTACGGAGTTTCTATGCTAATTTAAACCTTTTGGAGAATGTGTTTGTTTAAAAAAAAAATGAAAAAGAAATAAAAACTGAGACCTATTGACGCGTATAACATGCTATAGTTTGGGAGGGTATTTTTCAAGATTTGTGTTGCATGAGTGTTATATGCTAAAAGCTAACGTGGCGGCGTGTATAACGGACGCCTATGACTTAATGCACCTACCTCTCTTAATCTAACCGTGGACATCTCTATCCTTCCCATTGCAGAGAAAACGATTGGAACTTGATTAAAATCATTGAATTGTAGGTTGTGGTTTTCCTCAAACTTGGTTACCTCAAATTTTATATGAACATTAAATTGAAGCATCTTCACACGCTTATGTTAGTCATATATGTACTTTTGTCGTATAAATGTAACCAGCTTTCTAAATGATTACTAGATTGTAAAATGTATTACAGTATGAGTTTATGACTGCAATTAAAACTAAATAAGCTAATAACTTCTAAATTACGGAGTAGTAGAAACGGAACAAAAGATAGCTTTACTAATACAATTTTTTGGTAGAAGTTTTGTGAAGCCCTTTTAAAAAAATTTGCTCTTTTTAATAAATCGTGGCTAGAAGATGAATTATGTAAACTATTTAAAACCCAAGCAAAACATGTTGATTTTTCACCTCTAGAGAGACAAACGACCGGTTGGAAAATTCAATAACCGGTGGCTTTACATTAATGGGTTAAGCAAATGGACTTCTTACGATATCACACATGATTAATTATTATTGGATAAAAGTTTCAAAAAAATGGAAACAGTTTGGTGGTTTGCACCACTTAAGCAATGCACAATGGAGGACCGCGTAAAAAGGAAGATAGGTAATGGTTTTAACACATGAAGGAAATGGGTGGTGGTAAACCACCTCCCATTGCCACCAACCTAAATACCTAATGATACGTGAATTGGTTTATGGATATGACAATTTAACTTGATTTTTAGTTGAGTAGCTTAGTCGCCCAAGTTGTAGATATTTTAGAAAGGACATTTGTTTTGGAAAAAAACATTTTTTTAGGTATCTATAAAAGGGTGGTACTATACTACTATTAGTACCCCTACCTCCTCCAGATATCCGCTTTGTTGATAGTACAAAACATTTTTTTTAATCATTTTTTGTTTCATATCTTTTTTTTTCTTTTACTGTTTTTGACTTGTTAAACTTTATATTTTATGCTCCGTATTTTTTGTGTTTTACTACTTTTGACTTGCTAAAATTTATATTTTAGAAAGGACATTTGTTTTGGAAAAAAACATTTTTTTAGGTATCTATAAAAGGGTGGTACTATACTACTATTAGTACCCCCTACCTCCTCCCGATATCCGCTTTGTTGATAGTACAAAGCATTTTTTTTAATCATTTTTTGTTCCATATCTTTTTTTTTTTTTCTTTTACTGTTTTTGACTTGTCAAACTTTATATTTTATGCTCCGTATTTTTTGTGTTTTACTACTTTTGACTTGCTAAAATTTATATTTTTTGTTTCGTATTTTTTATTTCCCAGATTTATATAAAAATAAATAAATAAATAAAAGAGGTATTGATATCACTTTAGAAGGTGTACCTATAACCAAATCTATCTATAAAACTTTGTTTTCAAAATTCAAGACAAATGGAAAATTTGCTCTAAAAAAAATCTTATCATCATGACTATTTAAATGAAAAGTGATTAGCACACTTTAAAAATTTATTAAGACACTCGATTGTATGTAGTAAGCAGTTATTAGAACACTCGATTGTATGTAGTAAGCAGTTACAATTTAAGTATAATCTGTTTTAACTACTTGTACATTGATTGTTTTTTTGATTATGTCAATCACTTCCCTATGTAAATAGACAAAGTACAAAACAACATTCTATGGCACTTTTATGAATGATTATTACCCAAACGCACCTTTGAAGAAACAAAGATTCAAACCCAAGCCAACCACATTTTAGGGCCCGTTTGATATGTGGGTGTCAAGTTATTTGGATTCATTCATTTGTTGAATCCAATGTTTGATACACTTATTTTGGATTCAATTAATACTTTGGTGCCAAATAATGAATTCTCACCCACTTGGTGGGTTTCCAAAAAATGTGTTAGGGAATTGTTTTTTTTTTTGTTTTTTTTTTTTTTAATAAAAAAGTATCAACCACATATTGTTAAAGTCACTTTCTTTTTAGTACTTTTTATAATTAAATTATTTTAAAAAAAGTATCAACCATATATTGTTAAAGTCACTTTTTTTTTAGTACTTTTTATAATTAAATACTACTTTCGTTTCAAAATAAGTGTCCAGTTTGACTTTTCAGAGTCAAACTAGTTCAACTTTGGCCTTATCTATTTTTGTGGGTGTTACATAATACTTGATACAAAACATATAAAAGGATTGGGTTTTAAATGTATTTTTCATTGGTATAATTTTTAATCAAGTATTATATAACAAAAAATATATATATATTTAATGTCAAAATTAAACCAATTTAACTCTTCAGAGTCAAACTGAACACTTATTTTAAGACGGAGAGATTAATATGTTTTACTATAATTTTTTAATAAAATAAATGTATTTTAAAAATATAATAAATAATTTTCTCTTTCTTCATTTTCTTTCTTAACTTTCCCGAATCCAATTCAAATCCCAATTACAAACAACAAAGGGCCTTTAGATTCCAAACATGTTACCCTACCGGGTGGTTGGCATGGCATCTCTACCATACACGTGTAAAAATCTCATTCGACCGTCTCCCAATACCTTGGTGACTTTAATCATAAACCCGTGACCGACTCATCTTTATGATTCTATATAAATCAAATTCATTCGTCCGTTCATCATATCTTGATACAAAACAACAATCCCAATCAAATCCAATCATCAATTCTCTCTCTCTCTCTCAATGTATGATTCGTTTTATTTTTTCTTTGATACTGAATCGTTTGATCTTGTTTAGATAATAATTGTGCTATTGGTTATATATGCATCAATTATGTCAATGATATTTATGTATATTTAATTATTTATTGTTTATTAAAGCGTTATGTGATGTTAGGTTATAGTTATTGGATCTTTGCTACCCAAACAATTAGCTATATAAGGGGTGTTTGTTTTGACTTATATACCCGGCTTAGAGGTGCCAAAACGGGCGGGCCGGTCGGGCACGGGTCAAACGGCCACATGTTATACAAATCGCTTTATAGAAGGCCCAAAATGACAGAAATAAATTACTTAAACGTAATACCTAATTTATATTTAAAAAATTAAATATATTATATATATAAGTTTTTCTTCAAAAACAATTATAATGTTTCTACAATCGAGTGAAAATATGTGCCCGTTAGTACCCATTTAACTTAATATGCCCATTTCAAAAAGAGGGGACTAAATGTGCCAAAATCTTTTACAAAGTAGCTAAAATTAGCCCATTTTTTTTTTTTTTTTTTTTTTTTTTTTTTTTTTAATTTTGGGCACAAAGTGCTACCTCTAACCCGGCTTACGGCGTATTTGGTTTTGGGCTTATGTTTCATAAGTTTACTTTTTGTGGCTTATTTTAAAATTTTTCGGGTTATATAAATTTAGTATGACATAATAAGGTTGCTGAAAAGTTTCAAAATACGCCACAACGAGTAAGCTTATGGAAACATAAGCCCAAAACCAAGTACGCCATAAGCCGGCTATATAAGGCGAAACAAACACCCCAATAGATCAAGGCTTAATAAGTTTACAAACATGTTTAAATAGTTATAAGTTGGAGCTTTATAGGGCTAAAAACCTGTGTTGGTCATAATTGGTTGGAGGAGCTATAGAGGTTCAAATACTAATGCTTAATAAGATGTCGATTATGGTGTAATTAGCTATTGATGATTTATGGCTGGAGGTCCAAGTTCTGCTTAAGTATAGCTTTGTTATTGGTTGGAGCAAATAATGCGTAATAAGATGTGTAATTGTGTTCATGTAGTTACTAGTGTATGGTTAATCGAGTAGATGCTTAATTAGATATCGGGTTTTGTACCTGTTTTTGGGTTCTTTGATCTGCAATGAACTCTGAATTATCGTAATCAAGGGACTTGTATGGGATGCAATAATTAAAAACTAGTCTTTTAATACCAGAGCTGGCATTAGTCTAGGATTAGGTGATGAGTTGCGCGTCTTTTATCAGGTGATATTATTGTTATATTTGATTTACAAGTTCTGATATATTTTGCTAAGATATCTTGACAGAGTTTGCTGTATTATATTTTGTGGTTTTTGGGTATTTCAGTCTCTTGAGGAATTTTCGGCTTGCGATTGTAGTATACTAAATCTTGAAGACTAGTTTGTTGCTTAGCTGATCCAATACGATATAATTGTTGCTGTTCTGTGGTATAATTTGTTGCTAAGGTTCTTAATGTGTTCTGATTTTTTATTTTGTGCAGATGCAAATCTTCGTTAAGACCCTCACCGGTAAGACCATCACTCTCGAGGTCGAGAGCTCAGACACCATCGACAATGTTAAGGCTAAGATCCAGGACAAGGAGGGGATTCCTCCAGATCAGCAAAGGTTGATCTTCGCTGGTAAGCAGCTTGAGGATGGTCGCACCTTGGCCGATTACAATATCCAAAAGGAGTCCACTCTACATCTTGTGCTCAGGCTTAGGGGAGGAATGCAAATCTTTGTTAAGACCCTTACTGGCAAGACAATTACTTTGGAAGTCGAAAGCTCAGACACCATCGACAACGTTAAGGCCAAGATTCAAGACAAGGAAGGAATTCCTCCAGATCAGCAGAGGTTGATCTTCGCTGGAAAACAGCTTGAGGACGGTCGTACTTTGGCCGATTACAACATCCAGAAGGAGTCGACACTCCACCTTGTGTTGCGTCTACGTGGTGGTATGCAGATCTTTGTTAAGACCCTAACGGGAAAGACTATCACTCTCGAAGTGGAGAGCTCAGACACCATCGACAACGTGAAAGCTAAGATCCAGGACAAGGAGGGAATTCCTCCAGACCAGCAGAGGTTGATCTTTGCCGGCAAGCAGCTTGAAGATGGCCGTACCCTTGCTGACTACAACATCCAGAAAGAGTCGACCCTCCATCTTGTGCTCAGGCTGAGAGGAGGTATGCAGATCTTCGTCAAGACTTTGACTGGGAAGACAATTACTTTGGAAGTTGAGAGTTCTGACACTATTGACAATGTCAAGGCCAAGATCCAAGACAAAGAGGGGATCCCACCAGACCAGCAGAGATTGATTTTTGCCGGTAAGCAGTTGGAGGATGGGCGTACCCTTGCAGATTACAACATTCAGAAGGAATCGACCCTCCATTTGGTTCTTCGCCTAAGAGGTGGTATGCAGATTTTTGTCAAGACCTTGACTGGCAAGACAATCACCCTTGAGGTGGAAAGCTCAGACACTATTGACAATGTGAAGGCGAAGATCCAGGACAAGGAAGGCATCCCTCCAGACCAGCAGAGGCTTATCTTTGCTGGGAAGCAGCTCGAGGATGGACGTACCCTTGCTGACTACAACATTCAGAAGGAGTCCACTCTCCACCTTGTCCTTCGTCTTCGTGGTGGTAATTGAATTGAAGCTCTTGTCTTGTTCGTGGATCTTTCTTTGTGAATGTTTCATGTGTTTGTTTTCTGAGTGTTGATGAACAATGTCGTACTTCGTTTGATTTGAAGTAATAAATAATTCTGTTTGTGGCTCATGATGTTTCTGTGAATGTTTATAAAGCGATTTCGTTGTGTGTGAGCGTAAAAAAATTGTCTCATTTCCTTGGAACACCTAGTTCAAGTGTGGGTTTGATTTAGTTTTGTGTGAGCATATGATTTGTCTCGTCGCCTTATCTGCATAAACCTAGTTTAAGTGTATTTGAGTGTGGCCTGACATGATGTTAATGGCCAACCAAAAATGTTTGGGTCCTATTCTTTCTTTCTTTTTTTTTTCTTTGGTAACCATGATTTCCGACCTTTTTGGCCGACTAATCCACCGGGTTTGAACCCACCGCCACACAGACTCAAACCAGGTAAAGCCCTCCCTTTTCAGGCGTGGCCACTTCCCTTTTCAGGCGTGGCCACTTAAGGTTGTTTGCACCTGGCAGAAATTGAACTTGAGACCTCACATTTTAAGAGTGATAGTCACAAGCTCTTTTGCCACTATTTGGTGAAGTTAGTTGTTCTACATGAGGAAAGATAGTTCAAAGACTTGAGTGAGGTATATCAGTAGGTCGCTGTTTGATCTCTGGTATGTTCTGGCATAAATTGGTACAGCAGAACCGAGCATTGATATTGAGTCATAAGCTCCCAAGTCAGGGTAGTCATGTTTTTTGTAGGTTTGGATGTCAGCAACTCCAATGGTTAAGCTATTTAGGCATGATCATATATGCCTCTCTTTCTGTATTACACTTAGTGATAGTTTTTGTTGACTGGTCTTGGTTGCAGGCGCAGCTTTGATTGTATTGTTCTGGTCCATTCCTATGTTTTCAGATTGTTAAATGTCTGTCATTTCAGTTATGTTACCAAGGGATATCAAACCTTTTGTTTCGTATTGTTGCTTAACGTGTAGGGTGTATAGAATCTTCTTTCCATGTTGTAGTGTCTGAGCAAGAATAGTGGGGCATAGATTTACATATGAACGAAATTTGACCCGAGTATGGGAATTCAGAGCCATATCATGAACAACAAACGCAATATACAAAGCTGAAACCAGTCCTACCATCCTCTCAACCACCACCAGCGCCAAAAAAAGAGGAATGGATTCAGTAAACCATTCTTATCGCTTGTATGATTATTTAGTTTCTGTCAAACTGTAAAAACTCGTACACACATTGCCCATACGAGATTTCCTCTCGACACTGATCACGTACAATGACTTGAAGGTTCTAATAAGCTATGGTAATTTATAGCATGCGCAACTCCAACCTCGTTGAAAATGTTGGGTTAGAGCTTTCTAAGCGTCATGTCTCACATCTTTAGGTATGACGGACACGTCTCTTTTTTTCACATATATATTACGCTAGTGATTACTTTTGTTGACTATTCTACTATCTCAGATTTTTGATTCAAAAGTTTTGGTTCAGTTAATCAGCACTGCTTGGCTTTATGTTCCAAACCATTTTATATGCATACATATTATAGCTTCAGTAGATCAGTAGTTCAGTACGCTGGACCCGTTGCTTGGCTTTGATGTTCCAAACCATTTTAAATGGTTAGTATGTTTATTTTATCTTTTCAGTTGAACTATAACTCCCGTTGCTCATTCTAGATTTCTCTTCAACACTGACTTTGTACAATGAATTGGAGGTTTTACATGCTACTGAACCAGCTTTGCCCGATTAAGGTTAACTTAATGCATGTCCAATTCCAACTTCATCCAAAATGTTAGGTTAGAGTTTTCTAAGCGCCACTTCTCTTTATCTGCTTGACTTGCTGTTACTTTCCCCCTCGGTGTGGAGATTGCAATGCTCGGGCTTGTTGTCTAGGCAAACAGAACTACAATCTTAACTTGTAAGCTTAATCAGGGGGTTTCACACAACATCTTTCATCTTGACTGGTATGATATTGACACCTAGGGAATGATTCCCATGTTACATAAGTACTAAAGTAATTGCAGAGGTAAATGATGTTGGCAATTAGTTAAGTTGAAAATGAACCAAAGTTGGAGGACACGAGAAAGGCCTGTGGAGTGTAACGAATGCGTGATATAAGATAGAACAAGGCCAATAAAGTTGCAGGAGATCAATACAGGATAGCAGAGGTTGGAATGATTTTCTGCTCAATATACGTACCCACCCGTATTCACTAATACTATATCAACATTTGTGCCAAGAGATATATAGAATCGATGTACCAATTTTGGTGAATTTGTTTTGCTTGAGAGATGATGTAATTGGTGAAGTTGTTTGCTTTTGAATGTCGTTTTGTAATGATAATACTAATTATCTGCCTTTTCCTTATCTTGCTACCAAATATACAGTTGAGGCTTTAACAGATTACCTCAAAAGTTTATCTCCTTCAACATTGGATATGGAACTAAGGATGCTTCAGATTATTGATGATGACGACGAGCAAGAACCTGAAAACAGACCCGAGTTGTATATCCTTGAACTTGTGCTTGAGTACTTAATACACGAAATCTCATTCAGAAATAACTTAAGTTTATACAGGCTCTGATCCGATTGTTTTTGAAGGTTTGCACTTCTTATACTTGGTTGTTTCACATGCTTCAGATTGCAGATTTTTGAAATTCGTACTAATGTTGGTGTTTGTTCTTGGCAGATACATGGTGAAACTATTCGACGGCAATCCAAGTTACAAGCCAAGGCACAAAAGCTTCTAGAAGCTCAATCTGCTGTTTGGCAGAAGTTGGATGGGATGTTTCAGAGTGCCAGATGCATGGTCACTTTTCTAAGCAACTCACAGTTTTGATCATGTTAACATAGGCCGGGTTCTTGTGCATTTTTGTGTCCCATTTTCTTATGACAAAAACCGTCAGAGGCCTTGAGGGAACTGAAGACAACTCCACGAGGAATCAAACTTGCCATTAATTTCTATAAAGATGAAAGAGTTGACCTTATGTCTTTGAGGAATACAAGCCTGTAAAAATTGGTATGGGTAATGTTCCAAGTGCCTAAATTTTACTGAAAATAGGATTAAAGTTGTAATAAAACAATTCGATGTATCATTTTTGTCGCTTTTGTTTAATCTTAAATTTTTTTGGGTATAACCATGTTAAATCTTAAATTGGTAAATTTGGTGGATGGTTATTTGGTGCATTACTGTTTTCTTGTCTGAGCAAGGGGATAGAAAATGCGAGTAAGAACAAGAGTGATGAAGATATTTAGTTTGAGGCTATGAGTTGTAGAATTAGAAGTAAAATTTGAAGAAAAGGAGAATTCATATTTGCCTAAAGGGTGCTTTTGAAATTGATTATTTGTTATTTCTTGCTTAAATTTCTTATTGAATAATTCATTAATTTGGTCGCCTCTTGGCTTTTCTTGTAAGCATACTGGAGAGGCGTATTTCTTTGCCGCTGCGCACCATAAATCTGAAGTTTAAAATCAAAACAACTATAGTGTCATTACGTAGATTATCTTCTCATGGTTATTTTCAACATGAAAGAGCATGTATAATGTTCGAAGTGTTATAAAGTAAATCGGTGTTTCTCTTACAGCAGTCGACATCCTATCATGTTGAACATGAATATGAGATGATACAAGTTCCAAGACATAGAGGCAATATTTGAACACTTGTCTGCAACATTTTGTTGTCTTGAGATTATTCTTTAATCCTATAAGATTTGGTCTCCAATAGGTGCATATAAGATTTGGTCTCCAATAGGTGCATCCCCCTTAGTACGAGTGCGCACTGGTACTATTTGTTTGATGTGGTAGTAAGTAATCTAACTGTAGACCTTATGGTCTTTTAACTTTTAAGGAGATCATCCAAGTCCCTGGAAGAATCCTGAGCATTTCATTTTAGAATATGGACATATGGTTGACAGTTTTAACCAACTAACACGGAAATTGGTCGTTTTGTGTTACATTTCACTTTAAACACAAAAGAGGGCAGAAATGAACACACCAAACGGATTGGAAGTTGTATAACGTGCATTCAGATGCTTACGCCATCTGAAATCATTGCACGTAAATCAGGTTGTTTCATGTATGTTAATACAATAGTTATTAGTAAGTTCTATTTATTCTTCTTAAAAAAAATCCAAGAATCGTACAACATGTGTTGGCGACGTGATCCAACCTGGACTTGTTTTGACCTGTTACCAACTATCATTTGCGTTTAGTTTGGGACTTTAGGCTTCCTTGTTTGCATTACTTAATGGAACTTTATTCATGCTTTTGAGGTTTTTACAACGGCACGAGGAAAGGTGACTCTAGGATGAGTTTAGTTGAAGTACGTTTTAATTAGTAAAGGAGTCCGACCATTAATGAGACTTCATTTTTGGTGGAGCAATTGTTTTTCAATCATGTCATATATTGTTCTATTGTCATAAAAGTATCCCTTTAATATGTATGCGTAACCAAATACTTTAACTAGTTGGAACCAGAATAGGCCGACTTGTGAGAAGTTCCCTTCCTTTTTCTTTTTATAAAAAAAATGGGTGTAAAAAACCAAAGTTTTCTAGTTCCTAAACGACAGAAAACAAGTAATATTGCACAATTATTAAAAGCGTGAGAAGAAACAAGTGTATGTTGTACAAAGTTAACTTTAAACGTAGCTGCATAGTGCTTTAATGATACATCAGTACAGAATTTACTTCTTAAGTATAACTTTAGAGTGATAAATCAAGTGCAACAGGCTGTGTATCCGTAAGCCTCACTTGTGCTGCTTCTGCTTTTGGTTTAGCTGGTTCAATCATATGAACCACATTATCAACAAATCTAAAGTAGGATTCACTCCAAGGTCTTCTAATTGACATCATCAACCATGGGACCAAAATGCCAGTAGCAAATCCCAGTCCAATACTTAAAAGAAACCAATTATCGTTCTCACCTTCACCTTTTCTTTCATTTGGAATATCCCCTGTGTTATTTGAGCTGTTACCATTGCAGTTAACAGCAAGAGGAGGTCCACAAAGATATGGATTTCCAGCAAACACGGAGGCTTTGAATGTTCCTATTTGACCTCCAACCGGGATCCTACCTGAGAAGTTATTATTGGACAAGTCTAGACGACTTAAAAATGTTAATGATGATAGACTTGAAGGAATGACACCTGAAAACCTGTTGTTTGAGACGTCAAGTGCACCCAATTGACGTAAACTAGAGATGGTGTTTGGTAAGGGACCGTCGATTTGGTTTCTTGACAGGTTCAAAAGCACCAGACCAACCAGATTTGTTATGTCAGTTGGAAAATGGCCATAAAGGTTGTTTCTCGAGAGATCCATGTAAGCTACCAAGGAAAGAGTTTTTGTGTACTCTAGAAACCCGCCTTCAAGATTCACAACCAATCTTTCACGATAGTATATTCCTCGGTAAAATCCATAAAACCGATACTGATTCATGATTTGACGACGAGACATGCCTGTGAGATTTCCCAAGGTTGTCGGGATCATGCCAGTCAGATTGTTTAAGCCAAGATCCAGGACCTGAAGACTCGATAAACTGGGAAGGTTTGTAGGAATTCCCCCGGAAAATGAATTTGATCTTAAGCTCAGAATTTTAAGACTTGTAAGATTATTTCCTAACCATGGGGGGATATCTCCTGAAAATCTGTTGTTTGCTAGATCCAATGTCTCCAGGCTCGATAAGTTCATAAGAGATGATCCCAGGTCTCCTGAAAAATTATTGTCGTTTAGATGAAGTGACTGAAGGAGTTGTAAGCTGCCAAAAGATTCAGGAATCGTTCCTGACAAATTGTTATATCCGAGGTCTAATGCTTTTAGGTATGAGCAATATCCAAAGCTTGGAGGTACGTGTCCCGTCAATGAATTCTTTGACAGATCAATGACTTCAAGTGATACCATTTCTCCTATAGATGATGGAATTTCTCCTGATAAACGGTTGCTTGCAAGCGAGAGGAATATCAGATTTGGCATTACTTTTCCAATGTTATAAGGGATAACACCAGAAAATTTGTTATCAGAAAGACAATATAATTCAATTTCAACACTTGGAAGAGGGATGGGCCCTTTGAGAAAGTTCGAAGTAAAATCTACGTCTGCAAACGGAACCACATCAAATAAAGAGGGTATCTGCCCGTTTATCTGATTATGGGACATGTTTAACAAAGATAGGTTAAAGGACGTGTCCCAAAACCATATGGGTATGGAGTCAGAAATGCTGGCATTTGAGACATCAAGATAGTTGACCTCTTTCTGAGTTTTAAGCCAATGTGGAAACAAAGGACCTACCTGACACGAGCCCACGTCTAAGAATATTAATTGGAACGGAGGGATCCAATCATAGCTGAAATTTAAGGTGAAGGAATTGGAAGAAAGATGCATGCGCTTCAGTTTACTCAGCTTCAAGAAATGGGCTTCAGAGATGATTCCAGTCAGATGATTGAAAGAGACATCAAAGTTGATCAGCTCCGAAAGTTGACCAAAACTCTCTGGAAGAGTCCCGTTTAGCTTGTTTCCTGCAAGACCTATATCCGTTAACTGTTTCAGTCCACCTAAAGAATCTAGAATTGGACCATCAAGCTGGTTGTAATCCAATCCCAATTCTTTAAGATTTTCCAACTGACCTATCCATTCGGGCAGTCTACCAACTAATTTGTTGTTGCTCAAGTCTATCTTCTGCAGATACGGTAACGGGATATTTGATATGCAACTTTTGACCCCTTCTAGGAACTCAGGTAAAGTCCCTGTCATGTTGTTTCCGGATATGTCCAAAAGCCTCAAGTTGCAAAGCTTTCCAATAGAACCTGGAATTCCACCTTCAATCATGTTATCAGATAGACTCAATGATCTGAGAGATGTCATGTTTCCAATAGCAGCCGGAAGCCTACCATGCAACTTATTTGAACCAAAATTAATAACCTCAATTTTTGGCCAGCTTCCTCTAAACAACTGTGTGCAACTAGCAGTGAGATTGTCATTCATGGCAAAACTCACGTACCGCAAATTAGGCAGTTCACCTAGACTAAGTGGAATTCTACCATACAACCCACAACTATCTAAATTTAAGAAAGAAACAGCCGTGTAGTTGAAGAACCAGTCAGGAAACTTGGAGTTGAAGTTATTATTAGAGAGGTCTAGTTCTGAAAGAAATGGAAGATCAACCCGAGAAAGACTAGTAAGTCCACAATTTGAAAGATGAAGTACTTCTAGCGAAGTAAGATTGTTCAATACTAGAAATAACTCAGAACCCACAATCGAAAGGTCAATGTTATCGAGCTTGAGATGTTTTAAATAACTGAGCTTGGTCAACCATTCAAGATTGTTGACGGTTAAACTACCAAACTCGGTTGAAACATCAAGGTACCGAAAGTGAGACAAGTTTCCTATATTAGGAGGAATTTGACCACTAAATCCAGCTTTCGAAAGGTTCAGATATCTAAGATTTCTTAATGAACCAATGAATTCAGGGATCTCTATATCTAGGAAAGTGTTGTAGCTCAAGTCAAAGTAAGTCAAGTACTTGAGTTTGAGCAAAGAAGGACTAATCTCACCACTCAGGTTCCACAAACCATGCCTGCCAGGCTCCTCACCATACCTCAAAGGATACGGATTATGCAGATCAATACTAGTAACAACTCCCGTGGAATTGTTACAGTCAATACCATGCCACTGACAACACTTGTTTCCTTTCCATGACGAGAGGCGGTTTTCAGGATCGATAAGGCCCTCCTTGAAGCTGATTAAGGCTTCTAGTTCCGATTGAGAACACTTTGCCACATCTGAGATTACCGACTTTAGGCACACTAGATATGAGAAAAGCAGTAGAACGGGTATAAATGTACGTTTAGGCATTTTTTTGTGACTTATGTGAAGAACTGAAGATAAGCACTATCTAACAAGCTGTTTATAAGTGAATCCTACTTAACTTTACCTTCAAGTATATGATTTGGAAAGTTACTAAGTGAATCCCTTTTAATAATCAGCAGTTGTTTTCAAATGTTCTTTTAATATGTGATCTTTGATTAGATTAATGAGAGTTGAACTGGCCACCTACAGAATTTATGCTCCCCCCGTTGAAAAGTATGAAATATTTTCTATACTTTTCGATCGATGACAAAAAGTCTTCTAGCAGTACACTAAGAAATGATCAAAAAAGTTAATCAAATGTCATGATTGTGGAATATTTTGGAATAAGAAATACTATAAAAGTCCATGTCTATTTCAAATTTGAAAGCTACATCATTCTTATTTTTTAAAACCAAAAGTCTACTCGTTATAAGGTCTCATTCCTTTTCCAGATTTACTCATGGTTTTTATAAGTTATAGAGTACGTACTGCAAGTCACTAAGGACTTGTTAATGAAACATTACACAACGAGTCAGGACGACCACTAGCTAGGATTAATGTTTCATATCCACAAACCGTATAAGAAAGACATATTAAGGCTTATCAAACAATATAAAGTTATTGCTTGGTCTAGTTATCATGAGAACATCGTCAAAGTTTATTATACTTGCCTTATGGCTTATTAACAAGGCCGGGCAATAATGATGCATCTTGTTTAACAAAATTTCATGTCGTTAAGAATCAGGCGTACGTACGGACTGAAGCAATTATACTTAAAACTGATCCCCGCAATATATCTGGTTACCATATATAGCACATGGTAACTAACACATATATATAGATCTACAATGTACAATGTTCTTATGTACGTAGAAGCTGAAAAAAATAAAATATAGGGGGAATTTCATATATCCCCTTCCAAACCTTCTAAATTTCATATATACCCAACCCAAAATCTAAATATCATATATCCCCTTCCAAACTTTCTAAATTTCATATATACCCAACCCAAAACCTAAATATCATATATCCCCTCCCTTAAACTTTTAAATATCATATTTACCCATACTAATTAATTTTAACAATTTTTTAGAAAAATTATTTTTTTTTTGAAAATTTTTTTTTGGAAATTGTTTTTTTTTTTTTTTTTTTTTTTTTCTGAAATTGATTTTTTTTCCAAATTAATTCTTTTAGGAAAATTATTTTTTTTTTCGGAAATCAATTTTTTTTTTAGAATTTCAAAAAAAAAATTCTGAAAAAATTAATTTCGGAAAAAAAAATCAATTTCGGAAAAATTAATTTAGTTTTTTTCCGAAATTGATTTTTTTTTTCCAAATTAATTGTTTTAGGATTTTTTTTTTCGGAAATCAATTTTTTTTTGAAATTGTAAAAAAATTAAATTATTTTTTTTTTCGAAATTAAATTTTTTTCAGAATTTATTTTCGAAATTAATTTTTTTTTTTCGAAATTAAATTTTTTTTTTCCGAAATAAATTTTTTCAGAATTTTTTTTTGAAATTCTAAACAAAAATAGATTTCCGAAAAAAAAATTTCCTAAAAAAATTAATTTCGAAAAAAAAAATCAATTTCGGAAAAAAAATCAATTTCCAAAAAAAAATTTCAAAAAAAAATAATTTTTCTAAAAAATTGTTAAAATTAATTAGTATGGGTAAATATGATATTTAAAAGTTTAAGGGAGGGGATATATGATATTTAGGTTTTGGGTTGGGTATATATGAAATTTAGAAAGTTTGGAAGGGGATATATGATATTTAGATTTTGGGTTGGGTATATATGAAATTTAGAAGGTTTGGAAGGGGATATATGAAATTCCCCCTAAAATATAAAATCAGAGAAAAGTTCAATTGATTACCCTTATTTTGGTGTTTACTAAGGGACAAATCCCCACCATACATCTATTTTAATCTAATGGTGTAGATTAATCTAAGATTTAATTTTTTAAACCTAATTTTTCCCCTAATTTTTCCCCAACTATATAAAGTTTTTTTTTTTTTTTTTTTTTTTTTTTTTTTTTTTCCCCCAACTGCTTCCCGCCATAAATCAGTTACGTTTTCCCTCCACCGCAACACCACCGTTACTCCACCACAACACCACCGTTACTCCACTGCAACACCACTGTTACTCCACCGCAACACCACCGCACTCCACCGCGACTCCACCGCAACACCACCGCACTCCACCGCAACACTTCGTGTGTGTTTTCCTTTGCACTCATTCATTCCCTCCAAAAATTAGTTATCGCGATCCGATCACCACCACCATCACCACTCCGATCACCATCACTGTTCCGATCATTACCATCACTGTTCCGATTTGATTGATATTGTTGCGGTTGATAATGTTGAATCGGTTGATAATTATGTGAATCAAGCTGTTAACATTTCTTCTTATCAAGTTGCACACCAAGTGTTTCATGAAATGTGTGAGTAAAAAATGTTTTGATAATCTTGTTAGCTCTTGTAATTTTGCTTATTAATTAAGTTGTTAGTTGAATTTATGTTTTTAACTGCATTTGAATGTTGTTTTTGTGTCTAATTGTTGTTTTGAATCTGCTCTGTAGCATACGTGTAGTATCACCAGTGATATTTGAAGTTGATGATTATAAGCTGGTTTTGTTAGTCTATTTATTTATAAGTTGTTTATGTTAAGATGTTTAATTTGCGTATATAATATTTTTGACATTTTGATGAGGATGAAAATATAAGTTTGCGGGGATAAGCTGTGAGTATAAGTTACTGATAAGTTGTTAATTATAGTGCAATATTGCTTATTATTTAAGTTGCGAGTATAAGTTACTGATTAGTTGTTCATTATAGTATAAGTTACTAAAATTTCCGCTTGCATTGTGTCCTTCTCTGGTTACGCAGGAATGGAAAATCGTGGCATGGGGTAATGGTTGCACTGTAGGAACCCTGCATGAGCTTGCCTTGGATGCACTCATGGCTCATAGTAGAGATATACATCCTTTTTCTTTTATTAAAGTATACATTTTAATGAGATATGGATATCCAGTTGATACCTTATCCCAAACTGTAGATTAAGCATGAGCTCGTAATTCTTATGGCCTTTGTATATCATGGTCCCTTGCGTATCTACTGGTTGTAAGTCAGTTCCCAACCCAAAAAACTTTCCATTTTCAACCCATTGGTAGAGTACTAACTATAACCTTGATATCACAGGTGTGTCAGCTTTCTTTTATTTGTTGAATCTGTTGTGGTGATGGAGGATCTTATGAATTATGATATCATAGGTGATATCATAGGCGATATCAAAGGTGTTTGATCTTCTTCAATTTGTTTGTGGAGATGTTGGGCTTTTTTGAACCACAACTGCAGTTGTTGTTGATTCTTTTGTTTGATGGAGCCGTTTTTTTTGCAAATTGCAATCACAAATAGTTTGGTGATATCGTCTCTTTTTATGCCACATACAAAACAAACAAGTATGTTTTTTAACTTGTAATATCTCTTGTTATATTTCATTGTTTTTGTACATTTTGTGTATATTATCACCTGAGATATTTCTCTTTCCAGGTACACGATAGTTTTTGTGCCTTTTACTGCAATTGACATTCACAGGAGATGTGTTAATATTGGTTCTGGTCTGCTTAAGAACGAAACTACTGAATTTTATGTATGGTTACTCCAAGCATTCAAGAAAGCTTTTGTGTGTTATTCGAATATCATTGTAACTGGTCAAGATGGTGCTATGCGAAAAACAATTGCAGCTGAGCTTCCTGGTTCCAAGCTCGGCTTTGCATGTGGCATATCATGTAAAAGCTTTCAAATAATGTAAAAGTTTCTTTATTAATTAGACTGTCATAAAGGGTTTTGGCTATAAAATAGCTACGTACTTTTCGGAATGTCCCGTTTTGGTACGCGTACTATTTTTCGTTCCATTTAATGTAGCGTACTTTCACTTTTTGTACCATTTTGCACACACAAACTTGTTTTACCGGAACTCATACTAACTTTGCCCCATTTACATGACACGTTGGATTTCCACTTACTACTAAATCACTTATTTATGGTTTTCTTCCCCAAATCAAACCCAGAAGTAGAAAAAAAAACCCTAATCGATCTTCATCATCATCAATCATGACAAAGTAATTCAATTAGAGTTCATCATCAATCAATCCGTAATCAATGGCTTCTTCATCATCTTCTAATCATAGCCGTCGTCGTCCTCCACCCACATTTTGCGAATGTGCTGAACCAGTGATTCAACAAACATAAAAAACAATTGATTTTCCATTAAGAAGGTTTCTTGGGTGTGTTAATTTCTATAAGGGTGCAAAATGTAGGACCTTTTACTGGATTGATGATGACTTGCCAAGTGAGTACTACAAAAAAGAGGTTTTCAAGCTCATTCAGAAGGACAAACAACAAGAAAAAAAGATGAATGCTGTTTATGGAAGGATAAGAGACCTTGAAAAGGAGTTTGACTTTCAAAAGTCAACTATGGAGAAGCATGTGTTGGAGCTGCAAAAGGAATTGAAAGAAAGCAATGCAACTGTAATGTTTTATAGGAAGATTGTAGGTTTCATGTGTGTCATTGTATGTTTGATTATGTTTGTAATGTTTTGAGGTGTTTAGGAGCACTTTGGTGTAGTATGTAATGTCATTGCAGTGTTTTGTTGAATGGTAAATTTTTTTTGTTATACTGCAGTATCTAAGACAGTACCTTGATGTAGTTTCTTACAATGCATTGGTTTATATGTTACAATGCAGGACCTTGGACGGTTGGACCACATGTAATAGTTAAACAAACACAATCCGACAAAGTGAATAAACCACAAGGAATCTTGGACCATTTCATTACATTACAAACCAAAATCAGTGGACATAAAGTCACACTTTCCAAGACAGTTTGAGTGGTAGACATTGTTTAGTGGTAGGCATAAAGTTGCACTACCAATACCATGTTCAAAGATCCTACATTACCCAAAGTTTGACTACTTAAGACATACTAGTTATACACATATTCATGCTACCTAAACAACTACTTTTCTGCAAGTACATCTTCAACATCCCAAGCTTTATCAGCACTTGATCCTGCACCATCTGGGCCAAATTTGAATGGTTTGCCTCTTTTTGCAATTCTTTCAGATTTGCACCTTCTTTTCAAAGATGCAGTCTTGAACAAACCTGCATCAATTGCTTCTTGAATCTCATCAGCAGCAGTCTTGTTTGTCCTACTTTGTTGGGTAGGAACTTGAGTGTCTTGTGAATCCTCAATAGGATCTTCAGTCACTGATTGTTCAACTTGGTCCTGCAACAAGCAAATCTATTAGACCATCAGCCTGCAAAACACAACAATAGATTTCAATACCAAAAATGTTACCTCATTCATGAAATCTGTATCACCATAAGATGTTGGATCATGCTGGTATGCTTCATTTTGGCCTGCATCATGCTGGCCTGCATCAGTCTGGCCTGCACTGGATCCTTCACCCTTCTGGCCTAGAACATCACTTGGGAAGACAAATGTAGAACCAACCTTCTTTCTACCTGGTTTCCTTTTTTCCTTCACTGGTTTAGGTTGTTGTTCTTTCTTACAAGTCTTCTTGTTATGTCCCTTTTCCCAACAAACTGTACAAGTCATCATTTTTCCACTCTTGGTAACTTCATTAACCCTCTCTGTCACAGTCTCAAATCTTCACATATACAAGCTAAAAACCATTCCCAGTTATCATTGTTTTCAATATTGACCACAACCCAAGCTTAGGGAAACATTTGGTTGTTCCCATCTCTACCCATGGCAGTCAATAGCTCACCCCTGCATGTTCCTCTCAAAAAGCATCCATCAAGTCCTATAACTTTTCTACATCCTGCACTCCATCCTTCTTTCATTGCCTGAAAACAGACATAAAATCTTTTGAAGTGTATCTTACCACCATCCTTCTCCTCTACATGCAAATGGACTGAAGACCCAGGGTTGGTGTCTAGTATTTGCTTCCTATAATCCCATAGTATACTATAATGCTCAATGAGACCACCCTCATGATCAAATAATGCCCTCTGCTTAGCTCTTTTACACTGACCAACACTCACATTGATCAAGTACTTCTTTTTTATTTCATCTCTAATGCTCCTATAGCTAATAGTTGGATCTTGAATTATTTTATAAGCAAACTGCTTTGCAATCCACTTAAATGTTACTAATGAACCTAAATCAAAGTTCCTACAGCAAGTGTGGTGTGGAATGAGTATCTTAATATGAAATGAGCTTTCACCTTGCATCCAGGATGCCCATAGCTTAAATGTGCATCCACTACCTGTGTCAGTCTTCTTTTTAGTAGCCTTCACACCCTTACCTTTGCCTTTCTTTGAAGGTGAAGCAGCCTTCACACTCTTACCTTTGCCTTTCTTTGAAGGTGAAGCAGCCTTGACACCCTTCTTTCCTTTCTTACCTCCACTCCTACCCTCTTCAAGATCCCTTCCACACAAAACAAACAAAGTCCTATAGTCATTCCTTTTAAACCACAGCTGATATCCATTAGCAACTCCATAATTTGCCAAACATTCTTTCAGCTGTTCTGGGTGTTCAAACCTCAAACCAACAGTTGGTTTCATTTCATTCCAAGGAAGACTGGGATCAAATTGTGGATAAATTACACCAGGAGTGATTTTATATTTTGTGTCAACATTTTCATCATCCATATCAATCTCCTTATCACTACCTTCACTAAAATCAACATGAGTAGTATTGTCATCATGATCACTTATAAAATTACCACTGCATAGTTTATTTAGAAATGGGTCCTTAATGGTCCTATATGGTATCTCAACATCATCTTCTCCTACATAATCATTCCCTTCCCCATACCCTGTTAAGTCTTCCATCTCTTCTCCTACATCATCTGTTTGTTCCCCATCAAACCCTAGCTCAGTTTGTACCCAATGGGATAAATCATACCCATAATGTTCCAAATACAGATCAATAACATTTTTATTCTTAACAGCTAGTGCTATAAAGTCTGCCAAGTCTACATCATTCTTAAGTTCCTTCAAACCATTACTAAGCTCTTTACCAGGAATATGATAATACATACCTTTAACGGGGAACTGACAACATCCTTTGAGAGTCTTGGACAAGCGAATAACTGTCATCCCAATGAAATCGATATTTGGAATCGTTGAAACATCTCCTTCTACATACTTGAGTGGTGATGGTGTAAATGTACCATCATGGTGAAAATGGACGGTTAATCGCATTTTGATTTGGTTAATTATGAATTTTGAATCATATGTAAATTAGGGTTCGTTTGATTTAGAAAAGGGGGAAAACGTATTTTGGGAGTTTTTTTATAAGAAAAGAGGGAATAGGTGAATGTATATATGTTTAAAATGCCACGTAAGCTTTTTAGCCGGTAAAAAAAAAGTTTACCCGGTTGCAGGTAATATTGTGTGCAAAACGGAACAAAGAATGAAAGTACGCTACATTAAATGGAACGAAAAATAGTACACGTACCAAAACGGGACATTCCGAAAAGTACGTAGCTATTTTACAGCCAAAACCCCTGTCATAAATTAGAAGTTATGTATCACTTGTGATATTTTCATTTCTCTGTATAATTATGTTGTTTTGTATCAATAAAATGTGCTTTATCACTTGTGATAAAGCATGAAAATGTTTACATCATTTATGAGTTTACTTGTTTTTACTTGTTTCTGACATGTATCACTTGTGATATTATTCTTTAATTGATATATATGTTGACCTTCTTTTTGCCGAATCGTTATGTTACTCAAAAGCATTGCTTAATTAATCCTATTCTTGTTTGATTTTGAGAATATGTCAAGTTTTTATTTTCATAGTTTTCTTCATGAAGTCAACGGTATTTTTAACTGACTTTTCATTAGTATCACTTGTGATACTCTAATAAAATTACCAAAAGAATGTTATATTCAGATAAACCAAAAGCATTGTTTACAACTGAATAGAAATTACCATTGTTTACAATTTAAGTAGCAAAAGAAAATTACTAATTGATGCTTTTGTCTTTTTATTTTCTAAAACTTTATTATTGCCAGCTTTATGAGCATCCCCTCCTTTTGTCTTCTTTCCCACTTCATTCTTTTTTTGCAGCCTCTTCTTCTTCATTCCTTTTCTTCTTTTTCAACAACCATCTTTGCTTTCTTATATGCAGTCTCTATTGTCGGTTCAACAGTTACTGTTGGTGGTGTTGGTGGTTGTAGATCCTGTTATATCACAGGTGATATTACAGATGTTTCTTCAGTATTTGTTGGTGGTGTTTCTGTTTCTATTTTTGTTCTTGGTGTGTTTTCTAAGCTTAAACGTCTAGCAGCGGATTTTGTTAATTTGCTTGGTATTGTTAGTGTAGTTGGTGATGATGTTGTTTCTTTGTTCACTTCTTCAACCCCTGCTTTTTTGCTTCTTTTATTCTTGATAGTTCTGAGTTTTATATTCAAATCTGCATAAAATATATACCATGTTAGTGTATGAATAGTTCATTGTTTTTTAATATCATACGTGATATATAAACTGAATAAGTATACATCATCAAATATCACAGGTGATTACTACCAACAAGCAATCATTACAACTATTGTATCACATGTGATATACTACCAATAAGCAATCATTACAACTGTTGTATCACAGGTGATATACTACAAATAAGCAATCGTTGCAACTGTTGAATCACAGGTGATATACCACCAATAAGCAATCGTTGTAATTGTTGTATCACAGGTGATATACTACCAATAAGCAATCATTGCAACTGCTGTATCACAGGTGATATACTACCAACTAATACTAGAGTCAAATACCGCTATTAAACATATCGAAGCATGCCCAATCTATCCATTATGCACATATATCTACCACAAATCTAATAAAAGCATGTTACAGTCACAATATTTATTTTAGCCTGTTAAGTCTCTCATATTATAGCAATAATTATCTAACTTTCACAACAATCCCTCAATAAACTACTAAAATCTACAAAACCAACAAAGTGTTCATACTATAGAATAAATATCCGTATTTTTAGGGATACCATTATAACATTCTACTGCAAGTATACATACACATTTTACTAAATGTGTATGTAGCACAGGTGATATAACACATAAGCTAAATGTTAAATCAAGTACGCCGCATACATTCACGCTATTATCACAGTTAATTCTTCTAAAGGAGACATGCTTATATGTTACAATATACCTTTACTTTTATCAATCTCTGGAGATAGAGTCAAAAATTTGCTTGATGACACAACTGCATTTACAATTTTGTTTAGATAGTAACAAAATGTCTGCAATTTTTATGTGTAAAGCTTTATTAACATAAACTAATTGTTTAAAGCTTCTATCGTGTCCAGATGCTCATAAATATCATTTTCTACATTGTTTTCAAAAGCAAAAATTTAATATCTAATGTATTTTTTTTCAAAAGCAAAATAAAAATATACTAAAAATCACATCAGATATACTAGCAATATAGTTATTATCACTACAAGTGCTCATTATCACAACTGATATACTACCAATAATCGAAGAAAACCACTTCAACTGTTCATCATCACAGATGTTATACTACCAAAAATTGAAAAAAATAACTACAACTATTTTATCACAGGTGATATACTACCAAAAACTGAAGAAAATCACAACATTCATCACAGGTGATATACCACCAAAAATCGAAGAAAACCACTACTACTGTTCATCATCACAGATGTTATACTACCAAAAATCGAATAAAATAACTACAACTGTTTTATCACATGTGATATACTACCAAAATCTGAAGAAAATCACAACATTCATCAAATTATTATATCAATCCTTCAATAAACATATAAAATCAACAAAAACTATAAAATCTTAATAAATATCTTATAAAACTCAAATAAGTACATCATCATCACATGCATCACAGTATAACATCAAAAATTAACAAAAAATACACAAAAATCTTCATAAGTATCAATAACATTCATAAATAAGTACAAAATTACTAGAGATACTAATAAAACAACTAAATAATTAGTCGGAAGCATCGTACATTCATCTCGAGACTCAGTAAGTTCATTTTAAAACCGTTTTTTTTTGTAGATCTGCTTGTGCACTCGATGATCCTTCCACTTTTATGTTTTTTTTTTTTTCTTTTTTTTATTATTTTTTTTAACGGTTAAAAAGCGGTTTGTTTTGAATTTTTATGGTAGTTTTTTTATTTTGGTTAGAGAGAGAAAGTGAGATTTGTTGATAGTGAATTTGTGGAAAGTGAGAGGTCTGGGGGTGGGGTTGGGTGGGGTAAGTTTGCTGAATTGGCAAAAGTGGTCCCTCCGTGTTTTTTATTATTAAATTTTGTCACTTTGATCCGACGGTCAGATCTTGTCCCTTGGTAAGCAAGGTTTTTTGGGTTTCTAAAATAAAGCGACTCATAAAAGCAAGCTGTCTTTGGTGATAAAGAATTACAATCCTTACACAATATACAAGGAGAAAAAAAAAAGGAAAAAATTAGAGTCAACGTCTTTTCTGTTTATTATATGAGAAAAGAAAAAAATTAGAGTCGAATAAAATGTCCACACCAATCTGTTACGAGTTATGACCTTATACAATAATACGACCTCATATAATATTCTATGGCTTCATGATTAGCTATGTTATATGCCAAATATATACGCATCCAATGCTTCCCTTGCGTAAATCGGGACAAAGGGATTACCGGATTTAGTCATAGACACACATACTTTACATGAATAGCTAGGGGTACTTCGAGATGTTTAGTAAAGGAAGAAGATATGTCAAACGATCAAAAAACGAAAAAGAAATAGGTCAAAGAAGGAAGAACTTACGACACGCGCAATTTTTTACACATAAAGTTAATATTTGGAGCATGAAAAAATAATAATAATAACAATAATATAGTTATCGGTACTAAATTTTTCTTTATGCACAGTGAAGTCTCCCCACATCTTCCCACACGCATTTGCGTGTGTTGTATATGTTTATTGTCTTGCATCTTCCTACAACACCACTACGAAATGCAGCATTCCCATTACCTTTCTTTCGGTACTACCAGTGGCGGTAGGATTAGGATAAAGATGATGAGGTGAATTTTATTAAAACTAATGAAGACTTGGGCCATGTGCATTTATGAACAAATATGTATATTTTCCGTAATTGTATACTACGCAAAAAAAAATTTATGCGGTTCACGTGTACCTTTGGAAACTCCCTTCATTGAGTCCTTGCGTAATCCCCTTCCCGTAACCTGCTCCCTTCACTCTTAAAAAAAAGAAAAAAAAGAAAAGAAGATTGCATATATCTTAACATGCAATGCCTTCTAAGCTCAATATGAGCCCACTTTTGAGGCTTTGGGCCAACTCTAGTAGTCTAGTATAACTTAACTAGATTTTCATAATCGTTTCGTGGACGGATAGTTTTCATGACAGAACCGATTATTTAATGAACGACATGTGTTTCTTATATCAATATAAAGCATCAAACACAAACTAAATAACAATATCACTTCCGATTGCTTATTAGATAAAGACATTAAAAATGTGTCATAACGCTCTATTGTTAAAAGCTAACCTAATTGTCTTCTAATTAACATGAAATAAAACAAATTAAAAACATATAGATTAAAAATGATATATTAAAAACTTATTGTCATATTAATGAATTCATGCATTATATAAATCTAATCACATTATGTATATCCATATTAAGTATCGGTGCAAATTGTAAGTTGCAACCTTTTAAAACCTATTACACTTCCTACGTGCTTTTACATAAATAATGAACTTTTTAAGTATGTGAAAAAAAATTATTATTTATAACCGTATTAATCGTGACGAAAAAACAAACATAATGAATATAACTTTGCATCTTAAAAATATTGGTAACGGTTGCTCAACGACCATATGGTTTGATGGTTCGATTGGTGAGATAAATCTACAAACTAAATTTTCACGTCTGTTTGCTTTGGCAGTTCAAACACAGTGTAATATTAATGATATTTTGTCGAGCCTAATAGATGGACCCAGGCTTGGCGCAAACCCATAAGGGATAGGAGATGGCTCTTTTTAATGACTTGCTAAAGTTGAGAAATGATTATTGTTGATACATAATCTGGCGCGGGTCGATTCAACGACTCTCCTTGGGCCGTTAGTCGTCTTCTCGAGCCCTGTTAGACCTGTTCAACAAAGAGAACCCGTTAGGAGTGGACCCGAGGCCGTAGCCCCGGGATCCACCTCCGACGGTCAAGTTAGTATCGGTGCGATATAGGTTGATTAGGGTTAGGTTTAGAGTAACCTGTTATGTTGTCTCGTTTTATGTATCCTCTATCCATGTATTTATAGGGCATGGATTAGGGTTTAGGTGTAGAGTGGGCCGCTGTCTGCCGGACCTGGCCCACTTGTCGTGGGTCAGTCCAGACCATACGTCTGCAAGCCCCCCAAGTTTAGTGTGACATAGTGCGTGGCTATGTTATGCTAGACTTAAGTCCTGTTCGTGGCCGCGTAGGCCCAACCAACTATGATGGCGTGACCATAACGCACAGCCCAAATGCGACAGTGCGCACTGGGTCTGTGGTGCAGTGGGTACTGACCGTGTTGGCGCGAATTTGTAGGCGCGTCCTTGTAGGCGCGACCTGAGTAACATTGACATTGCGATTGTGATTGTCTCACAATGGTGAAGGTGGATTCCGTATGCTGCATCCTGGGTAAGGGCGTGCCTTTGTACCAGTAGCGGTGCAACATGATGCGACAGAAGACGTGCTTCTGTGGCAGAAGTGCGCGCTGTGCGCGACAAAGATGTGCGCTGTGCGCAGACAAGGTGCGAACATTACATCCGTCTTTACAACCAACAGAGGTGCGTGTTGTGCGCATGCCTCTTTCGTACGACCTGCTTCCAAATATACCTGCGTGATGCGTACTCACACAGTGCGTATCCTGGTAGCCCCCCAAGTTTGATGGTGCTACTCGTGTAGGAGCATTAAACTTAGTTATTCAAATCCTAAAAAAAAAAAACTCAATGCAAATATTAGAAGTATATGCTGCGCATCGCAACATATAAAAGATAATGAAATAAAAAATTAGCGCATAGCATATATATAGCACGTAGCATGTAAAATTAACACATAAGAGAAGTAGTAGTGCGGATTACACCTATCGTGAGGTTTTACAAACTACATAAGAAAAGTAGCACGTAGCTAATCTACGAACGCAGTGCGCTCATGATCGTTTTCTTTTTTATTATAATAAAAACAATGGCGCGAATGGATGTACCATGACCGCGACTAGTAGTTTCAATCGCACGTACAGACGCAGATGGATGCATCGTGACCGCATAGACTCTAGCGTTTGTGGATGATCGCAGATGACCACGGCTTTCGTCCAGTGCGCGCATGGCGATTGACTAGCATCGTGGTGCCTGTACGTGACAGTGCGCTTATGACGCCAGTCTGCGAAGATCTCTATACGCACGGCCTAACGCGGGTAGATTTATCGTGACTGCGCTGTTCGCGGCTAAAAGATAAAGTAGGTCCGATCGTGCGGACTTAATGCATTATAGGTAAAATCGTGTTTACCAAATTAAAAGATTTACATAAAATCTTCTCCGATTTAAAAGAAACATGCAATAGGGTGTACGTGACACTAGCATAAAAACAACAAATCGATACAGTAGCATAAAACATCTTGTCGATTTATATTATAATTAAATTCTACCACTGACGTCGCATGACAACTTTTTGACTAATCCAATCGAATGTACGATAATAAAGAATATACCTTCCATGAATAAGCTTGGTAGACTGAGAAGACGTCCCAATCTAGTACGAAGTTATTTAATAAATTCACTTTTACCTCATCTCCAAGATGACACAGCGGCAGCAATACCTAGGAATTAAATAATCTCCAACCCATAATAAAATATTCGACCAATTAAATAATAATAGTCGACCTATTAAATTATAACGAGCACATTAATGGTCGTATAGAACTTGTCGTTCATGGCTGCGTAGAACTCGTGGTTCATGGCCGCGTAGAACTCGTGGTCCCACGGATGGCGCCAACTTGTTGATACATAATCTGGCGCGGACTGATTAGACGACTCTCCTTGGGCCGTTCGTCGTCTTCTCGAGCCCTGAGTAGACCTGTTCAACAAAGAGAACCTTTTAGGAGTGGACCCGAGGCCGTAGCCCCGGGATCCACCTCCGACGGTCAAGTTAGTATTGGTGCGATATAGGTTGATTAGGGTTAGGTTTAGAGTAACCTGTTGAAGATCCCCCTGATGTTGTCTCGTTGTATCCTCCATCCATGTATTTATAGGGCATGGATTAGGGTTTAGGCGTAGAGTGGGCCGCTGTCTGCCGGACCTGGCCCACTTGTCGTGGGTCAGTCCAGACCATACGTCTACAATTATGACCCTTGTAATAAACTTGATACGTGGGATTTTCTCTAAGAGTTAGGATCAAATAAGAAGAAAATCTAAAATGAGAATGATAAGAAGAAACCACAACCACAAATTTTAGATGCACATACACAATTAGATGCATCTCTCCTTAAAAGTCTCTTTCTTATTTGAAATGTGACTAAAAATCCTTCTTATTATTTTTATTTTAGTTTTTCTTCTCACCGGATCCCTTCCCTTGTCTCTAAAACCTGATACATGGGATTGTCTCATAATCCTGATGCGTGGAGATGGCTCATTGAAACTTTCACCCTTCCCTCAGAAGTTGAAACAATTCATTGTAACCGTATCCTTCCTCTAAAGTTCAACATTAATACTTGGCGGATTTGCTTAAACTGGTTACCTACTAGATTTGTTGAAACCAATCATTATTTGTTCCCGGATTTCACCTTCTTTTAAAGGAAACGCATGAATTACACTATGGCAAAAGCTGTTATCGGTTTAGTTCGGTTTGATATGATTTTAATGATCATCATAATATTTTGTCGGCTCTAATCTCTTGGGGAGATAATATAAACTTTAGTAATGTAACTAAAATTTGCTTCGATGTGCATAATTACGGTTTGGATTCTTTGGTGATTTAAAATTTGGTTTGTTTTGACTTGAAGCCTCCAAGAGAAGATTCGCTCTTTGCAAATATCAAAGGTTTTCTTATTTATGGATTCTTAACATCCAGTGAGAAGAAAAAATAAAATGAAAATGGTGAGAATGATTTCCTGCCACATAATTCAACTTGAGAAAAGAGAAATTAAAAGGATATGCATCTATAATAGGGGTGTTCAAAAAATCCGAGAAACCGAAGAACCGAGCCGAACCGCTCAATCCGAAACCGAAAAAACCCGAAACCGAAGAAACCGAAACCGAAAAAAACCGAAACCGAAAAAACCCACTTATCACGGTTCGGTTTCGGTTTTTATTTTTTGATATCCACGGTTAACCGAACCGAACCGTGATTAATACATGAAGGTTTTTTTAACTAAATATTCAAATAATTGTACAAGTATTAATTATATTATTGCGCTAATTTTATTGTATAACGTCTTTTTCGCTCCTAATGTGAACATTTCTCAACATTTATGTGTTAAAGTTGATAAATGTAATTGGAATCTATAAAAGTCGAATAACTATTATTTTGTTAATCGATTATGTATGGATATTTGAATGCAATTATTCTAACGGGATAACTTTTATATGACTACTATCTATTAAATGTCATTTAATTTTACTAAAATGACATTTTACGTTCTAGAAAATGTTATTGTTTAAAAGGTTAAACTCGATTAAATGTCTAAAATGGTTAACCGTGACCCGAACCGCGGGTAACCGCTCATTTCGGGTACCCGCTTGTCCGGTTACCCGCCTAGTACGGTTCGGTTTCGGATAGTAAAATTAATTACCCGCCCCGCGATGGATAATTTAAATCTTCCAACTAACCGAACCGAACCGCCCCGCGAACACCCCTAATTAAAAGGATATGCATCTATAATATGTGGTTGTGTTTCCTTCTTATTTTTCTTATTTTGATCCTAACTCTTCTTAGCAGGAACCTTTAAGTAAGTTTGGATTAGTGATCCAAACACTCGTTTTGACATGTTGTAATTTCTTTTATAGCTTTTTGCTAGATTTTTTTTTATAATGAATCGCCGTTACAAACTAATTATACTTGGATGTAAAAAGTTGTACGCTATTGAAAACAGTAGTATATTGACCAAAACACTATGAGACACAACCCCACATAAATCACATTCATGATCATAATAACCTCGTATACTACATATGTTGCTCGTGCATCCATCCACATACTTCTCCCGATATATATATGCTACCGACAATGCCAAATAATATTAAAAATATAAAAAAAAAAAAAAAAAAAAAAAAAAAAAAAAAAAAAAAAAAAAAAAAAACACCGATGCCAACTTAAACTTATAAATAATTTTATATGTTAAAGAAATATAATGTAATGCACATTTATTTTCCTTTCATACAAAAATCTAAATAAATTCACTGATGACATTGATTTCTATATTTACCCAACTTAGACACCATAATGTCATATTTACCATACTCATGCAATCAAAACTTATATTTTTGGTATATATGACATTTTGATGTTTAGATTGATTATATAGAATTATCTCTTAGGGATAAATATGGGCTTATAATACAACTATACTAGGTTTATATCCTAGTAATGCATTTTAAGAGATGACGTACGTCAACTTAGTTTCATTATCTGATATATTGTACATAAAAATGTCAACTTCATTCTGTTAATCTATTTTGTGACTCCTTTTGTTAATAGCAACTTGCAAGATAATCAATAAACCAATCTCGTAAATTGACGTACATATTTCTTACCTTGATAGTTGCATACGTTAACGAGTATCCCTGCTTTGCATATTTCATCTTATATCTACAAACACAAAGGATAATCAGTTTACTTGATTATTTTTCAAAAAAGCATGTAATTCCTAATATAGAAGGTTAAAAAATTTGATGTATAGAAAATTATTTAAGCTCACCCTGAAATTTGAGAATCAACAAGCCAAGGTTGCCATGGGCTTTCAAGTGGAACATTAAGCGATGTTATCCATTGTTCAGTGCCCACATATGGAAATGTCATATCGCGATCCCCGCTGTCAATTGAATATTTTCAAGGAAAGTCACATGTAAGTTACTACTATGACCAAAAGTGCAAAAATTATAAGTTTATTAGAATGAATGGATTATTTTTTGAAGGGAAAATTCCAAATTTGCCCCGGAGGCATCCCATGACATCAAAAAATGCCCTAACCGACATTTTTACTCCTAAATGCCCAGGGCGACTGGGCAACCGGTCAACGCAACTTTTTTTTTGACCAAAATACCCCGTATTTTAATCTATTGTACATACGTTTATACTTTTTTTTTCCAAAAATAGCCCATATTTCAGAATTTTTTCCCAAAATAGCCCGTATCCCAATCATTGTTTGGTCACGTGTCGCACAAATGTTCAGTTGCCCATTTTGACAGTCGCCCAAGGGCTATTTTGGAGTATTTTTAAAAATTGGGGCATTTTTTGATGTCATGGGGATGCCTCCGGGGCAAATTTGAAATTTTCCCTTTTTTTAATATTTGTATCATTCTATCAAACAATACATGGTTATATTATAGCATCAATAAAAATGTTGGCAATGGAAACAAGTAATGATAATAATTGAAAGATTAACAGATTTCTTTTTGAAAGATGATGAGATGATGTTAATTTATAATTAAGAGTATTGGTGATAGTGTGGTATTACCTAATGATCAAAACTTGACAGTTTCTAGTAGTAAGCTGTTTGTGATGGTCCATAGTGCTGAAGATATCATATGAGTAACTTGCGCTGTCATTTTTACCCAAAGTGTAATGGATAGTTTCATTGGTTTTCTCCCATATTTCTATTGTTCCCTGCTCAAGGAAACAAAATGATGTCAAATTGTGTTTTAGACATGGTGAAATAAGGACTTTTTGTTTTATAATTATATAGCAATGCAAAGTGAACATACTAAAGCTGTTCCAAGCCTCTTAATTAATTCTAGTGTCATAAGTTAAAAACTTTCTGAGAAATGTACCTCGCGTACATGAAGAGCTTTCTGAACATCTTTATCATTTGCCCAAGAATCTAAAACTATCTGAGTTGCTGCCTGAAATTTATTCAAGTTAAGATCACATTTCCACATTTCGCAGTTATAAAAATGCATGATTTGTAAAAGAGATATCCTAAAAAAAAATTTACGATGCATTTATGACTCAAAAGGAAGAGAATTACAGGACAAGCTGGTGCCGGATTTACGTCATCACACAATGGCTCCAATACATTTGAATAGTTTATTCCGCTTGTGCACTGAAATGGAGAAGTTTTAATTTCCGTACACAAGAATTCTTATTATGGGGTCAAATTTACACATGTGTACCTCATCTACGCGCTCAAGGTCTTGTGAACACAGGGTGTTGCTCGGATCAGTGTATATGTAGTTACCACGACAAGTTTTTTTTGTAGACTGAAATAGATCACAATTCATTAGATATAAACATCCTTTCCTCGCATTGTATGTCATGAGGTGATATAACTATTTTCAGTTACCTCATAGATCTCATCTGATATGAGTGCTAGCCGGTGTTGGAACTCCAATCTTGAGTTGAAATCAATGAATCTATCGGTGAGGGGGCTGACAATTGAGTAACCCTGTGTAAGAAATGAAGATTTTGGTTGCCTTCTCAAATATATATGCTTGTATCAAACGAAACTTAATATATGGATCTTAGTTTCTAAAAAACTTTGAATTGATTAATAAATATAGAGATGAAAGCATGGCATTTATTTTCCAAACCAACTAGTTTTGTTGGTTACAGATTATTTAAAACAATTGCGCAGGAACCAACCTAATAATTTGAAGCTGTGATACAACATTTATAGACTTAGATACTTACTTTAATATTCACTCGTGGTTTATTTCCACGTTCATTGCCTGCAACATTAGAGAAACACAGTTGTCAAAATTAGACTTTCATGATCCTCAATATGTCATATTTCATCTACTTACAAGAATAAGATATTAGAAAAATCACAACAACACGTCTACATGTGTTGTTTATAGTACAACTCAAGTGCTAGAGTAGAACTTGGTGCAACGAGAACTAGTTGTACAACACCTTTCAAGGCTTTCATGAAGGAAAAAAAAGGGTTGCCATTCTCAGCTGATCATGATGATATCTTTTATTAAATCCAATCAGTCTCTCCATATACCAATTGGATGCACCAAGCTTCAAAATTCGTTGGTCAAATTTGTTTCTAATTAATATGTATATGGAATAATATTCCAAATAATATATTGGTCAAATTGTACACGTACACTATTTTGAACATTTTCCACGTCACGTTGATCCACCGATGTTGCTTAATAAAGGTTTTACTATAAAACATCAAATTAAAGATAGTGCATTGAATCCTACATCTAACTACATGGTAAAGCGAGCCACGGTGAGAGTAGTACCGGATGGGTGACCATCCGGGAAGTCCTCACTTATGGACCACAGGGTTTGTTGGTACTAGGAAATGAAGAGGAGAGCCTGTGAGCCAGTGGTTGCGCAGGTTCGAATCTGAGCCAGCCCCGGTTTTCATCCGGCTGTTACTCCAGTGAGAAACCTCGTGTCGAGGCAGTACGGTTTCCGGGGGAAAGCCGTTTAATCCCCACTGCGCCAGCGTGGACCCGGTTCAGACAACATAGTCTGGGTATGTGGTGGATGAGGGCCTGCCAATGTGGCGTGTACGACTCTAAACCAAAAATTGAAAGTCGTCTTCCCAAAAAAAAAATAAAAAAATAGAGATATGAATGATGCTCCATAGTGTTTATATTTAGAATCGTTTACCTTTGTATACCTCAAGAGTAACAACTGGTACAACAATGCCCATGTACGAAATCCCAGTTATGTATAATGGATTATTGAGAAACTTGGGGTTCTCCACGAGCCACTGTATTTGTATATGCCCATTATAAACAATCAAATAATCAATATATCATTTTTACTAAATTCTTGTATTAGACAATGAGAAGCATAGATACGATAACACACTACACGGGACTCTACTTAGCGAAAGTATTGACTAAAACAAAAGGATTATGGCTTGTCATACCTTCATTAGAAACTGATAACTAAGTAAAGATACAAGGGAATCACTACTCATAGATCCTTCATATGTTGTAGCATACGAAAACCCTACACCAGCCGGTAGATCTAGGAATATTACATTAGCCTCCTATAAAAGTTCAGAGTTATTCGTCATTGCCTCATCAAACATACAGTAGTAGACAACCATATAAAACTTTTATGGAATAAAAATTATCTACACTTCGATCAAAATTACTGGTTTCTTTTCATATAAAGTTGCGAAATTCTATGGAAAGAAATGATAAAAGAGATATTAAACCTTTGCCCATGACAGTGGCGGAGCCAGGACTAAAGTTCAGGGGTAGCGGGAAAAAAAAGTTAACCATAATTTTTTTTTAACCGTACATTTAAATAACGAGAGTGGCGCCGGCCGCCGCGTTGCGGGCGGGCCTTTTTTTTTTCCGTTGTTTTTCTTTTTTTTTGGGCGGGTAGATTTTGTAGAAATAAAGTAGAATAAGTTTCACGTAGTTTTGTTTAACATTACTTGAAGAGACTTAATAACAGGTTTTCTATAATGCATCCATTCTAATCATCAGGTGACTATTTTTTAGTAGAAAGTGGGCCGGTTTTTGTTTAGATGCATAAGTGAAAATTTATCGTTCAATATAAAACGCTACAACTCGAGTGACATCTTCTTGTGTCAGGTGTTAACAACTTGTTCAAAAGCCAATAGGTTGACATAAAAGAGGCAACATGTATTAACTTCTTAATGAGTTCAAGAATGTTTAGCAAAAGTGATACAATTACATATTCATAATACATTTGTTCAAGAGTTGGTAATAGTGCAGGATAATTGACCTGTGGCTATTATTTTGGCCGACTATTGAGGGCAGGTGGAATGGAACAGGTTGCAACGAAGTAGCAATTACATTTTGAGACCCATGAGTATCCCTTGTTTACTTGTTGAAACAATCCAAACAATATTTACAATAATTAAACAAATTACCTCTTGTGTGATCAATGTGTACAGCCGAATTGTTAATAAGTAAACAAATTACCTCTTGTGTGATCAATGTAGGCAGCCCTCGAACTCGAAAGTCCGAAGCCATAACTTCTTCATCACTCCTTTCCTTCCTTCTTCTCCCTGTACAATTACTAAATTTCAGCTTCCTTATTTTGCCCTTCAAAAGGGTCCGAAGATAGATCATTCAAATCAAATCCATTTGGAATTGAACCCGAAGGAATTGAATAAACCTAAGCAGTCTAACAATCTGAACCAGTAGAATCTGGGAATAAACCTAAGCAGTCTAACATATGAAATTGAACAAAAACATATGAAATTGAACATAACATTCTAATTCCTAATCTAATCAGAAATCACAATTACATATAAAATTGAACCAAAATTAACCCTAATACTAAGAATGAAAATTATGAAATAGACTTGATAGTTGAAATTACCTAAGGCAGGAAGCCAGGAAGGGTCCGAAGATAGCTTTTAAGGTTTTTTTTCGCTTCTGGTCTCTCGTCTCTAACTTATCTAGACTTTTTAATTTTTTATATTGATAGGTGCAATGGTGGAGATTGGAGAACAAGCTGTCATCAACAGAGATCACTTATTCCCTTGGCATGTTTAATTTGGTCAATTTGATCAATGGTGGAGAATAAGGCACTACATCAGTTTGACTATTTGAGTTTTTATTAAAAGTTGTGGTCCTTACCTAACACCAATTTTTTTTATGTTTATTTATTTATTTATTATTATTTTTTTAAACATTTAGTGGGTTTGGGCCTTAGAGTTTTTTAAAGAATGCGAAATACAAAAGAAAAAAAATTCCATTACCGGGTAAAAGTTCAGGGGTAGCGACCGCTACCCCTGAGTTACATATGCCTCCGCCCCTGGCCCATGAGTTGTGATTCAACAATAGTGAAACATTGCCCTTTGAACTATCGTCACTGATGCTTAGACCACTCACATCGGTGGAGTTAAAGTCACGTTAACATGGTTTTTTTTGTCCTTTAACGCGCGTTAATAGGCGTTAACCGTTGTGAGCTTGCCAAGTTAACGCAGCGTTAAGGGTTGCGTTATACCCTTAACGCTGCGTTAAGGGTATAAAGTGTAAAAAAAAATCACTCTCGCCCCCCCCCCCCCCCAAACGGCTACTGCATGCGCATGTGAGATCTTTCGAAAATTACAAATCTGGTCCTTGTGTTTAACGGCTAGTTTTGTAAAAAAAAAAATTCAAAACCAATTTCACTCTCCTATAAATACCCATTTCACACCACATTTTTTTTCACACTTCCACAAATCAATACACTACATCTTACACTATCTTCTTCAACCTTCCACTAAAAATTAAAAAAAAAAAAAAAAAAAAAAAAAAAAAAAAAAAAAAAAAACGTTTTTGATTCACAATGGATCTGAACGAAGCTAACAACTTTTCAAGTGACGAAGACGACATTCAGTGGATGGCATCCGTGTACGAACAAGTTGTGCATATGGAACAACAAGAAGCCGCTGGACCTTCGATTGCACGTGGGCATATCTTTCGTGAATGTGAGCTTGCTGATCAACGTTTGCGTGCCGACTATTTCGATGAAGACTGTAAGTATCCGGGACGGGTTTTTCGAAGAAGATTTCGTATGAGCCGGCGACTATTTCTACAAATAGTCGAAGGTATTCAATCTTATACCTCTGGTATTGTTCCTGATCAATTTAAGTATTTTACGGAAGCGGAAGATTGTACTGGTCGAAAAAGTATAAGTATTCTTTTGAAGTGTACATCTGTTGTACGCCAATTGGAGTACGGCACGTCACCTGATGCATTTGATGAGTATTTGCAAATGGGTGCGACTACAACATTGAAGTGTCTTGATAATTTTAACAAGTGCGTTATTGATTTGTTTATGCCAGAGTATTTAAGAAAACCAACATGGACCGACATTCAAACTATTTATGTTTGAATGTAATGTTATGTTTTAATAAATGTGTTGTTTTTAAAAAAAATGAAGTAATTTATAAGTTAGGGGTTGAATTTGAAAATTTGTGTGTAAAGTTGAGTTAAGGTGTGTTAAAGCTGAGTTATTGTTGTGTGAGTTAAAGCTGAGTTAAGTTAAAGGGTGAAAAAGCTGACGTGGCATGCCTTAAAATTTAAGGCTGAATTAACTGTTATGAGTGGCCTTAGTGGACCTGTGAACTAACATGGATTAATTAATGCTTGCCAGTTCAGTACTACAATTATTTACCGACATGTGTGCTACATCAACTTGGAGAAGAAAATACTCCGTAATACTTTAGAAAACCAAAATCAAGGACTTCGTACGTGTTCAAAGAGCATTAATTTACACAAAATTCGTCAGGGTTGTGTTAAAATAACGGGGTCTAGGACCCAAAGGGACAAAATCTGCCAAACCCTCCCTAGTGGAGGGTACTTTTTTGCAGCATTTTTTTATTTTATTTTCAACTTTTGTACTTTTTTTTTTTTTTTTTTTTTTTTTTTTGCAGTTTTTGTCTTATGCTGTTTTTTGTTTTTTGTGTCCAAGTTTTTTGTCAAGTCCAAGTGCAGATTTTTTGTCCAAGTCCAAGTGCACTTTTTTTTTGTCTAAGTGCACACAAGCAGATTGCACACAAGCAGATTGCACAAAAGCAGTTTGCACACAAGCAAGGCTCAGATTAACACGTAATCGTCATCGCCTTATAGTATGAAAATAATTAACTCACAAATATATTAGGCTCGGATATGAAGGTTGCAAAGTGATAAAAATATCACTTTGCCATCCTTTCGGTTTTTAGAAAACCATTCGTCATCGCCTTTTTTAGAAAACCATTTGTCCAAGTGCACACAAGCATTTTTTTTGTCCAAGTGCAGATTGCACACAAGCAGATTGCACCCAAGTGCACAGATCAGATTGCACACAAGCAGATTGCAACCAAAGTTACACAAGTGAAACACAAGTGAAACAGATTGCCCAAGTGCACAGATTGCACCCAAGTTACAACAAGTGCACAGGTAACACAAGTGAAACACACATGTTTCACAACTCTAATCTCAGATTCCCCAAGTACAACAAAGGCAAAAGCAGATTCTCAAACTGCAGGAACTCACAAGAGCATAGTAAAGATTCACTGCAAGTACTCACAAGAAAGTAAAGATTCACTGCAATTACTCACAAGAAAGGCTCCACAGAACCACAAGAAAGGCTCCATTATAAACAAGGCTCACAAAGAAGCAGATTGCACAAGTGAAAGCAACTCTCACCACAATCAATATCACAAACAATATTTGCTCTCAATCAATATCACAACAATAACAAACACCACAAAGAAGCAGATTGCACAAGTGAAAGCAACTCTCAATCAGTATCCACAAGGGTGGGGTTATAAAGACGGGGGCTATTTGGTTAGATTAACGGGGGCTGCAGATTGCACACAAGTGAAACACAAGCCGCAAGTAAAAGCCGCAAGTGAAACACAACAAAGATCTTAGGCTGCTGAAATGTCTAATTCACCATTTAACACACAAGAGGTAACATTAGGCTCAAATTATATATTGGTGCAACATAAGCAAGTTTATCATATTTGGCTGCAACTTCAAAGGTTGCAAAATAAAATTTTTTTTGCCTGTCCATTTGGTAATGCCACGCCAAAATCAAAACTTTTTTTTTAAATCATCATCGCCTTATCTCAGTTTTTTTTAAAACAAACTGCTTTAATCAAACTGCTCATCAAGTTTCAAAAGCAAACTGTTTAAACCAAGTTTCAAATCTACTTAAAATAACAAACTGCTTATCAAGCATATAAGCAGTTTAATATAACCAAATAGCCCCCGTCAATATAACCCACCCCATAGGGGGTCAGAGCACAACATAATCACATATCACATACCTATGAACTGTGGGGTAGGCCAGAGCAGGTATTCATACCACTCAAAGGTGGCAGATCAAGGTGTTAACCTACCCACAGCCACAGGTATTCATCACCACAGAACCACCAACATAATCACATATCACATTCAATTAGGGTTTCATAAAAATTGGGGGTTTTTAAAATTAATTAATCATTAAACCTTTCAATTAACATAGGTTAATTGACTGATTTCATGTTAATTTTAAAAACCCCCAATTTTTTTTCGAACCCTAATTAGATCTAAAAAATAATATCTAAAAAAGTATTCTGTTAACGTTTAACCACCATCACCACAGATAACCATCACCAATTTTTTAGATCTAATTAGGGTTTCGTAAAAATTAGGGTTTTTTTAAATAATCATTAAACCTTTCAATTAACATAGGTTAATTGACATATTTCATGTTAATTTTAAAAACCCTCAATTTTTTTTCGAACCCTAATTAGATCTAAAAAATAATATCTAAAAAAGTATTCTGTTAACGTTTAACCACCATCACCACAGATAACCATCACCAATTTTTTAGATCTAATTAGGGTTTCGTAAAAATTACGGTTTTTTTAAATAATCATTAAACCTTTCAATTAACATAGGTTAATTGACAGATTTCATGTTAATTTTAAAAACCCCCAAATATTTCAATTAACAAACGTTAATTGAAATATATCAATCAATTTTTGAAAAACGCCCAAATTTTTTATGAAACCCTACTTTTTCAAACCCAGAATCAGATAATCACGTAGCACTCACCATAAAATCCATCACATATCACATACCACATCACCACTCACCATAAAATCTGAGTGATTTTAGATCTAAAAACGTTTTTAGATCTAAAATAGAGAGAGAAAAAGAGAGAGCAGTGAGATAAAGAGAGAGAGAGAGAGATTAGCGTGTGTGTGTGTGTGTGTGAGAGTGATAAAGAGAGAATCACGTGTGTGTGTGTGTGTGTGTGTGAGAAAAACGCGTTTTTACAAAAAAAGTATTTAAAAGTTGTATAAAAAATGTGTAATGTATAAATGTGTAATTTATAAAAGTTATATAAAAAATGTGTAAATGTATATAAAAGTTGTATAAAATGTAAAAATGTGTAAAAGTTGTATAAAATATGTAAAAGTTGTATCATTTGTAAAAAAAATTAGTTGTAAAAAGTCGTATCATTTGTATAAAATATGTATTTTCAGGTTTTCGGTTCTCACGAGCAAATAACTGAGTGGGTGCAAAATATTGCTCGGGCGCTCGGTTTTGTAATTGTTAAAAATAGAACCAAATCAGAAGATGGTCAGATGAACGAAATCAATTATAGGTGTACAAAGGGTGGGAAGTATGAACCTCAAGGTAGTGGAAAACGGAAAACCAAAACAGTTAAAACCAATTGCCCATTCAGATTAGTTGCGAAATATCATCGAACACAAAATTATTGGATTTTGAGGGTGAAGAATGATACGCATAATCATGATATGCTAGAGTCATTGCATGGTGTGGCATATGCAATGCGATTAAAGAATGATGAGTTGGGTTTGGTCAAAGAATTGACAGATTATAACATACGACCACGTAATATACTTTCAACAATACAGGGTCGTAATCCGGATAACGTGTCTAGCGTTAGAACTGTATATAACGCACAAAATAAGTTCCGGAGAGCCAGAATAGGTGATAGAACTCCAATTCAAGTTCTTTACTCGCATTTGAGGGATTCAGGGTATACATGGTACCCGAGGGTAAATGAGCATACCAACGAGCTTGAGGAGCTTTTTTTTGTGCACCCCACGTCGTATGCTCTATGGTGTACATTCCCTGAAATCATGCTGATGGACTCCACGTACAATACCACGGAGTTTAAATTGCCGTTGTTGGAAATTGTTGGAGTAACTTCAACAAATAAAACATTTTCAATGGTGTATAGCTTTTTATGTAACGCCCCTTGACCACTTTGACCAAAAACGTGAAATTTTTTCGCAAAAAGTAACATTCCGAAACTGACCCACACTAAGGTCTAGATTGTGGAACCTAAAAGTAGATCCTGAAAGATCCACTCTAAGGTCCAGATTTATGGAACCTAAAAGTAGATCCTGGAAGATCCACACTAAGGTCCAGGACTGAAATTATACTTTAGGATTTGACGGAAAACGCTTGACTTTACTTGACATTCCGTTACTCTATTGACCCTTTATAAGAATCTACATTCATAACCAAGATGAACATTTAACTCATAACCAAGGTGACCATTTCTGGATCCACACTTAGGTCCATACTTTGGAACCTAAAGGGGGATCCTAAACTGAAAACTATGGATCCACACTCAGGTCCATGCTTTGGAACCTAAAGGGGGATCCTAAACTGAAAACTATAGATCCACACTTAGGTCCATACTTTGGAACCTAAAGGGGGATCCTAAACTGAAAACTATGGATCCACACTTAGGTCCATACTTTGGAACCTAAAGAAGGATCCTAAACTGAAAACTATGGATCCACACTTAGGTCCATACTTTGGAACCTAAAGGGGGATCCTAAACTGAAACTAAGGATCCACACTTAGGTCCATACTTTGGAACCTAAGGGTAGATCCCAGAACTGACGGGTTATGCATAAACCACTTTTGACCCACTTTCACTACATAGCCCATATACGACTTTATATTTACACCAAACTTGACCAACTTCATTAAATTAACATATCAAACGTGTTCCAACAACAATTGACCCGTTTGACTCCAAAATGGGTACAGACACACTTAAATCCAAACGCCCCTTAAACATTCACTAAAAACACTTAAAACGCATTTGACAACTCGGTAGACCACCAAACTATTTCACGACTTTGACACACTATAAACGACTCATAAAAGAGACTCTCGGGGGTACAACTTTGACTCGAACTCGGTATTCTACCTAGCTCCTATCGTTCACTACCTTCCAACCGCTTCCATATCCTTAAGCTATAATCTAAGCCAAGTTATCATCATCGCCATTAACCTACAAAACATTGACAACTAAAAGAATAAGCTTACGCTTAGTAAGTAAAACGATAATCACATACCATCATACTTCAATCAAACACATAAGCATCACATATCTCCAAACACTTACTTAGCTACTCCACTCTCTAATTCTTGCATAAACACCTACCATCAACTTACCATCACAACCAAACTCACCACTTAGATCATATTCATCCTAGCATATAAGCACATATCAAATCTCTTATCACTAACCACAAAACATACATAACACATACATGTTAGACATCTATATAATACATGCCATCATCATTTTACTTACCTTAGTCCAAGCTAAACAATACCAAGAACATCATCATCATCATAATCTTCCATCATCATCATCATCCTCTACCATAACCAAAACCTAACAACATAACAATTAATAATATAACAAGGGTTAACAAAACCCATTAAATACACTCATTTTCCCAATCATATCATCATATGATCATATCTTGATCATATGATAAAAACCCACTTTACTCATAATCTTTAACTCCATTAATATCAAGAACATAGGTACTTACTTGCATAAGATCATAGATAAGGAAGGCCATAAGCACTTAGGACTTGATCATCTTCATCTTCTCTAGATCACCATCTCACTTTTTCCCTCTCTATCTTCTCTCTAAAATCCGGTCTTCACACCTTCTCAATAATTGTGGATATCTCTAGATTATCCTAGATATAATAGTTAGGTGTAGACTTTGGCCTTTTGACATAATTAGTCCCTCAAGTTTCATTCCTTCTATTTTAACCACAACTAACTTATAACACATAATTAATCACTTGGCAACTTAGGTCCTTCTAGTTTATACATCACATTCCATATTACTACATTAGTCATACTTTAACTATTAATTTGACCATCGGGTTTGACTTCCATGTAACTTTGTTGACCAACCAATTACATCCAACCTTAGCATATTTCATCTAGGGTGGGGCCTACTCGTAACCGGGATACGGGTCTAACAATTCTACCCCCCTTATTTAGATTTCGTCCCCGAAATCTTTCGTTCTTTACTAACCAACATCTAGTCACATAACTCATCTCATTCCTAACACCTTAACCCCTAGTTTACTTAGTTCAACGATCTAAGTGATTTTGCAATTTTACGCATACTATAATATATCACATGCCCTAATCCACATTACCCCCGCTTACTTCTATACCACACAACTCTTGCTTAGATTTCACATAATACAAGACTTACTTATTATCGCCAATCATCATTCTAATCCGCCCTATTACTGCACATCATCATCTCACTCGCTTTACCCTCTACCCCCATTCTTTGACTCTTGCTACTTAAGAACTCGCACTTTTTGACTTTACATCATTACACTCGACTAATTTGTTCACATTCTTTTATCTTCATTCATCATCTTTTTGCACCACACCGCAAGGCCCATCATATCATCATTTCAATTTCTCCGTCCCATCAAGGTTCTCCTAAGTCTCAACTAAAATCCATGGTCTAATTCTAATCCTCCTATCTTAATCCTTACAATTCCTAACTAACTCTAAACTCCCGCTTTCTACTTCTCTAACCCTACTCGTGCCGTGTCGGCAACACATAGCCCACTCGTTTATAATTCCTCATTTACATGGAAAGGCGTCCCAATCGATGTAAATCAAGAAATATAAACTAGTGGTTATGTACTCCCGACATAACACCACTACTCCTAATTCCCAATTTAACTTTTATTATTTTCTCATTGTTTTTATTACATTATTTTTACTCTTCTTAGACTTGGATCCTTCACATTATCACATTCATCATGGGGATATTTTTATATGCCATGGACGTAGGCAACCCCTTGCCGGTGAAGGCAACACTTTTCATCCCGAAGGATCTTTAACATTCATCCCGAAGGATTCCTTAACATTCCTTTACTTGGTCATCCCGAGGGATACCACATTTAACATTCATCCCGAAGGATCATTACATTCACACTTTATCACCTTAACAACGGATCCAAGTCATAAGCACCACACACACATTATTACATTCGTTTATTATAGTAATTACCGCTAATCGCCTTAGCAGTAATATGATAATTTCAGAACAACGCCTTTATCTCATACACACTCCGTACATTCTTAATCTGCTTTAGTTATTTTCACATCTTTACTTTACCTCTTGTATTCTTAGCCCACATTAATCATTTTCACACTCTTAAATTTCATTTTAGTCTACTCATCTCATTTACATCTAAACTTCACACATTTTGCCAACCATAACACATGCTTTCTTTATAATGATTACAGCTAATCGCCTTAGCCGTAATATAATTATTTCAAGACAATACCTTAACCTCATACACGCCCATCTCATTATAGCTATAGTACTTAGGTAATTTCGCTCTATAACATCATTTACTCAACCCCTATGCCTTTTCTCATTTTGTAACTTTTCTAAGTTCATCATGGACTTATTATGTAATAATTTATATCATTTCTTCACCTCACACATTCAACGTTACCACACGTTCATAATTATGCTTCTAATACTTTGACTCTCCACTAACCCGTCTCTAATACCTCATTAATGATCATCACACTAAGTATAACTACTCGTAAGATCATGCTTTGGTCATCACTATCACACAAGTCACGTACTTTCATTATTAGTCACATTCCCTATAACTCACCACACAACTTATTACCTCCATTCGCCCTCGCTAAACTACCAGGGCACACAATCACATAATCATGTAATAATTACCGATACAACCCGAGGTGAACGGTAATCCTATCACTCACACGTCAAGTCTCCCACAACATATATTACCTAAGACACATCCCTAAGTCCCCATCATTATACCCATATAGCAATCACATTATTCGTTTCAAACTCAACATTCACATCCTATAGCTTACAAACTATTAGCCCGCCTATCTCAAACTTAACTTAACGCGTCTACGAGTGGTTTAAGTCTAGGCAACCTATAATGGAAACCTAATTCACTTAAACCGAAGCTCTGATACCAAGTTGTAACGCCCCTTGACCACTTTGACCAAAAACGTGAAATTTTTTCGCAAAAAGTAACATTCCGAAACTGACCCACACTAAGGTCTAGATTGTGGAACCTAAAAGTAGATCCTGAAAGATCCACTCTAAGGTCCAGATTTATGGAACCTAAAAGTAGATCCTGGAAGATCCACACTAAGGTCCAGGACTGAAATTATACTTTCGGATTTGACGGAAAACGCTTGACTTTACTTGACATTCCGTTACTCTATTGACTCTTTATAAGAATCTACATTCATAACCAAGATGAACATTTAACTCATAACCAAGGTGACCATTTCTGGATCCACACTTAGGTCCATACTTTGGAACCTAAAGGGGGATCCTAAACTGAAAACTATGGATCCACACTTAGGTCCATACTTTGGAACCTAAAGGGGGATCCTAAACTGAAAACTATGGATCCACACTTAGGTCCATACTTTGGAACCTAAAGGGGGATCCTAAACTGAAAACTATGGATCCACACTTAGGTCCATACTTTGGAACCTAAAGGGGGATCCTAAATTGAAACTAAGGATCCACACTTAGGTCCATACTTTGGAACCTAAGGGTAGATCCCAGAACTGACGGGTTATGCATAAACCACTTTTGACCCACTTTCACTACATAGCCCATATACGAATTTATATTTACACCAAACTTGACCAACTTCATTAAATTAACATATCAAACGTGTTCCAACGACAATTGACCCGTTTGACTCCAAAATGGGTACAGACACACTTAAATCCAAACGCCCCTTAAACATTCACTAAAAACACTTAAAACGCATTTGACAACTCGTTAGACCACCAAACTATTTCACGACTTTGACACACAATAAACGACTCATAAAAGAGACTCTCGGGGGTACAACTTTGACTCGAGCTCGGTATTCTACCTAGCTCCTATCGTTCACTACCTTCCAACCGCTTCCATATCCTTAAGCTATAATCCAAGCCAAGTTATCATCATCGCCATTAACCTACAAAACATTGACAACTAAAAGAATAAGCTTACGCTTAGTAAGTAAAACGATAATCACATACCATCATACTTCAATCAAACACATAAGCATCACATATCTCCAAACACTTACTTAGCTACTCCACTCTCTAATTCTTGCATAAACACCTACCATCAACTTACCATCACAACCAAACTCACCACTTAGATCATATTCATCCTAGCATATAAGCACATATCAAATCTCTTATCACTAACCACAAAACATACATAACACATACATGTTAGACATCTATATAATACATGCCATCATCATTTTACTTACCTTAGTCCAAGCTAAACAATACCAAGAACATCATCATCATCATAATCTTCCATCATCATCATCATCCTCTACCATAACCAAAACCTAACAACATAACAATTAATAATATAACAAGGGTTAACAAAACCCATTAAATACACTCATTTTCCCAATCATATCATCATATGATCATATCTTGATCATATGATAAAAACCCACTTTACTCATAATCTTTAACTCCATTAATATCAAGAACATAGGTACTTACTTGCATAAGATCATAGATAAGGAAGGCCATAAGCACTTAGGACTTGATCATCTTCATCTTCTCTAGATCACCATCTCACTTTTTCCCTCTCTATCTTCTCTCTAAAATCCGGTCTTCACACCTTCTCAATAATTGTGGATATCTCTAGATTATCCTAGATATAATAGTTAGGTGTAGACTTTGGCCTTTTGACATAATTAGTCCCTCAAGTTTCATTCCTTCTATTTTAACCAAGGTTGTCAAAATCGCGATCCTGATCGTAGGATCGTACGATCCTACGATCCTACATATAAAAAACGAGCAGGATCTTAGTAGGATCTTAATTTAATCAGGATCGGTCTAGGATCGTAGGATCGCACGCAGGATCGTAGGATCGTAAACGATCCGATCCTACTATAAGCCCATGTTTTTATCTCAAGTGGAGCAAGATCGGTGTAGGATCGTAGGATCGCACACTGGATCATAGGATCGTAAACGATCCGATTCTACTATAAGTTCATGTTTCTTATCATTTTTGCTTTTATCATCCATTTAGATTCGTTTATCATATAAAATATTATATAGAAATATAAAACGACAACCCTTATACAAAAATATATACATTTTCATAAGATCTTACGATCCCGATCCGATCCTACGATTACGATATTGTGAAGCCGAAAATGATCCTAGGTAGGATCCCGATCCTGACAACCTTGATTTTAACCACAACTAACTTATAACACATAATTAATCACTTGGCAACTTAGGTCCTTCTAGTTTATACATCACATTCCATATTAGTACATTAGTCATACTTTAACTATTAATTTGACCATCGGGTTTGACTTCCACGTAACTTTGTTGACCAACCAATTACATCCAACCTTAACATATTTCATCTAGGGTGGGGCCTACTCGTAACCGGGATACGGGTCTAACATTTTAAGCAGTGAACAAGGGCATAATTTTAGATGGGTATTGCAATGTGTGAAGCAAGTGATAGATGAAAGATTTTACCTACGCGTTATTGTCACTGACAGAGATTTAGCGTTGGTTGGGGCAATAAGAGAAGAATTTCCTAACGCTCATGGATTACTCTGTCGATGGCATATAGAGCAAAATCTGATTAAGTATTGCAAAAATAGATGCCGTGGTAGGTTAGAAGAGTATGAGCCCATTAAACACAGCTGGGATGCGATGGTTAAAGCTCCGACGTACGAAATGTACGTGCAACGTTATCACCGCCTACAACGGCGATTGGTCGACCATGCGGGTACTTAATTATTAATTCATTGTTTTTTATTATTTAATAAATAAGCACCCGGATGACCTTTAATTAATTCATTGTTTTTTTCAGACATCTCTGAGTATCTGGATAACTGGCTAAATAATTACTCACACATGTTTGTCTCGTACATTACCGACCAATATCGCTCATACGGCCAGACAACAACGTGCAGAGTTGAGGCTCACCACGCGTTGTTGAAATTATATTTGGACGGCACACAGTCCAAATTAGACAGGTTATTGATGTCGGTCGATAAAATTCTCATTTCGCAAGAAAATGCGATCAAAGAGAGTTTTAATAGAAGCATGAACGAGAAACTAAATAAATGTGATGTATCACTATTTAAAGAATTGTTTTATAAAGTTTCCAAACATGCTTTCGAACTCATGTACAAAGAACTCCACCGGCCGATCACCGCATACCAATGTAGCCATAAGTTACAGTCAGTATATGGACTACCGTGCTTTCACATCATGCAATACTACGTAATTCATAGTAAGTATATTAAATTTATAACTATCAAGTTGTTTTCCTCATTAATATCAGTAATTTATATAAGTCACTTTTAATGATTTCAGGAAAGCCCATTCCACTGGAATTAATTCCTATTTTTTGGAGAACCCTATCTGTTCCGTGGCCTGTTATCAATAGGCCACCGCATGAAGATGGCTCTTCCAGTGATGATGATGATGATGATGATGATGATGATGATGATGATGATGATGATGATGATGATGTTGATCCTTCGTTGAAAAATGACTTTCGACAATTCACGAATATTTTTAGCAAAGCATCGGAATTTGTCAAGAAAAATATGTTAAGGAAGTTTAAAGAGATATACGAGCCTGAATCTGTTTGCACACGTGAACCTGCTATTGTGAAAAATACCCGTGGATGTCCGAGCGCAAAGGACAAAAAGGGCAAGGCTACACAAGTCCCGGACTTGAATGAAGTCCCAGACTTGAATGAAGTCCCGGACTTTAATGAAGTACCAATCGTAGATCACCGAAGAAGTACAAATTCAAGATCTACAAAAGTCACGAACTTGCGGAAAGAACCTCCAAGACATAGTTCTTACACGGGTGATAGTCCACGCCACAGATTATATGTTGGAGATAATGTGAGCAATGCTTTTATTAAGCATATTCCACCGCTTTTCCGTCCATACGTAATAAGTATATATAATGTGTATGGTGATGGAAATTGTGGGTTTCGGTGCGTTGCTCACAGTCTTGCTCAAAACGAAAATAGGTGGGCCGAAGTCAGACATATGTTACTGCGAGAGTTAGCCGAGCATAGTCAAACTTACATAAGTATGTGGTCGCAAATTGACTATGACCATCTTCGCTATACAATAGACTGGTTCAATGGAGATGCACCTAGAGGTCGCTGGATGTTGATGCCAAACACGGGGCTGGTTATCGCTTCAGTGATCCACCGACCTGTTGTATTTATATCCGATCAGGGTTGGAACACATGTTTTCCGTTTTTTACCGGGCCAAGCTCATCACCAAGAACCGACCCTATTGTGATTGCCCGTGTGGGGGCTCACTTCATTGTACCGACGCTAGACCCAAATTTTCCACTTCCGCGTAACCACCCACAATGGAGGTTTTTCAGACAGCCTGTTGCAGCCGAATGGGAAACTTTATATCAACATCGACTAATGGAGTAAATAATTATACAGACAAAACATTGTAAATGATTATTGATTTATGTTGTAAATAATTATACCGACAAAACATTGTAAATAATTATTGATTTATGTTGTAAATAATTATACAGACAAAACATTGTGAATGATTACTGATTTATGTTGTAAATAACTGTTTTTATTATATCGTAAATGATTGAAAATTTATTTAAATTAATAATAACATTATTGATTGATGTTGTAAATTATTATGCAAATTCTTTGGCCAGGTGGAACGAAGAAATCCTTTCTGGTGTCGATGTGATAGAGGATTCATTATAGAACGGAAATCCGGGAAAGAAGGTAGCCAGGTACAAAAAACTATGGGTGTCGATACTTCATGTGGAAAGATGATTTTGAAAACAAGTACTTTAATCAAGCCTCATCTTCAACGCAGTGCTCAAACTGCGTTGCTAAAGATAATGAGATCAAGCTGTTGAAGACAAGAATAAAGACGCTGGAGATGGAGTTAGAATTGGCAAGGAATCCTGAGGATCACGCTTGTCAGTCGGGTGCAAGGCTCCATGATCTTTTAAATGAAATGAATAATCTTCATATGTCGTAGATGTTGTTGTTTTTAAATAATGTGTTGACGTTGTCGTTTAATTTAATAATAACAGTTGTTGTTGTAGTTATTTAATGTGGCAATATTTAACGTGCTATTATACAAACAAAATAATTATACAAAACATTATACATATACAAAACATTATTAAACACAACTATACAAAACATTTAATTTAAACACAAAAAAAAAAAAAAAAAAAAAGCTAAACGGCAAAATAGGGCAAAAGTCAAAAAAAATTAATAAATAAAAATAAATACTCCTCCCTACCCACTATAGCCCCCGTTAATCTAACCAAATAGCCCCCGTCTTTATAACCCCACCCAATTCGTCAATACAACTTTCTTGATATGTGTGTTTCATTATGGTTTTTCAATAACTAATACTCCGTATTATTTTAATCTCTTCATCTAATCTTTTCACTATCTTCTCACGTTATCACAAAAATCACGTCAACGCAAAAATGTAGTATTTGTGAAGCCTTTATTTTGGGGTTGTGTTATCCTAACACCCCCTACTATGTGGGACCTACACTATATTAGTCAAATGTACAACCCGTAAAACAGATAGTACAATAGCCTGATGCATACAATGATTGCAAACACCCCTATAGGGGTGTCAGGATAACATCAGCCTTATTTTGTACTTTTATTATTAAAAAGGTTGTGTTATCCTAATACCCTCTACTATGTGGGACCTACACTATATTAGTCAAATATACAACCCGTAAAGCAGACAGTACAACAGCCTGATGCATCCAATTATTGCAAAAACCCCTATAAGGGGTGTCAGGATAACATCAGCCTTATTAAAATATCTAAACGATAAGATGGCGTCACTCCCATGCCAAACCCACGTGAAACCTTTTTTATTTCTGCCAAAGCCAAGCCATTGACAAAGTGACAGAACTGGCTTGCGCTAAATGAATATGGCTTAATAAATTTTAAAGATCTTTATGATAATGCGTTAATATTTTATATTGAGGGATGTGTATGTGTAGAGGTGGCTAATCAAACCGGTTCCTGAACCGAAACCGGATAAAAATCCGAATTCGAATTCGGTCAACTCCGGTTCTTAGAGGATCCGGTCCGGTTCCTAGAAAATCCGAAGATTCCTATCTGGTTCCATGTTTCTGCTGCTCGAACCGGTTCAGAACCGGATATTTACGCACCGGTACGAGATCCAGTTCTTGGGAACCGGATCCAACGTTAACATTGCACTTTTCCAGGTCTGTTGAGGCAGTAGCTTATCAGTGGACGTTGGGCTATTTTTTGCCTGTTTTCTAACGGGTCTTTCTCACTTTTTGCATCATTTTAACCTCCTAATATTCCCTATAAATACCACTGTGAAGACAGTGAGCTATATATTTCATTTTCTCCTACTGCTACTTTGCTTCCTTCTTTTTTTCTACTACAAACCAAGCCAAGTGCCACTTGGGCCTTAAAGCCCACTTATCTAAGTTCTAGTTTGTACAAAAAATTTGGATACTGCATTGTTCCTTCTTTTTTTTTACTGCAAAGTGCAAACCAATTACCACGTTGACCGGTTCTTGGGATCCAGTTTGACCGGTTCCTAGGATCTGATCCGGTTCGGTTCCAAACCGGAACCGGTGCTACCGGTCCGGGTTTTTTGGGGGTCGGATCCGGAAATATCCGATCCGGTTCGGAACCGGATCCGGTTCTTTGACTTTGACTCTTATCCGGATCCGGTTCCCTTTTTTTCGGATTCGGGTTTTGGCCACCTCTATGTATGTGTGTGTGATCGAGATCAAGTGCCTCTTCAAAACCTTAAGAAAAGTGGCTTGTTTTGTTTGATAACATTTTAGGGTCGTTTAACTAGATTTCTTGCGTCTTTGTAATATAAGCGTTAATTAAAGTATATATAGTCCGCTAATATATGTAAGGCCGTGAGCCCCTAATGGCTATACAGTTGTAAGAGCATAAGGTATCATGAAGTGGTTTTGCTCTTTATTTTGGTCTACGGAGTGCCACATCACCATAACACAACCACTTCAAAATAGCCCCTCTATCATAACACAACACAACCTATTCATTTGGGTCCCACCACTACCAAAATTAAACCGTTTATATCTCTTTCATACACATTCCAATGTCCATATGGTTTGTCGTTTACTTCGTCGTCTGCACGGCGAGAGGACGGCGAGCGATGTTGGTATGGCGGCGAGGGATGGCGAGTGTGCCACGTATGCACGGCGAGCTTACTTCGTCGTCATACCGGATGCTCTAATAGCCTATAGCTATACATGTGATATGATCATTGTTGAGCGCCTTTATATTTCCTAACTTTTTATTAGTTTGCTTCTCTATTTATCTGATTGATCGTTTTCCGGAAGAAAAAAAATGCAAATTATATTGACAAACAAAAGGATATGTCACTGTATGTTATTTTAGGTTATGCACGTTGTATACAAAATAGAGATAAGGGCACTAGAAGTCGACGAATTTATGGGTGAATTTATGCTCCATACCGGCGGTAACACGACCGCCGGCATCGAATTTATGGCAAAAAATTATAGGGGACGGTATTACATAACGTTGGTGATGAATTGCATATGACCGTTTATGGAGGACCTTTTTTGTTCAAAATTTTCAAAATCTAGCCGTTTAGCTAGTTTAAAAAAAAATAAAAAAAATTCCTATTTTATTTTTCCTATATATCCTTTCAACCCCAAAACACACACAACAACTAAAACACTTCCATGAATTCAAGAAAACAAAAAAATGTTTCATCCGGGTCTAAAAGTCGAGGCCGAGGTGTTCGAAATCAAGTTGCTCCTCCACCGAGTCACCAAGGTTACTACCCTCAACCACCGACTCCCCAAGCTTACTACCCTCAACCACCTCCACCGATGCAACCAAGGGAATACGTGATCGATCAAACGACGGAGATTGACTTTGATCTGATGCTTAACTATCGAGATGCAGTTGTTCCCAAAACACAAGAACTTCCTAACGGTATTTTTTTTTTTTTTTTTTTTACATTCGGTTTATTTTTTTTTACATTCGGCTTTTTTTCCTTTTTTTTTTTTTAAGATATTCGGTTTTTTTTTTTTTTTTTTTTTTTTTTTTTTTTTTTTTTTACATTCGGTTTTATTTTGTAGATGATGACGTTCAAGAAGTGCAAGATGTTCCGACAAAGAAATTGAAGAAACGAGCGGATAAAATCCCTTGGTCTCAAGAGGAAGAAGAAGCTTTGGCTAAGGCGTGGATTCATATCTCGACATGTAGAGTAGTCGGGAATGAACAACATAGAGACAAGTTTTGGGAACGGATTTTAGAGTATTTCGCGTCACTCATGAATGGAACAACTCGAACTCATCATAGTTTAAACACAAAGTGGAATATAATGAACGGCGGCCATGGGTGTATTTAACGGCTTGTACCAACAATCGGTATTTTTTTAAAATTCGGTTTTAAATTATATTTTTTTTAAATTCGGTCCTTTTTTTTATTAATACCTTTTGTTTTCATACTTGTAGGCTCGTCTACGGGAGAGCGGATGCAATGATATGGACGTTATGAAGAATGCTTTGAGTGATTTTAGCACGAAAGTGCGAAAACCGTTTACTCACCAAGCGGCATGGATGGTGGTCAAAGGCCAAGCTAAATGGGAAGAACAAAAATGTGTTGTCGGCACATCTTCCACACATTCCAACAAGCGAAGAAAGTCGTCCGTGGGGGGGGGGGGGACTATGAGACGGATAGCAACGATCCCAATACTATCATCCCGGATTTGAATGAGGACTCAACCCCCACGCGTCTAAAAAAAGGGAAAAAAAAGGTTGATGAAATGTCGTCAAAGGCGGATAGTGTTGTTGAGACCGTCAACTAATATGCGGAAATGAAGGCAAAAATGATGGCGGATATCACGGAGAAGACACAAGTACTTTTGGACGTCCAAATTCAACAAGCTACTAACAAGACCGAGAGGCAAGACTTCAAGTACTACATGGAGCCGCATGACCACATCGAAGATTAGATTATGTTGGAGTGGGTAAAGAACAAAAAAGGTCAACTCGCGGCAAAATATGATTGGCCATGTAATTTCTAGATATTTATTAGTTCTAGTTTTAATTTCTATTATCATGTAATGGACTTTGTCGTATTTACTGAATTTAGGAGGGATGATAAATTCATTACTCCCCACCCCTAGTGCCTAAGTTTTGTCCAAATATTCGAAGACAACACACACATCATCACTTCGTTCAAAAAAAAATAAAAAATAAAAAAAAATCACTCTATACTGCATCAATAGTAAAAAAGAATCGTTGAAGTTTGATACGGACCTACCCAGCATAGTGCGTAATTGGCAATTAAAACCTCATCTACTAGACAATTTAAAATTGAAATCATATGTCATGATCACATGTAATTAACCAAAATATAGAGTAAACTCCAAAATACATTATGTGGTTTACTATATTTGCACTATACAACCCTCTCGAAAAAATTTCAATAGATACATCATTCCGTTAGTAAAAATTAACCTATATACATCACTTGGTTAAAATAAGGACGAACGGTGCAAATTATCTCTCCATTATCTCCTAACGAGATAGACAATATATATACCGTTAGTCCTCCGCGTTAATAGTATTTGCACCGTTAGTCCTTTTTTTAAATAACTAAAAATGGAGGGTAAGCTAGGATCGAACTTTGGTCTGTTGTCTAAAAATCAAAGCCTCAACCACTGGACTACAGTGGTAAAATAATAGCCAAATATTATTATTTTAGCATTTTTTTTAACTTATTCGTTTTTATACTTTTTTTACGTTTTTATTTTATTTATTTTATTTTTTATTTACGTTTTATGTACGTTTTTATCAATTTTAATCCTTTTTTTTTTATGTTTTCATCCGTCTTTTTATAAAGTAGGTTTTGATAATAGGATTTTTTTAACTTATGCTTTAGTACACAAGAAAATAAGTCAAAAGAGTACTAGAGATCCACAAAATAGTACAAAAAGTTGTGAGAGACTCACGAATTTCGTGAGTCCTTTTTGGGTTTTGTACTATTTTGTGAGTCCATGCTTTTTATTTTGTGCCTCTAAAACAAAGTTAGAAAAATCCTTGTTAATAATATATCTTTAGATTATGGTTAACATTTTATAATTATAAAATTAACTCTTTATGAACTAATATATTTCATATTTATACACATTCAATCATCTTAAACACGTAATGTGATGTTAAAATCATCTTAAACACGTGATGTTAAACAAGGAAGACATTATTTTCACTTATTGTAGTTTTTAATATTTTATAGAATGATTAATCATAACTCACATGATGGTTAAGAAACCTTTAAAACATAAGCTAATAAAATGATGAACAAAAGCAAAATTGGAATAAATATTGTAGTTCCACTACCTTCTCGGTTCCGCAGACGATCCATTTTTTTTTTTTTTTTTTTGTTGTTGTTGTTGTTGTTGTAACGTAGCGTTTGATATGTATGAATTAAAGTTGGAATGGAATAAGGTATTACAATGAAATGAAAAATTGTTATTTGTTTTGAATTTTGTAATGAAATGGTTTATTCATTGGTTCATTCCATTACGACTGTAACCAGCAATTTCATTACATAGACACCCCTTAGTTTTTTCTCATTCCATTACGACATGGAATCACATTTTTCCATATTTCATTTATTTCATTCATTTTTAACGTCCATTACATTGTACCAAACAACATACGTAAATGCTATATTGCATAAGTGTATTTTGTGGTATGTTTGTATTTAAATAGAGTATTTATATTTAATAAAGTTGACGGTCTTATTACATTGTTTTGTGATGAAGTTAGCGATGGAAAGAAAAACTAATGTGGTGGTAAGTAACTGTAGTAAATTCGATGACCATAACAATTAGTCTTATGTGTAGCCATACTTTTAATCTTTATTTTCTTTCGGAGTCACTCTTTCTCACAAAGTTAGATCAAATTGACACGAAAATCTTTACTAAAAAGCTATTGTCTTTTGCTCAATAAAAAAATATATAAAAAAAAAAAAAAAAAAAAAAAAAAAAAAAAAAAAAAAAAAAAAACTATTGACTTAAGCTCAAGACTTTGAATATTTTGATAAAATTGCTCAAAATCGTGAAAATTTCTCATCTCATTTTTAGGATAAGTGCACTAAAACGTACACTTTCCTTTATTTGAAGAACGATTCCTAAGCTGAAATACTTAAAAGTCATTTTTTTATGCACGATTCCTAAACTGAAGTTTTTAGAAGTCATATTGACATCAGATTAGACAACAACATTTGGAACCCATTTAAGCACGACGCTAACGGGCTTACCAATTTTCAAAAACCATTTGTAAGTTGTGTCAATTTGATGTAAAGAATTTGACTTAAAACGAGAACTGAAAACCGGTGTTTCATTTGAAAATAAGACTCGCGAGGAAAAAAAGACAATGAAGCTATTCAAATAGCACATTTGAAACAACGAATGGCCAAATACTACAACAGAAATGTCCGTCCAATACCATTCAAACCCGGAGACCATGTTTTTAGGGAAAAAAAAAGTAAGCAAAGTGTTACACCCACATCCCGATAAGGTACTAGTTATGTAAATAATATGTATTGTATATTATAAGTCTTGTGATATGAGTTAGCTAAATAAATAAATGTGAGTGGTAAGTTAAAAAGAATAGAACTAGAAGGGCTAAGATTGCCATTTGGGCAAAGTTCATTAATTAAATATCCATGGCTAGATGATTTTAGAAAAGTCCAGGTTTTTCTTGGTCTCTCTTGGTGTGTCGACAATTAGAGAAAAAGAGGAGGGAAGCTCAATTGTTATTACTCAAGCCTTTCCAATCATCTTTTAGTGTTGCCAAACATCCAAGAAGCTTTAATTTACAATTCCCATCTCAAGTAAGTGTTATCCCTAAATTTGTTAATTAGGGTTCATGTTTAGTATTTGATCATATTGGTCAAAGGTTGATAATTCATGACTAGTTAGTTAATTAATCTCTAATTTGAGATGATTGTGTTATAGGAAGCAAGTAAGAAGTGGGGAAGCTATTGTTAGTGTGATTGTGCTTAAGAATCAAGGTAAGTACATTGTTTATAACATGTCCTTGTTAGCTTTATCATATCTTGGTATGATAATGGTTTATGTGTTAGCTTTATCATGTTTGTTTACATGATAATGGTGAAGGATAGGGTATAGGGTGCGTTAGCTAGTATGGATCCATCACTAGGTATAGCTTAGTTAGTCGTCGGGCTAACTATGGGTTGAGGTTCGACCTTACGGGTTGATCGTGTTTAGGTCGACTATGTCGATGTGAGGTAAGTGCCCCTATATCGCTAGCTTAACTAGTGGATAGACTAGTTATGGTTATGGATGATGTTTAGCTTGTTATGCCATGTACTTACTAAGCGTTTCGCTTACATGTTTAGTTGTGATGTTTTCTTGATAGGTATCGAAGGATCGAGCAAAGGTAAGGAAAAGGCGTAAGTGATTATGTAGTAGAAGACCGTTCTCTTTTGGACCAAGCATATTGAAGTTGGAAGCCCCCAAGTGTTCTTTTGTGTCGTGGGTACACTTCTTTTTATATGGTCATTTTGTTAGTTCACGGTCTTGTGGTCATATATGGTCTTTGTTCATGTTTAGGCCAAGGGTCAAGTTTGTGTATAAGTTATGATGTTCATATGGTGTCTAAGTTAGAACTTGTATGGTTATAGTACTCATTAAGGGGTGTTTGGTATAAGCATGTTTCTACCCATTTTGAGATGTTAACGGGTCATGTATGCATGGGACGCTTTTGATATGTTAAGTTAATGGTTATGGTCAAGTTATTTGTGAATTGGTAGTAGTATAAATGGGTCATTTTGGGTATTAATGCATAACCCGTCCAATTTTGAGGTGCTATTACGGGCGGCCAAACGGGTGATATTTTTGCATGAAATTAATCTTACGGGCATACTAAAGGATTCTGGAAAGTTTCGTCAAGTTTCGAGTCCGGGAGGTCGGGTTTCCAGCCGAGGATTTTGATTATGCATATTTGGGACAGTAGGTCTGTCCAGAATTTCTGTGGTGCAGGGTAGATACGGCGCATCTCCTTTGAGATACGGCGTATCAGGTGATGCGGCGCATCTCCTTTTGGGATATGGCGCATCGTAGCTATTTTCTTGAAATTTTCTGTCTCAGTGGGTCGATGCGGCGTATCTAACTTAATAGATGCGACGTATCAGAAGTTTAGGATAATACGGCGCATCACTTTAGATTGATACGGCATATTGTCTCTCAACTTTGATACGGCGTATCCCTAAAAAGGATACGGCTTATCTTGGTCTCTGAAGGGTTGTTTGGTCGTGTTAGAAAATTGTGTGAAATGTTTTGAAGGGTCTTCGAGTATATGTTCTTGCAAGTATGTTTAAAAGGTTAAATGTTATAGATTCTGGTCATTAGATGAAGAATTTGTATGAGTCCGTTTTAGTCAATTGTTTTCAAGTATAAAGTTCAAATTTTTTGGTATAAGTGGTCATGGGGCATTACAACTTGGTATCAGAGCTTCGGTCTAAGAGATTTAGGATTTCCCCTTAGGATTTCTTAGACTTAGGCCTTGTGTAGACGCGTTTAGTATAGGTGTTTGTTATTGGTGTATTGTTTGGGTGATTTCGGGAACACATATGTTAAGTATTTTTATGACTACGCCTGGCCACCGTAGTGATAAAAATATGACACGTATATGAGATTGAAATCATTTAGGCTATACATGGATGATAAACTCTAGGGTGTTTAGTATAATGATAGATATGTCATTCATGCATCGACTATGATTGTGACTTTGCTTAATAATGTGAATTGTTAAATTTCAGTTAGTAGAAAAGATGGCGACTATCCGAAATAAGGAGGTGTTAAGGACGACCTCCTCCCGCCATGATGATGATGATTCAAATGATGAGGGAAATTCTAGTAGTGTCAAGTCAATACCACTACCGGAAAATCTTAACCCTAAAAGTTTTACGAAAGCTGAGTTGAAAGAATTGGACGTTTTGGTGACCGATAGAGTAGGAAGGGCTATTGAGAAGGTTATGCCCTATTATGTCGACAAAACAACCGAGAACTTACAAAAGATATTTCAAGAGGAGATTGAGAAGCTTAAGAAGAGTGGGGAGTTAGTGAGTGATTCAAATGCTAGACTTGGAGTGGGGAGGGAGAAATCCACTTATCGTGACTTCACTGCTTGTGCTCCACCCACATTTACGGGGACTCTCGATCCGTTAAAGAGTTCTAGATGGATTACTGATATAGAAGGGGCTTTTCGTACGAGTCGTTGTGTAGAAGAGGATAAGGTGAACTTTGCTACTAATTACCTTCGTGAACGGGCTAAAGTATGGTGGGAAGGCAAGGCAAACGAGAAAGGTAGTGCTTGGAGAGAATCGTGCACGTGGGATCAATTTAAGGAAGTGTTCATGAAAGAGTATGCTCCCGCGGAGGAAATTGATAAAATAAGAGAAGCTTTCCATTCCCTTGTGCAAACTGATGAATCGGTGAATGAGTTGTGGGGAAAGTTTTGTGACATGGTACAATATTGCCCGGAGTATCTTAACAACGAGAGGCTTAAAGTTGACAAATTTCAAAGGACTTCTAAGCAGGGCACGTACTCGTGAAGCAGACTTGGATAGAATGAAAGGCAAAGAGAAGAAGGACTTAAAAAGGAAGCAAGATCATCCATCAACATTTAGTAAGCGAGGCAGGTTCGATTTCACAAGGAAGGACAACACGGGGAAGTTACCTCCTAAGTGTAATAGGTGCGGTAAGAACCATATGGGAGAATGTAAATCCGGGATGAAGGGATGTTATAAATGTGGGGATACTAGCCATATTAGCAAGGATTGCACCAAGCCTTTGGTAATATGTTATGGGTGCAACGAAGAAGGACATAAGGTAAGTGAATGTCCTAAGGCCAATCCTAAGCAAGCGAAGTCGTTTAAACCTATTAAAGGAGAAAAGGTTGAGGTTCCGAGGCCTACAGCTCGTGTTTATCAGATGAGTGCCGAAGAAGCGAAGTCGGGTTAAGATGTTGTCACAGGTATTATTCTCGTTAATTCTAAACCCGCTCGTGTTTTGTATGACTCTGGTGCAAGCGTGTCCTTTGTATCTTATAACTTTAGTAAAGAATTGTCCACCCCGTTAGATAAGCTTCCAATACCTGTAGAAGTTGAAATCGCCGATAGTAAAGTTGTGGTAGTGTCAAATGTTTATCGTGATGTAGAAATAGACATCGATGAGAATGTTTTTAAGATCGATTTAATCCCTATAATGCTTGGAGAGTTTGATATTATTGTTGGCATGGATTGGCTTAGCAAACACAATGCCACCATTCTATGCAAACAAAAGATCGTTAGAGTTGTGAATCCTAGTGGTCGAGAAATGATGATTTATGGTGATAAGAGGGAAGGCGAGTTAAAACTTTGTTCCGTAATGAAGGCTAGAAAATATCTATCACGTGGTTGTCTTGCTTTTATGGCACACGTGGTAGATACGAGTTTTGAGAAGAAAAGTATCGATGATGTTCCGATTGTTAATGAATTCCGCGATGTATTTCCGAAAGATTTGCCGGGTATTCCACCTGACAGACAAGTTGAGTTCCGTATTGATCTTGTTCCGGGTGCTACTCCTATTGCCAAAACTCCTTATCGTCTTGCTCCATCCGAAATGAAGGAGTTAATGAGTCAACTCCAAGAGTTACTTGACAAGGGTTTTATTCGCCCAAGTAGCTCACCATGGGGAGCTCCGATTCTGTTCGTTAAAAAGAAAGACGGTAGTATGCGGATGTGCATTGATTACCGTGAATTGAACAAAGTCACGGTGAAAAATGTATACCCGTTACCAAGAATTGACGATTTGTTTGATCAACTTCAAGGTGAGAAGTGGTTTTCAAAGATTGATCTTCGTTCGGGCTATCATCAGTTGAAGGTTCGAGAAGAAGATATTCCTAAGACGGCTTTTAGAACCCGTTATGGACATTATGAGTTTACGGTTATGCCATTTGGTCTTACGAATGCGCCTGCGGTTTTCATGGATCTCATGAACCGTGTATGTAGACCGATGTTGGATAAATTCGTTATAGTGTTCATCGATGATATCCTTATCTATTCTAAGTGCAAGGAAGAACATGAACTACATCTTCGAGAAATACTTGAAACGTTGAGAAAAGAAAGATTGTATGCTAAGTTCTCAAAGTGCGAATTCTGGTTGCAAGAAGTTCAGTTCCTTGGTCATGTTATTAATCCCGATGGTATTAAAGTTGACCCGTCAAAGGTTGAGGCCGTGATGAATTGGCAAGCGCCGAAGAACGTTGGTGAAATTCGAAGTTTTCTAGGACTCGCGGGTTATTATAGACGGTTTATTCAAGACTTCTCCAAAATTTCATCTTCGTTAACCGAACTCACCAAGAAGAATGTTCCTTTTGTGTGGGGCGAGAAGCAAGAAGAAGCCTTCCGTACTTTACAAAAGAGGTTGTGTGAAGCACCGATCTTAGTGTTACCGGAGGGAACCGAAGACATGGTGGTCTATAGTGATGCATCTTATTCCGGTCTTGGATGTGTTCTTATGCAAAGGGGTAAAGTGATTGCTTACGCTTCAAGACAACTAAAGAAGCACGAAGAGAAATATCCGACTCATGATCTTGAATTTGCGGCCGTAGTCTTTGCCTTGAAGATTTGGAGGCATTATCTATATGGTGTGAAGTTCATAATTTACACCGACCATAGAAGTCTTCAGTATTTCCTTGATAAGAAAGATCCGAATATGAGGCAACGTAGGTGGCTAGACTTGTTGAAGGATTATGATTGTGAAATTCGCTACCATCCGGGTAAGGCGAATGTTGTAGCGGATGCGCTAAGTTGTCAGGGCCGAAGTGATGTTACACGGATTCACTCCTTGAGAATGATTATCACATCTGATCTTTTCGATAGAATTAAGTTAGCTCAGGAGGAAGCGTTAAAAGAAGAGAATCAAGAGAAAGAACGTATCACTTCTCACATTCCTCATCTCGAAGAAGATAGTCGAGGGATTAAGACACGGTATGGAAGGGTTTACATTCCTTTTCGAAGCAACATTAAAGAATTACTCATGGAAGAAGCCCATAAGTCGAAGTATTCTATTCATCCGGGAGCTACGAAAATGTACCTTGATTTGAAAAGAAACTATTGGTGGCCGGGTATGAAAAGAGATTGCGTGAAGTACGTAGAAAGATGCTTAACTTGTTTGAAGGTGAAAGCCGAACACCAAAAGCCATACGGAAAAGTCCAACCCTTAGACATTCCAGTTTGGAAGTGGGAGAAGATTACTATGGACTTCATCACAAAATTGCCAAAGACGAAAAAGAAGAATGATACCATTTGGGTAGTAGTCGATCGTTTGACTAAGAGTGCGCATTTTATTCCGATTAGGGAGAATATGCCTGTTCATAAGTTAGCGAAGGTTTATGTTAATGAGATAGTCGCGCGTCATGGGGTACCTATATCTATAGTCTCCGATAGAGACGGGCGTTTCACTTCAAATTTTTGGCAAGATTTCCAAGAAGAGTTAGGTACGAAACTTCATATGAGCACGGCTTTTCATCCTCAAACCGATGGGCAAAGTGAGAGGACGATTCAAACTTTAGAAGATATGCTTCGAGCTTGCATGATCGAATTTGGAGGTAATTGGGACGACCATTTACCCCTAGTTGAATTCGCCTACAATAATAGTTATCATGCTAGTATAGGCATGCCACCCTATGAGATGCTCTATGGTAGAAAGTGTAGGACGCCCGTATGTTGGGAAGAAGTGGGAAGGAGGGAATTGGCTAGCACGGATATAGTGTTGGCAACGACGGAAAAGGTTGAGATGATTCGAGCAAGACTTAAGGCGGCACAAGATAGGTGGAAAAGTTATGCCGATAATCGAAGAAGGCCAATAGAGTTCGAGGTAGGTGATATGGTTATGCTAAAAGTTTCTCCGTGGAAGGGCGTTTTTAGATTTAAAAACAAAGGGAAATTAAGTCCGCGGTTTATAGGGCCGTTTAAAATTTTGAAACGTGTTGGCGAGGTGGCTTATGTGTTGGAATTGCCTGAAGAAATGAGAGGTATTCATAATACTTTCCATGTGTCGTACTTGAGGAAATGTTTAGCGGATGAGGCTAGTGTGGTCACGTTAGACGATATAGAAATTGATCCAGAATTGATTTCACAAAAGGATGAACCGGAAGCGATCTTAGGAAGGAAAGTGAGGCGACTTCGAAACAAAGAAATTCCGTTAGTGAGGTGCAATGGAGACATCGTAAAGGTACAAGTATTAGATGGGAGCTAGAGGAGAAGATGAGGAATGAGTATCCTCATTTATTTCAATAGTAGATTTCGAAGACGAAATCTTATTTTAAGGAGGGGAGAATTGTTACACCCACATCCCGATAAGGTACTAGTTATGTAAATAATATGTATTGTATATTATAAGTCTTGTGATATGAGTTAGCTAAATAAATAAATGTGAGTGGTAAGTTAGAAAGAATAGAACTAGAAGGGCTAAGATTGCCATTTGGGCAAAGTTCATTAATTAAATATCCATGGCTAGGTGATTTTAGAAAAGTCCAGGTTTTTCTTGGTCTCTCTTGGTGTGTCGACAATTAGAGAAAAAGAGGAGGGAAGCTCAATTGTTATTACTCAAGCCTTTCCAATCATCTTTTAGTGTTGCCAAACATCCAAGAAGCTTTAATTTACAATTCCCATCTCAAGTAAGTGTTATCCCTAAATTTGTTAATTAGGGTTCATGTTTAGTATTTGATCATATTGGTCAAAGGTTGATAATTCATGATTAGTTAGTTAATTAATCTCTAATTTGAGATGATTGTGTTATAGGAAGCAAGTAAGAAGTGGGGAAGCTATTGTTAGTGTGATTATGCTTAAGAATCAAGGTAAGTACATTGGTTATAACATGTCCTTGTTAGCTTTATCATATCTTGGTATGATAATGGTTTATGTGTTAGCTTTATCATGTTTGTTTACATGATAATGGTGAAGGATAGGGTATAGGGTGCGTTAGCTAGTATGGATCCATCACTAGGTATAGCTTCGTTAGTCGTCGGGCTAACTATGGGTTGAGGTTCGACCTTACGGGTTGATCGTGTTTAGGTCGACTATGTCGATGTGAGGTAAGTGCCCCTATATCGCTAGCTTAACTAGTGGATAGACTAGTTATGGTTATGGATGATGTTTAACTTGTTATGCCATGTACTTACTAAGCGTTTCGCTTACATGTTTAGTTCTGATGTTTTCTTGATAGGTACCGAAGGATCGAGCAAAGGTAAGGAAAAGGGGTAAGTGATTATGTAGTAGAAGATCGTTCTCTTTTGGACCAAGCATATTGAAGTTGGAAGCCCCCAAGTGTTCTTTTGTGTCGTGGGTACACTTCTTTTTATATGGTCATTTTGTTAGTTCACGGTCTTGTGGTCATATATGGTCTTTGTTCATGTTTAGGCCAAGGGTCAAGTTTGTGTATAAGTTATGATGTTCATATGGTGTCTAAGTTAGAACTTGTATGGTTATAGTACTCATTAAGGGGTGTTTGGTATAAGCATGTTTCTACCCATTTTGAGATGTTAACGGGTCATGTATGCATGGGACGCTTTTGATGTTTTAAGTTAATGGTTATGGTCAAGTTATTTGTGAATTGGTAGTAGTATAAATGGTCTTGTAGTGTAAATGGGTCATTTTGGGTATTAATGCATAACCCGTCCAATTTTGAGGTGCTATTACGGGCGGCCAAACGGGTGATGTTTTTGCATGAAATTAATCTTACGGGCATACTAAAGGATTCTGGAAAGTTTCGTCAAGTTTCGAGTCCGGGAGGTCGGGTTTCCAGCCGAGGATTTTGATTATGCATATTTGGGACAGTAGGTCTGTCCAGAATTTCTGTGGTGCAGGGTAGATACGGCGCATCTCCATTGAGATACGACGTATCAGGTGATGTGGCGCATCTCCTTTTGGGATATGGCGCATCGTGTAACAACCCCAAAATTTTAATATAGCAGCGGAAGATTAATTTGGGTGTTACCGTGAGGATCGAAAATAAAATCATAGAAAAACAGCCTTAGAAGGCATTTTTAATTTACATAGGTCCATAATACAAATTTAGTTACAAAGCGTTACGTCAGAGTGCTAAAGTTTCTCCAAAGAAACATCATTTTAACTGAATTACAACTTTATTTTACACCATTATTTAGAATAGAGTACGCCTGCTCCATGCCTTGCCTTGCTCCTCTAGTTTCCTGAGATACATGCTTAAAAGTCAATATAATGTTGAGTGAAATCATGGAGTTTGTAAATTAAATATCAGTTCGATTCACAAGTCAGATTGTATTGGAGATACAATCAGTTTAAAAGTTGATATCGCAGTTCATATATTGCCCTAAGTCTCATGACACGCAAACGTTAACAAAGTACCGCATAAAAGGAGGTGTTCATCAAATTAATGATGAATGTTTTGCCCTCGTGTAATAGGTGATTTTCCAGTTCCTATTTCTCTCAAATATAATGCATCGCGACTAATACGACTAGCAAAAAGCATTCCGTCCAAGTATTAGTGGGATAGGTCGTCAGCCTCTAATAGATCTATTCATTATATTCGCGTTCACCGCAGTGATTAATGGCTCATGATAAAAGGGTCTTGTGGCAATAAGGTAACTTAGGCATATATCAAGTCAGGTAGCATACAGAAAATACTTGTGATCTGTTTATAGCATGTATCCCCCTCACGGAGTTTAAAAAGTATAAAGAGTTTAAAAAAAAGTGAGGCCATGACTCACCTTAAGCGTTACTGGTGATGGTGAAAATAAACTCAGAGATAATTATGACAACTTCGATACGGAACCTGATAAATATATAAATGTCTGAGTATCTGACTAATTACTAGTGGTGTTTGTGAAGTGAGTGGTGAACGATGAATATCGGTGGTGGATAATGATTTGAATGTCAAGTGTGGATGGTTCATGCTTGGCGTGCTTGCCTATTAAAGTAAAGACATATATGGATGCACAATGCTCAGAATTTTTTTATCTATCTTCCCGATATGATATTCTCTAAATGCATGAATTAAAGTGGATACTAACTCGTAATATTTATAGTAACTAACGAAAGTTTAACTAATATGTAAATAAAATGTGAAAATATGCATATGAAATAAAGATGTGGTGCAAAAATGAAAAATAGAATAAGAATGTCAAGTTATAACAGTTAGTACTTGTTCGTTCCAGATTTTACATCTTTTACCCTAACTGTGGCTTGCGTTACGTCGTTAGTCCTTGTCAAGTCCATAGTCCAAAATAGTCCAATAATTGTCCATATGTCCATATAAGGCTTGGAGTTCAATGGTATGTCAAATTAAGTCCTCTATAAACTGTTTTCACAGCTTCAGTCCCTAAGTTTCACAGTTTGGCAGTTTTGGTCCTTCTAGGTCAAGTTGCGTTACATTTTTAGTCCTTTTTGCATAAAAATAACGGGAAAAGTATTCTGAAAATTTTTATAACTTTATTAAGTTCATTTTAACTTATTTCAATTTCTTATTTCAGAAAAGGGCTTATTTTCACATTATTGGGCCAAGTAGCGAATCAACTTAAGGCCCATTAAGAATTTTAGAGGCGAGGGCGTGTAAACTATTTTGGGCTTAGACTTGGGTTATTTTTCTGATTCTGAAAACATATTGCATGGGCCTGTTGGGCTTATCTATCGCAAACTCTTGTTGGGCTTTAAATAAGCCCAACCGAATAGGTCATAATTATGTTTTCTGAAATTTTGAGTTTTGGCTAGCGATAGGCAGGTAAAACGATTTAATTTGTACGTGTTAGGGAACTTATAAGATTGAAGTTAGATTACGAAAAGTGTAGTTTTCCAGGGGTACTATCGAGAGGAGTAAAAATATATACGTGTTACTTTCATAATTTCGAAGTAAATGGTTTGTGAGTTGGACCATGTCGGGGTGTCTTTTTCCTGTTGTAATACTTAGCTAAATTTTTACTTGTTTCTAAAATGTCGGATCGAGTAGTACTTAAAATGGCTCGTTTTAAAGGTCCTTTTGTGGGTTTCATGCTATGTTTTCTAAACGAAAAACTTAGTTTGCTGGGTGGTTAGATAGGTCGTGTGAAGAAAACATGATGTTGTGTGACGGGCTTGTGATTTGTACGAAGGTTTTCTAGGTAGCATGGAGCTGTTTTAAAAGGTATAAACTTCTGAAAATTACTAAGTGTTTTCAAACAGATTTACCATTGTACTTAAGTGATTTTTATGGGTCGATGCTTGGGTATTTTTATGAGTTATCCATATGAAATGGTAGCTTGTCATGTTGTTTAATATGTGCTGTAGAGAAAATACGTGTTTATTTAGTTTGATCATAAGATATGGGGTCGTCCTTACGGCTCCTTGGGCTGTCTCATACGCACAACCCATTTGATATATTTTAAGTTTTGTTTTACAGTTTTATCTGTAGTGTGTATATAAGGTTGGTACACGTTCTAATGTTGCATGCGACGGAAAAATAAACATGACAAGAGTATGGTTAGTGGCTCTTAAGCCTTTCATAATGGGTTCGTCACTCTACATGGTTCGAAGTGGTCACTGTGGGCAGTGTGCTTAAAATAAAGATGTGTTACACGTTTGAGTGGGAAGCAAAGGAACATGTATGCAATACTAACTTGATGATGTGTGATTTAATGTGGTTATAAGTAAGATGATGTCTCTTTTATTAGTATCGTGGCAAGGTTGCAAGGAAATAGAAAGGTGATAAGTTCGACTGTGTATGCATGCATGATACTCTCGAATGTAAAAAAAAAATGAAACATGCATGAGTGGAGCGTGTGCATGGAAATAGAAAGCAAAAGGTTACAAGATACTTACAACACCTTTTGAAAGGTGGTGAAGGAACTGTGGTTGATCGAGTGAGACACAAGAAGAGACAATGAGCTCAAAAAAGTCTTGTATGCTTTCACTTCACTGAGTTTGCTTCCAAAATTCTTGACAGAAGGCTACTTATCTTTTTAAGGAATGTGTTGAGTGTGAAAGAAAGTGATAGGTGGTAGGGAAAAGGGGAAGGTCGAATGAGGGGTCTTATAGGCGAAATATCTCACATATTTCATTGACTAGTTGACTCAATCATTGAGGATACTGTTACTAAGAGGACACTTGTATCTTGTTGTCCTAGATTGAGTGTGAAATGAGTATTGGTAGCTGTGGTTTTGGATTCTAGTTCTTGGAGAGTTTCTTTATATTCGGTTTTTACAACATTGGCACAAGATGGAGCTATCGAGCTATAGGTCATGGTTATAGTTCATTTGTCATTTGAAGTATCAATTTTAGTTAGGAATATAGTTGGAAGGTTATAGGAAACAGTGGGGGTATGATATAGTTATGTGTCGACGTTTTTAGTTATACGCTCGGGTCGAATATGGGACAAACAATATGGGTTTCATTATCGTGCTAATACTCGACCATTATGTCTGTGAATTTGTACAAAAGGAGTTTGCTAGGTGGTGATTTTAATGGTGTAAAAATATGTGAAAGCTATGTTCGATATTTAAGATTGCATGTGGGTTTTTGAAGGGCAATATCGATCGGGTTTAAAGAAAGAAAGCAAAGGAAAGAAAACAAATAAAGTGGGTGTGTTGGTTGGGCTGTAAGGTTCGATGGGTTATGTAGAATTGTTGGGCCGAAATTGTTAGGGTCCGATTGGTTTTTGTAGTGTAGAGTTAGGATTAGTATTAGTGTTTGTAATTAAGTTTTAGTTAAGTATATTTGGTGATATTAATTTTAGTTAAATGTAGTGTAATAAATAGGTGAGTATGATCACTTGTCGTTGATCATGAAAATGTGTTGTTGCGTCGGAAATATTATCTCAAGTCCGGCGTATACAATATATATATATAAAATGCATTGTGATATTAATAACTGATAATAGAAAAGTTTAAATTTCCCATCAAAAATGGGCTTTATTAAACGGTAATACGAGATCATCATTAATCATTAAGATTGATTACAAGGGTTTTTCGTAGAATCCTACAGTATTCCTCCCTCATTCGAATTCCGTCCCAGAATTCAAGTCTAAGATAGCTAATAAGAGTGGTTTACGGGAATAGGTGGGGATATTTTTCACGAATTTGGTCTTCGTGTTCCCATGTGTATGTCGGTCCCCTCTTGGAGTTCCATTTTACTTTCACAATGGGAATACGGTTTTGTTTGAGTTGCTTCACCTCTCTATCCATTATCTCCACGGGTTCTTCTGTGAACACTAGTTTGTCGTCCAATTTAATCTCTTTCAGCGGAATGATGAGAGTCTCGTCCGATAGGCATTTCTTAAGTTGGGATACGTGAAATGTAGGGTGCACCCTACTGAGTTCTTCTGGAAGTTCCAATTTATAGGCAACCGGGCCAATCCTTTCGAGGATTTTAAATGGTCCAATGTACCTTGGGTTGAGTTTTCCTCGCTTTCCGAAGCGTATCATTCCCTTCCAGGGCGAAACTTTTAGCATAACTCTATCTCCAACTTCAAACTCCATGGGTTTCCTTCTTACGTCTGCATAACTCTTTTGTCTGTCACGAGCGGCTTGGAGACGATGTTTTATTTTGAATATTTTCTCTGTCGTGTCGTGGATTAGTTCTGGTCCGGTAAGCTGCATGTCACCAACTTCCGTCCAGCAGATAGGTGATCTGCACTTTCTCCCATAAAGTGCTTCAAAAGGTGCAGCCTTTAGGCTAGCTTGGTAACTATTGTTGTACGAGAATTCAACCAATGGTAAGTGTTTGTCCCAACCTTTTTCGAAGTCAAGTACACATGCTCTAAGCATATCTTCCAAGGTTTGGATTGTCCTTTCACTTTGTCCATCAGTTTGAGGATGATAGGCGGTGCTCATGTCCAATTGAGTACCGAGGGCTTTCTGTAGGGATTGCCAAAATCCTGAAGTGAATCGACTGTCTCTGTCTGAAATGATAAAGACTGGGACTCCATGTCGGATTATGATTTCTTTGAAGTACAACTGAGCGAGTGTGTCCAACTCGTCAGTTTCTTTGATAGGCAGAAAATGAGCTGATTTGGTTAAGCGGTCGACGATAACCCAAATGGTGTCATATCCGGTCGACGTTCTTGGTAACTTGGTAATAAAATCCATAGTGATTCTTTCCCATTTCCAAACTGGTATCTCAGGTTGTACAAGTAATCCAGATGGCTTTTGGCTTTCGGCTTTGACCCTTGAGCAAGTCAAACACTTCCCAACATATGTTGCAATGTCGGCTTTCATGTTTGGCCACCAGTAAAGTTGTTTGAGGTCTTGGTACATCTTGTTGGATCTGGGATGAATGGAATATTTAGACTTGTGAGATTCATGCATGATAAGATCTCGAATACCTCCGTAGAGAAGAATCCAGCATCTTTTCTTGAAGCATAACATTCCATCGGCTCTTCGTATGAATCCGTTCTCACTTTCTGGCATGCCCTTAATTTTCTCGTGAGTTCGATTTTCTTCCTGAAGAGCTTCCGATTGGGCTATGAGAATTTGAGATGGGAGTGGTGAATAAATTGTCATTTCTAACGATCGAACTCTAAGAGGTTTGATCCTTTCTTTTCTGCTCAACGCGTCGGCCACGACATTCGCTTTACCAGGGTGGTAGCGAATTTCACAATCGTAGTCGTTGAGTAGTTCCAACCATCGGCGCTGTCTCATGTTCAACTCCTTCTGATCTAGTATGTGTTGAAGACTTTTGTGATCGGTGAATACCGTGCACTTCGTACCATATAGATAGTGTCTCCACATTTTAAGAGCGAATACTACTGCTCCTAGTTCTAGATCATGAGTGGTATAATTTTCCTCATTTTTCTTGAGTTGTCGAGAAGCGTAAGCGATGACTTTGTTTCTTTGCATTAGTACCGCACCTAAACCATGATGCGATGCATCACAATATACTACAAAGTCGTCGCTCCCGTCTGGTAGCGCTAGAATTGGTGCTTCGCAGAGTTTTTGTTTTAAGAGTTGAAATGCTGATTCTTGTTTCTCTCCCCAGATATATTTCTTGTTTTTCTGAGTGAGTTCTGTCAAAGGTTTTGCGATTTTGGAAAAACCCTCTATAAACCTTCGATAGTAACCAGCGAGTCCTAAAAATTGTCGAATTTCAGTGGGAGTGGTGGGCGAAGCCCAACCTTTGACTGCTTCGATCTTGGCGGGGTCAACGTGAATACCTTGACTGTTAATGATGTGACCTAAGAATTGAATGGTGGAGATCCAAAAGTCACATTTGGAAAATTTTGCATACAGTTTTTCTTGCTTGAGTAACCCCAAAATGGTTCTCAAGTGTTCAGCATGCTCTTTTTCATTACGTGAGTAGATCAGAATGTCGTCGATGAATACAATTACGAACTTGTCCAGATATGGCTTACATACGCGGTTCATTAGATCCATGAATACTGCCGGTGCGTTGGTAAGACCAAATGGCATTACGTGAAATTCGTAATGTCCGCATCGTGTTCGAAAGGCTGTTTTGGGAACGTCTTCTTCTCTGACTCTTAATTGGTGGTATCCTGATCTTAGATCGATTTTTGAGTAACACTCGATCCTTGCAGTTGGTCAAATAGATCGTCAATTCTTGGTAATGGGTATCAATTTTTCACTGTGAGTTTGTTCAACTCTCTATAATCGATGCACATTCAGAATGTTCCGTCTTTCTTTTTGACAAACAGGACTGGTGCTCCCCAAGGTAATGAGCTGGGTTGGATGAATCCTTTATCTGACAGTTCTTTCAACTGCTCAGATAATTCCTTCATTTCGGAAGGGGCTAATCGATATGGTGCTTTTGCAACGGGTGCTGCTCCAGGCACTAACTCGATTCGAAATTCTACTTGCCGGATTGGTGGAATACCTGGCAAGTCTTCAGGGAATACTTCTGCAAACTCATTTACAACTGGCACTTCTTCTAGTCGTTTTTCTTTTTCTTTCGATTTATCTTCCGTTACTTGGACCAAGAATGCGTGACATCCTTTGTTTATGTATTTCACCGTTTTGATGTACGAGATGATATTGAGTTGGGTTTTATAGTGGTCACAACGAACGGTGAGCGTTTCATTGTCTATGGGAATTTGGATAACTTTTTCGTCGCAGATGATTCGGGAGTGATGTTTGGATAACCAATCCATGCCCACAATTGCGTCAAAGCTTCCAAGTTGGATGGGCATGAGATCGATTGGAAATGATTTATTTTGGAGGGTTAAGGTGCAGTTTTTGAGTACGGTGTTGGTGTTTAACAATTTTCCGTCGGCTATTTCAATTTCGTACGAGGTATCTAATTCTACAGGTGCAATATTAAGCAATAAATCAATTGAAGTAGATACAAAGCTTCTATCGGCTCCAGAATCAAATAATATTTTAGCACTATGTTGATTCAGTAAGAAAGTACCCTTAGTGACGTTGGGATTCTGTGGTGCGTTTCCATCTCCAAGTATGTAGGCCCTCCCGCGGGTAACATTGTTGGAGTTCTTTGGGCAGTGACTTTTGTAATGACCTGTTTCACCACAACCGTGGCACTTCACTGCTATTGGGTGTGCGTTTGCCCCCGTGGCCCTGCAGTCCTTGGTCACATGACCTATTCTTTGGCAATTTCCGCAAACAGCGGTGTAGGGTCCGACATGATGCATCTTACACTTATTACACTGGGGTTTTGTCCCAGCATACATTTTTCCTTCAGTAGGTGCAGCCACATAAGCTCTGGCGGCTTCTTGTCGGCGGTTTTGTTGCTGGTGTCGATCATTACGGCTTTGCTGTTAGTCTCTGTTGCGGTTGCTTCGGTCATTGTTGCGGTAGCTCCTGTTGTGATTGTAATAGCTGTTGCTGTTCCGGTTGCTGCTGCCATGGTTATCATAGTTTCTCTTTTGTCCAATGACTGTGGAGTTAGAACCTCGTTTAAGCAATCGACTCATCATTCGTTGAGAAAACACGAATGCGGCTTCGAGGGTTTTTGGGTTTGATGCGGTAACGTCTCCCTCAATACTTGAAGGTAGTCCTTCCACATATTTTTCCAACATCTTTTCCAAGTCAGGTACCATGTGTGGACACAGAAGAGATAATTCTTGAAACCTTCGGTTGTATGAACTGACGTCATTGTTTTTCACTACTAACTGGTGAAATTCATCTTCAAGCTTTCTGACCTCTGTACGAGGACAGTACTTTTTCAGCATTTTATTCTTCAGTTCGGTCCAGGAGATTTGAAATGCTGCTTCGGTACCCATTATTTTGACAGTCGCATTCCACCAAGATAGTGCATCTGTAATACCTGAAATTCTATAACATGTAAAATGACCAAATCGCCCCTGGGAATTTAAAACCTAAATAAAACATATGTAAAGCACAAAATAAATTCCAAACTTCTAGCAATGAACAAGTTATGATCCCAAATAATTTTAACAACACCATTTAACATTTATGCAAGCCACAAAATTACCAAAATGCCCTTGGGCGCCTAATATAGTTTAAATTCAAATTTATGATTTAAATAAGGGTAATTAAATGGAATTAAAGGGCAATTAAAATAGAAATAAATCACATTAAGATTTCCTAAATTGAAATCCCGAATTATTGGCCATTATCCTCCCTAAGACTCGGTCACACCCACATTTTTATAACTCACATATTTTTCTTCCAAAAAGCTTCCAACCGATTAAACCCTAATCACCCAAAATAATTCTCCTTTGATCATACGAATTTCTGGAAGTGAGGCACCATTTTTCTTGAGTTCATCACAATCCTAAGAAGCCTAGAAAAATAATCCTAGAGGTGTTCGTGGGCTGTTTCGTTCGTGGCAAATCCTTTTCTTGTCGAACCTTTGTTTTGAGGTAATAATTCCAAATCGATGCTACGATTTTTGTACGCTCAAATTATCATTTTTATCACGTTCTATTACTCATTTATAACCTATGAAAATTAGCTTGGAGGCTGGTTGTGGTTGATTCGATCGTGGGAATTAATTTCCTAATCGCGCTATACGTATAAGGTATATTCTAAAATAATTCATACGAGCCAAACTAAATTCGTTCTTCATTTATCTCATGTTCCTCACGTCGGATATGATCTATGAAAATTGTTTACAAGGTTGTGAAAGAGCTCGTGAAGGCATGGGAATTTTGGACCATATCGAGTGCATTATTTTCGTTCGGCCTATCCTACACGTTCAAAACTCGGTTTGGTAATTTTACCATACTCTTTGATCCTTAAGAACACCATATAAATTATGCTATTCGATTCATGCATGATCTTCCTAGTGTTTGTGAATTAAATCTATATATCGAGCCTAAAATCTAAAATATATGTATACGATCGAAATAAACCTCATGAGAAATTTTTATGGACACTATATGATTATGTTAACATAAGAAAAATGTGTATTCGATTTGTCATGGCCCAAAGGAATTATTTTCGAATTTACTTTAAAACCGGATTTAAGAATAATTAGAAAAATATTAAAGGTAATGATCAATCTAGGGTTTGGGACATGGATTAGGGATTATTTTGGTGTATTAATGAGATATAATGATTGCTTAATGATTTGGTTGAGTTAGGGTTCGAATTGGAATTTATAAAAGGGTATACGATTTCTTTTTGAAACCTTGGGGTCGAATTGTGACTTTTATAACTTGAGGGTTACTTTTGGAACATTTGGGGATCATATATATGTCGTATAAAAATAAATAGAGGGGCCTTTGGGTAAATTCGGAAGTCTAAAGGTTTATTTTGAAATTATATAAAAGTTTAAGTCGATTTTATAATAAATTAAACTAGAGGGACTAAACTTGTAATTTTGGGAAACTTATGGGTCATTCGAGCAATAAATCCTACTTAAAGTGTTTTGGGTCATTTTGATAATTTAAGGGGCTAATATGTAATTGTTATTAATTAAGGAGTGAAATTATAAAATAAAGGACTAAAAATGTAAACATTGTAATCTTGAGGGACTTAACTTGTAAACTATATATAAATGAGGGTCAAGTCGTACAAACTAATAAATAAGGGTACAATGTGTAATTTGGAAAAACTAAGGGGCTTAACATGTTAATATGAATATCTTAACGACTAAAATATAACTTCATAAAGTTAAGGGACTAAACATGTAAATTATGAAACCTCATGGATATTAAGTGAAAACTTGGATAAGCTAATCTTAACATTAACCTAATTGAGAATTATGGAAACCTTACTAAATATAGAAACTTACTAAATAAGGAAACTTTCTAAAAATGGAAACCTGCTAAAAATAGAAAGTTACTTAATATGGAAATGGGATCTTTAGTAATCATGTCTTTACTCCTCTAGGTGTGAAGAGGGAGTAGTCTTGTGCTCTTGATCATCTTATTCAGTGTGTTTCCTTTGTCAGCAATAAGGTACAGATATTCTGCTTCTTTAATAAGAGGCCTTCATTCTCTGATTATGATTCATATTAGGGTTTCCCTATACCATTGCTATGTTCCCTTCATTCATGAACTTCGATTATTGAACCATCATGATATTGAACCTTTTATGATTATGAACCTTTCATTCATGAACCTCTAATTATGAACCCTTGACCATGAACCTTTGCTTATGAACCTTTGCTTATGAACCTTTGCTTATGAACCTTGCTTATGAACCATGATTATGAACCTATGATTATGAACTTATGAAACATGATATTGACCTATGCAAGTAAACTAAAAACATGATTCACGATACTTGACCTTTACCCTCAGTTTGATACTACGAGCCACTCACTAGGCATGAGGGTTTCATGTCCATGTCAGTCGATGCACCGATGGCATGACTCTAGGGCAGGAGAGTGATGACCTGTCCCGTCCCTGCATGTTATGTTTATGATTCATGTTTACGTAGAGGCAGATTATGGCCACCTGGGGCGTATGGATGCATCCTAGATTTGTTCATGTACATGTTATGTTATGTTATTCATGGTGACTGATGGTGTGTGCGATACACGTCTTTCACACTCCGGGAGCTAGCTACTCCAACCCATGATGAGGACACCCCTCATATTTACAGGATACTAAGAGGTCTCCCCTCTACATGTTTATGGCTATGATTATGATTTTGATTTCATGTTATGGGCTCGTAGTGGATTACTGACCTTTCTTTACCATGCACCTTTATCCTTTCCCTTATGACACCATGTATTCTTACCATGTATTCATGCTTCCATTCTCATTTACTCATGTACTATTCATTATGCTACTGCTTGTTACGTTATATCTGTTCACTGAGCTCTAGTAGCTCAGCCGCGTTTTCTTTTCCCGCGGCAGGTATTTAAGCTAGGAGCTGGGCATGGCTTTGGGGTTGAGTGCACTTGAGTGGAGCTTGTTCTTTATAGCTTATCTACCGTTTGATTTCTTTAGACATTATGTTGCCATTGTTTAGGCATTGAACTTATGTACTTCCTTTATTTTCTTTCATTTTGGATATAAGTCATGTTGACTTATTATTGGATTATGTATTTGACTTCCGCTAATTTGGTTTATGGATGCTATGTTGTTCTGATATGAAACCATATATTTGTGATATCTTTACCCTTGTTGGGTCGGGGTGTTACAATTTATGGTATCAGAGACAGGTTTCCGAAACCCGTTGGCTTAGGCCTTTGACCTGTGAGGATTGGGTAGACATTAGGTTTTCCTTTCGCGTACTCTTTTCCTTATTCTGCTCTGTCATATTTTTGCTTCATCTTACTAATCGTCTTCATAATTCTATAGATGGTTAACACTCGTCACCAGGAGTATAACAGTGGATATGGCGAAATCCCCAACCTGGAGGCTATGGTGGCTAATGCTGTAGCAAGTCTGCTACCGGGCCTTAACACTGAGGCGGTGATCAACCGGCTTATCAGTGGTGGAGCTGGTCCATCTGGGGGTGCTGGCAGTTCTTCTGGTGGTGGGGGCCGACCCACTACTATTAATGGGTGGCTGGAGAGTTTCAATAAACTCAAGCCGTTGTCCTTCACTTCTGCTGCTACTCCTCATGCAGCAGAAGACTGGATCACCCACATGGAGAAACTGTTTGAGGTGCTAGGTTGTGAGGACGAGTTCAAGACTCGTCTGGCTGTGTTCAAGTTAGAGGGTGATGCGCTTAACTGGTGGAAAGCGCACAAGGAAGCTAAAGGTGGTGATGCATATGTTCTTGGTTGTTCTTGGGCTGATTTTCGTACCACGTTCTATAATCGGTACTTCCCTGTTTCCGAGCAGCAGAGATTCATTAGGGAGTACAACACTATCTCTCAGCTAGATTCTGAGAATGCGGGGCAATATCTGGAGCGGTTTCAGAGATTAGTTAGTTTTGTGGGTCCGCTTGCTGGGGATGCTAAGCAGCAGGCTAGACAATTCAAATGGGGACTCAAGAGGTTAGTAACCTATTTAAGTTGATGGTTGGTACCAATAGACATTAATACATTTTTCTTTTGCTATTGTATTAGGTGGGTACTAGACCGCATACTTAATGATGAGTTTCGGGACCCGGCAGAATGTTGCGACGCAGCTCGCAATATCGAGATATTTCATCAGGGATCTGGGTATAAGAGGAACAGAGATGGGGATAGGATTCAGACTCAAGGTCAGAGCAGGGATTTTAGGGGCCGAAATGACAGGAGTTATGATTCTCGTGGACAGGGGGATCGACGATACGACCATCAGGGTCAGGCTGGCAGGAACTATGATCAGAAGAGGTCGGATACTAGAGGGCAGGATTCCAGGTTCACTCCTAGGCAGGGAGATGATCGCTCGGGACGCAACACCAGTCAGAAACAGTGGAGAGACCAGACTGCTAGGGGTAATCAGCAGAGCAGGGCTTCGGGTTCTAGTTCTCAAGGAGGTGCATCTGGGGGTTCTTATTCTTATCCTATTTGTACTACGTGTGGAAAACGCCACAATGGACCATGTCGTCGGGCTTCTGGGACTTGTTTTGGTTGTGGTTCGACAGAGCATCGGGTGAAAGATTGTCCCAAGCAGAACCCGGAGAAAACCGGGAACTACTTGAAACCTCCCCCTCCACCCAACACTGGCCGTGTATATTCTATGACTCGGGATCAGGCGGCACAGTCTTCAGGTACGATTACGGGCGTTTTATATATTGGTGATCATGCTATTTTCACACTTTTTGATACTGGAGCTACACACTCGATTATATCTTTGAATCTGGTTAAGAAACTTAAAATATTACCAACACCACTAAGTAATCAAGTATCCCTCTGTAAAACCCTAAAATTAGCATAATCTGAAATGGCCAAAATACCATCTAATTTGAAATTTAAGAATACATATTATTTGTACCTAACCTAAAGTAATTAAAATCATAAGTACCTAATAAATTAAACTAATAAAACTATACATTATAATTAAATAATCACAAAGTAGTTCTCAAAGCCAAGTCCATCTTGGCGACATTGTATTATAACCATATCAGAATTTTCGGTTGGAAAAAAATAAAAATAAAAATAAGATAAGCATGATTTTGATTGATATCACAATCCCACAAATTTGGTCCTTCCTTTTTTATCCTAATCAAAAACCACGGTTTCCTCACATCCTTATATACCATATATTTTTTTTTCTTTTGATACAAACCCTAAAAGCCCCTACCGCCATTCGACTGCTACTCTTTCTTTTCCCTATGTTGTTCGATCCAAAGGCAAACAGAAGGAGTGACCCCATAATAAAATATTCGATCATCTAATCTCCACCAATAATAAAATAATGGTAGATCAATCAGTATGCACGTTAACAAATTAAACCATCATATGGCAGATGACCAAAAGTGAATTTAGGAGGTTAGAAAAAAACACCAAACCCACACATCGACCCCACAACCAAATTAATATGAGTACGAGATATAATAAGATTACCTCAGTAGTTATCAAAAGTTGATGCAAAAAGTTGATACAGCAGCTTCAAGTGGTAGTTGGATCGTGGGTATTAAAGGGTTGTTCGAAGGGTTTTAGCAATGTTTTCGGCTGGGAAAAAGCTTGTGGGTGTTCGCTCCTTGTTCTTTTGTTTCTCTTTTATCACGCTTCAAGGGTACGTGTATCATCTCGTCTCGTTTTTTTTCTTTCCCTCTATTTTAATACCATCGCTAACGTTTAACATAGTACTAAAAGACTTATATAAATCAACTAAAGACCTCGTACATGTATACGTGTAGGAAATCACAGATTATGCGTGGCAAGAATCACATAAAATCATACCTTATTTCCACAAAATAACGATTGTAAAAGCTGCATCGACCCATATCTTTTTTTCGAACCAAAATAAAAGGGTAAAAATTACATGCTTGGAGGTGGGTCGAACTGGGATGGCAAAACAGTCATGGGTGTGTTGGGTTGGTGTCGATCCATAAAAGAGATAGTATGCTATCTTGTGTTGTTCTTCTGTGTCGTACAACAACCATAAACTCGCATGAAATCACCACTTGTTTCACATGAAATAACAAAAAGTAAATAATAATAATACTTATACATGAAGGCTTAAAACCTGGACTGAAACATGTAGTATACTGTCGATATAAGTGTTGAGTTGGGTAGTGTGCTGCTGTGGTAAACTTGAGTCGAATTCAGGAAGCCAGGGCAGAACTGGAGTCATGATTTTATGTGAATAAATGTTGGATCTTGATAAGTGTTGAGTGTGTCGAATGGGGTAGAGATGACTATGACTGTATGTAGTCGTTATGGGCTGAGATTGGTGTCGAACCCATGGGAAAATAGGTTCTGGTTTGGGTGTTGTAAGGGTCGTGTATGGTGTGTGTTGTCATGAGTTGTAGGCTGACTGCTTGTCAATGAGAAGATTATGATGTTTGTAAGGAAATTTTTGTGTGCTTGGCTCATGGAATAAATGATTAGAATGGCTGGGATTTGTGTGTCTGGTGTGTGTAATGAGGGTCATTGTGGTTTTAACGAAGGGCTAAGATTTCCAGTGATGATTTCATGCGTGAGGTACAGGCATGATTTTGGGATATCAACCTGTATCGTGGTGTGAGTTTTGGTGTCAAATTATATATAAACATAACTATAAACAGGCATACCAATCATGACCAAAAGAATAGGGGCGTGAGTTGATGTAGTCTCATTAAACAATTGTTGTTTCACGTTGTGTTTTGGTCTCAAAAAGAAAATAAATGTATCTGTCACGTGGGCTAGAAGGTAATCAAGAATTGTTAAAAATATTATTAGATCCAAATATTATTTGCAATCGAAAAGAAAATAAAGTTAGTATAATTTGAGGCATGATAATAAAGGTACTCTATAAACTCAAATTAACCTGAATGGAGCTACTCGAATTTAAGGCTTTATGAATTGATACTGAATATAGGTCCCGCATGAAAGGTAGGCCATATGAATGTGATTTAATAATATCTTTTCTCAGTTGTCGACATCTTAAAAGCAGAGTTTAAATATAAATAATAGATCGTCATTCATCAAACTTAAAGGTTTAATTGATCAGCTTAAGAATAAGAAAATTCATAAATATGCAAATTTACACTTAAAGCCCTGAACTTTGAATAATGACAGTTTAAACCCTAAAACTATTAAAAGTTGTCATAATAAAACCTAAACTATAATTTTGACCATATTAAGTCTTAAAGTTATTAAATTGTCATCGATAACCCTAAAAGTCACTAAAAAATGGAAAGCCGACGAAAACGAGTAAATTGGATTTGAAATGAATTATTAATAATTAGCCGACCATGTATTCGTGTAGATTCGCTGAAGATGGAGTTGATTTCGATCTTTATTTCTAGATATGTTGCACTTGCGGTATAAGGTACAGATATTCTGACCTTCTCTGTAAGGTTTCCTATGATTCTTTGCTGATCTGTTAAATTTTCTGAATTGATACTCTGTTATGATCCCTTGCTATGACACCTTTGCTTCGACCTTTGATCTCTGATTTTGAACCTATGATATGAAGACCTTTTTGATATGAGATGGAAATGTTTTAAGTAAAGTATTTTGAAAGAGTTTTTCAAGCATGATATATTGACTTTAAGAAAACTATTTTTGAAGTTCGTTTTATGAAAACTAATTGAAAGACCATTTATGAAAACTATTTTTGAATGGTTGTTTTTAAATGAACCTTAAGAGAAAACCTTTTGAAAAGTACTTTTGATATTGAACCTTTTGAAGATTTGACCATCGGATACATTGATTTTTTTTTTGGATATTGATCTGGGATATTTGACCTTCTGATATTTGAACTTCTGATACTTTGACTGGTCTGATTATGAACTTCTGATATTGAACCTTCTGATGTGACACCCTGATTATGATATGAACCTTTGACCTTTAACCTTTGACTCTTAGTTTGATACCCGAGCCACCTTTCTGTTACCTAGCCAGGAAGGTAACCTGGCCGTGTCTGTGATGCACCACTGGCATGACTCATGTGTGGGTGAGTGATTCCTCACACCGTCCCCATTCTGATTATGATATGCGCATTACTTTGATTATGATTATTTATGTTCTGGGGGGCGTATGGATTGCAATCCTAGATCTGTTCTGTTTAGTGGATTTAATATGATATGATATGATTTGTCTGGTGACTGGTGCTGTGTGCTATACACGCCTTTCACATATGTCTGGGAGCTAGCTACTCCATTTGAAGAATGAGGACACCCCTCATATTATCTGATTATCTGAGAGGTCTCCCCTCTATATGATTATGAAGATTTATGGTTACGCTGTTATGATATGATACGATCTGTTTCTGGGCTCGTGGTGGATGACTATCCTAAACCTTACTCTTGTATCTCATTTATATCTCATTCATTATGCTACATCTGGTTATTTCCGTTTACTTTCGTTTCCGTTTATTATATATCTGTTCACTGGGCTTTGTAAGCTCAGCCGCACGTTTTCTTTTCGTGTGCGGCAGGTTTTAGTTGGAAGATGAGTACGAGTGAAGAGACTTTTGAACTTAGAAGACTTGATAGTTTTGGGCCTAGAGATGATTAGAAGTTATTTTATTGTTAGAATTTGTATCCGCCTTTGTAATCTTGTAATTTCAGTATTTCCTTTGTAAACCTTGAGAATCTTTGTATTACTTTTGAATGTATGCTTTGTTATATCTGATATGAAACCATTTGCGTGACATCTTTACCCTTGTCGGGTTGGGGTGTTACAATTATGGTATCAGAGACACAGGCTGCGATTCGTAATACATTTACCCTTGGCCTGTGTAAGTTAGGACCACTAAGTTTCCCCTGTAGGCGCTCATAGGACAACCTTTGGAAATTTGCTTTAAGATTCCCTTATAGAACGTAAGTTTTGACCAGTGAGGAATGGGTAGACTATAAGGCATTTGTTTAAGTATCATTGCTTCCGCATCACTCTGATTCGTGCCTTACTTTTGGTTAGATCCGATTGATATCACTTTTGGAAATTGAAAGCTCACACCTTACACCACCTGAAATTTGAATCTGATTAAATCTGGAAGGCTTTGAGAACTGCATAGTAGTTGCCTGACACTAATTGATCCTTATCTTCAGATATTGACTCTGACCTCTGATCCTTTCGTTAATCATTTTGATACCTCTTCGATCATTCTGAGAATCCCCCTAGCAATGGCGTACTTGATGTATTCTCTTAATTGTCTCTTGCTTTTGCTAAGTAACTATGAATCTTCCGACACTAATTGATTTCGTTTCACCCATCTCTGCCCTATGAGAAGTCTTGTGGTGTGTAACCACGTGTATAAAAAGTTTTCCCCCACTTTTAAATGATAAAGATTTGATTTGTGATCTGTCTATCTTGGGATAGTTACCTTCAATTTTATTCTGACAAGGAATCGGCTGATTGAGCATTCAAATATGGACAATTTCCCTCCTATATCTCACCTTTAACGTTTGCAACAAATTTTGAACTCCCTACCATGATTACCGATTGTTAAACTCTTGGCTATCTCTATTACTCTGGAGACTCGTGTGTTACTTTCGCGGTTATGAAATTTTTCCTAGAACCATTTCGTACACCAATGAATGAACCTTATCTTGGAAGCTATTTGGCACTTTGAGTCGCCTGAGCATGAACCTTGTATTGAACGTTATTTGACACCCTGCGCTTTCTGAATATGATTCCTGGTAGAACCACCAAAATTTTTCCATCGGAGCGTGAAGTAGGATTCGACATGATACCGAGAGAATTCTAGTCACTAAACGAAGATGTCTTTCGGATCATACCAATTGATTGGAGCAACTGGGAAGAGCAGCAACCGAAGACCAGGAAGTGAGTTTACTTAGGTGAATTTTCTGGGCGTGTTTTAGTTTCGTTCGCGATTATGAAGGATGGTGACTGGAGATATGTATTGATTACAGGAAGCTGAATCGTAATACTGTTAGGAACCAATATTCCTCCACCCTGAAACGACTATGTGGTTGTTTAAATTCAGAGCACGAAGTTCCTTCTGATGAATTGAGTCTATTCTTGGAATCGACCCCCCATATTCGTAAACGACTACTATGACGGTTAGTGACGCTAATGGTATTAGCTAAAGCTCTGACTGTTTCGTAAATTTGATAAATGATGTTTTCTCGTAAGTACTTGGGCAAATGGTCATTGTATGACTTAATGGTACATTCGGAGACGAGGAAGAGCATGAAAATCATTTTTGCACCTTGTTAGAAATTTGACGATCATTTGTGCATTCTGGGAGATGGATATTTGTTGAGACAACGGTGTTCTTTGCCTGACCTGGAGTTAACAACAACGGAGGCTACCCTGAAGAGTGAAGACATTCCTTTCAATGCAGAAAGGTGAGCGGTGCAGAAGATCTAGTCAAGATGGCGAACCTAGAGCTGATGAAGAGGTACAGTCTCACTTCCCTATTCATCTTGGTTGTACTAAGATGAATTGAGAGCGGAAGCAGACTGGATAATGAAGAGATTTAAAGATCGTGCCAAAAAGCCACAACACTTCATCACATTCCGAGAAGAACTGCAGGAGGCTCGATGAACCAGACACAAGTTCCCGATTTTGGTTTCACTTCCCGATTGATGGACAGACGAAGACAGATTAACCGGACTTGAAGAGATTGGAGGTATTGAAGGAGCGGAATTTTGAAACAGACCCTTCATGTTTGGAAGATTAGATTTTATGAAGGCCGAAGTTCTTGACGATTAAATTTTATTTCCGTTGAATCTCTTAAGTTTCGTGATGAGGTAATAAGACCCTCTAATGATTTGAGTGCCCTAGAAGCATTTCAGTTCGTGTTTATTTTTTTTTTTTATTTTTTTTTTTTTTTTTCGTATATTCGGTGATGGCTTTGTTTTGAAGGATTTTGACGAATTATGGAAGATATGATGTTTGTGACGGCGTACCTCACTTCAATTTGGCTATCTGGGATTTTGATACTCGTGCGAATAGTTTTGCTTTCCCTCTTGACTTTGGCATTCGATTTTGATTGACCTTTGATGACTATAGAAGTACTAGGTGGATTAAGATAGGTGGTTTTGATTACGACTTGAGATAAAGTATGATCATCATGAAGGCATAATTATGTGGTTCTAGTATTATGACGCCTGATCAACGTGATAATACTTACACCATATAACGTGCACTCATTGTGGCCATAGGATATCTTGGGGAGTACCTAAGAAGTTTAGAATCCAAATCTCCGAAGGATTATCCGTGTTTGGTTCATTCTATACTCTGTTTTCATTCATTAGATATCTGAATGAGTTTGAACTCTCATTTTTCATTCCGTTGACTACAGTTATAATATTGAAATTCTTTTATAACTCTCTACTGTTGATACAGCCAAGTTATTTGAAGTTTGTTCGTAGTTCATATGAGCTTTCTGAAGATTTGCCTATTCTCCATTTTGTTGCGTGGTCTTTTGATTAGAATCAATTTAGTTTGTCTCCTTTGAGAAATATGAACCCACCTCGTTTTGATATGAGTCATGAGAAACGTTTGGTCTGAAGATCTTTTGGAAGAAACTCCTCGGGCATGAGAATATTACGATGATCTGTTGCGATTTGCTACGACTTCGTTCACCTTGCGACTTCAAATTTCGAGGACGAAATTTTTCTGTTAGAGGGGAAGAGTTGTAAAACCCTAAAATTAGCATAATCTGAAATGGCCAAAATACCATCTAATTTGAAATTTTAAGAATACATATTATTTGTACCTAACCTAAAGTAATTAAAATCATAAGTACCTAATAAATTAAACTAATAAAACTATACATTATAATTAAATAATCACAAAGTAGTTCTCAAAGCCAAGTCCATCTTGGCGACATTGTATTATAACCATATCAGAATTTTCGGTTGGAAAAAAAAATAAAAATAAGATAAGCATGATTTTGATTGATATCACAATCCCACAAATTTGGTCCTTCCTTTTTTATCCTAATCAAAAACCACGGTTTCCTCACATCCTTATATACCATATATTTTTTTCTTTTGATACAAACCCTAAAAGCCCCTACCGCCATTCGACTGCTACTCTTTCTTTTTCCCTATGTTGTTCGATCCAAAGGCAAACAGAAGGAGTGACCCCATAATAAAATATTCGATCATCTAATCTCCACCAATAATAAAATAATGGTAGATCAATCAGTATGCACGTTAACAAATTAAACCATCATATGGCAGATGACCAAAAGTGAATTTAGGAGGTTAGAAAAAAACACCAAACCCACACATCGACCCCACAACCAAATTAATATGAGTACGAGATATAATAAGATTACCTCAGTAGTTATCAAAAGTTGATGCAAAAAGTTGATACAGCAGCTTCAAGTGGTAGTTGGATCGTGGGTATTAAAGGGTTGTTCGAAGGGTTTTAGCAATGTTTTCGGCTGGGAAAAAGCTTGTGGGTGTTCGCTCCTTGTTCTTTTGTTTCTCTCTTATCACGCTTCAAGGGTACGTGTATCATCTCGTCTCGTTTTTTTTCTCTATTTTAATACCATCGCTAACGTTTAACATAGTACTAAAAGACTTATATAAATCAACTAAAGACCTCGTACATGTATACGTGTAGGAAATCACAGATTATGCGTGGCAAGAATCACATAAAATCATACCTTATTTCCACAAAATAACGATTGTAAAAGCTGCATCGACCCATATCTTTTTTTCGAACCAAAATAAAAGGGTAAAAATTACATGCTTGGAGGTGGGTCGAACTGGGATGGCAAAACAGTCATGGGTGTGTTGGGTTGGTGTCGATCCATAAAAGAGATAGTATGCTATCTTGTGTTGTTCTTCTGTGTCGTACAACAACCATAAACTCGCATGAAATCACCACTTGTTTCACATGAAATAACAAAAAGTAAATAATAATAATACTTATACATGAAGGCTTAAAACCTGGACTGAAACATGTAGTATACTGTCGATATAAGTGTTGAGTTGGGTAGTGTGCTGCTGTGGTAAACTTGAGTCGAATTCAGGAAGCCAGGGCAGAACTGGAGTCATGATTTTATGTGAATAAATGTTGGATCTTGATAAGTGTTGAGTGTGTCGAATGGGGTAGAGATGACTATGACTGTATGTAGTCGTTATGGGCTGAGATTGGTGTCGAACCCATGGGAAAATAGGTTCTGGTTTGGGTGTTGTAAGGGTCGTGTATGGTGTGTGTTGTCATGAGTTGTAGGCTGACTGCTTGTCAATGAGAAGATTATGATGTTTGTAAGGAAAATTTTGTGTGCTTGGCTCATGGAATAAATGATTAGAATGGCTGGGATTTGTGTGTCTGGTGTGTGTAATGAGGGTCATTGTGGTTTTAACGAAGGGCTAAGATTTCCAGTGATGATTTCATGCGTGAGGTACAGGCATGATTTTGGGATATCAACCTGTATCGTGGTGTGAGTTTTGGTGTCAAATTATATATAAACATAACTATAAACAGGCATACCAATCATGACCAAAAGAATAGGGGCGTGAGTTGATGTAGTCTCATTAAACAATTGTTGTTTCACGTTGTGTTTTGGTCTCAAAAAGAAAATAAATGTATCTGTCACGTGGGCTAGAAGGTAATCAAGAATTGTTAAAAATATTATTAGATCCAAATATTATTTGCAATCGAAAAGAAAATAAAGTTAGTATAATTTGAGGCATGATAATAAAGGTACTCTATAAACTCAAATTAACCTGAATGGAGCTACTCGAATTTAAGGCTTTATGAATTGATACTGAATATAGGTCCCGCATGAAAGGTAGGCCATATGAATGTGATTTAATAATATCTTTTCTCAGTTGTCGACATCTTAAAAGCAGAGTTTAAATATAAATAATAGATCGTCATTCATCAAACTTAAAGGTTTAATTGATCAGCTTAAGAATAAGAAAATTCATAAATATGCAAATTTACACTTAAAGCCCTGAACTTTGAATAATGACAGTTTAAACCCTAAAACTATTAAAAGTTGTCATAATAAAACCTAAACTATAATTTTGACCATATTAAGTCTTAAAGTTATTAAATTGTCATCGATAACCCTAAAAGTCACTAAAAAATGGAAAGCCGACGAAAACGAGTAAATTGGATTTGAAATGAATTATTAATAATTAGCCGACCATGTATTCGTGTAGATTCGCTGAAGATGGAGTTGATTTCGATCTTTATTTCTAGATATGTTGCACTTGCGGTATAAGGTACAGATATTCTGACCTTCTCTGTAAGGTTTCCTATGATTCTTTGCTGATCTGTTAAATTTTCTGAATTGATACTCTGTTATGATCCCTTGCTATGACACCTTTGCTTCGACCTTTGATCTCTGATTTTGAACCTATGATATGAAGACCTTTTTGATATGAGATGGAAATGTTTTAAGTAAAGTATTTTGAAAGAGTTTTTCAAGCATGATATATTGACTTTAAGAAAACTATTTTTGAAGTTCGTTTTATGAAAACTAATTGAAAGACCATTTATGAAGACTATTTTTGAATGGTTGTTTTTAAATGAACCTTAAGAGAAAACCTTTTGAAAAGTACTTTTGATATTGAACCTTTTAAAGATTTGACCATCGGATACATTGATTTTTTTTTTGGATATTGATCTGGGATATTTGACCTTCTGATATTTGAACTTCTGATACTTTGACTGGTCTGATTATGAACTTCTGATATTGAACCTTCTGATGTGACACCCTGATTATGATATGAACCTTTGACCTTTAACCTTTGACTCTTAGTTTGATACCCGAGCCACCTTTCTGTTACCTAGCCAGGAAGGTAACCTGGCCGTGTCTGTGATGCACCACTGGCATGACTCATGTGTGGGTGAGTGATTCCTCACACCGTCCCCATTCTGATTATGATATGCGCATTACTTTGATTATGATTATTTATGTTCTGGGGGGGCGTATGGATTGCAATCCTAGATCTGTTCTGTTTAGTGGATTTAATATGATATGATATGATTTGTCTGGTGACTGGTGCTGTGTGCTATACACGCCTTTCACATATGTCTGGGAGCTAGCTACTCCATTTGAAGAATGAGGACACCCCTCATATTATCTGATTATCTGAGAGGTCTCCCCTCTATATGATTATGAAGATTTATGGTTACACTGTTATGATATGATATGATCTGTTTCTGGGCTCGTGGTGGATGACTATCCTAAACCTTACTCTTGTATCTCATTTATATCTCATTCATTATGCTACATCTGGTTATTTCCGTTTACTTTCGTTTCCGTTTATTATATATCTGTTCACTGGGCTTTGTAAGCTCAGCCGCACGTTTTCTTTTCGTGTGCGGCAGGTTTTAGTTGGAAGATGAGTACGAGTGAAGAGACTTTTGAACTTAGAAGACTTGATAGTTTTGGGCCTAGAGATGATTAGAAGTTATTTTATTGTTAGAATTTGTATCCGCCTTTGTAATCTTGTAATTTCAGTATTTCCTTTGTAAACCTTGAGAATCTTTGTATTACTTTTGAATGTATGCTTTGTTATATCTGATATGAAACCATTTGCGTGACATCTTTACCCTTGTCGGGTTGGGGTGTTACCAACACCACTAAGTAATCAAGTAACCCTCTCCACTCCCATGAAACTCAGTACTCTTATTGATCATGAATATGTAAATTGTCCTCTACGATTCGATGACCGGATTCGTTCGGCAAATCTGCTTCCTTTGGACATGGTTGATTTCGACGTTATCCTGGGCATGGATTGGTTATCTTTTCATAGAGCCACCATTGACTGTCATGCTCGAAAAGTAATTTTTGGTGATCTAACTCAGCCTGAATTTGTCTTTCATGAAACACGCTCTCTAAAATCTGTGAAAATTATCTCTGCTTTGAAAGCAAGGACTCTAATATCTCATGGTTGCCAAGGTTATTTGGCCTCTGTTAAAGACTCTTCTGTCGAGAGTCCTGATATTAATACTGTTCATATTGTTCGGGAGTTTTCTGATGTTTTTCCTGAAAAACTTCCTGGTCTTCCTCCGGCCAGAGAGGTTGAATTTAGTATCGATCTGATTCCCGGCGCTGAGCCTATCTCTAAGGCTCCGTACCGGATGGCACCGGTGGAACTTAAGGAGTTAAAGGAGCAGCTAGAAGAGCTATTGGACTGTGGATTTATTCGTCCGAGTGTGTCACCATGGGGTGCTCCTGTACTTTTTGTAAAGAAGAAAGATGGGTCTATGCGGTTGTGTATCGATTACCGGGAGTTAAACCGCATCACTATTCGAAACCGTTATCCGCTACCTCGCATTGATGACTTGTTCGATCAGTTGTAGGGAGCTAAAGTATTCTCCAAAATTGACTTGCGATCTGGTTATCACCAGTTACGGGTTAAAGAGCAGGACATTTCTAAGACTGCTTTCCGTACCCGGTATGGACATTATGAGTTTTTAGTTATGCCTTTTGGGTTAACAAATGCTCCTGCAGTATTTATGGACTTAATGAACCGGGTTTTCCATGAATTCCTTGATAAATTCGTCATCGTTTTCATTGATGATATTCTGGTATATTCGAAGTCGGCGGAAGAGCACGAGCAGCATTTATGCACTGTTTTAAGTATTCTGAGGCAGCAGAAATTATACGCTAAATTTTCCAAGTGTGAGTTCTGGTTGGACCGAGTTGCTTTCCTTGGTCACGTCGTGTCTGCAGATGGGATTACCATGGATCCAGCGAAGGTTGAGGCTATCACAAAATGGCCAAGACCTACCACGGTAACCGAAGTCAGAAGTTTTCTGGGTTTAGCTGGCTACTATCGACGTTTTGTCGAGGGGTTTTCGAAGTTGGCTTTACCGTTGACTCAGTTGATGAGAAAAGGTGAAAATTTTGTGTGGACGGATGAGCGTGAGCAGAGCTTTGAGGAGTTGAAACGACGACTAGTGTCTGCACCTATTTTGACCTTACCGTCGGGTTCGGGAGGATTTCAGATTTATAGTGACGCTTCCAAGAAGGGTTTAGGTTGTGTTCTCATGCAAAACGGGAAAGTAATTGCCTATGCTTCAAGGCAGTTAAAACCCTATGAGGAAAATTATCCGACCCATGATCTAGAGTTGGCAGCTGTGGTATTTGCGTTGAAAATATGGAGACATTACTTATACGGTGAATCATGTGATATCTTCACGGATCATAAGAGTCTCAAATACATATTTACCCAGAAGGAGCTCAACATGAGGCAGAGGAGATGGTTGGAGCTTCTGAAAGATTACGACACTAATATCCAGTATCATCCCGGCAAGGCGAATGTTGTTGCCGATGCACTCAGCAGGAAATCGGGTATGATTGCTAGTATGAATATCGAGCCTCGTATTCTTCAGGATTTAGAGCGGTTAGAGGTTGAGCTATGTGTAAAGGGCGTTAGTGGTTACTGGGAAAGTTTGAAGGTGGAATCAAACTTGATGCTGCGGATTAAGGAAGCCCAGAAGGACGATGGTGAACTCTGGGCTATTGTGCAGAATGTCGAGGAAGGTAAGCAGTCTGAGTTTCGGGTCGATGATAGTGGTATTGTATGGTATGGGGATCGATTATGTGTTCCTAATGACCCTGATCTACGTGAGGCTTTGTTGACTGAGGCTCATAGTTCTCCTTTTTCTATCCATCCTGGTTCTACCAAGATGTATAGGGATCTGGAGCAACACTTCTGGTGGAACGGCATGAAGCAAGACGTGGCATCGTTTGTAGCTAGATGTATGACCTGTCAGCAGGTCAAGATTGAGCACCAGAGAGCTAGTGGGTTATTGCAGCCTTTGGAGATTCTAGTTTGGAAGTGGGATGAAATATCTATGGATTTTGTTTGTGGTTTACCGTTGACTCGTAGGAAACATGATGCGATTTGGGTGGTCGTTGATCGGCTAACTAAATCCGCTCATTTCTTACCCATCCGTATGAGCTACAGTGTTAGTAAGTTGTTAGAGATTTTCACGCAGGAGATTGTTAGATTGCATGGCACTCCTTCTTCTATCGTTTCTGATCGTGATCCTCGTTTTACTTCACGCTTCTGGAAAGGATTGCATAAAGTTTGGGGTGTTCGTCTTAAATTCAGTACCGCTTTTCATCCCCAAACTGATGGTCAGTCAGAGAGGACCATCCCGACATTAGAGGATATGTTACGGGCGTGTGCGTTGGAATGGACGGGTAGCTGGGACGATTATCTGTGTTTGGTAGAGTTCGCTTATAATAACAGTTGGCACGCGAGCATTGATATGGCACCTTTTGAAATGTTATATGGGCGGAAGTGCAGAGCACCGGTATGTTGGAATGAAGTAGGGGAACGTCTTCTTGAAGGACCTGAGATGATATAGGTGACCAATGAAAAGGTTGCTACGGCTAAGGAGAAATTGAAAGAGGCACGAGCGCGTCAAAAGAGTTATGCGGATAAGCACCATCGGGATCTAGAGTTTAATGTCGGCGACCGGGTATTTCTTAAAGTATCTCCGTTCCGAGGCGTCAAACGTTTTGGTATTAAGGGCAAGCTCAGCCCTCGGTTTATTGGACCTTTTGAAATTCTGGAGCGTATCGGAGAAGTATCGTATCGTCTAGCTTTACCACCTCAGTTGGCTCATGTTCATAATGTATTTCATGTATCTCTTTTGAGGGGATACAACTATCATCCTCTACATGTGGCTTCTTATCCGTTTGATCAAATCCGTCCCGATATGACCTTATCTGAAGAACCGGAAGCGGTGTTAGAGCGTCAAGAGCGCGTTATGAGGAATAAGGTCATTCCTTTTGTAAAGATTCTTTGGCGGAATCACCCAGCACGCGAGGCAACCTGGGAGACCGAAGAGTCAATACGATCGAGTTATCCTCATTTCATGTTTTGATCTGGTATGTTCTGTTTCGTTTCTGTCCTATTTTCTCTTCCATGTCCTTGCAAATTTCGAGGACATAATTTTTCTGTTAGTGGGGAAGAAGTTGTAATACCTGAAATTCTATAACATGTAAAATGACCAAATCGCCCCTGGGAATTTAAAACCTAAATAAAACATATGTAAAGCACAAAATAAATTCCAAACTTCTAGCAATGAACAAGTTATGATCCCAAATAATTTTAACAACACCATTTAACATTTATGCAAGCCACAAAATTACCAAAATGCCCTTGGGCGCCTAATATAGTTTAAATTCAAATTTATGATTTAAATAAGGGTAATTAAATGGAATTAAAGGGCAATTAAAATAGAAATAAATCACATTAAGATTTCCTAAATTGAAATCCCGAATTATTGGCCATTATCCTCCCTAAGACTCGGTCACACCCACATTTTTATAACTCACATATTTTTCTTCCAAAAAGCTTCCAACCGATTAAACCCTAATCACCCAAAATAATTCTCCTTTGATCATACGAATTTCTGGAAGTGAGGCACCATTTTTCTTGAGTTCATCACAATCCTAAGAAGCCTAGAAAAATAATCCTAGAGGTGTTCGTGGGCTGTTTCGTTTGTGGCAAATCCTTTTCTTGTCGAACCTTTGTTTTGAGGTAATAATTCCAAATCGATGCTACGATTTTTGTACGCTCAAATTATCATTTTTATCACGTTCTATTACTCATTTATAACCTACAAAAATTAGCTTGGAGGCTGGTTGTGGTTGATTCGATCGTGGGAATTAATTTCCTAATCGCGCTATACGTATAAGGTATATTCTAAAATAATTCATACAAGCCAAACTAAATTCGTTCTTCATTTCTCTCATGTTCCTCACGTTGGATATGATCTATGAAAATTTTTTGCAAGGTTGTGAAAGAGCTCGTGAAGGCGTGGGAATTTTGGACCATATCGAGTGCATTATTTTCGTTCGGCCTATCCTACACTTTCAAAACTCGGTTTGGTAATTTTACCATACTCTTTGATCCTTAAGAACACCATATAAATTATGCTATTCGATTCATGCATGATCTTCCTAGTGTTTGTGAATTAAATCTATATATCGAGCCTAAAATCTAAAATATATGTATACGATCGAAATAAACCTCATGAGAAATTTTTATGGACACTATATGATTATGTTAACATAAGAAAAATGTGTATTCGATTTTTCATGGCCCAAAGGAATTATTTTCGAATTTACTTTAAAACCGGATTTAAGAATAATTAGAAAAATATTAAAGGTAATGATCGATCTAGGGTTTGGGACATGGATTAGGGATTATTTTGGTGTATTAATGAGATATAATGATTGCTTAATGATTTGGTTGAGTTAGGGTTCGAATTGGAATTTATAAAAGGGTATACGATTTCTTTTTGAAACCTTGGGGTCGAATTGTGACTTTTATAACTTGAGGGTTACTTTTGGAACATTTGGGGATCATATATATGTCGTATAAAAATAAATAGAGGGGCCTTTGGGTAAATTCGAAAGTCTAAAGGTTTATTTTGAAATTATATAAAAGTTTAAGTCGATTTTATAATAAATTAAACTAGAGGGACTAAACTTGTAATTTTGGGAAACTTATGGGTCATTCGAGCAATAAATCCTACTTAAAGTGTTTTGGGTCATTTTGATAATTTAAGGGGCTAATATGTAATTGTTATTAATTAAGGAGTGAAATTATAAAATAAAGGACTAAAAATGTAAACATTGTAATCTTGAGGGACTTAACTTGTAAACTATATATAAATGAGGGTCATGTCGTACAAACTAATAAATAAGGGTACAATGTGTAATTTGGAAAAACTAAGGGGCTTAACATGTTAATATAAATATCTTAAGGACTAAAATATAACTTCATAAAGTTAAGGGACTAAACATGTAAATTATGAAACCTCATGGATATTAAGTGAAAACTTGGATAAGCTAATCTTAACATTAACCTAATTGAGAATTATGGAAACCTTACTAAATATAGAAACTTACTAAATAAGGAAACTTTCTAAAAATGGAAACCTGCTAAAAATAGAAAGTTACTTAATATGGAAATGGGATCTTTAGTAATCATGTCTTTACTCCTCTAGGTGTGAAGAGGGAGTAGTCTTGTGCTCTTGATCATCTTATTCAGTGTGTTTCCTTTGTCAGCAATAAGGTACAGATATTCTGCTTCTTTAATAAGAGGCCTTCATTCTCTGATTATGATTCATATTAGGGTTTCCCTATACCATTGCTATGTTCCCTTCATTCATGAACTTTGATTATTGAACGATCATGATATTGAACCTTTTATGATTATGAACCTTTCATTCATGAACCTCTAATTATGAACCCTTGACCATGAACCTTTGCTTATGAACCTTTGCTTATGAACCTTGCTTATGAACCATGATTATGAACCTATGATTATGAACTTATGAAACATGATATTGACCTATGCAAGTAAACTAAAAACATGATTCACGATACTTGACCTTTACCCTCAGTTTGATACTACGAGCCACTCACTAGGCATGAGGGTTTCATGTCCATGTCAGTCGATGGACCGATGGCATGACTCTAGGGCAGGAGAGTGATGACCTGTCTCGTCCCTGCATGTTATGTTTATGATTCATGTTTACGTAGAGGCAGATTATGGCCACCTGGGGCGTATGGATGCATCCTAGATTTGTTCATGTACATGTTATGTTATGTTATTCATGGTGACTGATGGTGTGTGCGATACACGTCTTTCACACTCCGGGAGCTAGCTACTCCAACCCATGATGAGGACACCCCTCATATTTACAGGATACTAAGAGGTCTCCCCTCTACATGTTTATGGCTATGATTATGATTATGATTTCATGTTATGGGCTCGTAGTGGATTACTGACCTTTCTTTACCATGCACCTTTATCCTTTCCCTTATGACACCATGTATTCTTACCATGTATTCATGCTTCCATTCTCATTTACTCATGTACTATTCATTATGCTACTGCTTGTTACGTTATATCTGTTCACTGAGCTCTAGTAGCTCAGCCGCGTTTTCTTTTCCCGCGGCAGGTATTTAAGCTAGGAGCGGGGCATGGCTTTGGGGTTGAGTGCACTTGAGTGGAGCTTGTTCTTTATAGCTTATGTACCGTTTGATTTCTTTAGACATTATGTTGCTATTGTTTAGGCATTGAACTTATGTACTTCCTTTATTTTCTTTCATTTTGGATATAAGTCATGTTGACTTATTATTGGATTATGTATTTGACTTCCGCTAATTTGGTTTATGGATGCTATGTTGTTCTGATATGAAACCATATATTTGTGATATCTTTACCCTTGTCGGGTCGGGGTGTTACAGCATCTCCCCTTAAGGTTCCAGTAGCAAAAGTGACTTTGTTGTTTTCTGCGCAGTTGCTTCTCATGAATACTGTCTCAATGCATTCAAACCACTGTGCTAACTCTGTCACTCCTTCTACGCCTCTGTAGGTGGTTGGTTGGCAACTCACGAATTCCTTGTAAGTGCATTTACGTGGTGTAGATGCCTCACTTTCAGTTGTTGCTCCCGTGGTATTGCTTGAGCGGTTTGCTGCATCGGCCTCGCGTGCTGCGGCGATGCCGGCATCAATCATCCTTCGAACCTCCTCAAGCGTCAGTGCTACGGTATGGTTGGTAGTTTCGTGTTCGCTATGTTCCATTTTCTATTAATGTCACAAGTATACAGATTTAGAATTTGGATAGAATAGCTGAGTATATGCACAATGTAATCATGGTGTGAAATGGTGATTAAATTGAATATTTCCCACAGTTACGATGCCTCTGTAATTTATCAATTTACGGACGTGGGATTGTTTAAGGAACAAACGATTTAACTATACAAACTGAAGTTCATCAACTTCCTCTTAATATCACCATATTATTTTTGAGTTTCTATTTTATATGTGTTCAAGTTTTTACAATATTTACACGATTAGAGAATCATAATAATAACAGGTAACATCACGACATGTCTGGATACAATTACAATACATACGGACAACCATAATACATAAGTTAACAGATATATAGTACATTACTACCAACATTACAACATTAATAACTTGATCAGTTGAGTTATACAACAAAACGATACAAGAGTCTTTATTAATTGCCACATGCGGCAGACTACAATGTCTCAAACTATACAACATGCTAACTATGTCTACTGATCAGGTCTATCCGTACGCCTCGTGAGCTCTGAGATCTGGTCTCTGAGTCTCTGTATCTCAGCCTGATGCTCCATCTGTATATCTCCCATGACTCTCTCCAATGTGTCAGTAGGGCTGGCAAATCGTGTCCGCCGAAACCTGTTAAGACACGACCTGTTAAGACACGGCACGATAAGGGGCAGACACGAACACGACACGATAATTTTTCGTGTCAAATTTTCAAAACACGAACACGACCTGTTTCTTAACAGGTCGACACGAAAAAACCTGTTAAGACACGAAATTTAGTACTCTTCCACTTCCACCAACTGCAATATTCATTTCATTTAGTTCGATGTTGTACAACATTCACAAATAATCACCTAACTGACGGGAACGAATTAAAAAACTTGCAAATTAATAGGCTAATGAAACAAATACCAGTATACCACTAGCTAAATAAGTTTTGATAACTTATAACATATCAATAAATTTTGTATTAATAGTAACTAATCCACTATTCACACCTAATATTCATCACTAAAAATCTATAAACTATAGCTAGTAAAAGTGTAAAACTAATTAAATCAATGTTTATCACCATCTCTTCTAGCAGCCGTCGCAATAATTGTCGGTTTATCAATCACGAAAGGAACAATAATTCCAGTTGGTGTGGAATAATAATTCCAAAGCCTTGCTACAAGATCTCAGTCATTTTCTTTCGTGTGGAATAATAATTCCATAAATCGTTATAGATCAAAACACGAAAGGAACAAACATCATAGATCCTGTTGATCTATACTTCTCTATATATTCGAACATCAAAAGAAAGGAAAATAACAAGTTTGTTACATCCTTCTTTTGTCCAGCGTGGTTGATTATTACAAGTAAGGTACAAGATCTTAACAGAAACAGAAACAATAACAAATAGGGTATTGTGATTTGTTTTAGGTGGTTGATTATTACAAGTAACAAAGAGGGTATTGTGATTTGTTTTAGTGTGACTGCACCAGTAAGAAAAGAGAGGCGTTTAAAGTGAAATTAGGGTTTGAGTGTGTGAGTAGTTAGTGTCTTTTATATCAAAAGATTAGGGTTTGAGATGGGCTTTGAGTAATAAAATGTGGCTGGACTAATTTGATAGTGGGCTGGACTAATTTAAGCGTGTCTTAACAGGTTAACGGGTTTAGACCTGTTAAGACACGAAACCTGTTAAGGTCTTAACAGGTCGACCTGTTAACGACACGAAACCTGTTAAGCCCAAACACGAAACCTGTTAACAAGTCGTGTTTTCGTGTCGTGTTTTCGTGTTCGTGTCAAAATTGCCGGCCCTATGTGTCAGCTCTACGCTGTGCCAGGTGAGCCTCCCAAGCTAAGTCCTGTCCCTCTCTACGTATGGATATCGCGTGGGAACGGGTATCTGCCAAGTCTGTCTACATCTGTCTCAAGCACTGCTGTACCACTGTTCTGTTGGAAGCCAACCTATGCAGAGTGTCACTGATAGTCCCTGGGGAATCCAATGGTACATGGTCGATCATCCGAAGAAGTGAATCAATCTGCTCTCTGTGACTCTCGAGTCGTGTCACCACTGTAGATGGTATAAGGGTGTGGGTGACTACTGGTCTAAATCCTTCCCAAGCATCATGTGTCTGAGCTGGGGGAGTGAAACCAGGAGGATAAGGCAGTGATGGTGAGGATGGGTGTATCTGGTCTGAGAAGCGGGGTCGACTCGATGAGGGAATATCCTCCGCAGGAATAGGGTTCTGCTGACAAGGTGGCAGTGGGTATGTCTGAGTACATGTATCAAATAGATGGTCAGGGAGTAGGGATGGTGCAGTCTGATGGAACTCTACTGGTGTATCATCTGCAGGGAGCCATTGCTGACTTTCATAGTACAAGTCGTCAGGGGGTGGTATATAGAAAGGAGAATAGGTGTCATAAACAAAATGTGGCGGTAACGTAGGTGCTGGCAAAGCTGGCACATGGGGGTCCTCCAATAAAGGTATGGCGGCGGCTCCACCCTCCACAAAGGGCTCGATCGCGTCAGGCACGATTTCTGGTGCTACAGTATCGGGAAGTATGGGGGACATGACTGATGCTAGTGATCCCTCGGAATCCGGATCCGACGATACACTAAAGTGGGTGATGAATGACATGGTACTGTAATAATCCATATATGATAAAATAAGTAATTACTAATATCAAGTGGTGTAATGTAAGCATGAAATGATCTAGTTGTGCACAGTAACTATCAAGTATGCAGAGACTTATAAAAGATAATCCTAATGTATAACATACCGAGCGCGGCAGCAAGCAGGCATGGAGGGCTTAATGTAACATGGTGTATAATTAATTTGTTTGAAAAATGTAGTTATAGTCTCTATAACCGAATCTCTGATACCAATCTGTAACACCCCCAAATTTTTAATATAGCAGCGGAAGATTAATTTGGGTGTTACCGTGAGGATCGAAAATAAAATCATAGAAAAACAGCCTTAGAAGGCATTTTTAATTTACATAGGTCCATAATACAAATTCAGTTACAAAGCGTTACATCAGAGTGCTAAAGTTTCTCCAAAGAAACATCATTTTAACTGAATTACAACTTTATTTTACACCATTATTTAGAATAGAGTACGCCTGCTCCATGCCTTGCCTTGCTCCTCTAGTTTCCTGAGATAAATGCTTAAAAGTCAACATAATGTTGAGTGAAATCATGGAGTTTGTAATTTAAATATCAGTTCGATTCACAAGTCAGATTGTATTGGAGATACAATCAGTTTAAAAGTTGATATCGCAGTTCATATATTGCCCTAAGTCTCATGACACGCAAACGTTAACAAAGTACCGCATAAACGGAGGTGTTCATCAAATTAATGATGAAGGTTTTGCCCTCGTGTAATAGGTGATTTGCCAGTTCCTATTTCTCTCAAATATAATGCATCGCGACTAATACGACTAGCAAAAAGCATTCCGTCCAAGTATTAGTGGGATAGGTCGTCAGCCTCTAATAGATCTATTCATTATATTTGCGTTCACCGCAGTGATTAATGGCTCATGATAAAAGGGTCTTGTGGCAATAAGGTAACTTAGGCATATATCAAGTCAGGTAGCATACAAAAAATACTTGTGATCTGTTTATAGCATGTATCCCCCTCACGGAGTTTAAAAAGTATAAAGAGTTTAAAAAAAAGTGAGGCCATGACTCACCTTAAGCGTTACTGGTGATGGTGAAAATAAACTCAGAGATAATTATGACAACTTCGATACGGAACCTGATAAATATATAAATGTCTGAGTATCTGACTAATTACTAGTGGTGTTTGTGAAGTGAGTGGTGAACGATGAATATCGGTGGTGGATAATGATTTGAATGTCAAGTGTGGATGGTTCATGCTTGGCGTGCTTGCCTATTAAAGTAAAGACATATATGGATGCACAATGCTCAGGATTTTTATATCTATCTTCCCGATATGATATTCTCTAAATGCATGAATTAAAGTGGATACTAACTCGTAATATTTATAGTAACTAACGAAAGTTTAACTAATATGTAAATAAAATGTGAAAATATGCATATGAAATAAAGATGTGGTGCAAAAATGAAAAATAGAATAAGAATGTCAAGTTATAACAGTTAGTACTTGTTCCTTCCAGATTTTACATCTTTTACCCTAACTGTGGCTTGCGTTACGTCGTTTAGTCCTTGTCAAGTCCATAGTCCAAAATAGTCCAATAATTGTCCATATGTCCATATAAGGCTTGGAGTTCAATGGTATGTCAAATTAAGTCCTCTATAAACTGTTTTCACGGCTTCAGTCCCTAAGTTTCACAGTTTGGCAGTTTTGGTCCTTCTAGGTCAAGTTGCGTTACATTTTTAGTCCTTTTTGCATAAAAATAACGGGAAAAGTATTCTGAAAATTTTTATAACTTTATTAAGTTCATTTTAACTTATTTCAATTTCTTATTTCAGAAAAGGGCTTATTTTCACATTATTGGGCCAAGTAGCGAATCAACTTAAGGCCCATTAAGAATTTTAGAGGCGAGGGCGTGTAAACTGTTTTGGGCTTAGACTTGGGTTATTTTTCTGATTCTGAAAACATATTGCATGGGCCTGTTGGGCTTATCTATCGCAAACTCTTGTTGGGCTTTAAATAAGCCCAACCGAATAGGTCATAATTATGTTTTCTGAAATTTTGAGTTTTGGCTAGCGATAGGCAGGTAAAACGATTTAATTTGTACGTGTTAGGGAACTTATAAGATTGAAGTTAGATTACGAAAAGTGTAGTTTTCCAGGGGCACTATCGAGAGGAGTAAAAATATATACGTGTTACTTTCATAATTTCGAAGTAAATGGTTCGTGAGTTGGACCATGTCGGGGTGTCTTTTTCCTGTTGTAATACTTAGCTAAATTTTTACTTGTTTCTAAAATGTCCGATCGAGTAGTACTTAAAATGGCTCGTTTTAAAGGTCCTTTTGTGGGCTTCATGCTATGTTTTCTAAACGAAAAACTTAGTTTGCTGGGTGGTTAGATAGGTCGTGTGAAGAAAACATGATGTTGTGTGACGGGCTTGTGATTTGTACGAAGGTTTTCTAGGTAGCATGGAGCTGTTTTAAAAGGTATAAACTTCTGAAAATTACTAAGTGTTTTCAAACAGATTTACCATTGTACTTAAGTGATTTTTATGGGTCGATGCTTGGGTATTTTTATGAGTTATCCATATGAAATGGTAACTTGTCATGTTGTTTAATATGTGATGTAGAGAAAATACTTGTTTATTTAGTTTGATCATAAGATATGGGGTCGTCCTTACGGCTCCTTGGGCTGTCTCATACGCACAACCCATTTGATATATTTTAAGTTTTGTTTTACAGTTTTATCTATAGTGTGTATATAAGGTTGGTACACGTTCTAATGTTGCATGCGACGGAAAAATAAACGTGACAAGAGTATGGTTAGTGGCTCTTAAGTCTTTCATAATGGGTTCGTCACTCTACATGGTTCGAAGTGGTCACTGTGGGCAGTGTGCTTAAAATAAAGATGTGTTACACGTTTGAGTGGGAAGCAAAGGAACATGTATGCAATACTAACTTGATGATGTGTGATTTAATGTGGTTCTAAGTAAGATGATGTCTCTTTTATTAGTATCGTGGCAAGGTTGCAAGGAAATAGAAAGGTGATAAGTTCGACTGTGTATGCATGCATGATACTCTCGAATGTAAAAAAAAAATGAAACATGCATGAGTGGAGCGTGTGCATGGAAATAGAAAGCAAAAGGTTACAAGATACTTACAACACCTTTTGAAAGGTGGTGAAGGAACTGTGGTTGATCGAGTGAGACACAAGAAGAGACAATGAGCTCGAAAAAGTCTTGTATGCTTTCACTTCACTGAGTTTGCTTCCAAAATTCTTGACAGAAGGCTACTTATCTTTTTAAGGAATGTGTTGAGTGTGAAAGAAAGTGATAGGTGGTAGGGAAAAGGGGAAGGTCGAATGAGGGGTCTTATAGGCGAAATATCTCACATATTTCATTGACTAGTTGACTCAATCATTGAGGATACTGTTACTAAGAGGACACTTGTATCTTGTTGTCCTAGATTGAGTGTGAAATGAGTATTGGTAGCTGTGGTTTTGGATTCTAGTTCTTGGAGAGTTTCTTTATATTCGGTTTTTACAACATTGGCACAAGATGGAGCTATCGAGCTATAGGTCATGGTTATAGTTCATTTGTCATTTGAAGTATCAATTTTAGTTAGGAATATAGTTGGAAGGTTATAGGAAACAGTGGGGGTATGATATAGTTATGTGTCGACGTTTTTAGTTATACGCTCGGGTCGAATATGGGACAAACAATATGGGTTTCATTATCGTGCTAATACTCGACCATTATGTCTGTGAATTTGTACAAAAGGAGTTTGCTAGGTGGTGATTTTAATGGTGTAAAAATATGTGAAAGCTATGTTCGGTATTTAAGATTGCATGTGGGTTTTTGAAGGGCAATATCGATCGGGTTTAAAGAAAGAAAGCAAAGGAAAGAAAACAAATAAAGTGGGTGTGTTGGTTGGGCTGTAAGGTTCGATGGGTTATGTAGAATTGTTGGGCCGAAATTGTTAGGGTCCGATTGGTTTTTGTAGTGTAGAGTTAGGATTAGTATTAGTGTTTGTAATTAAGTTTTAGTTAAGTATATTTGGTGATATTAATTTTAGTTAAATGTAGTGTAATAAATTGGTGAGTATGATCACTTGTCGTTGATCATGAGAATGTGTTGTTGCATCGGAAATATTATCTCAAGTCTGGCGTATACAATATATATATATATATAAAATGCATTGTGATATTAATAACTGATAATAGAAAAGTTTAAATTTCCCAGCAAAAATGGGCTTTATTAAACGGTAATACGAGATCATCATTAATCATTAAGATTGATTACAAGGGTTTTTCGTAGAATCCTACACATCGTAGCTATTTTCTTGAAATTTTCTGTCTCAGTGGGTCGATGCGGCGTGTCTAACTTAATAGATGCGGCGTATCAGAAGTTTAGGATAATACGGCGCATCACTTTAGATTGATACGGCGTATTGTCTCTCAACTTTGATACGGCGTATCCCTAAAAAGGATACGGCGTATCTTGGTCTCAGAAGGGTTGTTTGGTCGTGTTAGAAAATTGTGTGAAATGTTTTGAAGGGTCTTCGAGTATATGTTCTTGCAAGTATGTTTAAAAGGTTAAAGGTTATAGATTCTGGTCATTAGATGAAGAATTTGTATGAGTCTGTTTTAGTCAATCGTTTCCAAGTATAAAGTTCAAAATTTTTGGTATAAGTGGTCACGGGGCGTTACACAAAGCAGCAGGCATTGGGAAAATGAGTCCTGCATGGGAAAGCCCATACACGGTCAAGACAACCCATCCTAACGGCTCCTACCTGTTGATAGACAGGCATGACGATGATGTGCCCCTAGCCTGGCATACATCTAACTTAAAGAAGTGCTATATCTAGGTATGTATCACAGATTTTCTACTTTTAAGCAATTGTAACTTGGAAGTGATATGTAATGTTTGAAGCAAATTACTTAATGGAAATTTGCCTATTATTCTTATATGTTCGCAACGTAGTTATCTCTTAGGCGATTGACCAGGTCTATCCTGTCTTTTGTATCCTCATAAATAGTTTACGTTGCAAGTAACTAAAACATGAAAGATTATTCAAAGATAGTTAAAATAATGAATAAAGTTTTATATACACCAGTCTAAGGCATCTTAAAGATACCTGAACAGTCAAAGTGTCTCATACTGGTTCATGTATGTCCAGGAAGAACATGTCGTTAGCTTGAGCAATAATTATTCATGTTTACTTGATCGCTAAACCTGCTAATTATTGTGAATTATATCAACTCCTTCACAACTCCTTCTCAGACTCGGCAACATTCAGGGCATCCTGAGAAGAGGCCTTCAAATTACCAACTTCAGTCTCTAGACCAAAAACCGTATCCTTCTTGGTTGATACCAAAACATTCAATGCATTCTTCTGTTCCACTGCTTTCTTAAGCTCGTCGGTCAAAGATACCTTCTCAGCTTTCCAACAAGCCCTTTCAGTCTCAAACTCCTGCTTGGATTTGGCAGAACATTCTTCAGCCTGAGACATGGAAGACAACAACCTTTCGATTTGCTCTAATGAGCTATTCAATTCAACTCTTCAGAGCAGATCAACATAACTTCAGATAAGGTTGGTCAAGGACCAATCCATGGCTTTTTGACCTTCATCTAGGGGCCTAGGTTCATTCGCCACCCTGCAAGCAGGAGGAACAATAGATCTGAGAAAAACCATTCGATATTATGAGGTTTTATCACAAGGATCATTCATTTTGAGGGTGGTACAGAAGGTCATTATCAGGTTCTCGACATCCGAAAGGCCAACCTTTCCACCAACAAAACTGCCACCTATAGATTAACAAAAGTAAAAAACCACTTCAAGAATAAAGATATAATGAAATAAGGCCAAACACATACCTTGGGAAGCAAAAGAATGTTCACTTATGACTAAGCATTCCTTCTCAAATCCCCATCAGCTGCAGCCTTGCACCCTTCTAAAGTTGATAAATCCAGGGTGGTGGATCCACTAGATCCTGGATGTAAGGTAAAAATCCATATCTTCTTAGCCAGGGGACGAGGTTTATTCTGACGAGGCCTGGACTTGGTCTTTTTTGAGTAAGTAGTTACCACTTTCTTCTTCTCAACCTTATTTTGCAAGATAACACCCTCCTTTACCTTGGGAGTAGAAGTCTCTTCAGGTTGAGAATCAACAATCCCTTTAGTGTTCTCAAACGAAGCATCCCTGAGTTGGAGAAACTCATTCATGTCAAACACTACATGGAGAACAAAAAAAAGTTCATTAATATAAGAACAATGACGGAAAACACAAGGTAAGAAAAGAAAAGACAGAACCTCACCCCTCCTATGTACGTGCAATTCAGGCACATTATTCACTTCCCAGTGAAGACTCAACTGAGCCTTAACCAAAGCACCCTCACTAAAAGGTCTTTGAAAAATAATCAAATTTTGCAACATTTCATAAAGTTGCCTAGGAAGGCCACTGGCAATGGGAAGGGCGACATGGTCGTTATCGAGCTTAACAACCTTAACCCAATCGGTATAGGCATCATTCACGATATCTGAATTCAAATCAACCCAAAATGAAGTTTGATGCCAGCCAGAAAACCCCTTACGCCTTTCTCTATCTTGAGGGTACTGGTGAATTGAGGTCTTTTTTCCTACATCCACTAAGAATAAGAGGTTTTCCCACAAAAATTTATGAGACATAGACAAATCCGGTGGGATGTTGATAGAAAAACACCACATAATGAATGTGATAATTTTCTGGATAGTATGGGAAAAAGCTGCAAGAAACACAGACCATAAAAATCAAGAACTTTACAATAAAAAATGTGAAGCGAAAAATGGAGGTTTCCATAACTAACGTACTCTTGGTACAGGGAAAACGTCCTGGGAGACGGAGACATATTTTCCCGACAGTCTCTAAGGGAATCCGTGGAGTATAATCTTTAATCTACAGATAGTCCAACACAAAATTTCAATTTTATTATGTTTCACTGAACTACAAAAATCAACAGACTTCTCACTAGGATTCCTTTCGAACATGCTTTACAAAACAAGTGTTAAAAAAACCTTTTTGACAAAGAAGAAAGCAAATAATTATGACAGATTTTACAAAGCTTCGGTTTCCATGAAAATGATAGTCAAGAAAGTTGAGGAGAAAAACTTTTGAAATGATAGATAAATCCATAAAAAGTGGGAAACAATTAGGCCTCAACCCTCAAAACTAGGTCGCGTATCACACAAGCGGACGAAACGCGAATAGAGGAAGTCAACGAAAAAGAAGAAAGCGCTTGTTAACAGCTAGCAAACCAAAATTTCAAAATTCAAATGATGAATTTTGAAAACAACAAGGAGAGAGACTGTTTGACGGCTAAAAAATAGCCGTTTTGAAACCCCGAGCATACATTAAATGCTTAGCAGACCTGGGGACAAAATATTCTCCAACATTGAATCCTTGCAGTAATTCGCATGGGTATTCACATTTCAAGGCTGCATCATACTAGATGCTCTTTGAATCCCGGAAAATGTCTTAATATGATTTTAAAAACAACCCAATCTAAAACATAAGTCAATCACCATATCTCACGAAATTCAATACACTAATGGACTGGGGGAACTTGATAGCGTATGAGACAGGACATGCCCATAACAGACTTAAACCATCACGATTTGCCTGGGAAAGAAGTTCCCAGGCCTGATGATAGACAAACCAAGCCTGGATAACACATCCTGGTAAAGGCCAGACTGGGATCTTTCCAAAGGGTTGTTACAACAGACAACACGTGTCACTACCTCATTGGCTTAGAGGTAACGTTGCGAACATCTCGCTAATACGTGCATGGAATATCCCATGCACTGAGCAGAGCCAAGAATGTCACACCACATGTCATTTTGTCTCCTTCTTTGTATGTCCACCATGTGGACCGTTCTTAATCATCAGTTCGCATTCATGGGTGGCGCAAAACCCTAAATGGATTTGTTTAAATAAAAGTCCATTCCCATGAAATGGACTAAGTCTAATTTACCGTGAAGCTAATCAATATTCACAAACCACAACACACACTCCATAGCCGTATGTGAGCGTTACCCCAACATTTAATCATCGATCATACCTTGCCGAACGTGGAATACCGAACATACGACCATCATCAATCACACCCTAAAACCAATGGATACGTACCATACGTTAAGATTATGTCTAAAGTCGTCTATCTAATAACAATATTTATGATGGATCAAGCTTAGCATAGTTCTAACTATATTATTATTGACAAATTCAAATAATGCTTTTAATAATTGTCCAAATGGTAGAACTATTATTCTTGCTGACACAGGACGCACGGAAGCGAATTTAGATAAACCCTAATCCAAGGGTGAAAACCAAGGCGCACCTTGCGGGAATAAAACCCAAACTAAGAGATAAACTCTAAAACACACTTTATTAATGATTTCTAGGAATACCAAACAATAAACCCAAGCCCTATATTTATAGGGAAGCCAAATTTGGGGAGAAAGTAATTAAATTACATCTAGAACCGTCTTAAACTTAAATAAAGAAACTGACTCACGACATGGTTACGGCGTAAGTGGAAAGTCCAGTTACGGCGTAACCGACCTAAACTGAAATAAGGAAACTTAACACGACCTAGTTACAACGTAAGTGAAGAATTCAGTTACGGTGTAAATTTGACACAGTGAGTATTATGGCGTAAGTAAGGCTTCAAGCTTACGCCGTATTTTAAACGAAACCTACGTTGCTCGGCCTTGAATCCTGTCCGCATCATTCCCCCTCACTTTAGAAGAACTCGTCCTCGAGTTCTTGCAATCAAGGGCTTCATCTACCTCAAACATCTTCTCATGACGAACCTTGTCTTCAGTAGATTTGCACTTCACATTAACTCGAGTACTTTCATCTTTTTTTACACGTCTACTACACTCCCGACGATCAACCCATAACCCTAAACATCGGTTGGTGTACTCCTTGTCAGCGATCACCAAGTCTTCAATTGCAATAAAAATAGTTTCTTTGCTTGCCATTGAAAACTTTATTGGGTCTCTTATAATCAGATTTAAAATAAATCCACTATTGAAATCACAAACCTTTAAGTCATTGACGCATTCGGAATTCCCTTTAGGCTCATAATCAAAATCCTTTACCTCTTGATCAATGTTAGAACCCGCAACTTCGTCAACACAAGTCTTCAAAACACCATCTTCCTTTGTTGTTTCCAACATCAAAGTTGAGATTTTGTTAACATGTGTATCACAAATTTGAAGGTCTTGCATTTTCTCGACATTCTTTTCAACAACTTCAACTTTCACCATCTTTTCTTCTTCATTAATCTCGGGTTTTGATAATTTTGGTTTGACTTTGGGTGGAACCATAGCAATCGTTTTTCCTTCCCATGAGAAAAAGTAGAGATTTTGCTTCAAATCATAAAAACCTTTAACTTCTTGTCGCCATGATTTCCCCAACCGAATATGACAATCCTCCATATCATCCAAATAACAAAATACTTCATGTTTATAAGATTTACCAATAGATATTGGAACCCAACAAACTTGTGTTTTTCTAATCGGACAAAACTCAATTGGTAAATTTAAATAACTAACCAATTTTCTTGAAACCAAATTCTTAACACCATAGTTGTCAAAAATGAAAGAAAATACCTTATTATTGATCAAAACCTTTGAATGAAACAATTTGATTGTTGGTAGTCGAATCTCCATCTTTTCTTCCCATTCATCAACCCTCCTAATTGTTGAACGGGGATTGGTTGCACCTACGGTTGTCAATAGATCCGCCTATGGTTGGACGAATTCTTGAACCTCAATAATTGTTGCCCTCGTGATTCTAGTGGATTAATGCCCCACCTACAATCACGGAACGTAGTTCTTCTAGCATAGTGTAACAACTGTCAAGTGTTTTCATGGATTTGGTAAAACCATGATCCATGTACTCTTCAGACCATACCCCACCAACAATATGGGTTTTTGAATCTTCTACACCATTCATCATCTAGGATGCTAACAAGCTCTAGATATTAATTGAAGTAGAACCTTCTACACAAATTATCCACCAGGATATTGTAGCATTCTGTAAAATTCCATAGTAATTTGTACATTGCTAATCAAGTATTAAATGCTAATACAGTTCAGTTAACCATTTTTATGGTCTAAATTTAAAATTTTGTTAATACATTACGAACACAATGTAACGAGCTCACACACGAACCACAACGGACCATTAATGATCCAACACACCCAATATACATTACATGGATCCAACACACTCTTAATAGCCCAAGTCGTGGCCTGTTACTATTCATAAGGCCTAATCCAATAATAACTAAATTTTACTAACTTAAATAAAACACGGCTAAACCCCCTTAGCTTTGGCCTGTGTTCTCTCGATTTCGACACACATGATATACATTATTTGGCACCACTCCAACCCTCCCCTAGCAAAGAATGAGTGTTCCAAAGCTCACTTTCCCATTCGAATGTTTGATAGCCAAACGAGAGCCAAAGTAAACTCCCCTCACGTTACGTATAATATCACACCCATTTTTATCATTTTGAACCAAAATCATTCGAATCTATTTTTACCTATTCCATTTGAGTTTCTATGATCAACTAAGAGTTTAAAAGATCATTTCTCACGCTTGTACACAATGTTGCACGTTAAACTCAACTTTGGACCCATTAAATATGTTATACGTAACATATATGTACACCTATACTTGCCCATTCGATTTTATGACCAAACTAATGCAAAAACCTCACCTAAGTAACTAAAACACTTGAGTAGATTCCCCTTATCTCCTGCCTAATGTCCAATCAAGCAAGTTGGAGGAGTATTATACAATATTTATGTGTATATTTACATGCAAAATACACTTACACTTAATACCTTTCACACTATAAACCCTTACCTCATTTCTCCAAGTACTTCCTGCCTTTTCTGAGAGTTCTCCAAGACCAGAAGTAATCTCCACCCATTCGAATCCATTTCAAGTGTTATAGCAACATTTCAAGTCATTTGGTACTAGTTCTAACAAGCTTCGATCATGTTTCCCCTGTTCTTGACCCACTTCGAACGTAAACTCCACAATATAAGGTGTAGTAACTGATCACAAACTCTTCTTAATACTTTCTATATGATTAAACACATCTCATGCATTGTTCCTGTTCTTATTTCGAACGTATATATCTTTTATTTCATTTTTACGCTTCATTATTTATTTCTTTACGTATATACTTCATGACATCCTTATGGATGGCTAAGAAACCTGTGCAGCGCATTTACTATACTTGACACTTACATTTCAGTTATTTACTTATCGTACTCGTTTTATTCATTATTCGCATCATATTTCAATTATTTAAGTCATTTACATATTATTGCAACATGGTTATATCGACATAGAAAAGGGCTGTTAAATTCGAATTCATAAACACGACCCACCCATTTTATGGTTTGACATGTTTCTTCATAGTCCCATTAATCAAACTCGTGTTTGGAGTTTTCTCCCATAAGCACTTAATAAGCTCTTAAAAAGCTCAAAGTAATCGACCTTGAAAACCAGTCGCAACCCTTTATCAGTTTTGATATGGGCTGTTAAGCCCAATAAGCACATAACTAGCTTATTCGATAAGCTGAGGTTATAAGACCTATTGTATCATTTTTAGGCTTGTAAAACAAGCCCAATACAAGGCCCAATATTTCCCAAATGTCCCCGGATCGTATTTCCTTAATGGGCTTTTAAATTGTATCATTATAGCCCAATAGCTTAAAAATAAGCAAACCGAGAAATAAGCAGTTGAAAAACATTTGAATAAGCTTTAATAAGCTTATAAAACTTTCGGAATCTTTTTCCAAATCGTTTTGTAAAAATAGGACTTGTTTTGCAAATACTTTTACTATTTGGGTTAAAAATGACAAGTTTGTATAAACATGTTCTAAAACTGTACAATTAATAACCTAGGGATATATATTGTTAAAAACAGTAACCAAAAGCTTATGTTGTCATTTTGGATATATTTGGACTAAAAATGTGACTTATATATAACCAAGGACTAACGGTGCAAAGTTAACACCCTTAGGGTATAAAATGTAAAACTGATAAAAGTACAACGACCAAACTGTAACTTTATTCATATTCATTTATGTTACATATTTTACGTTTCTCATCTCATTCATATGCATTTTATTACGCTTTGTTTACATTTTATTCGTTTACATTTATAATTAAATAAAACGAATTCTAACGATTTAATTTACGTTTCGTTCACACACTTTTCGAGGGAACGATATTTATGGAATAAATAACATAAAAACATGATAATATTATGTATAATATTATTTTTGAACTTTAAGCATTTTAAGCATATCATACTCATATCACACACCAGTTCGTTATCCATTACTCGTTTTCACACACAATTGTTAATATTGAGTCGCAAATACAAATACTCAGACTTAACTATTATCCAGGTCCTGTGTTGGAGCCGTATCCGTAATTTTACTTGATTTCACATTTCCACCTTGCCAGTTACACACAAGGTGAGTCATAGCCCCACTTTTACTTACTTACAAGTTTTATACTCCATGGGGAAGATACATGCTACAAACTAAATACACAAGTATTTTCAAGTATTTTTGTATGCTTCACCAGATTTATATTGCCTAAGTTATGCTATTTCCAAAAGCCCCTCACATCATGAACCATTAATCACTTGCGAGTGAACGCGAGTATATTGAATAGATCTATTGGAGGCTGACTGCCTGTTCCACTAATGCCGGAATGATAGTCTTAGTTACTAGCCGGATTAGTCGCAACGTACTATATTTGAGATAAATAGGAAATGGCAAAATCACCTATTACTCGAGGGCCCCTTACTTGTTACCAACTCTGTTAACGTTTGCGTGTCATGAGACTTAGGGCAATATACACAACTGCAATATGCTTATTTAAAACATGATTGTAATACTCAGGCAATCACTACTTGTGTACTCTCAAACTCATTATTATTTACAAACTCTATGATTTCACTCAACAATTTTGTTGACTTTTAGCATTGATCCGTGTGTAGTATATATATAAATAAATATAGTATCGTGCACACGTGATACTTTGAGAAATGACAAGTCAAACTTGCAAAACCCGTGAATGTGATGTGTGTGATACCGGGCAAGTGATCACCCGGGTCGTGTCCCAACGAGGTGTGAATCGAAGATTTTGTTTTAGGTTCGGAATTAAAATGCTTGATGATTTGATTTGGAGATTATTTGGTGTTGTGGTAATTGAAATTAAATAAATAAAAACAGAAATTGAAATAAATGAAAACGCAAATAAATACGGTAAACACACGAAGCTAAAAACTTGAAATAAATGAAATACTAATCCTAGGGTACAAATGCAAGAAAAACTAATTTTATAAAAGAAAATACTAATCTATAAAAGTCTAGGGGCCAAAAATGTAAAAAATTAAACTTTAAAAATACTAAAACAAAGGCAGGGACTGAATTGCACTTTTCTGAAACTTATTTTAAACTAAAATCGGATTTAAGAAAGACAGGGACCAATTTGGATTAAACTGAAACTCAAGGACTGCTTTGTAAAAAGGGAAAACTTAAAACGATTTTCTAACAAGAATGCCCCAGGATCGATCCTGGGCAACCACAATTAATTAAAACTATTTTTTTTTCTCTTTTTTTTTTTTTGATTATCTTTTGAAACACCCAAATCAATAATTAACTAACAATCAAACACAAACACAAACATTAAAACAAAACACAAACATTAAAACTCAAACACATTCAACTGCTAATAAAAACTGCTAAGCAACTTATACTGAAAGGTGTTAAAAACAACAACTTAAAACCGTTAACAACAATCAGTAATGCCAAACTATATGCAAAACACTAAACACAAACGCAAACAATAACGCAAATTCTATAACAGATGACATACTTTTGCAGCTAACTCAAATCGACAAGAACTAATAAACAGCTAAGCTAAAAAAAAACTAAAGTTCAGAATCCAAATCCAACTCAGACTAACTATGCACCACAAAATTCAAACCTAAGCAAAACTTAAACTACTTTTTTCTTTTTTCGCTTACTGCAACACAGATAAGAACAATAAACATTAATCAAATCTAACCACTAACCACAATAAACTTAAACCGTCCAAATCCATAACACAAGCACAAACAACAAGCAAGAATCGATCTAAATCCTAGCTCAAGCACAAACAACACTTCTTAAACTATAGCAGATTCGGTTGCTAAACACAAACATGAACAACAAGCAGTAACTTAAATAGAAACATTAACCACAAAGATGTTAACAATAACATTAACCACAAATAACCACAATAACAGAAACATTAACAACTAAAAATAGCAGAATCGAAGCAAAGCAAAAAACTCGACTTAAATTAAATTGAAAAAGGCAGTAACAAGAACTTAATAAGCAGAAATCAAGCAGTAAACTAAGCGAATAAAATTAAAACATAAATACCATTAAAATTAAAATCGAATTTAAATTACATTAAAAAGAGAAAATACAAATTACCTTAAAGAAAAAGCTAAAAATAAACCTAGTTACCATAGTAACCTTACTACTCTATTTATACTACTAAGAAATAAAATACTCCGGTCTCCTCTTGTGCTTCTCCCGTGAGAGTAATCCTTTGATAACTTCGATTTTGTGCTTTCTTTGACTCTTTCCCAGCCGTAGGATTAAAAAGAAATGATCTTGGCCCTTTATTTTGGTCTTGGCGCCATTAAATCCCTCGGATAGGTGAGGTGGAGGTGAAACCCGTGAGTGGGGAGGTATAAGGGGAAGGGTAGCAGAGATGGGGAGTGGAGAAGGTGGTAAAAAGATGAAAGTTTTGGGGAGAGGTGGATAGTGATGGTTTGGCTGTTGTGGTGTTTTGGCGGGATAGGGAAGAAGACAAGGGAGTAGGGATTAGGGTTCATCCGATTTGGCTTTTGACTAAATTTGGGGATTGTTGACCGAATTGGTTAGTTTCATTTAAAGGTGGGTGGGTCGGGTTTAATTGGGATTGGGCTTGTGGGTTTAGTGGAAGGGATTGGGCTTGGTTTAAATTTAGGTTTTGGGCCGATTGGTCTAATGGGATTGGGTAGTTAAATGGTTTTTGTTATTTCTTTAGGTGGATCCGGTTGGTTTGTAGGATTGGTTTTGGATACAAGGGAATTAATCACAAGGACCATTCTTGCAATTCCTGAATTTTTGAGGACCCATCTTGCACATCTTCCAAAATACATCAAGGGTGAATCTTGCCATGTTTCCATAATCCAAGAACCAAAATTTCATTTTTCTATCTTTTAAAATTCCCAGGGACTATTTTTGACAGATTTCAAACTTGAGGGACCAAAGATGTAATTTACTCAAACTTTTCACCAAAGGAATAAATATGATAAATTATGATTTAAAAAGGACCTTTGGTGATTTGTCTGACAAAACAAATGCTCAGGGACTAATTTTGACAAGTTTTGAAACTTGAGGGACTGAATCTGCCAATTTTGCAAACTTTGTTCGTTTTTCAACTGTTTTTAAACATTTTGCATTTAAAACATATAAAACACAATCCCTGGGATATTTTCAGTATTTTGATGTATTTCTGAGTGTTTTTGAATGTTTTGGCAGCTCAGATTAGGTAAAAATGATGAGTATTTACACACTCATCAATCCCCCACACTAAACTATTGCTAGTCCCTAGCAATCTTTTATGAAGTTTTAATGGATTTTTCTCTTTACCAGATATCCATCATTTCTGGAGTAGCCAATTGTTTTAGTTCAAGTAAGAACCTTGGTACAATGATAACCAAATGATTTTGAGCAAACCATCAGCTGTCAACGGTTTTGATTTGTCTTTACCAGAAGCCGTTTGCTTCTGGACTAGCCAACTCTTAGATAAATTATCAATATTATCTTTGGTGAGCTGATTACCAATTATGGTTTTTTCACTGCCTTTACCACAAGCCATAATCTTGCGGGCTAGCCACTCTTCATCTTTTTAGGATATGGTGAGTCGAAAACCATACAATTTTCGGCAAATTGCAAGCCATCAACGGATTTGGGACATCTTTACCAAGAGCCGTTTGCTCTTGGATTAGCCAATCCTTTTGTGGGTTAGACATGGCGGACTGATAACCGTTTTATTTCGTTCTAAGTGAGAAAAAAAAAAATTTTTTAAAATTTTGGCTAAAATGGGGGTGCTAGATGGTACATTTGATTAAATTCGCTAGAATTCCCCCCCACACTTAGAACTGAATATTGCCCTCAATATTCAAAGTACCGGTTGTTAAACCAACACTTAGAACGTGAAAGGGAAATATGAATAGCCATTTTATTTTATATAACACATTTTTTTTTTTTTTTTTTTTTTTTTTTTTTTTTTTTTTTTTTTTTTTTTTTTGAAAAATTTTCATATATACAACATGTGGGGCATCTCCCCCACACTTAGGTGGTAGAAAATAGAAAGAAGTCAGAAATATGGGTGAAAACCCATATTGTGCTTGAGTTTTTGATCACCGAGTCACTAGCTTGACTCGACCCCGAATTGAGTTGATTTCTCCCGAACAGTCAGGTTTGTCACGCAAGCTAACCGCTTGTGAACGACCAACTGTAACAAAGGGTTCCTGAACAGCCCGGGAGAAAAGTCAATTAAAAAGTCGACGGGGAAGTGAGTGGAAGAGACCATCTCCCCCACACTTAGTGGTAGAAAAGAGAAAGAAAACAGAGACACGGGTAAGACCCCATGTTTTGCTAATGTTTTTGATAACCGAGTCACTAGCTTGACTCGACCCCGAATTCATTGGTCCATGGGGAAAGTTTGGAGATCCGGGACAACCATGGATGGTATGTCCCCTCCAAAATAATGCTTCAACCTATGACCGTTCACCTTGAAGTTTGGTCCGTCATTTTGAGATAACTCGACAGTACCATAAGGAAAAACTTTGGCAATGGTGAATGGTCCAGTCCAACGGGTTTTGAGCTTACCCGAGAATATTTTTAATCTAGAATTGAAAAGAAGGACTCGGTCACCAACGTTAAAAACGCGGTTCTTGATTTTGGAGTCATGGATCTTCTTTGTCTTTTCTTTGTAGATCAAAGAATTCTCGTAGGCTTGATCACGAAGTTCATTTAATTCATTGAGTTGAACTTTGCGGTGATCACCCGCGGACTTTAGGTCGAAGTTTGCATGCTTCAAGGCCCAATAGGCTTTGTGCTCGAGCTCGATCGGTAGATGGCACGCCTTTCCGTACACAAGTTTGTAAGGAGTACACCCGATGGGTGTTTTATAAGCTGTACGGAAGGCCCAAAGTGCATCATCTAGTTTATCCGACCAAGACGCACGGTTTTCACCTACGGTCCATTCCAAAATTCTTTTTAAACCACGGTTTGAAACTTCCACTTGTCCACTTGTTTGTGGGTGATATGCGGTAGAAAGACGGTGAGTGATACCGTACTTAAGCATGACTTTTGCAAATTGATCATTGCAAAAGTGCGTACCACGATCACTAATGATAGCACGTGGAGTTCCAAACCGAGCAAAGAGAGTTTTCAAAAATTTGCACACTACTCGGGCGTCGTTGGTGGGGAGTGCTTTCGCTTCAACCCATTTAGACAAATAATCGACGGCCACGAGTATATACTTGTTCCCTCGTGAAGACGGGAACGGGCCCATAAAGTCAATGCCCCAAACGTCGAAGATTTCACAAACTTGAACGACGTTTTGTGGCATTTCATCTTTTTGAGAAATCTTCCCGTGACGTTGACAAGAGTCGCAAGATTTGACCAAGTCATGGGCATCACGGTAGATTGTGGGCCAAAAGAAACCGGAATCAAATACTTTCTTGGCGGTGTAGTTTGCACCATGATGTCCCCCCGTGGGTCCATTGTGGCAAGCTTTAAGAATTTCAACGGCTTCTTGGCCGTGAACACACCGCCGGATGACTTGATCCGCACACACTTTAAACAAGTAGGGATCGTCCCAAAAGTAATGCTTCACATCTTTGAAGAATTTGTTCTTTTGTTGGGACGACATCCCTTTCACAACAAAGTTTCCCGCATGGTAGTTTGCAAAATCGGCAAACCATGGGGTACTAGAATCACCACGAAAAGATACCACGTTAAGTGTCTCAAGAGGAAATGTTTCATTTATTTCCTTTTTCTCGAGCACACTTTGATGAGGATTCTCTAATCGGGACAAATGATCAGCAGCAAGGTTTTCGGCTCCTTTTTTATCACGGATGGTGATATCAAATTCTTGTAGGAGGAGAACCCAACGGAGCAATCTCGGCTTTGCATCTTGTTTTGCAAAGAGATATTTGAGAGCCGAGTGATCCGTATACACTATGCTTTTAGACAAGATTAAGTATGGCCGAAACTTTTCGAAAGCATATACCACGGCTAATAATTCTTTTTCCGTCGTGGTGTAATGTGTTTGAGCTTCGGTCATAGTTTTGCTAGCATAGTGTATAGGCTGAAAATGTTTTGCTTTTCGTTGCCCCAAGACCGCACCTATGGCAAAATCACTTGCATCACACATAAGTTCAAAAGGTAGGTCCCAATCGGGGGCAACTAAGATCGGTGCTTCAGTAAGCTTTTTCTTTAGAGTTTGAAAAGCTTCAATGCACTCTTGTGAGAAAACGAACGGAGTTTCCTTTTCAAGGAGACGGGTCATCGGCCGGGCGATTTTCGAAAAATCTTGAATGAATCTACGATAGAAACCGGCGTGACCAAGGAAACTCCGAATACCCTTTACGGTAGTGGGATGAGGTAGCTTAGCGATAACATCAACTTTAGCCTTATCGACCTCAATCCCACTCTTAGAAATCTTATGGCCGAGGACAATGCCCTCTTTGACCATGAAATGACTTTTCTCCCAATTTAGACAAAGATTAGTGTCTTCACAACGTTGAAGCATTTTGTCCAAATGGGAAAGACATGTGGTGAAAGAATCCCCAAAGACCGAGAAATCATCCATAAAGACCTCCATAGTTTTCTCTACCATGTCGTGAAAAATGGCCAACATACACCTTTGGAACGTGCCCGGAGCATTACATAAGCCAAAAGGCATGCGTCGGTAGGCAAACGTTCCATAAGGGCAAGTGAAAGTGGTCTTTTCTTGATCTTGCGGGTCAATGGGAATTTGGAAGTAACCCGAGAAACCGTCGAGAAAACAATAGTACTCGTTTCCCGCAAGTCTTTCGAGCATTTGGTCCATGAATGGAAGAGGGAAGTGGTCTTTACGGGTGGCGTCATTTAACTTTCGGTAGTCAATGCAAACACGCCATCCCGTCACCAATCGAGTTGGAATCAACTCGTTCTCATCATTTGTAACAACGGTAATGCCACCTTTTTTAGGTACGCAATGAACGGGGCTCACCCAAGGACTATCCGAGATAGGGTAAATCAAGCCGGCATCAAGGAGTTTAAGAACTTCCTTTTTGATAACCTCGTGAATTTTTGGATTAACCCTTCTTTGATGTTGAACCGCTGGTTTAAAGTCATCTTCCATTAAAATCTTGTGTGTACAAAATTCCGGGTTAACACCCTTAATGTCGGAAAGTTTCCAAGCGATGGCTCGCTTGTGTGACTTTAAAACCTTTATGAGAGCGGTTTTCTCCTCATCATTTAAATTTTTAGCAATTATGACGGGTAATTTATCGGTACCCTCCAAAAATGCATATTCGAGATGAGGCGGTAAGTCCTTAAGTTCGACCTCCGGTGGATCAATAGGATTCTCACTAGATGTGATTTCCTCATTATGAAGTTCTTTTGGAGGGAGAGATGATGGATCTTCATTAAGTAACTTCTCAATTAGACGAAGGTCTCCCTCCATGTCAAACACACCTTCATCCATTTCCGATTGAGTTACATCACAAGCTAAACAAGCTTCAATCTCCTCCAAAATGAAGTCACTTCCCTCAAATGGAGTGAGAGAAGGGGAAGAGAGAGCATTGGTATGGTCCGAAGAAGTGGGATTGCCACTTAGCACTTCATGAAAATATTCCTCGCATGTAGTATCAATGATATCAATTTGGTTAATTGACTCGCTATCATGCTTGAGAGGATATTTTGAAGTACTCTCAATATTTAAGACCAATTTTTCATCACCGACTCTAAGAGTCATTTCACCTTCATAGACGTCGATTAATGCACGAGCCGTTTTCAAGAATGGTCTTCCCAAAATAAGGGGGACACGGGGATCGGCATCAAAATCGACTACTACGAAGTCAGCAGGAAAATGGAACTTGCCAACCTTCACGAAGACATCTTCGGCAATACCTTTCGGAACAGTAACCGATCGGTTTGCAAGCTCGAGAGTCATTCGTGTATCAGTAAGTTCTGGTAGAGAAAGCTTTGCCCATACGGAAAGAGGCATTAGATTGATGCTTGCGCCAAGATCGGCCAAGGCTAAGCATTCATCAAGCTTTTGGAAGTCACAAGGAATGAGAAATTTGCCGGGGTCTCCTAGTTTTTCGGGTAACTTCTTAAGAATCACCGCCGAACAATTCTCATTCAATGGAGTTTTTGCCAATTCCAACAATTTTTCCTTATTGCTAAGGAGACTCTTGAATGTTGAAGCAAACTTTGGCATGTAGAGAAGAGCATCCGCAAAACTAATATCGAAGTGTATCTTTTGAAAGATTTCAAGAAACTTCATCATTTGACTATTAGTTTTGTCACGGAGCTTTTGTTCATTAAGCCTCGAAGGATAAGGAATCGAGGGCTTAGAATTTGTCTTCGGAACATCGGGTTCCGGAATTGGAGGTTGGACTACCGAAGGTTGGACGTTTGCGGTACTTTGTGGGCTAGTAATTTGCACTTTGTCCTTTGTCACCTTGGTTTCTCGTTCCACTTCCTTCACTGGAGAAGGAGTAGGAATCGAGGGTCCATCGATTGTCTTACCACTACGAGTGGTAATAGCTTTCAACTCACCCTTTGGGTTGACCACAGTATTACCCGGGAGAGTTCCCGAAGTTGAAGGTTGATTCAATTGACACATGAGACTGGCAAACATGTTCTCAATTTTATTTTGAGATTGATCAATCTTTTGATTTGTATTCTTAAGCTCATTTTTAAGTTCATAACCTTGTTTTGAAATTGAAGTTTGAAAATCATTTTTCAAGGTGGTGATTTGATTTTGCATTGACCTCAAATTTGCTTCATTTGCTTTGATGTAATTAGCAAGTTCGTTTGAGGAAGCAATTGGGGCTTGGTAAGTCGAAGCTTGGAAGCCTTGATTAAAATTACCACCTTGATTTGGGTATTGATTGATCGGGGCTTGAAATTGATTTTGAACATTTTGCCCTCTCGGTTGGTTTTGATTGAATCTATTTGGATTGTTGGGTTGAGAAAATCCGGGTGGTCCATTTTGATTGCTAACACGATAGTTCGGGTCAACTTGAGGACGGTATTGATTACCTCCTTGGTTGAAAGACCCGGATACCGCATTAACATCACAATGACTACCATCGGTGGCAGTACAATTGTAATATGCATGAGGACCACCACAAGTGACACAAGTTTCTTCCACCGCTTTGACTTGAGTGGGTGAAGAAGTTTGTGGGGAAGATTGTTTCTTATTCTTGGAAAGAACCAAAGCTTGAATAGCCTCCGTGAGTTTGTCGATCTTAGCATCGGTGCTAGAAGAACTCACGGGAGATGAAGTAGAAGGTGAAGCATTCACTTGAGAAACAACTTGCTTGCTTCGTGAAGTACGAACCTTAGACTTATTCTCAATGATGGCTAAAGCATCTTTCGTAGTCCGATACAAGAGATTACCACCGGCGGCGGCATTAAGAGAGTCTTGATCGGAATGGTTCAAACCATTATAGAAGGTATCGAGTTGATGTAACTCGGAGAAACCATGGTGAGGACATTTGCGAAGTAATTCTTTAAACCGATCCCACGCTTCACTAAAGGATTCATCAAATTTTTGAGTGAATTTGGTGATTTCATTTTTAAGGGCTGTGGTTTTTGATGGAGGAAAGAATTCATTTACAAATTTCGACACCAAATCTTCCCATGTTAAAATAGAACGAGGGGGTTGTTTTTCTAGCCAAGTCCGGGCCGACCCCTCGAGAGAGAAAGGAAAAAGAAGCAATTTGATTGCATCTTGTGGTACATTTCGGTATTTGATGGTAGAGGTGATCTTGTTAAACCATCGAATGTGGGAATGAGGATCGTCCCTCTCAAATCCGAAATATTGACTCGAAGTTACTAAGGATAGCAACCCGGTCTTAAGCTCAAAGCTATCGGCAACGATTGCCGGAACAACAATAGCATCTCCGTAACCCTCGGTGGGTGCTTGGAGAAGCTCACACATGGTACGATCCTCCGCCATTGTGACAATGGGAGGAACGGGAATAGCACGAATCTCGGGTCCGGCTATTGGGGCTGAATGCCCACGATTACGTCTTCGATTACGTCTTCTCGAGGTATGCCCGAGTTCACGTAAAGGACTTGTTGACGGAGAAGAACGAGTGCGCATGCACTATCAAAAACAATTTCAATTAAAACAAGACCGAGGCAAAACACAAGTGAACTTAAACCTTAAATCAAACAAGCGTACGGTAGCTCTTTGAAAGAAAAACGCACAGGGTGGCGGAGGAGCAAAGGTGGGCAATAAATGTCCTTAAAAACCCGCTCCTTTCGGTCTGCAATTTAATGTCAAGACCATCCTAGAACCTCCTTTATAGTTTGTTTATCAATCAAAGGTGAGCCGAATTCGCAAGCGACACAAAGGCAAGTTTTAATCTTTTGTTTGGGAACTTATTAATGGTCATACCCCCAGTTAGGTAGTATTCTGTCTTGGTTTTCGACGGTAATTTTTTTTTATTGTTTTATTAATTTAACAAGAAAAACGGAAAATCTTTTTGTATTTTTGTTTTTATATGATAATATATATACAAAAGAAAAGAAAAATATTTTTGTGTTTTATAAATTTTTTGGAAGTGATAACTTCGTGAAGAAGGATCTCAAGTCACTAATCGTTTAAACCTTAAACAATATTGTCGCAACACAACCTCCCCGGCAGCGGCGCCAAAATTTGATCCGTGTGTAGTATATATATAAATAAATATAGTATCGTGCACACGTGATACTTTGAGAAATGACAAGTCAAACTTGCAAAACCCGTGAATGTGATGTGTGTGATACCGGGCAAGTGATCACCCGGGTCGTGTCCCAACGAGGTGTGAATCGAAGATTTTGTTTTAGGTTCGGAATTAAAATGCTTGATGATTTGATTTGGAGATTATTTGGTGTTGTGGTAATTGAAATTAAATAAATAAAAACAGAAATTGAAATAAATGAAAACGCAAATAAATACGGTAAACACACGAAGCTAAAAACTTGAAATAAATGAAATACTAATCCTAGGGTACAAATGCAAGAAAAACTAATTTTATAAAAGAAAATACTAATCTATAAAAGTCTAGGGGCCAAAAATGTAAAAAATTAAACTTTAAAAATACTAAAACAAAGGCAGGGACTGAATTGCACTTTTCTGAAACTTATTTTAAACTAAAATCGGATTTAAGAAAGACAGGGACCAATTTGGATTAAACTGAAACTCAAGGACTGCTTTGTAAAAAGGGAAAACTTAAAACGATTTTCTAACAAGAATGCCCCAGGATCGATCCTGGGCAACCACAATTAATTAAAACTATTTTTTTTTCTCTTTTTTTTTTTTTTTTGATTATCTTTTGAAACACCCAAATCAATAATTAACTAACAATCAAACACAAACACAAACATTAAAACAAAACACAAACATTAAAACTCAAACACATTCAACTGCTAATAAAAACTGCTAAGCAACTTATACTGAAAGGTGTTAAAAACAACAACTTAAAACCGTTAACAACAATCAGTAATGCCAAACTATATGCAAAACACTAAACACAAACGCAAACAATAACGCAAATTCTATAACAGATGACATACTTTTGCAGCTAACTCAAATCGACAAGAACTAATAAACAGCTAAGCTAAAAAAAACTAAAGTTCAGAATCCAAATCCAACTCAGACTAACTATGCACCACAAAATTCAAACCTAAGCAAAACTTAAACTACTTTTTTCTTTTTTCGCTTACTGCAACACAGATAAGAACAATAAACATTAATCAAATCTAACCACTAACCACAATAAACTTAAACCGTCCAAATCCATAACACAAGCACAAACAACAAGCAAGAATCGATCTAAATCCTAGCTCAAGCACAAACAACACTTCTTAAACTATAGCAGATTCGGTTGCTAAACACAAACATGAACAACAAGCAGTAACTTAAATAGAAACATTAACCACAAAGATGTTAACAATAACATTAACCACAAATAACCACAATAACAGAAACATTAACAACTAAAAATAGCAGAATCGAAGCAAAGCAAAAAACTCGACTTAAATTAAATTGAAAAAGGCAGTAACAAGAACTTAATAAGCAGAAATCAAGCAGTAAACTAAGCGAATAAAATTAAAACATAAATACCATTAAAATTAAAATCGAATTTAAATTACATTAAAAAGAGAAAATACAAATTACCTTAAAGAAAAAGCTAAAAATAAAACCTAGTTACCATAGTAACCTTACTACTCTATTTATACTACTAAGAAATAAAATACTCCGGTCTCCTCTTGTGCTTCTCCCGTGAGAGTAATCCTTTGATAACTTCGATTTTGTGCTTTCTTTGACTCTTTCCCAGCCGTAGGATTAAAAAGAAATGATCTTGGCCCTTTATTTTGGTCTTGGCGCCATTAAATCCCTCGGATAGGTGAGGTGGAGGTGAAACCCGTGAGTGGGGAGGTATAAGGGGAAGGGTAGCAGAGATGGGGAGTGGAGAAGGTGGTAAAAAGATGAAAGTTTTGGGGAGAGGTGGATAGTGATGGTTTGGCTGTTGTGGTGTTTTGGCGGGATAGGGAAGAAGACAAGGGAGTAGGGATTAGGGTTCATCCGATTTGGCTTTTGACTAAATTTGGGGATTGTTGACCGAATTGGTTAGTTTCATTTAAAGGTGGGTGGGTCGGGTTTAATTGGGATTGGGCTTGTGGGTTTAGTGGAAGGGATTGGGCTTGGTTTAAATTTAGGTTTTGGGCCGATTGGTCTAATGGGATTGGGTAGTTAAATGGTTTTTGTTATTTCTTTAGGTGGATCCGGTTGGTTTGTAGGATTGGTTTTGGATACAAGGGAATTAATCACAAGGACCATTCTTGCAATTCCTGAATTTTTGAGGACCCATCTTGCACATCTTCCAAAATACATCAAGGGTGAATCTTGCCATGTTTCCATAATCCAAGAACCAAAATTTCATTTTTCTATCTTTTAAAATTCCCAGGGACTATTTTTGACAGATTTCAAACTTGAGGGACCAAAGATGTAATTTACTCAAACTTTTCACCAAAGGAATAAATATGATAAATTATGATTTAAAAAGGACCTTTGGTGATTTGTCTGACAAAACAAATGCTCAGGGACTAATTTTGACAAGTTTTGAAACTTGAGGGACTGAATCTGCCAATTTTGCAAACTTTGTTCGTTTTTCAACTGTTTTTAAACATTTTGCATTTAAAACATATAAAACACAATCCCTGGGATATTTTCAGTATTTTGATGTATTTCTGAGTGTTTTTGAATGTTTTGGCAGCTCAGATTAGGTAAAAATGATGAGTATTTACACACTCATCAAGCATGTTTATCTCAGGTAATTAGCGGAGCAAACAAGGCACGGAGCGGGCAATAAACTCAGGGTTTTAATGTGGTGTAAAATAAAACAAAGTCATGTCATTCACTTTTTTTTAAACTACTACACCCGCTTATGGAAAAGTTTAAAACTCTGATATTTTCACATTTTGTACTTCAACTTTGATTTGAATAAAATATACTTTTAAAACGTCTCTTTCGAGCCGTTTTCTATTGTTATGCAAAGATCCTCCCCGTAATACCCCGATTAGTCTTCCGCTGTTATATCATAAATTAGGGGGTGTTACAGATTGACATCAGAGACATAATTATCGAGAACCAAATGTTTTCAACCATTGAACTATAATTACACTTTCAAAAATGAATGACTTTTACACCATACCACTTTACACCCTCCGTGCCTGCATAACACCGTGCTCAATGAATTACCTTTTTAAGATTTTTTTTACACTAATCTTCACACACTTGATATTTACTCTCGCACACCCAATTATGTTATGTTGATTCTCACGCACCCCGATTATTTTATGTTGATTTACACACACCTGATTATTTCACCCTGATTTTCACACACTTAATTTTATGGATTTCTTACAATTACTATTTATGGATTATTACAGTACCATGTCTACCATCTCATACTTGAGTACCTCATCATCGGATGTAGAATATGAGGACTCCCTATCATCCATCACCTCCCCATTGACAGAAGACCCTTATGTCTTAGCTCTACGAGCACATGTTCCACCACCACACCCGGAGACTAGTCCGTTTGCTCCTACCTACATCCAACCTACTGACAACGAGTACATGTAGAGTCAGCAATGGCTGCCTGCAGAAGAGTCGGATACACCCTTACCTACTCCACCACCCCCACCTGCCCTGGTAGCCCGGCGCAGGCATGTCAGGATTCTAGGACCAAATGAGCCCGAACCCTTTATGATACCTTTTCGGAGCCACCCCAACGGTCGTACTAGGATTCATACACCCCGCGTAGCGGAACGACTACCTGTTGTGCCGATTATACCACCATTTCCACCATATTCTCCTACATCACCCCTAAAGATGATCTGGATGACACCTCCAGCATCACCCGAACATCAGTATGCACTACCACCATTACGATTATCATCACCCCCACTTAGACCCGATCACCTATTTAACCAACTCACCCAGACATACCCATATATACCCTACCAGCGAGAGCCGACTCCCGAGGGGGACCTACCCTCTTCGAGCCGAGGTCGTACAACAGGACCCAACCATCCACCCTCACCATTATTACCATTTCCACCCGGTTTCACTCCACCAGCTCGAGTCTTCGAGACTGGGGAGAGCTCACGGGCAGTAGTAGACCGCACCCATACTCCATCCTCCATCATGACGTATTTGGAGCATCATGAGAGACAGATAGATACTCTCTTGAGTATAGTGGACAGTACCCCGTTGGACCACCCCGAGACGGTCAACGACACCATACAGAGTCTCATATCCGGTAGAATAGATCTACAGGACGGACTGTCCAGGATACGGTCAGAGATGTCCGAGACCCATACCCATATCACAGCCTCACTTTGGGAGGGACAGAGGCATATAGTGGAAGCTTTGAAAGCACGCCATAGAGCTGACACACTAGAGAACCTTGTGGAGGACATGCAGGTCCAACACCAGACTGACATCCAGAGGCTTCTGGAGCAGATCTCACAGCTCACTGGACCCATGGACGAGTATTCTAGCAGTTAGACATAGATTACATCTGTATAGTTTTGAGGCACCTTATCCTGCCGCATGTGGCATTAATAAAGGACCTTGTAATCATTCTGTTATGTAACAAAATGGATTCAAGTTATTAATATATGTCGTTGGTTATGATTTACTATTTATTGGTGTTGATTTGTGCCACTGTGGATGTTCATGTGTATTGTGATTGTATCCAGACATGTTGTGATGTTACTTGTGATTATTATGTTTCTTTGAATGATACAAATGGAATGAAGTTACAAACACATAATAAGGAAAAATTCAAAAGAAACTTGATGAATGAAGAGAAAGTTGCTGAACTTCAGCTTTTGTAGATGATGAATCACTTTGTTCCCTTACAATCCTATACTAAAATTTGAACATTTACTTGTAATGATACCCAAACTTGTCGTGATTTTATGTTATTGTGACAATATTGTTAGAATTGTATACAAATTCCCTATTACTCAATATATTCTAACATGATCACTATGTGAGTTCTAAATCTATATTTTCTTGTGGTATTAGCAGAAAATGGCTCGCACAAGAAACCAGGAAACTGCTACTCCCACAATAGCTATGACACCTGAAGCTATCCAAAGAATGATAGCTGATAGTGTTGCAGCAGCTCTGGAGACTCAAGCGGCTAACGTAGCCCGCTCGAGCAACAACAACAGATCCACCGCTGAAAGTGAGACATCTGCGGCTCGCAAATGCACATACAAGGACTTCATAGGTTGCCAGCCAACTTATTTCAGAGGAACCGAGGGAGTCACCGAACTCGCTCAGTTGTTCAAACGCTCTGAAACAGTGTTCATGCGGTGCAACTGCCCTAAAAATAGCAAAGTTACCTTTGCTACTAGAACACTTTTGGAGGATGCCACATCTTGGTGGAACTCAACCGCCCAAACCATGGTATGGAAGAGGCTTATCGGATGTCCTAGATTGAACTGAAAACCAAAATGTTAAAGAAATACTGTCCCCAAACCAAAATCAGAAAACTGGAGGAAGAATTCCACCGGTTAATTGTAAGAGGAAACAATTTGGGAACCTATAACCGAAGGTTTCAGGAGCTATCAGTACTATGCCCAACCATGGTGCCAACTGTTGAAAGGGCACTGGAAAAATACATTGAGGGACTGCCTCAAAGCATCGAGGGGAACGTCACCTCGTCAAAACCAACCACCCTTAAGGAAGCTATCGCTATAGCTCAACAATTATTGGAAAGGGAAATCAGACAGAGTTCTACCTCCGCAAACAATGAATACAAACGGAGTCTTGATAACCGTGGGACCACCCACAACAACAACAACATTACAACAACCACAACAACAACAACAGAAACCACAACACCAACATAAACTACCCCAACAACAACAATAATAACAACAGGAACCCCAACCGCAACAACAACAACAACAATAACAACAACCGCAACCACAACTACCAACAAACCCGCAACAACCACCAACACCAACAGAACCGCAGACAAGAAACTGCTAGAGCTTATGTTGCTGTGCCCACCGGAGAGAAAACTTGTGGAAAACTAGAAGGGGGGTTGAATAGTTTTACCAGTTTTTAAGTTCTTTTAAAACTTCTTAAAACTTCACTTATGAAAAACCTTGATTCGAATCTTATGTGCAATCAATCAACACCAATATGAACTACACACTAAACTAACTAATAATAAGTAATGAAAGTAAAGAGTAGAAATGGAAAGATCAAACCGGGACAAAAGGATTTATAGTGGTTCGGCTACGAAGCTCTTCTTCGCCCTACTCCACTCCCCGAGTACCACACTCGAGAGTTTCAAGCACTATCTAAACAACCTCCCTTTAGGCGAAGAAAACCGTACACGTCACTTATCCTATTTCCGACACTAAGCTAGATGTCGAGTGCTAATCTAGCTAGCACCAATCTACCACGATCCACTTGATCCTTTACTACTTCACACAAGACTCGATCTACCTATGATCCCCCTGATCAATCACACAAGCCCAATGGCTTCAAGAAATCTCCAAAATCTCGACACGATCACAATGATCAACTCTCACTTCACTCAACCTATCCTATCTATCTTTGATCTTCTTGATCAATCACACTAGCCCAATGGCTTCAAGAGATAATCAATATCTCTATAAGATCTCAATGATCTTCACTCACTCTCTCATAAAAGAAAAATGATCTTGATGTATGCTATGATACAATCAAGTGTGTAACAAATGTTACAACTTCCCTAACTACAACTATAACTCTTGTATCTTCTTGGATACCTTGAGTTCTTCTCTTGCTATTAAAGAGGAATGACAACACTTGTATCTACTTTGATACTTTGTGTTCTTCTCTTGCTATTGAAGAGGAATGAAGAGGATCTCTAGGTTGGATTGGATCACTCTTGAACAAAAGAAAAAATAAACTAAATGATCAAGGAAAGAAAAGGTGAAGAGAGTATTAAACTCAGTAGGTTCTGTGTGAGGAAAGGTTACCAAAATCTGTGAAGTGGGCTGGTATTTATAGGCAGAAAAAATCTGGCCGTTATAAAGGGACGACTCCAATAAATCATACACGGCTCCACTAAATTTAGTGTAACCGTGGAGCCGTGTCAGACAAAAAATCTCCTCTTTTGTCTTTTCTGGTGAAAACTTATTTGGGGAAGTTTGGAGCTGATTTTGGGGGGAAAAATAGCTGTTATGTATTTTAAACTTATTTTTCCAGTAAAATATTTCTTAATTATTCAAAAATAATTTCTAAAGTATATTTTTGAAAGAAATGTTTTGTCACATAAAAATGTGAAGTCTTAATCACAAATTCACTTCTTTGATCATTAGTCAAGTTGTAAATTTGTTCTAGAGTAATTTGTGTAGAAACGGGATCTCCCGATTAAAAACTTGTTTACGTTAATTTTAACGTAACGTGTTTTCACATTTTGTCATCCTCAAAACATGAAGTAATCGAAAGATAGAAATAAAGTTTTTAGAACATTATTTGCATCAACAATCTCCCCCTTTTTGATGATGACAAAACATAAACTCATTTTAGGTTAAAATTAATTTTAACAAGTTTTTAATGAGTTTACTCCCATTCCTCCCCCTTTTTGTCAAAGCAAAAAGGTTGCTAAAGCTCCCCCTTGATGTATACTCCCCCTTGTTTGGAGGACACCAAGGAATCGAGCAATGATTCATGCTACAAAACAAGGTTTGATAACATATATACAAGATCTAACATGTAGCACTTATGACAAATATCCAACCACAAAAAGAATAACTAAGTAGCCAAGCATAAAAATAAGAATGAAACAACCACATGAAAGCCCATTCATAAAAATAAAACAAATGTCATACATAATTATGACTACATCATGGAAGCAAAACAAACAACAAGAAAGCACATAAACATCCTTAGTGATATGAGACTTCAAGATTTGCTTCAAATGTCAAAAAGGTCCTAAGCTTTTATTTGAAAACTAAACATAACCATGTTTAGTTGGTTGGGCTATTTGGTGGTGGAGAAGGTGGTATGATGGGTCCTTGTGGTGGTGTGAGGAGGTGCTCAAGGTAGGAGAATTGAAAGCTCAATTCATCTCTAAGGTAAATGATGAGGTGTTGGTTATGGTGACAACAAGGACAACTTAGGGTATGTGGTTGTAGGGGATAAAGAATGGGATGACCCATTAGTGGTTGTGGTGATGGTGAGAGTGAAGATGATGATGTGTTACTCCCAAGCTCAAAGGGAGTTGAGGGTGAAAGGGTGAAGGTTAATGCTAGTGGTTGAGGGAGACTTGGTTGATATAAAGGTGTGTTGATCCTAATGGTGGTGGAGGATGATGATGTTGGCCTAGTTGAGTTGGCCTTTGATGGAGCTAGGAGTGTAGAGATTGAAGAGGTGGATTTGGTTAAGGTTGGTGGAGTGTTGACATCTTTATCATCATCCAAAGTGAGATCAATGAAAATGATCTCATTGGTTGGTTTGAGGTTAAGCCTTGGCTTTTTGGCTTTTTGTGAAGTGGTAGCCATTGTGGAAGACATAATAAGGGAATGGTGCGTGTGGAATGGTGGTGAAAGAGCAATGCATGATATGAGCTTATATAGCCAAATCAAAGCATGCAAGGTTGGATAGAATGGTGGATTTGGGGATATGGGTGTATTGGAATCAGTTTATGTTTGCAGAATTCCTGGAAAAGAGGGTCAAAAAGTGGAAGAGAACAGTTAAATTCGTCTTCCCAGGGCACGGTACCACTAAACCACTAAATTTAGTGGAGCCGTGCCCTATTTAATGGAGCCGTGGCCTGCAGTTGACTCTTTTTCCAGTTTTGCAGGTTCTAGGCTGCCTAAAATGGGTAATTCTGGGTGGACTATTTTGCAACAAATCCCAAAGCCTCCATCTACTAAAGAATAATCACATAAATTTCCTAACACTAGTCTAAATTAGCAACTAAAATTATCATGTGATCTTCTAAGTTTAGGCAACTATTAAGCATGCATCAAACCAAGCAAATTTTATCATCTAGTGCATGCAATGGAAATATAAAATAAAATGTATGAACTAGACAAAGCTCATAATAAAACATAAAGATTGATTAACTAATTAAAGTAACCAATGTCAAGTATGAAAAGTTAAGACAATTCAAACTAGTTTATGTTATATGGACATTGCTATAACCCCATTAATAATAACTTAATAATACTTAAGTTAGTGACACTACTTAAGTTAGTAATCTCTAATCTCTTCTCTTCCGCACACCTTCATTCATCATCACTTGATGAAACATCATGGCACGATACCGAACCATCATCATGATTCTATCGAGATGATGTACATTCCTAATATAGAGATGTGTAGGTGTTTTGGGTTAAAGGAGCCATGGTGGGATTGACAAAGAGATATCGATTGTTTTGGAGGTGAGGAAAAGAGGTTATGACAAACCAATATAGACGAGTCAACAACATGCCATAGGGTATCGCCTTATTTAGTCGACCCCTGACACCGACAATTCTCCTTGCTACGAAGTAAGCGAGATTGTAGGGTTGCTCGGTGACTAGACAATACAACATATGAGCACAACACGCCGGAAGTTGCTCACGGTTGTGAGGAAGACAAAAGACATTTTCATGGATGACTTCTATCCATCTACGTAGATGTGGGTGAATTTCATCAACATAGATTTTGAGTGGATCTAAGTCATACTCATGAGACTCACGAAACTCAATGTCACCGTTCACTTTAAGAGAACCATGAACTTTTTGAGGAAGACGAATATGAGCTTTTATCTCACATGGAGTGGGAATTTGGGTATGGTAAGGACCGAACTCAGTTTGGTGACTCGTGAGGGTTTTGAGGGACCAACCTTTCATGTAGGAGCATTGTCCATGGTTTGGAAGTCCAAGAATATTGGCAAATTGGTCAAGAGTGATTGAGATATCTTGGTTTTGAATCATAAATTGGATAGACAAAGTTTGATCCTCATTATGTACGAGTTTAAGTTGTCGGTAGAATTTGAGAACGAATCGAGGACAAATTTGATCATTGATCCGAAACAAGCAATCGAATCCGATTTCTTGAAACATGATTTGGATGTGATCATGGTTGAGAAAGGATGATTCGACAATTCGTCCTTCATGAAAAGGATGAGACCCTAGGTGTTGGAAACTTTATATGTGAGAAAGTGGGGTGTCAGGTTCAGTTGATGGTTTGGGAATGTAATCATCTGTTAGTTCATGATCATAATCAAACATGTGATATCTCTTGTTACCTATGAAAAATTTATCACAGATTAAAATTGAAATTATTTCATTTCAAAGGCATGTGCCTAGTGTGTGCCTATATGCAAACTATGTGGAGGTATGGTAATCTCGACTCTAAAACAAAACTAATGGGATTACCCAAACGCTCCTAACTTTACTTTTGCTCAATCAAATACGTCGAAGAGTACATATTAATTATGTAATTCGATCGATTTTTGTGAGATCATGTGTGCATGTAAAAACGTTTTTAGTTTGCATTAACAATGCATGAAAAAAGTTTCATGATCCTAGATACGTGAACCTTTTCGAAAATGATGGAATTGGGGTGTTTGGTAAATGGCCTCAACTTGGCACCAAAAATTTTAAGATTGAAAAGCCTCAATGTTAATCATTCCTACTCCAATTTTAATCATCCTAGACATGATTCCACTAAAAATAATTAATCTTAATCAGATTTAAATTCGGACTAGGTTATGCAATATGAGTGGGTTTATAAAAAATCCTAGGTTTAGGAAATCATGTAAGTACTACATTGTCTAATCCTAGTCCTAATTACATAAAAATTTAACTAAAATTGAAAAACCCCAATTCAATTTTATGCATAAGAACAAACCCTAGACTCAAATAAGAGAAATAGAGTTAAATGACTTACAAGTCATGTTGGATAGGTAAAAGTAGTTGGTAATCTTGAGAATCAATGCCTTGAATTAGATCTTGAAGAGATGTAACTGAGTTATGGGTTGTGAGGTTCATTTTTGACAGCAGTTCACAGTGGGTATATTTGTTTGAAATGGTTGTGCAGAGGGAAAATGGAAAGAAAAATGGGCTTCAGCAGATACACGGTTCCACGGTACCACTAAATTTTGTGGTGCCGTGCCACTTTAGTGGAGCCGTGTATGTCTGAGACTCAGTTTTGTTCCGTTTTGAGTTTTGACGAATTGATCTTACTTATTTAGTAAGACTTTTTGACATGAGGGACGAGTTTATACCTAATAAACTCTTTTAACGAGAACGACTAGGCGTAATGACAAGAAATAACCTTGGTATTTCCGGGGAAATACATAAGGGGTTATTGGAGGAAAGTGAGGATTGACTTTCAATATTTCCCGTGAAATATTTAATTAGTCATGAGCGGAATGAGACGGATAACTCATGGAGTTATGATGTGAGACGAGAGAAATGACTTCAATATTTCCAGTGAAATATTAGAAAGTCATATGACGAGACGTACGAAATGACTTAATATTTCCAGTGAAATATTGAAATAGTCATGAGTGGGATGAGAAGGATGACTTAAAAAGTCATAAGACGAGACGTGAGAAATGACTTCAATATTTCCAGCGAAATATTTAGAAAGTCATGAGATGAGATATGAGAGATGACTTCAATATTTCTGAAGAAATATTCAAATAGTCATAAGAGGGGTGTGAAGAACGTATTGGTTAGAATATTGACGATGTTGTCCTTTAAGGGAAACTTTTCCAAGAAAAGATTTCTCTTTTGACATCATCGTGACGGAGGAGATGACGTACTTCGATAAGCTTCGTACATGAGCAATCCACGGGGTTCTCGATCAAGTCTATTTGCACCTCGGCTATCACTCTTCACAGGAGTGTTGTTGAGATGGACGTCTCATTTGATCAGTGCTTGTCTCATCCATAGTGCTTGTTGTCATGCCTTTCCGGCGCTTACGTATTCGGCTTCGGTCGTGGAGATAGAAAGAGTAGTTTGTTTCTTGGAGAACCAAGAAGTTTGACAACAACCTATGAGGGCATAAACATCACACTCTCTCTTTATCAATCCACATTATCTCCCGCATTATCAGAGTTGGTATAGACAACAGTTTCTATACCAATCTCCTTGAGATATCATAATCTCAAGTGCATAGTGCGATTAATGCATCGGAAGATACATCAAGCACTTTAAGTTAAGAAGTTTTGGGATCCTTCTTACAAGCGGGCACAAAGCCAGACACTAGACATGACGTCGGGCCTACTTGCCGTTAGGTAAATTAAATTACCTATCATGCCCCTAACCTAGTACTATCCGCGCACTCACCTTCATCGTCTCTTGTGAGATTCATTTTTGCGGATATGGGCGTTAAAATCAATTAAGATTTTTTAAGCTAAGTATCTTATACATATATAGTATACTTAGGTTTATGAGGATACTTTCTTAAGTAATATTATATACCGGCTAGGGAAGAAACTTGATTCACTCATCATTGCTCATCTCAAACTTGTCACGCATGATCTTTGAGCGATCATTGTACATTTCTGGACAAGTTGAGTTTGTCATGATAATCTTTGACAAATATTTGAGTCATGATGAAATGTGAATTTCGTTTCTTTGTGATAGTGCCTACTATGTTAGATTCTAACGACACTACATGCTTAGCATTTCTACTAACAAAGGGTGTTTTAAGAAAGCGTACCTTAGCCTGAGGTGTTGCCCTTAAAAACTAGAAGACTAGACTACCTTTGTTGAGAGCTAAGCAGGATTAGAAAAGACTTGACATTGCGTCACAAGATTAGTGCAGTCACTAATCGTACTCCATTTGTTGGACTTCAAGTTTATTTACAACCATGTTTATCTAGCAAAACAGAAGCTTAAACATTTGGTCCCCAATATCTCATGTGTCCAAAGTTGTTAGTGCTAAACATCCTACGCATTTGTTGCATTAGTTTAGGATGTGAGAATGTAGGACACATTTCCTATGGTAAGTAACTTTGTGATTGACGGTTATTCCAAGTTACGGGAAAGTCACTTGGATGATTTTGTCTTCTAAAGTTACCTCTCGGTAGAGGAGTTCTTGACCGAGGTTTGGGAGATTTTTTTTCCTAGGTGGAGGAGTCTTTGACCTAGTGTTGGGCTTTACAAAGCCAAGTCCGGGAGTTGACAAGGGTTTGTAAAGGCTTATGACTTCCTCTATGCTAGAAATAGGCACTTTAGTACCATTTACAACTATGTGATTTGGTTTAGGACTTAAGTTATTTTTTAAAATTGACCCATATCTGAATTCAGCACCAGACGGTAACACGGTACCACTAATTTTAGTGGTGCCGTCACCTTCAGACTCAGACACTTCAGGCTTTACAAATTTTACTTGTTTAGTACTACTTGTTGAAGCCTGATTTGGGTCAAATCCTAAACCTGCAGGGTCATGTTCATTATACCTAACGTTTTCAAGTATATCATTAAGTGCTTCTGTTCCTTCTTCAAACTCATTGATTCTCAAGGCATTTTCCTTGAGTTTCTCATTTTCTACTTGAAGACTTATGCATGACCCGCATCCTAAGTCTACTTTTTTATTTTTCTCAAGTCTTTTGACTTGATCCTTTAGTTCTAAAATTAGCACTTCAAGTTCATGCAATTTTAATTTTATTGTTCTGTTTCTACCTAAAATTTTAGAACTAACCTTGCATAGTTTATTATATTCGTCATGCAATCTTTTGTCATCTATTGACGAATTATCATCACTATAATAAGAAGAGTCAGAATGTACCTCATTAGAAGCTTGAGCCATTAGACATGTTTCATCGTTAAGCTTCTTCTCTTCTTCTTCACCGCTATCACTCCAAGAACCTCCTATGAAAGCTCTTTGGTTGTTGGACTTCGGTGGTTTGGGACACTCTCCTATGAGGTGATTAGGATCTCCGCATCTATAGCATCTCCTATCACTCGTCCCTTTCTTTTCATCTTGGTTCTTTTGGAATGACCTCTTTTCATTGCGAGGTTGTCTAGGAAATCTACCTTTCCTTCTAATGAACTTTTTAAAGTTTCTAACGGCTAGTGCATACTCTTCATCTTCACTATCGGAACTTGAACATTCCTCATCACTAGACTCCTTCTTGGCTTTCAATGCTAGAGATCTAACTCTCTTACTTTTGCCTTTGACTATATCGGAGTCCTTCTTGATTATCATCTCGTGAACTTTCAAGTTTCCTATTAGTTCATCGAGTGACAATGTCGCCAAGTCCTTTGACTCTTCTATGGCGGTGACCTTTGCTCTCCATTTAGGGTGTAGAGCCCTAAGAAACTTCCTAACATAGTTCTTGCTAGAGTAACCTTCATCAAGAGCTTTAAGACTAGTGATAATAGTATTAAATCTAGCAAAAAGCATTATCTATTGATTCATCTTCCGAAATGAAAAATTGTTCATATTGTTGAACAAGAAGGTCTATCTTGTTCTCTTTGACTTGATTATTACCTTGATGAGTGACTAACAAAGTTTTCCAAATATCTTTTGCTGTATTACACATGAAAATTCTTTAAAATTCCTTTTTAGGCAAAGCATTGTAAATCATCATTTTAGCCTCGTTATTTTTGGCTAATTTTCTTTTATGTTCATCACTTTGTTTATCATAAGAGACTATTTCATTCTTTTTGGTTTCTGGATTCATTTGAATCGGTTGAAATTCACCCTCGGTAATAATATGCCAAAGATCAATGTCTTTTGATTTCACATACGTTTCGAATCTTGTTTTCCAATAAATAAAACAATCGGTTTGGAAAAGTGGTAGTCTTTGTATAGATTGCCCTTCTAGATATTTGTCGGAATCCATTGATAGATTCAAGTTTTAAAATACAATTTACTTTAAAATCTTGACTGACGTGGCTTTTGATACCAATTGTGGAAAACTAGAAAGGGGGGGGGGGGGTTGAATAGCTTTACCGGTTTTTAAGTTCTTTTAAAACTTCTTAAAACTTCACTTATGAAAAACCTTGATTCGAATCTTAGGTGCAATCAATCAATACCAATATGAACTACACACTAAACTAACTAATAATAAGTAATGAAAGTAAAGAGTAGAGATGGAAAGATCAAACTGGGACAAAAGGATTTATAGTGGTTCGGCTACGAAGCTCTTCTTCGCCCTACTCCACTCTCCGAGTACCACACTCGAGAGTTTCAAGCACTATCTCAACAACCTCCCTTTAGGCGGAGAAAACCGTACACGTCGCTTATCCTATTTCCGACACTAAGCTAGATGTCGAGTGCTAATCTTAGCTAGCACCAATCTACCACGATCCACTTGATCCTTTACTACTTCACACAAGACTCGATCTATCTATGATCCCCTTGATCAATCACACAAGCCCAATGGCTTCAAGAAATCTCCAAGATCTCGACACGATCACAATGATCAACTCTCACTTCACTCAACCTATCCTATCTATCTTTGATCTTCTTGATCAATCACTCTAGCCCAATGGCTTCAAGAGATAATCAATATCTCTATAAGATCTCAATGATCTTCACTCACTCTCTCATAAAAGAAAAATGATCTTGATGTATGCTATGATACAATCAAGTGTGTAACAAATATTCCAACTTCCCTAACTACAACTATAACTCTTGTATCTTCTTGGATACCTTCAGTTCTTCTCTTGCTATTGAAGAGGAATGACAACACTTGTATCTACTTGGATACTTTGTGTTCTTCTCTTGCTATTGAAGAGGAATGAAAAGGATCTCTAGGTTGGATTGGATCACTCTTGAACAAAAGAAAAACTAAACTAAATGATCAAGGAAATAAAAAGGTGAAGAGAGTATTAAACTCAGTAGGTTCTGTGTGAGGAAAGGTTACCAAAATCTGTGAAGTGGGCTGGTATTTATAGGCAGAAAAAATCTGGCCGTTATAAAGGGACGGCTCCACTAAATCATACACGGCTCCACTAAATTTAGTGGAACCGTGTCAGACAAAAACGCTCATCTTTTTGTCTTTTCTGGTGAAAACTTATTTGGGGAAGTTTGGAGCTGATTTTGGGGGGAAAAATAGCTGTTATGTATTTTAAACTTATTTTTCCATTAAAACATTTCTTAATTATTCAAAAATAATTTGTAAAGTCTATTTTTGAAAGAAATGTTTTGTCACATCAAAATGTGAAGTCTTAATCACAAATTCACTTCTTTGATCATTAGTCAAGTTGTAAATTTGTTCTAGAGTGATTTGTGTAGAAACGGGATCTTCCGATTAAAAACTTGTTTACATTAATTTTAACGTAACGTGTTTTCACATTTTGTCATCCTCAAAACGTGAAGTAATCGAAAGATAGAAATAACGTTTTTAGAACATTATTTGCATCAACAATCTCCCCCTTTTTGATGACGACAAAACATAAACTCATTTTAGGTTAAAATTAATTTTAACAAGTTTTTAATGAGTTTACTCCCATTTCTTCCCCTTTTTGTCGAAGCAAAAAGGTTGCTAAAGCTCCCCCTTGATGTATACTCCCCCTCGTTTGGAGGACACCAAGGAATCTAACAATGATTCGTGCTATAAAACAAGGTTAGATAACATATATGCAAGATCTAACATGTTATTTGATTCTGGAGCTGATAACAGTTTTGTGTCTACCTCATTTGCTTCATTGCTTAATATCACCCCCGTAGAACTAGACACCACATATGAAATAGAAATAGCGAACGGAAACCTCGTAAGCACCAACAAGATGATCCAAGGTTGCACCCTCACTCTTCTAAACAAACCTTTCCCCATTGATCTTATGCCTATCCAACTGGGTAGCTTTGATGTCGTCATTGGTATGTATTGGTTATCCAAACACCGTGCCCGAATCATCTGTGATGAAAAGGTTGTCCAAATCTTACTTGATTGCGAAACTCTTATAATTCACGGTGATCAAAGCAAAACCCGACTCAACATCATCTCATATGCCAAAACAATCAAGTACATGGACAAAGGATGTCATGTATTCCTGATCCAAGTGACGGAAACTGAAACAAAGGAAAAACAACTCGAAGAAGTGCCTGTCGTCAAGGACTTTTCTGAAGTATTTCCAGAAGACTTGCCCGGTATTCCACCAGTTCGGCAAGTAGAATTTCAAATTGATTTAGTGCCTGGAGCAGCACCAGTTGCTAAAGCACCTTATCGATTAGCACCTTCAGAAATGAAAGTTTGGAAAACTAGAAGGGGGGTTGAATAGTTTTTTTACCGTTTTAAAATTAATTCACTTTGAATACTTGACGTGATTTCAAATTAATGCAAACAATCAAACAATATAAGTAAAGCAAGTAGGGAAAGAAACAATCAAACTACAACACGGATGTTTATAGTGGTTCGGCTACAAGGAGTCTCTTCCTTGCCCTACTCTACTCCTCGAGCCTCTAACTCGAGAGTTTTTCTTCACTAAGAAACAAGCTCCCTTCTAGGCGGAGAAAACCTTTACACATTGCTTACTCTTTTTTCGGTACTAAGCTAGATACCGAGTTCTTTACAAGGGTACAACTAATCCCGACGTCACTTACACTTTTTTCGGTACTAAGCTAGATACCGAGTTCTTTACAAGGGTACAACCACTCCCGAAACTCTATGTGTTTTGAGGACTAAAACACTAACCGATCACTACTGAATGTTTGGTATAACAATGATGTGTGAACTACAAATGAATCACACAGTAACTATACTAAAGGTTTACAACACTGTGTTGAACCTTGATGCTTGATCTCTTTGCTACAAAAGAAAGATCACTAAGAATGAAATGAATGAATGAATGGGTTAGTAACGTATGAAAGAATGAATATGTAATTTATGCTATATGAGTGATAAGTGAACTTGAATGAGCAGCTTGCTATTTATAGGCAAACTGCTCAAATAGTCCACGGATATGGCGGACCCAAATCCTGGGTTCCGCCCTTTATGCTGTTTGGTTCCGCCGGAACATGACAACTAGCTCTTACCATGTCTTTCCAAATCTTGCCAAGATCTTACACAATCTAATCCTTTGCATCAAGATCTTTCTAACATATTACCTAAATCCTCAAGATAACCTAAAGATATCAAAATGAGGTATGCCATGATGTCATGTATATATTTCTATTTTAAGAAATAAAAATAAACATGTAAATGTATATATGTATGCAATGTGTAGTTCCTAGTGATCATGTAATATGTAAATGAGTTTTAAAAAGCTTGTTACTATAAATGTAAAAGACTTTAACTTATATTTATGCTTTGCTAAAGATAAACCTTATAATTGTTATTAACAAAATAAAGCAAAGATTGTAAAATATAAATAACGTTTTTAGGATGATATTTGTATTAACAATCTCCCTCTTTTTGTTGATGACAAAACATAAAGTTTATTTTTAAGAAATGAAATAAGTAAAGTGAAAGTCTTTTAAAAATATAGATTAAGTTAGTTTTTCGCAAGTTTTGAAACATAAAACATGTACTGTCTGTACTAACAGTGATTTATATAAGCTTAATCTTATCTCCCCTTTTTTGTCGAAACAAAAAGAAGGAATGCATAGCGGAATATAGTGAATGGCCCTTGGTGATTACTCCCCCTAATTTGGAGTACCAAGTATGATGATTCAATGATTTTGAGAACTTAAAAGCTCCCCCTTGGACAATACTCCCCCTAATTGGAGTGCCAAGTTTATGATGCATGAATAAACCTATAAAATAAAAGTTAGTGTATGATATGCTCCCCCTTGATCAATACTCCCCGTTGCTAGGGTACCAACGTATATGATTCAAGGATAATGAATGATCCTACAAAACAATAGTTAGTAAATGATATGCTCCCCCTTGATTAATACTCCCCGTTGCTAGGGTACCAACGTATTTGATTCAAGGATGAGAAATGCTACAAAACAAAGGTTAGTTGTATATGAATCAATCCAACCAAGTAACATAATGCATATGTAAAGGTGCAACCAAGCATTGTGGTTCAACCCGTTTGACTAAAAAAGTCGACTAAGTAAAATGATGCATATCTAAAGGTTCAATCAAGCATTGTAGTTCAACCCGTTTGACTTAAAAAGTCAACAAAGTAAAGTTGTTCAAACCAATCACAATGTTCAAACAAAGTCAATACTTGAACCAACCATATTATGATGCAAATATTAGTAAATCAAACCAACCAAAATATAATTCCAAATAGTGATCACCCACAAGCATAAATATAACATCCTTCATTGAAAATTGTTTGTGACAAAAGTCACAAAACAAGGTGTTACAACAATAAAAACAACCAAAAAAAAGAAAAAGTCCTAAGAAATCCTATAAGAGGAAACTAAGGAAAAGCTAAAAGCTTCTATTGCGGAGGATGGGAAAGAGCATTTAGGCGTACTAGAATGTGGTTCATAATGAACAGCATTTCTTTTTGTAACTCGTGAACCAAGATGTTGGTTCGTTGGGTTAGGTGGGCGGTCCTCTCGCACATGGAGCATCCATGTCAAGGGAAGTTAGGAGGAAGGGTTTGTAACACCCCCAAAATCGGATTTAGCGGAAGCATACATGTTTGGGTGCTACTAAATTGGTATCACAACACAAAGTATAAAGAATGGTTTTACCTCAACCATTTAAAATAGATTTCATATTCAAAAATGATTTGTTTACAATATATCAAAAATGGTGCGGAAATGTCAGCCCATAAAAGATTTCAAGTGGTCCCAAATATATCAGATTCTTCTATGACCACGCCATGCCATGCCAAAAGCCTTCATCACTAGCTTATCGCCTTAACCTGAAAATACATGCTAAAGTGTCAACACGAGGTTGGTGAGTTCATAGAGTTTAGTGTAAAATGTAAAGCATTTGAATAATGATTTCCCAGCAAAGGCATTGTAAATCCACTCAGTCCCAAGTCCCACCCATACAAGACTTGCAACCTGTGTGTTTACAACCCACTGCCAAATAAGATTTGTTCCTGGTAAACAGAAGTAATATATTGCTTGGTTAAGCGGTACACTCGTAATGACCATTACACTTGGTAGTATGTCCGTTACACTCGGTAATGTGACCGTTACACCCGGTCATGTGACCATTACACCCGGTCCTGTTATATGTGTTCGTCCAGTACCCCTGGTCAAAGTGTGTGTCATGTATACATATAATGCATTCGAGTGAACAATCAAGTATTACAGCCAAACAGTCAAATATTGAGTAAACAGTTCAGTACACCTATTTAATGTGTGTCATGTATTCATATAACCCATTCGAGTAAACAATCAAGTATTTCAGCCAAGTAGTATGTTTGAGAAAAACAAATCACGTTTCAAGTAAAAACAAGCATTGAGTTTAAGTAAAAATGAGCATGTATTCTCGCCCATAAACAGTTTAAAACCAGTAAAAGTAGGGGCCGTGAACTCACCTCGGCTTGCAGCAACGCAAATATCACAGTGGCACAACTGGCATCAAGAGCAAAACATAACGATAACGAGTATACAGGAACGGTGCAAGATCGGCACAACATAATATATAGTTGTCTTAGAATACGTCTCGAAAAGTAAAGAGTTTTAAAAAGACGAGCGTTTTAGTTTTACGTGGATTACTTGTAATAAAGTTTGTAAAAAGTTTAGTGTTTAACGTTTCATGTGGTGGTAAGACAGCATAGACTCAAGAATACTCTTTCCAAGAGGAATAGGAAATCGACACAGTCGAGATAAGTACGGACGGGAATTTGAGTCGAGAAAGGAATGACAAAAGAATCCAAGGAAAACAGTGACAAATGGAAATGTCAAGTGTTAAGTAACAATTCAATATAAAATCCGTAGTTATGTCCGTTTAGTATTCGTAATGACCAATATCAATTTTAAATCCCCAAGAGTCCGACATGAACCAACAGAACACCAATGTCAAATGTTTCATATTTGTAAAATGTTAACACAGCTAATTATACTAAAATGATTCATACAAATTTTAATAATTCAAACACTTAATAATTCAAACACTTGTAATGGTGTACTAAATAGTTGGGCTCAACTCAGTTTAAAAGAACAAACACACTTTTAGTTATATTAGGTGGCCTCCTATTTCACACAAACAAACATGTCCCTTAAATACTTTTGGTGGGTTCGGCCCACTGGAAACAATAACCCATTGTACCATAGATGGCCTAGTCTTTAACCCTTTGTAACAAAACGCACCCAATTTAGTGAAATACAAATACAGGTTCAACGCGCCCTTTTTATGTTTCCTGTTTCTGACCCGAGACCAGAAATGACAACAAAATCCAACGCAAAACCACTAGTCCGAGAACAACAAGGAGATTTGAACGCACCCTACTAGGGCGATGCAGCCGAGATATACACCAGTTGCAATATAACTCAATATAACTAAGTTTCAATGTAAGCAATTTAGACGACAACCTAAGCTATAGGTCGAATCATAATAAGCACGAATTTAGAATTCAAAACGCTAAACCGCAAGGTATATGCCAAGTACAAATCGCTCATGTGGTTTTGGGTTAACTGAGAACTAAAATGCCCAAGGTCACTGGGGAATGATGTCGTGGGTTTCTCGGTGTAACCCAAGACGAGGATGAGAACAGGCAATTTAAAACTAACAACAAGCAATACTCTCGCAGCCTACATAATAAGCTGGAAAAAGGTGGGAAATAAGCAAACGAACTTGGCTAGGCATACTTACCATGACCAAGGAACGCACTCTTGTGCTTTTGAGTAGACTGACCCAAACTAACACCCCTTGGTGTTGTTTGTGGAGCCGAAATATGAGACAAGGATTATCCTTGTGGTGTTATTGCTGTTCCGAGGTAAGCAAACACCCTATGTGGGTTTTGAAGAGTAGGATGCAACCAAACAAGCCAACCTTGTGGTTGTGTCACTGGACCAAATGAAAGATCAACAAACAAATGCACCACCTTGGTGCACTTGTTATCCCAGCCAACATTCACTTATAGTTGTGGTTCCCTTTAACCAAATGCACAACGAATAAGCTTAAACGAGCAGACCCCAAGATCAAAACCAAATATAAACCGAGAACAAACCGCACCAAACATAAGATTTTTGCCATATGAAATTAATATCAAGACGTTTCCATTCGGTTTTTTTTTTAATTTTATTTCAATTGATAAATGGAACTGAGCACGCAACGAGGTCAAGAAGATAAGCTAGACCCAGCACAACCGAGACTAAACCATCTCGATAACATTAACAACAGCAAAAATGGCGAGACACAGAACAAGGAAAATTTTGCGAGTTGGCTCACTCACTGAGTTGACTCAGTGAGTCGACTCGATTCAATAACAAACAAAGTCCACTTTTAATCCATCTCACCACACAAAAATTTTATCATAACAGATTTGGTCGAGTCATTTTATCCATGAAAACTTTTCAATCAAGATTAATCAGTTTCATCAGAAAACCAAATTCAAGATTTTATTGCAATAACTAAACCAATAAAATGAATCAAGAGTGAATTCGAATAAGCCTTACAGTGGTATAGTTCGACCAACTAAGGAGACCAAGAGATGTTGAATCACGAAGAATAAGCCCACTCTGATCAAGCAGGAGACCACTACAACTATCCCTTATGATTTTTGATAACCAATGTAAGTTGTGGTGTTCCTGTGCATCGAAGGGGTAGAATAAAAAGAAGAAGAAGAGGAAAGTTTGACTCCCCGTTTTGCTCTCGATCCTTGGGGACGCCGTTTTGTGCAGTAGTCACCATCCATTGATGTTTCTTAGGCAGAATCTCGATATTCTCTTTTGATAAAAGAGAAGTTAGGCATCTTAAGATGACAGTGATGGTGATAGATCAATAAAAAAAAGGAAGAAATGATGGTGATATATCATCTGTAAAGCAGAAAAAGGGACCTGGACCTATGGAAGATATCAAGATATCGAAAAGAGAAAAGGAATAGGGGTGGGGTGGTTGAGGTTTAATTAAAAGGGAATAGGTTTTGTTTTTTTATTACCCCGTGTACCCCGTGTCCCGTTTGAGCTAAATTTTAAATGTGATACCTCTGCTTGGTAAAAATACGAGACACATTTTCGGGAACGTTTTTATAAAAATGGTATAAAACAAAGCTATTGATTCCGGAATTTAAATTATAAAATTTAAGCCACCACTATTGTGATGTCGGTACGCGTATGATGTCGCATTTTTCTGAAAAGCGAAATGGCTTCTTAGTTTTGTAAATAAATTGCCGTGTCAGGAAGTGATTACTTCACTTGTCTTGATAAAATTAAGTTGCTTGGAGGGTTACTGTATGCTACCATGCGAGATAACCTCCCGAAATAATCATGTAGGCTCAAAAAATACTCAAATAAATTGCCAAGTAATAATAAGTTAATTTTTATCATTAAAATAATATTTGGAAAATTACGGGTGGTTACAGTCTACCCTCCTTAAAGTGAAATCCGTCCCGGATTTCAGTTTATATTATCCGATAAAATGGTGTCTAAGAAGAGAAGTTGGTACTCACAACAAATTTGAGTCTCACCAGACTGTTTAGGGGGTTTCTCTTTGTTGGTGGAAGGGTACTCAGGTTGTCTACCATTGATTTCTCCCATTTTTGTGAGTTGACGAGATACATGTCCTGATTTAGAGTGATAAGATAGCATGATGACTGGTTGCCAAGGTTTGATCCGGAGTGGTGTGTTTTTCCTCCTCTTAGGGTTGGATAGAAATCTTGTTCGAAAACTTTATTTGAGTAGGTCTTGATACGAATTTGACCAAAATAACTTTCCAGTTAATACACATTCCTTTGTTGGAGATCAATAGATACGTGAGGTGACATGGTTTCAAAAGATTTAAAATTCCGTAAAACGGTTCTTAGTCATGGTGTGGGTGGGATAATTTCTACAAAAGTTGGTGTCTGGCACTCCTTAACAAGAGTTTGGTAAAGTTTGAGCAGAAAAATTTTACGCATCCAAGTGAGTGTTTTAAAAAGATATCACTACAGATTTTTATAAACATAATTATTCAATTTATTTTTAACTGTACCAAGAGGTAGTAATATGAATGCTTTCCAGGTGGGTGGATAGTTCACCAGTTGATTGCAAAACAGTTTATAAAATGATTTGTAAAACAGTTTATAAGGTAATAGAAAAACAATTTATTATTAGCAATATAATAGCAAACTGCAGTTTAGTTTGTGATATAGTCGCAAGGCAACGAATCGGGTTATAAAATAACTTGTGAAATGATTTGTAAAACAGTTTATAGAACGAGAACCATTCGTTGTTTACCAAAATAGTTGTAGGGTCAGAATTTATGATTTCATAAAGTAGCAGTAAAACATTTGTAGAGTAACTGCAATATGGTCTGTAAAAATAATCGAAAACAGTTTGTATGGTATTAGCAGCATGGTTTATTATCTTATGAAAGGGTAGCAAAAATTAACTGATATCCCCGAGAGACGAGAGAGAGATTAAGTGATTGTCCCAAGGAACGCGGTTCAGGTTATTCCTTAGGGTTTTAAGGTTTCTGTCGGGCGCAGAATCTCTGCCGAATGGGGAGTTTAGCGAGTTCAGAGTACGACTCTGAAGGAGGATGTTGATTGCTACTAGCAATCGGTTGGCTGTCTCAGTAGTGGACCTAGTGTTTAACACGGAAAGTACAACATCATTTGAGTGTAGGGTTTGAGGTGGAGGTGACTGTAAAAAAATCACAACAAAACAAAGCTGGATAATAAATCCAAATCCAGAATGAGGTCCAAAATCGCAAAATCCAGCGATCCAAATTTCAAACATAGCTCAAAACCAATTCCAAACGTAGCCAAATTCAAATTCAAAGGTAGCTAAAATCAAATCCGAACTCTCCAATAATCTCAACTGGCTTATTACAATCTCGAAGGGTTACAAATAAGCAACTCGGGTTCAAACGGTGCCAATCGGGTCTAACCGGCCCGATGCAAATTACAGTCAGACGGCGACAAACAGAAATTCCGTATAAATGAAGGAGTATAGCGGTGCCGGTGTATTACGGTTCATAAGGTGTTGTGATGCCAGTGTGTTGTGTGTAGATGTGAATGTTCATGTTAAGCAATGATTATGTTCACACAGGAATTTTAAAACTTTCAGGAGTCAAGTAGAAAATCAATCTGGACATAACTCCTAGTATAACTACTCTGAGTATTGCAAAATTTACCTCTGAGTTGGAAATAGGTGATCAGTCTATGTTCCACTGTCCCTGGTCGAATATAGGTGATCAGTCTATATTCCACCGAGGTTCAATAAATTTTGGAATAGTCAGCTTAGTTACACCAGTAATATATCCCTTACTTTTAAAAGAATATGTCTTATCATGAGTAAGGCAGTAGGCTTGGCAGGCAGGCATGTGTTGGTCATAGAGTTTTGTTTTTATAAAAGTGGTTATAGTCTAGGTTTGAAAAATACCCATTTCTCTATAACCTAGGCTCTGATGACAATCTGTAACACCCCCAAAATCGGATTTAGCGGAAGCATACATGTTTGGGTGCTACTAAATTGGTATCACAACACAAAGTATAAAGTATGGTTTTACCTCAACCATTTAAAATAGATTTCATATTCAAAAATGATTTGTTTACAATATTTCAAAAATGGTGCGGAAATGTAAGCCCATAAAAGATTTCAAGTGGTCCCAAATATATCAGAGTCTTCTATGACCATGCCATGCCATGCCAAAAGCCTTCATCACTAGCTTATCGCCTTAACCTGAAAATACATGCTAAAGTGTCAACACGAGGTTGGTGAGTTCATAGAGTTTAGTGTAAAATGTAAAGCATTTGCATAACGATTTCCCAACAAAGGCATTGTAAATCCACTCAGTCCCAAGTCCCGCCCATACAAGACTTGCAACCTGTGTGTTTACAACCTGCTGCCAAATAAGATTTGTTCCTGGTAAAAAGAAGTAATATATTGCTTGGTTAAGCGGTACACTCGTAATGACCATTACACTTGGTAGTATGTCCGTTACACTCGGTAATGTGACCGTTACACCCGGTCATGTGACCGTTTCACCAGGTCATGTGACCGTTACACCCGGTCCTGTTATATGTGTTCGTCCAGTACCCCTGGTCAAAGTGTGTGTCATGTATACATATAATGCATTCGAGTGAACAATCAAGTATTACAGCCAAACAGTCAAATATTGAGTAAACAGTTCAGTACACATGTTTAATGTGTGCCATGTATTCATATAACGCATTCGAGTAAATAATCAAGTATTTCAGCCAAGTAGTATGTTTGAGAAAAACAAATCACGTTTCAAGTAAAAACAAGCATTGAGTTTAAGTAAAAATGAGCATGTATTCTCCCCCATAAACAGTTTAAAACCAGTAAAAGTAGGGGCCATGAACTCACCTCGGCTTGCAGCAACGCAAATATCACAGTGGCACAACTGGCATCAAGAGCAAAACATAACGATAACGAGTTTATAGGAACGATGCTAGATCGGCACAACCTAATATATAGTCGTCTTAGAATACGTCTCGAAAAGTAAAGAGTTTTAAAAAGACGAGCGTTTTAGTTTTACGTGGATTACTTGTAATAAAGTTTGTAAAAAGTTTAGTGTTTAACGTTTCGTGTGGTGGTAAGACAGCATAGACTCAAGAATACTCTTGCCAAGAGGAATAGGAAATCGACACAGTCGAGATAAGTACGGACGGGAATTTGAGTCGAGAAAGGAATGACAAAAGAATCCAAGGAAAACAGTGACAAATGGAAATGTCAAGTGTTAAGTAACAATTCAATATAAAATCCGTATTTATGTCCGTTTAGTATTTGTAATGACCAATATCAATTTTAAATCCCCAAGAGTCCGACATGAACCAACAGAACACCAATGTCAAATGTTTCATATTTGTAAAATGTTAACACAGCTAATTATACTAAAATGATTCATACAAATTTTAATAATTCAAACACTTGTAATGGTGTACTAAATAGTTGGGCTCAACTCAGTTTAAAAGAACAAACACACTTTTAGTTATATTAGGTGGCCTCCTATTTCACACAAACAAACATGTCCCTTAAATACTTTTGGTGGGTTCGGCCTACTAGAAACAATAACCTATTGTACCATAGATGGCCTGGCCTTTAACCCTTTGTAACAAAACGCACCCAATTTACTGAAATACAAATACAGGTTCAACGAGCCCTTTGTATGTTTCCTGTTTCTGACCCGAGACCAGAAATGACAACAAAATCCAACGCAACACCACTAGTCCGAGAACAACAAGGAGATTTGAACGCACCCTACTAGGGCGATGCAGCCAAGATATACACCAGTCGCAATATAACTCAATATAACTAAGTTTCAAAGTAAGCAATTTAGACGACCACCTAAGCTATAGGTCGAATCATAATAAGTACGAATTTAGAATTCAAAACGCTAAACCACAAGGTATATGCCGAGCACAAATCGCTCATGTGGTTTTGGGTTAACTGAGATCTGAAATGCCCAAGGTCACTGGGGAATGATGTCGTGGGTTTCTCGGTGTAACCCAAGACGAGGATGAGAACAGGCAATTTAAAACTAAAAACAAGCAATACTCTCGCATCCTACATAATAAGCTATAACAAGGTGGGAAATAAGCAAACGAGCTTGGCTAGGCATACTTACCATGACCAAGGAACGCACTCTTGTGATTTTGAGTAGACTGACCCAAACCAACACCCCTTGGTGTTGTTTGTGGAGCCGAAATATGAGACAAGGATTATCCTTGTGGTGTTATTGCTGGTCCGAGGTAAGCAAACACCCTATGTGGGTTTTGACGAGTAGGATGCAACCAAACAAGCCAACCTTGTGGTTGTGTCACTAGACCGAATGAAAGATCAGTAAACAAATGCACCACCTTGGTGCACTTGTTATCCCTGCCAACATTTACTTATAGTTGTGGTTCCCTTGAACCTAATGCACAACGAATAAGCTTAAACGAGGAGACCCCAAGATCAAAACCAAATATAAACCGAGAACAAACCGCACCAAACATAAGATTTTTGCCATATGAAATTAATATCAAGACGTTTCCATTCGGTTTTTTATATATATATATATATATATATATATATATATATATATATATATATATATATTTCAATTGATAAATGGAACTGAGCACGCAACGAGGTTAAGAAGATAAGCTAGACCCAAAACAACTAAGACTAAACCATCTCGATAACATTAACAACAGCAAAAATGGCGAGACACAGAACAAGGAAAATTTTGCGAGTTGGCTCACTCACTGAGTTGACTCAGTGAGTTGACTCGATTCAATAACAAACAAACTCCACTTTTAATCCATCTCACCACATGAAAATTTTATCAAAACAGATTTGGTCGAGTTATTTTATCCACGAAAACTTTTCAATCAAGATTAATCGGTTTCATCACGAAACCAAATTCAAGATTTTATTGCAATAACCAAACCAATAAAATGAATCAAGAGTGAATTCGAATAAGCCTTACAGTGGTATAGTTCGACCAACAAAGGAGACCAAGAGATGTTGAATCATGAAGAATAAGCCCACTCCGATCAAGCAGGAGACCACCACAGCTATCCCTTATGATTATTGATAACCAATGTAAGTTGTGGTGTTCCTGTGCATCGAAGGGGTAGAATAAAAAGAAGAAGAAGAGGAAAGTTTGACTCCCCTTTTTGCTCTCGATCCTTGGGGAGGCCGTTTTTGTGCAGTAGTCACCATCCATTGATGGTTCTTAGGCAGAATCTCGATATTCTCTTTTGATAAAAGAGAAGATAGGCATCTTAAGATAACAGTGATGGTGATAGATCAGTAAAAAAAAGGAAGAAATGATGGTGATATATCATCTGTAAATCAGAAAAAGGGACCTGGACCTATGGAAGATATCAAGATATCGAAAAGAGAAAAGGAATAGGGGTGGGGCGGTTATGGTTTAATTAAAAGGGAATAGGTTTTGTTTATTTATTACCCCGTGTACCCCGTGTCCCGTTTGAGCTAAATTTTAAATGTGATACCTCGGTTTGGTAAAAATACGAGACATATTTCCGGGAACATTTTTATAAAAATGGTATAAAACTAAGCTATTGATTCCGGAATTTAAATTATAAAATTTAAGCCACCACTATTGTGATGTCGGTACGCGTATGATGTCGCATTTTTTAGAAAAGCGAAATGGCTTCTTAGTTTTGTAAATAAATTGCCGTGTCAGGAAGTGATTACTTCACTTGTCTTGATAAAATTAAGTTGCTTGGAGGGTTACTGTATGCTACCGTGCGAGATAACCTCCCGAAATAATCATGTAGGCTCAAAAAATACTCAAATAAATTGCCAAGTAATAATAAGTTAATTTTTATCATTAAAATAATGTTTGGAAAATTATGGGTGGTTACAGGGTTGGTTCATTGTTTTGTGGTGGTGGTGGTGTTTGGTTGTTTGATGGTTGAGGTGGTGGTGGTGGTTGGTTGTTTGATGGTGAAGGTGGTGGAATGTATGTCGGAGACATGATGGAGGCTAACAAGGTGGATTGTAAGTCCATAGCCTCATTAAGGTGGGATTCCACCATATTAGAGAAAGCATAGAGGCGATCTAACTCCTCGTTGATTTCTTGTTGGCTTTGGGTTGGTTAATCTACATTCCCTCATCAATGGCATTGAGGGTGGATCTTGGTGAAAGTGGTTGAGTTTGTGGATGTGGTGGTGGTTGCTCACGGTAAAGAGGATCGTGGATATCCTGATAAATGGGATGAAAGAGGAGTGGTTCTTGACCCTCAAAAGTCAAGGGTGGAGGATTTATAGACCTTGGTGGAAGGTCTTCAAGGTTTTCTAAGTATGGATGTGGTGAGGTTGGAGGAGTCTCAAATAGCTCCACTGGACGGAGTTTTGGTGAGTGTGAAGGTGATGGTGATCTAGTTGGTTGAGATAGAGCGGGTGGTGGTGTGGTAGCCACTGGAGTGATTGTTGGTGGTGGAGTGTTGATGACCACATTAGGTAGTGTTGGAGTTGAGAGAGTGAGAAAGTTCTCATTTGCTATAGGTGATGAAATGTTAAGGGGTGATGACTCTTCTGATGAAGAAACTAGATTCACAAAACAACAAGGTCTGACACTCATACGAGCTGTCCTTCTTGGTGGTCTGTTGGTTGATGAGTTGTTGGATTTAGTCATTGTTAAAATGAGAAGGGTTGCTTTAAAGTATAGGAATGATGTTTAGAGATGATGGTGAAGGTGTGAATTGTGATCAACTAAAGGTTCCAATTTATAGGCAGTAAGGTTTATGGAAATTTATGTTTGGATTTGATGTTGTTCCATAGAGGAATGTTGGTTCCTAATAATTTGGAAGAAGAAAGTTTGGTAGTCACATCATCTAAGTCAATCCATAGAGATGGAGTTGTGTAAAGGTATGAAGATATGCAGTAAATGCAAAGGTTGAGTGGGAAATCAATTGATTTGATGGATTCACGGATTGGAAGGAACCAAATTGAGGGTTCCTTGCTTGTTACAGAAAGGTAACTTAGATTAAAATTTGAATTTTCAAATTTTGGTAGGAAATGGATTTCTTATAGTTCTAAGTGTTCCTAAATCATCCTAATGTGCCTAATGATCAGTAGAATAATCCTAAGAACTAGAATCAATAATCTAAGGAGCGGGATTAGACGGGAAATTTAAAAAAGTTACTGTTTAAATGGCGGATCCAAACGATAACAAGTGCGGACCCAAGTTTTTGGTTCCGCAGAATCCGCTGGGCTAAATTTGGCGAGCCAAAATTTTCAACAGACGGAACCCAGAAATTGGTTCCGACATATCCGCCGATCGAAAAATCTTAACAGTGGGCATTTCTAACTACCCAAAACCTGTTGAAATCCAAAAAATTATCCTAAATCATATGTAATTAATTAGTTGTGATTGTTTAAAAACAAAAACACAGGTTCTAACACATGATAACACATAGAACAAATGGATGATTTTGCACTTACCATAAAAGGAGGTTAAGCCAAATGGTGGCTTAAACATGGAAAATCGATAACATCAAGTGTTATCATCCTGCATTGTTACGTTAGTTCACATAAATGTTAAATACTAACATAATATCATAAAAACACAAAAAATCATCACATCATTGCTTGAAATTGTCTTATACCAGACACTCCCTAATCCTCACTTCTTGTTGAGCTTCATGATCCAACGTCTAATATTCTTCATCATTCCTCTTGTTTGTCGGAACTCCTCGAATTGGTTTTCGATGGGAGGAAGTTGACTCATGTATTTGGGTGGAGGAATCCTAGAATTAGGCAAACCATCATCCTCACTAATCGATGATGATGATGATGAGGTTGGAGGATGAGCATGTTTTCCTCTTGACACGGCTACTATATGGTCACTAAGAGGTACAAAGGTATGTTCAATTTCAGAGTAGTCGGGAAGGAAACCTCTAGCATTTGGAGGAATGGGTGCAAATGCTCTATAGAGACGGGTAAGAAGCATCCCGTAAGGCATGGCGGTGGTACCTAAAACTGGAATATCGGCCATTCTCTTGGCGATATAGTAGGCTAGGTTGAACGGTTGGTAGGTAGACACATAAAGGAGCATGTAACAAAGGCTTGCGTTGACATGATCCCTATTTCCTATGGTGCTTATGACGTTAGCTCTAAGAATCTCTTCCAACTATTTAAATTGAGGCCTAAGTTCGTTTAGCTCCATGCCAAACGGATCTCGATCTACCTTTTTACCTCGACTTGTCCTAGTGAGGGAGGTCCTAGGTACAAAGAGATGATTACGGATGGTCTCTTTTGGAGACAATGGAGTGTCGTATGGAGGCATACGATCAAGGTTGGAATCGAGAATGGACAATGGCCATTTGTCCGAATAAAAGCAAGTTCCTTGACCCGAAACTCCTAAGACTTCCACAAATTGGTCCAAAGGGATGTTGAATTGGGTTTGGTTGACTTTGAAATGGACGTTTATGTAACCATAGTCATTTGAGCTAAGACCGACACTAGCATATAATTCTAGTATGAATCTAGGAATTATAGGTTCATCGATGTCTAGAAGACAATCGAATTGGATGGCGGCTAGTTATTCTCGGATAATGGTTCCTTCTAAGAATGAGGGGTCTACGGTTCTACCCTCGTGAACCTAACGTTTTTCTAAAGCCTTAAAGATTTTGACTTGGTCGTTAGTGAGTCCTTTTGTCTTATGGTGTTTGGGTAGGTAATTGAGGGTTTCTTTGTGATCATAGTATGTCGCGGGAGGCATGATTATCCTAGACACGAAAATTACATAGTTTAGTTAAAACTATCGAAAATACGTATATAAATTTCTAGTGTGTGTCTACATGGGGACAATGTGGAGGTGCGGTTATCTCGACTCTTTTTTATGCATGAAAATTCGTTTATGCAAGTTTTATGAAAAAATGAGAGATAACCCAAACACTCCTACTTCAATGTAGCTTCGATTGAATGTACCCAAAAATACATATTAGTTATGTATTCTCTTTAGCATTCAAGAGACATTATGCAAGTGATGTTCAAAACATAACATTTTTGTATTTGTATGAACAATGTGCAAAAACCGTTTTTCCTAGTTGTGAGAAGATTTTTATAAAAAATTTCTCATGGGGTTTTTGATAAATTATGATAATGCCTTATGATATGCAATTCCTAACTAAGGAAAACATGATTTGTTATGCAATTAAGTAAATATGCTTCATGATTTTACAAGAAATATGCATAAACCCCCAAGTTTTGATTTTGTGCATGAAATAGAAATCCTAGACTCAGATTAGGAATGTAGATATAGTTAGGATAGTTACAGAGAGGTTTGAAGCACAAATTGGTTGATGGGGATGACCTAAATTGTGAGTTTGGTTTATTTTGAGTCGAGTTCCAGTAGCTTGTATGTTTTTGGGGGAATGTGATGCACAGTACAGGGTGTTTGTTTAATATACTAAAAAAACTGACTCAGGGAGCCGCGGATCTGGCGGAACCAAAACAAGGGATCCGTCCTTGTTATCGTTTGTTCCGCGGGATCAGGCTTGATTTTTGGTTTTTGTCGTGTTTGGTTAATCTAAGGTTCAAGCTAAGGTTTTATCTACTCACTAGGTTCCATTAATCCTAAACCAAGTCTAAGAAGGTTAAAAGGTTCTCTCTTAAGAGGTTTTGTGAGGATGTCGGCAATGTTATCTTCTGAGGATACTTTCTCAATCGAGATGTTTCCTTTTTGAACATTGTCGCGTAGAAAGTGGTGTCAGATCTCTATGTGTTTGGTTCTAGCGTGTTGGACTAGATTCTTGCTAAGGTCGATAGCTCATTTGTTGTCTCAAAGAATGGGAATGTCATTGAGTTGAATTCCATAGTCGACGAGAGCTTGTTTCATCCACAGAGCTTGTTGGCAAGCTTTTCCTGCTGACACGTACTCGGCTTCAGTTGTTGATATAGCAAGGGCTGTTTGTTTCTTGGAGAACCATGCAGTAAGACAATGTCCAACAAAAGTACAAATACCACTTGTATTTTTCTATCAACATAGTCACCGGCATGGTCTGAGTCGGCATACACTATGGTTTCTACTCCCGTTCCTTTGGGATACCATAATCCTAAATGTGTAGTGCCTTTAATATACCTAAAGATCCATTTTACGGCTTCAAGATGGGATGTTTTGGGATCTTCTTGAAAGCGTGCACATAGAAAAACACTAAATATAATGTCGGGTCTACTATCTGTGAGATAAAGTAGACTACCAATCATTCCCCTATACTTAGTGCTATCTACGAATTCACTTTCTTCATCCTTGGTGAGTTTAGTCTCTGAAGACATTGGTATTTTAATAGGTTTAGAGTCTTTTAAGACCGAATTTCTTAAGCATATCCTTGATATACTTAGATTGGTTGAAGAATATCCCATCTTCTAATTGTTTTATTTGGAGACCTAAGTGACCGGATCTACACACACTCCCTGTGTTAGATGAATACTTTGAATGATGTCTAGTCTAGCACACGGAATTTACTAGCTAGCACTTAGAAGATTTGTTTGTATGTGTTTTGTGTTAACGAATCAACAAAGAATGAACAATGAACACAATACTTCAACTTCAACGATTCAATATTATTAATAAATAATACGAGTGATCTCCTATCACTAGGGTTTACAACCTTGTATCTTAACTAAAACAATACGTAATCGTAAAACTTCTCTGTACCAAAACTTTAACCTAGGTAATCCTTTTATAGACTAAGGATTCCTTCACAAGATAACTATCAACCTAATCTTATAAGATATACATTAAATCTTTTCTATAATTATCTTCACACGATTTTATCATAAACAGTACAAACTTCTTCATTCACCAGTACTAACTGCTTATGTCTTCAAAACTCTTCAGCAGTACTAACTTTCATCTTCAACAGTACTAACTGCTATAGCTTAATTTCCTAACAATCCTCCCCTAAACTTATGATTTCTACCCAAATCACTAAGTTTCTTCAAATTAAGCTTCTTCTTTTTAATGTGGAAAATTATTTCAAACATCTATCCCATCAGTCACTTTAGTCTTTGACTTTTCTTTGCTCTACAAGGTTGAAAATCTTTGTAACTAACAAGTCTGCCATCTCAGAGTCTTCTTCAACCTTGAGTCTTCCATGTATCATAGCCACTAACACAAATGTTCTGAGTGGATAGTCTTTTTCCACCAACATATAGATTTCTATCCCATCTGGAGTAGAAACTCTATGTACTCCACACGATTCAAACAAATACCAATACACATCTTTAACTTGTGCTTCAAATCTCCACATTGACTCTCCACTATCAGGTTCATAGATTCTCTTCAACTGAACCCATAATTCTTTGTCTTTGTCTTCAATGGGATCTTTATCTCTGAATCTCTCTTTTACTAAGCTCCATAGTTGATTAAGATCTTCTCTGTCAAATCCTCTGAGTAAATCTTCAAACAACTTGTACCTTTCAGAAATATCACCAAGTTTGATTATCTTCCATCCTTTCATTCTTCCATCAGTGAACACTTTCCAGTCAATGATTGGATGTTTTACTTGTAAAGGTTTGATATAAGAAGATTCTGGAACAATCATCATCATACTCTTGATCTTCTCATTGGTTAACCCTCCTTCTTCAGACTTTTGTTTCTTTGCAGCATCAGATTCAAGAACTTCTGGTTGTCTTTTCTTTTTCCTTGTCATGTCCTCTCTGATTGGAGTATTCAGCCTTGCATATGCTTCAAAGAATTTCCTTTGAATTTCAGCATCTGTCCATCCAGTAAAGTCACTCAACTTGTAATCAGCTTGATTCTTCAAATAGTGCTTCATGAAATTGACTTTCTCCTTCTTGGTAGGTAACTTGGTCTTGTAACCAGACTTTTGCCTTTTTCTGATTCTGTGCATTAAGTTACTCCAAGTAGCTTCTTTATTTGTCTTCAAGATAAATTCCTTGAGCATCTCTGACTTTTCTTCTACATTTAACTCCTGATCATTAAGAACCATCACAGCATGAGCTTTTATAATATAATCAGAATCTAACAAGTATTGAAGTTGCTCATTAAACTCTTCTTGATTAAAATCTTTAGTTCTTGTTCTATCCATAAAACCAGCTATGTTCTTTTCATCATCAGCAGCCATTTTCCTTGCTAATTCCTCATCTTGAGCAATCTGAGCTTTCTTAGCTTCTTCATCAGCCAATTCTTCTTCTATCATTTTCCTTGCAACTTCTGCATCATGATCTATCTGAGCTTGAGTTTTTGGTTTTAATGTCTTGAGCCTTTCAAGTTCTTGAGCTGCTTCCTCTTCTTCTTGTGTCATAGCTCTTTTACCTTTATCAGCTCTTCTTCTTTCATAAACTAGCTCGGCTGAAGTTTCACCAGTCAGTCTGAACTGCTTCAAGTTCTTCTTCTTCCATATCTGCATTACCAGAACCTATATTAAATTGTTCTTCTTCCTCTTCATTATGCCTCCCCTGAGAACTTGATCCATCTTTGTCTTTACCAAATTTCCTCCCCTGTTTGGAAGAATTTCCACCATCAGCATCATCTGAATCATCTGAGTCATCACTAGAAGAATCATCATCCAATACCATTCTTGCCCTTTTCTGCTTGAGTTGATCTTTCAGCTTTTTCACCTTTGAAGATAACCTTTTAAAAACTTTAGCTGAATTCTCCTTGTGGGCTTTGAGTTCATCTTTGGTGCTTGCAAGATCTGTCTCCAAACTTTCAACTTTGGCAACTAACTTGGTACATAATTCCGTCAATGCATTTTGGTTAGAACTACCCTCATCACTTCTAGCTGTGTGACCTGCTAGGAGAGGTGAATCATGGGGAAAGGATCTAGGAATCACTCTAGGTGTTTCCCTTCTCCTATAAGTGATGCGCAATTGTGATGGTTGGGTTCTTTCAAGTACTTGAGTGGATGTGTGATGGGGATCAGTTGGAACTGCTGAACCTTCACCTAACTCAGTTTGAAGCATTTGAGGAAACAATGGAACTGGTTCCCCTTGAAAAAGCCTACTAGCCATAGCCATATTTTGAAAAACCTTTGATTGAAGGCTAGGAGTAGCAAAAATTTCAGTTGGTTTTGTAAGCAGGTATGTCTTTTTATTCAAAAGTGTTTGAACAAGCCTGGGATACATTAAAAACTTTGTTTTGCTTTTAACATTAGATTCCATACCCTCAAAAATAAATTTTGAAAAGTTAAAAACCCTGTTTGTAGACAAACAAATGAGAGCAATAGCAATATTGCTACTGAACTGCTCCCAAGCAGTCTTTTTAGGACTTAAACAACTTAAAAGGGTATGTATCAGAAATCTCCATTGAGGTGAGAAACATCCTTTTTGAAAAGTTAATTTATGTGCAGATGTATCATACCCCATTTTAGTAAGTTCTGCCCATATTTCAGTGTTGTGCATAGTGTTAATACCATCTGAGTCATTTAACTTAAGATGTCTCCTAATTATAGACTCGGTAACAACAAAAGATACACCATCCACTTCAGAATGAATTTCTAAGTCTCCATCTTCACTAGTCAAGACAGTAGCATTCTGCTAGAACTGTGTGATGTGCGAGACATAAAGAGTAGGAGAAACAGTTAGAGCATACCTTATGTGAGAGTGGTTGAGAAAGTCCATTATCTCATAAAACTTTGGTCCATCTCCTTCCTCTGTTTTCTCAAGAAACACAACCTGATTATGACGTTTAACAAATTCCAATCCAGCTATTCTTGGTGATGAAAAATGAAAGATTATAGCAATACGATGATCGTTGAAATTAGAATTGAGGTTTTATGTAGTCGTTTGGGGTTTATAGGTAATGTTTAGGGTTTTGCGAAATATGCGTATGAGATAAATTATCTTTAGAAAGAGAATAAATAAATTTATGGTAAAAAGATGATTATCATCTAGAAAAATCCCTATAAATACCTTAAGAATAACGGTTTTACCCCAACGGCTAGAAAATTAATTACTGACAGATTTTTACAATGGCTAGTTGAGCCGTACTAACTTTGTACTAACCGTACCAACTGTTGAAAAAATTTTGTTGAGCCGTATGAACTTATTGTAAAGAATTTTAAAATACCATGGCTCAAACATAGTTTTTAGCAAACTATCAGCTATCAACGGATTTGATATGTCTTTACCAATAGCCGTTTGCTTTGGACTAGCCAACTCTTCACACTTAGATATGGTGAGCTGATAACTATACAATTTTTGGTAAATTTTCAACCATCAATGGATTTGATTAGTCTTTACCAGAAACCGTTTGCTCTGGACTAGTTGGTTCTTATGTGGGTTAGACATGGTGAACCAATTACCATTTGTTGTGTGCAAAGATCACACACTTAGCTCCAAATCACCATTACAGTCCAAAACATATAGCATTTAATTATTTGATGCTTATCATCCAAAACCTGCAAGCGTTAGTCCAAAAACAAAGAAACAAGCCACAAAGAACTTGTCTCACAATATAAAAGTATATGACTAACAATGAACATTACAAGAAAGATTAATTTCCTTGTGGTACCCAAGCCAAAACAGACTTAGGCTTTCCTCTAGCATCAACATAATTCATTCTTTTCAAAACAATTTTAGCACCATTAGGTTTGATGGGTCTCCAAACCCAACATGCTGATGCATTCACACCATTTCCCATATTTCCCTTAGCAGTGTTTTTATTAACACCAGTACCAATTACTCTGCTAGCAGTTGGAACTGCTGGCTTGGTAGTTGTTACCTTAGGTTTCCAAACTTGGTTTGTTAAACTGCTTTGTGATGAAAGGGTCTATTAACAGTTTTTGGTGCTGGTTTAAAAACTGGTTTTGCACCTTGAACTGTTGGTCTTGGGTTAACAGGTCTAATAGGTCTGACAGTCTGAACTGTTGGTCTAGCAGTTTGAACTACTTTGGGTCCAGACCTTAAAAGAACTGATCTAGGTATCATTCTAGTGTTTGTTGGGTGAGTGGGAGGTCTAACAGTGTTCACCCTAGGACTTGAATAACTATTTACCCATTTATCACAAAAGGCTGCAAGATGGTCAAAACTACCACACGAGTAACAAGCTTTCCTATAGAAAACGAAATCATCCCCTAATTGGTGAGATTTGAGGTTATTTCAATTCCTTTGATTACCTCTTGGCTTGTTTGTGGTTCTATACATTTCTGCATACCTAACTGTTGGTCTAAAAGGTTTGGCATTTGATCTAAGCCTAACAGTCTCAGGTTTAACCATCTTTGGAACTTTTGGTTCCTCCACTTTAGCACTAACAGGCTTAACCACAGCCTGATCATCCTCATCATCAGAAGTCCATTCTTCAATGATTGGAGCATCTGAGTCCTTAGCTGAGGACACCCTATCCTCAGAAAGTGAGGCATCACTTGCACTTTCATACACAGGTTTGTCAACTACATCCTTCTTGGGTTGAGGACCATTGTTAAGCACATGTAATTGAAATTCAGGGAGTCCTGTGTGTTCTAAGTCTATGCCTGGGGGTGTTGGAATTCCTCTATAGGGAGGTGGAACTGACTTATAACCTAGGCCTGACTTAGCTTTATTTAGGATCTGATATTCAATTATCTTTTGAACACCTTTTGATGTGTATTCTAGTGTGTCTACACTCATTTGAATGTTCTCCTTAGCTTTCTTAACTTGTTCTAACTCATGTTTCAACACACTGATTTCATTCTCTCTAAACATTAAGTCTCTCTTAACAATAATCATATCATCAGAAAACTTTGACTCATTACTTTTATAATACTTTTATAATGAACAATTTGTTCTTCTAACATTGCTAAAGCTCTCTTATGATTTGCTAAGTTAAAAGCAGTATCGACTAGCTCTTTTCTCTGATTCTCATATCTTTTCTTAAGTGTTTCTAGATCTTTTAAAGCTTCACAAGATTTAGAACATTTTGAAACTTGTACCTTAGAATCTGAAAATGCCATGAGAGCAACCTCCGTAGATGCTTCTGCTTCCTCCTCTGCAATGTAGCTCCAGTCAAAACCTAAGCCATCAATGGCAACCATGGCTTTCGAGCTTGAATCAGTAACCTCAACAACTCTTGACTTGTTTCCATATCCTCTGCTCTTTCCATCTTGTTGGCTTGGCAATCTGCACTCCCTTAAATAATGACCTTTCTTGTGGCAATTGAAACACTCAATCTTGCACTTGTCATACCCTGCAACATCATTGCTGTTTATGACAATCTTCTTGCCAGTCTTCTTCAAGAATCTCCTAGCTCTCAAGCTGAGAAGAGAGAGCTGCCACTTGATATCCATCTCTTCAATATCATCTTCATCAATCACTTGAAGATCTGAATGAGTCAACATACTTCCATTGTGCTGAGTAGTCAAGAAAGCACAATAAGTATCTTCATTCAAAAGTCCACTAGTACTGCTTGAGGTGCTAGCAGTACCAAGGTTTGCACTAGCAGTACCAACTGCTCCAGCAACTTGCACTTCTTCATCTGGACTTGAGGTACTGGGAGTTGATACAAAGGCCAAATTCCCTGAGCTTGAGCTTGAGCTTGATCCAGCAGACTTCTTAATATCATGTTCAACTATCTTGAAGTTGCTATAGAGATCCATTAAGCTCATGGAATCTATATCAGGCTTGTTTTTCCATACAACCACATGCATAGCCCATTCAGCTGGTAGACTCCTCAGAAATTTGGAGTTGAGATCTTCCTGAGGCATCTCAATTCCTAGAACAGCTAATTGACTCACTAGTTTTTGAAGTCTATTAAACATATGATCTAGTGACTCGTTGCTTGTTGCTGAAAAATTCTCAAACTGTTGCTTGAGAAGAGTCTTCTGAGATTTCTTGGTGGCTTCGTTCCCACCATATCTTGCAACAATAGCTTCAAAAAGGGTTTTAGCACACTTAAACTTGCTAAAATTCAACAACTGGTCATTGGGAATAGTCATCAGAAGCAAACTTCTAGCCTTAACATCATTCTTGTGCCTTGCCTTCTCTTCAGTAGTGGTTGGCTTTGTCTGCACTGTAGTCTCAGATTTACCTTCAACAACAGTTGTTGTTGATACGGGTGAAAAGGAGTTTCCTTCTTCAATGATCTCCCATAGAGTATAATCTTGAACTTGGAAGAACTGCTCAATTCTTAATCGCCACATATCAAACTCATTGGGTTTAAGCATTGGAAGCTTAGCAGCAATATTAGTCTGACTTGTTGTTGTCTCCATGTCCATCTTTTCTTGAACAAATTCGTCTGGATCTTCTAAACCAAAGTATCAGTAACATGTCTCTAATACCACTTGACCAGATCTAAATACACTCCTTGTGTTAGATGAATACTTTGAATGATGTCTAGTCTAGCACGCAAAATTTACTAGCTAGCACTTAGAAGATTTGTTTGTATGTGTTTTGTGTTAACGAACCAAAAAATATGAACAATGAACACAATACTTCAACTTCAATGATTCAATATTATTAATAAATAATACGAGTGATCTCCTATCACTAGGGTTTACAACCTTGAATCTTAACTAAAACAATACGTGATGTGCGTGTGTATTGCTCTAATTTTTATAACCACGGCAGCGGCTCCAAAGACTTGGTGCGCGCGTGATGTGTCGTTGTGGTTTTAGCAGTATTCAAGTTTTAAATTTATATTTAGCCGACTTAGCAATAACACACACTTTAATGAGCAGTATACCCGGTCAGTATGAATATAATGGTAAGTAGAGTGTCGATCACTAAGAGTGGAACGTATTATCTAGTTATTCTAATCAGTATTTTAATATCTTAAGTTAGCTATACAACCTAATCTAACGCAAGGGGTTTCAGCCTGAGAGACTGGCACGGTTTGGTTATGATTAAATAATAAACTAAACTAATAAGCACGAATCAGCGATTAGCACACACGTACACAGATAGATACTTGAGACAATAAGAAGACCTGTCCTGATAATTAAGTAGCTTGTCACTTGTTTTATTGCTAGTTTTATATGAAGTGTATGTAATTAACCCTTTCTCGTTGGCTCTAATCTTATCGGCGAGTAAACCCTTAATGATTACTTATGTCTATCCTACTTACCTTTCTTCCTACTTTTCTACAGATGATAGAATACATAGGGGATAGAATAAATAGGCGAGGACAGAGGCATGGCGACCCGATCAATGCTCAGCTAGACACAGAGGTTATCAATGCACTAATAAAAGTCACCAAAGACATCAACATATAAACTTTAATTAATGGGAAAGCAATTTTAAGGGGTGCCCATGGTTTTCCGTAGTCACATGGAATAGGCCCATCAATCTTGATGAATTAAAGTGTACTAGTACAATAAAACAAAACTACTTAATGAATTGAATAAATGCGGGACCTTCTTACAGCTCTTGTATCTTCGTTTAGGGTGTGTCTTGTGCTGCTACTTCGTCTGAATTCGGCCTTAAGGTTTTGTGGTCTTCGGTCTTGTTATGTTGAATCCCCCCTCTGAAATTCGTCTGACTTTGGGGTATTTATAGTTTCTGTCTGAGGGCTAGATGCGGCGCATAGGATAAGTAGATGCGGCTCATTGACTTAACTTCGCGTGGGGTCCAAGATTAATATATTCAGGAATATTCGTACACCGCCAGAAGATGTGGCGTAACTCCATTTCTCTATGCGGCGCATGTCCTTTTCCGTCTTGGATTATATCTTGTGAAATCTTGATAGTGATGCGCCGTATGTAATAAGTATGTTGCGGCGTATCTGGAGCAGAATGATCTTGATCTTGTACATTTCAGTAGACTCTTAACATCTTGCTTGTTTTGCTCCATAATTGGTCCAAAATTGCCAAGTTTCACATAATACTTGTTTTTACCTGAGAATTACAAAAGTAAACATTAACGTATCAATTCTCACAGATAATATAATAAAACAAGTCAAATAAATAGGATAAATGATGGTAATAAAATGTACTTATTTGAGTTCATCAATACGTAATCATAAAACTTCTCTGTACCAAAACTTTAACCTAGGTAATCCTTTTATAGACTAAGGATTCCTTCACAAGATAACTATCAACCTAACATTATAAGATATACATTAAATCTTTTCTATAATTATCTTCACACTGTTTTATCATAAACAGTACAAACTTCTTCATTCACCAGTACTAACTGCTTATGTCTTCAAAACTCTTCAGCAGTACTAACTTTCATCTTCAACAGTACTAACTGCTATAGCTTAATTTTCTAACACTAAAAAAAAGTTTAGTTCCCCCATCATACTCATTTCAAACTCGTCATGCATGGTTTTTGAGAAATCGTCGCATAACTCTTGACAAGTTGAACTGAATATAATGTCATCCACATATATCTGGACTATGATAATATGTGATCCTTTTTTCTTGGTGAAAAGAGTGTTGTCTACTAGGCCCATGGTATACTTATGTTCAACTAGGAAAGTCTTAAGTCGATCATACCATGCTTTTGGTGCTTGCTTAAGTCTGTATAAAGCTTTCTTAAGTTTGTAGACATAATTTGGTTTTTCAAAATCGGAAAAGCCGGGAGGTTGTGCAACATACACTTCCTCATTTATGAAACCATTTAAAAATGCACTTTTAACATCCATTTGGAATAGTTTAAAGTCATGTGCACATGCATATGCTAGTAGTATTCTAATTGACTCAAGCCTAGCAACGGGTGCAAATGTTTCGTCGTAATCTATACCTTCTTGTTGATTATAGCCTTGTGCTACTAGCCTAGCTTTGTTTCTAGACACTACACCATTTTCATCCATTTTATTTCTAAAAACCCATTTTATACCGATTATGGTTTGTTTTTTAGGTTGAGGGATCAATGTCCATAAGTCATTTCTAACAAATTGATTAAGTACTTCTTGCATCGCTACGACCCAAGATTCGTCTTTTATGGCCTCATTTATATTTTTAGGCTCAATAGTTGAAACAAAACAAAAGAAATTACTTTGGTTTTGGACTTTTGATCTTAATGTTCTTTCATTAATTTCACCTGTGACGTTATCTAATGGATGACTTTTAGATTCTTTGACGTTGACTATTTCTCTATTTACCAGTTCATCTTCTTTGTCATTTTCTACGTTTTCTTGGTTTTCAACCATTTGACTTTCAACTAAGTCATCATCTACCAAAGGTAATGTCTTAGAGGGAGGTGGACTTTCGTCGAATGTTACGTTCATCGATTCCTCGACTCTTGAGGTTTCTTTGTTTAAGATGATATATGCTTTTCTATTTTGTGAGTATCCAAGGAACACACCTTCATAAGACTTTGGGTAAAAACTTGGTGAGGTAATCCTTAGTATTTAAAATGAAGCACTTGCTTCTAAAAACTCTAAAATAACCTAATGTAGGCTTTTTGCCTCTATATAACTCATATGGAGTCTTTTTCAAAAATGGTCTAATTAAGACTCTATTTAAGATGTATGTGGAAGTGTCGACGGCGTGACACCAAAACTTTTGAGGTATGTTTTGTTCATTTAACATTGTTCGACTCATTTCTTGGAGTGTTCTATTGTTACGGTCTACTACACCATTTGATTGAGGGGTTCGAGGAGCCGGGAAATTATGTGTTATGCCATTACCATCACAAAAATCTCCGAATTGGGTTCTGTTATCAAATTCACGACCGTGGTCGGTTCTAATTGACACAATACTATTTCCTATTTGATTTTGAATTTTCTTACTTAGAATTTCAAATTTATCAAATGATTCATTTTTAGTTTTCAAAAACTTAGCCCAAGTATACCTAGAGTAATCATCTACTATTACCAAAGTATAGAAGTTTCCTCCATAACTTTGTATAACGGATGGACCAAACAAATCCATATGCAATAGTTCTAGACACCTAGATGTAGACACCATGTTTTTAGCCTTATGGCTATTATGAACTTGTTTCCCAATTTTGCAAGCATCACAAAAGTGTTGGTCGTATTTTAACTTGGGTAGGTTCCTAACGAGTTCCTTAGATGATAAGGATTGGATTAGTCTCATATTGGCGTGACCTAAGCATCTATGCCATAGAGTTGAGTTTTCATCAAAGGAGGTGAGACAAAGTTTTTCTTTAGGTGTTTTGTCTAATTTCATAACGTATACGTTATTCTTTAAAACACCTTTTCCAACGGTTATACCGTCTTTAAGTATTTTACTTCCATTTTCACTGAAAAGGACGTTATATTTTTTACGGCATAATTGACTAATACTCAGCAAGTTAAAACCTAAGTTATCTACATGAGCAACATCATCAATAGAAAGAGAGTCATGAGAGATTGTACATTTTCTGATGATTTTACTTTTAAGCTTGCTACCAAACGTAACATTACCTCCGTCGTAAGGTTGGTAGGTTGAGAAAAGGCTTTTGTTTCCCGTCATGTGCCTTGAACACCCACTGTCTTTTATCCACTCATATGGTTCTAACCCAACTTTCAAGCACACCTAAGTTCAAGAAAAACTCAAGCGTTTGGTCCCCAATATCTCATGGGTCCATTTGGGTTAAACATTACATTATCATGGTTCATGTATGGAAATGGTGGATAAGTGTTCCATGGCATGTAGTTGGGACCTTGATAGTTCCTAGACATGTTTTGGTTCCAACTATTTTGATAATGATGTTGTGAGTTAAAATTACTCGTTGGAAAGGGGTGTTTGGAAAAACTAGTTCTAGGTCTCTGTTGAATCATTTTAGTTCTAAACTCATTTTTACCTTTTCCTAATCCTACAACCACTGCTGGTTTCTTTTTGTTAACAGTTGTACTAGTGCTAGGTTTTCTTGTAACTTTTACAAATTCAGTACGCTCCGAAGTACAAGCCTTCTGTTCATCAACAGTACCCGTGAAACCTTTGGCCAACACTGGCGGAACCAAATTTTTAGGTCCGTCAGATCCGTGGGTGTTTGAACTTGTTGGAACAGTTTCTTGTTCTTTAACGGCTAGTTTCTTAAAACTACTCAAGTTTCCTGATTTCATAAAACCTAATCCAGTTTTATCATGAGGTAGTTTTTGAATTTGCATTATCTCATCTGCTAAACTAATATTTTTATCAAACTTCTTAAACTTAGAGCTTTGTTTGATAAGTTCTTCCCGTGTGGACTTAAGTGTTTCTAGTTCAAGTTTTAGTTCCTGACAAGACACACATGTTTCTTTAACATCTTTACCCTTTTCTAATCGTAAAGCTTTCTCTTTTAACCAATAAACTTCGTTTTCTAAAAACCCCTTTTTGGTTTTTAAGAACTTATTTTTGTTTATGATTTTTAGGGTGATTTCACACAGTTTGTTATATTCTATTTCTAGCGTGTCATCATCTATAGAGGAGTAAGATGAGTCAGATTGTACCTCGTTAGAGTCATGAGCCATAAGAGCAACTTCGTCATTCTTTGGCTCTTCGTCATCATCTTCACTGTCACTCCAAGCACCGCTAACAAAGGCTTGTTGAGTCTTGTTCTTGGGTGGCTTCGGACAATCTCTTATTAGGTGACTAGTATCCCCACACCTAAAGCACTTTCTATCTACTTTGCCTTTCTTATCGTCACGGTCTTTCCAGAGGGATTTCCTTTCTTCTCGAGGTTGTCTAACAAACTTTCCTCGTCTTCTGAAGAACTTCTTGAAATCTCTCACGGCCATGGCATACTCTTCGTCTTCGCTACTCGAACTAGACTCTTCATCATCACTTGACTCTACCCTAGCTTTTAAGGCAATGGACTTCATCTTCTCCTTTTTGCCTTTAACTATTTCTGAGTCTTTTTCCATCACCATCTCGTGAACTTTGAGATTTCCGATGAGCTCGTCAAGTGTCATGCTTGAAAGATCCTTGGATTCTTCAGTAGCCGTCACCTTTGCTCTCCACTTCGGATGAAGTGCTCTAAGAAATTTCCTGACAAAGTTCTTACTAGAAAAAGATTCGTCAAGTGCTTTAAGAGAAGTAATTATAGTATTAAACCTAGCAAAAGCACTATCAATGGTCTCGTCTTCAGGGATAACAAATTGTTCATATTGTTGAACAAGAAGATCAATTTTGTTACCCTTTACTTGTGAGTTCCCTTAATGAGTGATAATTAATGATTGCCAAATATCTTTAGCGGTTTTATACATAAAAACTCTTTCATATTCTTTCTTGGGTAAAGCATTATAAAGCATCATTTTAGCTTCATTATTTTTGGTAATCAACTTCTTTTGCTCATCACTGTGACGAGTAAGAGAAGTACCCTCATCCCGACCACTTGATATATCTTTACTAATGGGTTTATGATCACCCTCTACAATGATATACCCTATATCTATACCCTTTGACTTCACATAAGTTTCAAAGTGATTTTTCCAATATATAAAACTATTTGGTTCAAATAGTGGTGGTATTTGCATAGATTGCCCTTCTTAAAAGTTTTCAAAATCCATTGATCGTTTCAAGTTTTAAAATACAATATATTTTGAAAATCTTGAGTAACGTAGCTCTGATACCAATTGTGGAAAACTAGAAGGGGGGTTGAATAGTTTTTACCGTTTTAAAATTAATTCGCTTTGAATACTTGACGTGATTTCAAATTAATGCAAACAATCAAACAATATAAGTAAAGTAAGTCGGGAAAGAAACAATCAAACCACAAAACGGATGTTTATAGTGGTTCGGCTACAAGGACTCTCTTCCTTGCCCTACTTCACTCCTCGAGCCTCTAACTCGAGAGTTTTTCTTCACTAAGAAAAAAGCTCCCTTCTAGGCGGAGAAAACCTTTACACGTCGATTACTCTTTTTCTGGTACTAAGCTAGATACCGAGTTCTTTACAAGGGTACAACCACTCCCGACGTCGCTTACACTTTTTCCGGTACTAAGCTAGATACCGAGTTCTTTACAAGGGTACAACCACTCCTGACACACTATGTGTTTTGAGGACTAAAACACTAACCGATCACTACTGAATGTTTGGTATAACAATTATGTGTGAACTACAAATGAATCACATAGTAACTGTACTAAATATTTACAACACCGTGTTGAACCTTGATGCTTGATCTCTTTGCTACAAAAGAAAGATCACTAAGAATGAAATGAATGAATGAATGGGTTAGTAACGTATGAAAGAATGAATATGTAATTTATGCTATATGAGTAACAAGTTAACTTGAATGAGCAGCTTGCTATTTATAGGCAAACTGCTTAAATAGTCCACGGATATGGCGGACCCAAATCCTGGGTTCCGCCCTTTATGCTGTTTGGTTCCGCTGGAACATGACAGCTAGCTCTTACCATATCTTTTGAAATCTTGCCAAGATCTTACACAATCTAATCCTTTGCTTCAAGATCTTTCCAAGATATTACCTAATTCCTCAAGATAACCTAAAGATATCAAAATGAGGTATGCCATGATGTCATGTATATATTTCTATTTTAAGAAATAAAAATAAACATATAAATATATATATGTATGCAATGTGTAATTCCTAGTGATCATGTAATATGTAAATAAGTTTTAAAAAGCTTGTTACTATAAATGTAAAAGACTTTAACTTATATTTATGCTTTGCTAAAGATAAACCTTATAATTGTTATTAACAAAATAAAGCAAAGATCGTAAAATATAAATAACGTTTTTAGGACGTTATTTGTATTAACAGAAAGAACTGTCCGAGCAGTTGAAAGAGCTGTCAGGTAAAGGTTTTATCTGACCGAGTTCGTCACCTTGGGGAGCACCTGTAACACCCCAACCCGACAAGGGTAAAGATGTCACACTAATGGTTTCATATCAGATTAAACAAAGCATACATTACAGTAATACAAGAAATCTCAGAGGTTACAAATGAAAACTGAAATTACAAGGTTACAATGCGACTACAGATTCTAACAATATAAAAACTTCAAATCATCTCTAAGCCAAAATAGCTATCAAAGTCTTCTAAGTCCAAAAGTCTCTTCACTCATACCCAAACCCGTCGTCCTGCTTATTACCTGCCGCACACGAAAAGAAAACGTGCGGCTGAGCTTAAAAAGCTCAGTGAACAGATACATATACAAAGCAATGATAATGAAACAGATATAAGATATGGTGCGCTGGGAAACATCAGAAGGTATAAACAATAAGGATGATCAGAGGAAAATAGGATAGTCATCTACCACGAGCCCAGAAACAGATCATATCATATCATAACCATAAATCTTCATAATCATATAGAGGGGAGACCTCTCAGATAATCAGATAATATGAGGGGTGTCCTCATTCTTCAAATGGAGTAGCTAGCTCCCAGATATATGTGAAAGGCGTGTATTGCACACAGCACCAGTCACCAGACAAGTCATATCATATCAGATTAAATCCACTAAACATATCAGATCTAGGATTGCAATCCATACGCCCCCCAGAACATATATAATCCATAATCATAGTAATGCGCATATCATAATCAGAATGGGGACGGTGTGAGGAATCACTCACCCACACATGAGTCATGCCAGTGGTGCATCACAGACACGGCCAGGTTACCTTCCTGGCTAGGTAACAGAAAGGTGGCTCGGGTATCAAACTAAGAGTCATAAGTCATGTCAAATCAGATGTGTCATAATCCAGGGTTCATCATAATAGGTTCATAACAGAGGGTTCATATCAAAGGTTCAGAACTAGTGTCAAAGGTCCAAATCAAAGGTTCATCAGATCATGGTTCACAAGCAAAGGATCATAAACAAATGGGGATCATAGCAATGGCTTGGGATCCTTAACAGAATCATAAGTCAACATCAATGCATAGTGTATAGGAACCCTTACAGAAACAAGGGCAGAGTATCCGTACCTTATGACGAAAGAAAAAATAGAAACAAGCACAGAAATGAGGGAAAGCTCAAGGTCTCTCCTTCTTCACACCTAAGGAGTAGAAGAGGATTACAAATCATTCTTAATTAAACGTCTTTCCCTTTTAAGTAACTTTCCCTTTTTAGTAAGTTTCCACTTTTAGAAAGTTTCCATAATTAGAAAGTTTCCACTTTTAGAAATATTTAGTACATAGCTTAATTAGATCAACATTAGCTGGAATTAAGGTATCTTATCATATTTACACCTTTGGTCCTCAGGTTTTCACAATTTACATTTTATACCCCTGAACTTCCAAAATTACATTTTAACCCTTCAAACATGCATAATTACACATTAAACCCTTGGTTTATCAAATTTACACAATGAGTACTTATTTTAGTGATTTATACGATTAGACCTTCAATTATTCAATATTTGCACAATAGGTCCCTCCATTTAGTAAAGTTGCATATTAAGTCCTTAAAGTTTACATTTTAAATCATTAATTAATAATAACTACACATTAGTCAATAAATATCCAAATTTTCATATTAGCCCCTGAATATCATTCATAACACAAATCGACCTCAACTTTTCCAAAATTACATGTTTAGTCCTTATATTTATTTAATTTCCATTTCGAATTAACAATTACAACTTAATTCATTATCTCACGAATTTTACATATAGGCCCTCCGTTTAATAATTTTTACAGGTCACACATGATATATAGAACATGACAAAAATAGCCCATGAATTTTAATATTGACAAAACACCCCCTTTTATATTTAATTACAAATCGATAAACACCAAAATATAACAAAATAAACCCTAATCGGTCCCAATAATTTTGCCATCATTCCCACATCATTATTGTTCAATTAAGATCAGATCTTATTTGTTTTGAGCCCTAGATGGCTCGTTAGGTATTTTTGTTCATGATTTCTTTTAGCCGATTATAACATAATTTCACCAAAAATAGTTTTAAGCCTCAACAATTCAATTGAGCATTTTTCTAGTGTTGTATTATGATCATATAGGCCACGAAAATTATTCACTAGTCCAGGAAAAATCGCATGCATGATATTTAGATTTATTTCGATTTAGGGTTTATAAAACACAATAATTTCTATACGGATTATATATGATGCATGGGTCGTTTTTACCATTTTTCCCACGTTAGATATGATCAATAGAAGCTGAGAAAAATACCAGGACAATTTTAGAACGAGTGGAAGAGGCTGAAGGAATTTATGTCTCTCGGCTAGAATTTTCGAACCACAAGAAATCACCACGACTTCAAACGGGACCAAATAACCTTGTACACATTTTTTGCAGATCATACATAATGTAAGAACTCTAGGAAAAATAAGAAACGAATTTTAACATGATCGGATGAATTATTTAGGAATTAAATACCTTTCGAATGAATAAGAGAAGGAAATTCGATAGTTCTTGATCTAAGCCTCTAAAAATCGATTTGCTATTTTTCCAAGCTCCTTAGTGGTGTGATGAACTCCAGAAAATTTGTTCTTGGCTTTGGGAGAGATCGAATGAATTATGGGGAGGGTTTTTGTGATTGTCGGCTAGAACAAAGTTAGGGTAAATCAAATTAAATAAATGGGATAGCTATATGGGGTAAATTGCTGAGTCTTAAGGTGATTAAGGAGCATAATTTTCGGTAGTATTGGCTGGAAATTTTATTTGCCAAGTTTAGGATTTAATTAGTATTTATCTTGTACATTAAATGTATTTTAAATACTTTAAATATGTATTGTTTTAAATAAAATCGGCACTATTAATATTTTGTGTAAATAATACACTTTTGGACTTGTAAAAAAATATTAGTAGCATGTTTCATAATTATTACACTTGATTTGTAGTTCGTTTCCAGAGGTTCGGGATGAATTCGAGACTTTTATAATACTTTTATTCATTTTTAACACTACGGGGGTAATATGGTAATTTTCCACTTGTCAAATGTTAAATGGAGTTCTTAAAATCATTTAGGATCATAACTTGTGCATTGCCAGAAGTTTGGAATTTATTTGATACTTTACAAGCTTTTAAATAGTTTTTAACTTATAGGGGCATTATGGTCATTTTACATGCTTTCTGATTTTAGGTGTTACAACTTCTTCCCCTCTAACAGAAAAATTTCGTCCTCGAAATTTGCAAAGAATCAGAAATGAAAGGATCAGAAACAAAACAGAGGCACACTAGGCTGAGGTTGAAGCCAACTGACAACGTACCAAAATACGGATGATAATCAAATTCTCCAGGAAAAGGTACAAACAGTACGCAGGGTTTGCATCGAATTGATTAGGTGAATTAAACGAGAATACATCGAATCGTAGCAATCATGAGGTGATGCAAAAGTAACTCTTCAGCTTTTCAAATAGTCTCGGCTTAAATATAGCCTTCCAAAAGTATTCCCATACACAGACAGGTCTTTTTATTCTCAGAATCCGAAATCTCATATCTTAACTCATAGCAGATCAAAATGAACAGACTTAACGAATACGGAACGTATATATAGCAGAAAAGAGGCATATTCTCATATAATAACAGATCGAATCCATAAGGACAGAAAGCATGTCGTTAGATATCATCAATGGCAGACAACCCTATAATAGAATCTAAGATCATTATCGGAAGTGTAGGGATCAGCAAACGCTCGTCGAGCATCCAAACGTGTCAAGTCGCATATCAAAGACAGAATCAACTGGATAGGTAGAGTGAATCCAAAGTCTCACTAAACGCGGATAATCTCATTCAGATATCAGAACTTCTAGGGTTCTAAGGCACTTCTCGAAATATCCTATGCCCACAACAAGTGCACGTTATATGATGTAAGTATTATCACGTTGATCAGGCGTCATAATACTAGCATCATATAAATATGCCCTCATGATGGTCATACTTTATCTCAAGTCGTGAACAACACAACTTATCTAAATCCACCTAGTCCACCTACAGTCTCAGGGTCACCAAAGTCAAACATCATAACTAAGAATGCGAAATTACTCGAAGAGTAACAGAAATCCGAAAATGTTCATCAGAATGCAGGTACATCATTAATAGCGCCAAGACTTCATAACTTACCGAAATCAATTCAGCCCGGAATAAGCGGTTACTTCAACATCTGTCTTTTCATAAATATACAAATTCCTTCTATATCTCGTCAAAATTCTCATGCAAATCGTTATTCAACAAACGCAGAATGAACACAGAACGGAATTACTAACAATGAACCAAATCATTCAAAGGACCTCTTTAACAGGTAACGGAATTTAAGTAGGTTGAGGGGAAACGAATACGTCGTCGATAGCTTCATCCTTCACAGAATCATCTCGGCTGAACACAATGTCCGATTCAACACTCGTCTATTCTCCTGCAAAATTCTAAAGTTCCTTCCAAGTTGGAGTAGTTGACGCTTGTCTATCTTCTCTCATGGTGAAAAGGAATTACAAACTTAAGTCTGGTTCCTCAAGCCTTCGGACACTCTTCTTGATATTGTGGCGTCGTAACGGTAGTCTCTGACACGATCACTGTGCATCCCTCCATCCGCAAGCCTGCTTCAGCTGTCAATTCATCTTAGTACAACTAAAATGAATAGAGAAACAAGATTGCGTTTCTTCGACAGGTCTTCTAACACCGCTCCAGGTTTTGAGGTAACACCGCCGTTGTCAACTCCATATTATGTGTTGAATGGTTCATCTTCTTACGGTCTGGTTGTCTTGAGGCCCGAACTGTAATCTTCACGGTTTGCATGATATATGGTTGAGTGTTATCCCAGCTCCTCTCTTTTTCCTAGGTGCTTCATCCATGGTAATGCTGCTCGCCACCGTCTTCTACTACTCGTCCACCAAGTCTCTCACTTCGATAACTGTCTTCGATCTCGGTTCCTCCTGTGGAAAACTCTGTCTTCACATTATACAGGGTAGTGTCGTCTACAATAATTTCTGAATGTCAATCAAATTTCTCTCCCAGATCAAGTGGTCGTTACATCAATAATCTCCATGTTCTTCTTTCGTTTTCTGAACATAACACAATGTCATACAATGACAATTTGTCCAAAATACGCAAAGACATGACCATTCTTAGCCAATACCATTGGCATCACTCAAACTTATAAGGTTTTAACGAGTGCAAGGACAGTCTCTGAAATCATTTAGGGAAAACTTTCACATACACTTCATGCCGCCTTCCTCCTTCTTCAAAAATAACACTGGACTACTTCACAGAGGTTACTCTCGGTTAGTTAACCCCCTTCTTAGAAGTTCTTGTGGTTGCTGCTTCAGCCCTTCAAATTTTAAAATGATGAAATCGGATACGAAGTTTCAAAAGAAAGACCGAATCAATTATTGATACTCAGAAACGGATAATGATTACTGATAGTGGTACGATTAGGTTTACAATAGTCGATACGTCGACACATCCTTCTTCCTTTCTTCTTCATAAACCAACAAGAGCATACAAGAGAATCGCTGAGGTGAACAAAATCATATTACATCAAAAATACCGGAAAATCTTCGTACAACGGAATATTTCTAATGGCGGAACTTCCCAAGGGTGGATAGCAATGGTTCTCAGGAAAACTTGATAATCATATGAGTTCAGGGTTGGTGCTTCCATAGCGGCGAAACTTTAGCAGATTCAGGTGTAGAGATTCATCATAACAAAATAGGGTAAGATAGATTGTTAAGATCACATTTCAGATACGGTAGTCTATGGCAGCTTTACAAGTAGTCATCCAGTCCATAACTAAAAGACCATACAATGAGACATGTCAAGATCAAAAGATTCATAGCACGAATACAGTCATCGAATCAGACGGGGAGTTCATATATCGAAGTTCAGCACGTTTTTCAATGAAAGTGTTGAGATGGATAAACGAACAGTTCAAAGTGTGGGAATTTGTTCGGCTTCTTAGCATAAGCAGTAAGTAGGGCGTGTATTATCAGTAATACGAACATCGTATAATTGTCAAAAGTGAGATGTACAGAATATCCGTTATTAGCATCATCATGCTCAGTTAACAACCCATACAGAGATAACATAACATCATATACTTCCAAAGGAAATGGTTGGCAGTACAAGGTTCGTCATTCAAAGGAAAGGAACATAACTTCCTATATCCATGGTTAATAGTTACCGGAATTCTCATAGGAGTAGTAATGGAGTTATGCAAAGTTAAGTAGTATCGGATGATACATTTACATTCAGCATAAGCAATGAATTCACCAACATGTGTCGGACACATTATGGTTGAATGACCTACGAGATGGTCGGAAGGGTGTCAAATCGCTTGTCAAACAAATCAGAGGTGGATGTCAAAATCTGAAACTGAAACTTAAATGGTGTAAGGTATCCAGGTGGGGTTTCCGAGGTATTCTAAACTTGCTTGGTTTCTAACTTTAAGTTGCAAAACTTCTAACTCCTGAAAAGTTTCTGATGAGGCTTAACTAAGGGCAGAGGCACGAATCAAAGTGATGCGGAAGCAAATGATACTCACATATATGTCTTAGTCTACCCATTCCTCACTGGTCAAATTTAGGTTCCTATAAGGAGATCCTAAGGCAAATCTTACAGGTTATCTTATGAGCGCTTACAGGGAAACTTAGTGGTCCTAACTTACACAGGCCAAGGGTAAATGTATTACGAATCACAGCCTGTCTCTCTGATACCATAATTGTAACACCCCAACCCGACAAGGGTAAAGATGTCACACTAATGGTTTCATATCAGATTAAACAAAGCATACATTACAGTAATACAAGAAATCTCAGAGGTTACAAATGAAAACTGAAATTACAAGGTTACAATGCGACTACAGATTCTAACAATATAAAAAATTCAAATCATCTCTAAGCCAAAATAGCTATCAAAGTCTTCTAAGTCCAAAAGTCTCTTCACTCATACCCAAACCCGTCGTCCTGCTTATTACCTGCCGCACACGAAAAGAAAACGTGCGGCTGAGCTTAAAAAGCTCAGTGAACAGATACATATACAAAGCAATGATAATGAAACAGATATAAGATATGGTGCGCTGGGAAACATCAGAAGGTATAAACAATAAGGATGATCAGAGGAAAATAGGATAGTCATCTACCACGAGCCCAGAAACAGATCATATCATATCATAACCATAAATCTTCATAATCATATAGAGGGGAGACCTCTCAGATAATCAGATAATATGAGGGGTGTCCTCATTCTTCAAATGGAGTAGCTAGCTCCCAGATATATGTGAAAGGCGTGTATTGCACACAGCACCAGTCACCAGACAAGTCATATCATATCAGATTAAATCCACTAAACAGATCAGATCTAGGATTGCAATCCATACGCCCCCCAGAACATATATAATCCATAATCATAGTAATGCGCATATCATAATCAGAATGGGGACGGTGTGAGGAATCACTCACCCACACATGAGTCATGCCAGTGGTGCATCACAGACACGGCCAGGTTACCTTCCTGGCTAGGTAACAGAAAGGTGGCTCGGGTATCAAACTAAGAGTCATAAGTCATGTCAAATCAGATGTGTCATAATCCAGGGTTCATCATAATAGGTTCATAACAGAGGGTTCATATCAAAGGTTCAGAACTAGTGTCAAAGGTCCAAATCAAAGGTTCATCAGATCATGGTTCACAAGCAAAGGATCATAAACAAATGGGGATCATAGCAATGGCTTGGGATCCTTAACAGAATCATAAGTCAACATCAATGCATAGTGTATAGGAACCCTTACAGAAACAAGGGCAGAGTATCCGTACCTTATGACGAAAGCAAAAATAGAAACAAGCACAGAAATGAGGGAAAGCTCAAGGTCTCTCCTTCTTTACACCTAAGGAGTAGAAGAGGATTACAAATCATTCTTAATTAAACGTCTTTCCCTTTTAAGTAACTTTCCCTTTTTAGTAAGTTTCCACTTTTAGAAAGTTTCCATAATTAGAAAGTTTCCACTTTTAGAAATATTTAGTACATAGCTTAATTAGATCAACATTAGCTGGAATTAAGGTATCTTATCATATTTACACCTTTGGTCCTCAGGTTTTCACAATTTACATTTTATACCCCTGAACTTCCAAAATTACATTTTAACCCTTCAAACATGCATAATTACACATTAAACCCTTGGTTTATCAAATTTACACAATGAGTACTTATTTTAGTGAGTTATACGATTAGACCTTCAATTATTCAATATTTGCACAATAGGTCCCTCCATTTAGTAAAGTTACATATTAAGTCCTTAAAGTTTACATTTTAAATCATTAATTAATAATAACTACACATTAGTCAATAAATATCCAAATTTTCATATTAGCCCCTGAATATCATTCATAACACAAATCGACCTCAACTTTTCCGAAATTACATGTTTAGTCCTTATATTTATTTAATTTCCATTTCGAATTAACAATTACAACTTAATTCATTATCTCACGAATTTTACATATAGGCCCTCCATTTAATAATTTTTACAGGTCACACATGATATATAGAACATGACAAAAATAGCCCATGAATTTTAATATTGACAAAACACCCCCTTTTATATTTAATTACAAATCGATAAACACCAAAATATAACAAAATAAACCCTAATCGGTCCCAATAATTTTGCCATCATTCCCACATCATTATTGTTCAATTAAGATCAGATCTTATTTGTTTTGAGCCCTAGATGGCTCGTTAGGTATTTTTGTTCATGATTTCTTTTAGCCGATTATAACATAATTTCACCAAAAATAGTTTTAAGCCTCAACAATTCAATTGAGCATTTTTATAGTGTTGTATTATGATCATATAGGCCACGAAAATTATTCACTAGTCCAGGAAAAATCGCATGCATGATATTTAGATTTATTTCGATTTAGGGTTTATAAAACACAATAATTTCTATACGGATTATATATGATGCATGGGTCGTTTTTACCATTTTTCCCACGTTAGATATGATCAATAGAAGCTGAGAAAAATACCAGGACAATTTTAGAACGAGTGGAAGAGGCTGAAGGAATTTATGTCTCTCGGCTAGAATTTTCGAACCACAAGAAATCACCACGACTTCAAACGGGACCAAATAACCTTGTACACATTTTTCGCAGATCATACATAATGTAAGAACTCCAGGAAAAATAAGAAACGAATTTTAACATGATCGGATGAATTATTTAGGAATTAAATACCTTTCGAATGAATAAGAGAAGGAAATTCGATAGTTCTTGATCTAAGCCTCTAAAAATCGATTTGCTATTTTTCCAAGCTCCTTAGTGGTGTGATGAACTCCAGAAAATTTGTTCTTGGCTTTGGGAGAGATCGAATGAATTATGGGGAGGGTTTTTGTGATTGTCGGCTAGAACAAAGTTAGGGTAAATCAAATTAAATAAATGGGATAGCTATATGGGGTAAATTGCCGAGTCTTAAGGTGATTAAGGAGCATAATTTTCGGTAGTATTGGCTGGAAATTTTATTTGCCAAGTTTAGGATTTAATTAGTATTTATCTTGTACATTAAATGTATTTTAAATACTTTAAATATGTATTGTTTTAAATAAAATCGGCACTATTAATATTTTGTGTAAATAATACACTTTTGGACTTGTAAAAAAATATTAGTAGCATGTTTCATAATTATTACACTTGATTTGTAGTTCGTTTCCAGAGGTTCGGGATGAATTCGAGACTTTTATAATACTTTTATTCATTTTTAACACTACGGGGGTAATATGGTAATTTGCCACTTGTCAAATGTTAAATGGAGTTCTTAAAATCATTTAGGATCATAACTTGTGCATTGCCAGAAGTTTGGAATTTATTTGATACTTTACAAGCTTTTAAATAGTTTTTAACTTATAGGGGCATTATGGTCATTTTACATGCTTTCTGATTTTAGGTGTTACAGCACCAGTCTTATTTGTCAAAAAGAAGGACGGGACTTTCCGAATGTGTATTGATTACAGGGAGCTCAACAAACTCACCATAAAGAATCGATATCCGTTGCCACGGATTGACGATCTATTCGACTAGTTGAAAGGGTCAAGTGTATACTCAAAAATCGATCTGAGATCTGGTTATCATCAGCTACGAGTCAGGGAAGAAGATATTCCAAAAACAGCCTTCCGAACACGCTACGGGCATTACGAATTTCAGGTGATGCCATTTGGTCTCACAAACGCACCCGCAATGTTCATGGATCTAATGAACCGAGTATGTAAACCATATTTGGATAAATTCGGGATAGTGTTCATCGAAGATATTTTGATCTACTCAAGCAGCAAAGAGGAACATGCTGAACACCTGAGAACCATTCTGGAGTTGCTCAAAAGTGAAAAGTTGTACGCAAAATTCTCCAAATGTGTATTTTGGATCCCCACTGTACAATTTCTTGGCCACATCATCAACAGTAAAGGTATCCACGTAGATCCTACAAAGATTGAGACGGTTAAAGGTTGGACATCTCCTACCACCCCAACCGAGATTCGTCAATTTCTAGGTCTCGCTGGTTACTACCGTAGGTTCATTGAAGAAAACATTTGACTGAATTAACCCAGAAAAACAAGAAGTATATCTGGGAAGACAAACAAGAGTCAGCTTTTCAACTCTTAAAACAGAAACTCTGTGAAGCCCCCATTCTAGCACTACCTGAAGGAAGTGAAGACTTCGTTGTGTACTATAATGCATCACATCATGGTTTAGGAGCAGTGCTAATGCAGAGAAGCAAAGAGATAGCTTATGCTTCTAGACAGCTAAAGAAAAACGAGGAAAACTATACCACTCATGATCTGGAATTAGGAGCAGTGGTCTTTGCTCTCAAAATCTGAAGACATTACTTATACGGTACCAAGTGTACGGTTTTCACCGATCACAAGAGTCTTTAGCACATCCTAGATCAGAAGGAGCTGAACATGAGACAGCGCCGATGGTTAGAACTGCTCAACGATTATGATTGCGAAATTTGCTACCACCTTGGTAAAGCGAATGTTGTGGCTGATGCCCTGAGTAGAAAAGAAAGAATCAAACCTCTCAGAGTCCGATCTCTGGGAATGACCATCCACTTACCCCTTCCATTACAAATCCTCATAGCCCAAGCAGAAGCTCTTGAAGAAGAAAACAGACCCCATGAAAAGATTTACGATATGCCCAAGAACGAAAATGGTTTTGTCAAAAGATTAGACGGGATGCTGTGCTTCAAAGAAAGATATTGGGTCCCCTTATACGGAGGTATTCGAGATCTCATCATGCATGAGTCTCACATGTCCAAGTATTCTATTCACCCAGGTTCCGATAAAACGTATCAGGATCTCAAAAAGATCTACTGGTGGCCCAACATGAAAGCCGACATCGCTGAGTATGTTGGTAAATGTTTGACTTGTTCAAGAGTCAAGGCGGAAAGTAAAAAGCCATCGAGATTACTTGTACAGCCTGAACTACCAGTCTGGAAGTGGGAAATGATCACTATGGATTTAATAACAAAACTACCAAAGACGTCAACATGATTGGACACCATCTGGGTCATCATTGATCGTCTTACCAAATTCGCACATTTCCTAGCAATTAAGGAAACTGACGAGATGGACACACTCGCTCAGTTATATCTCAAGGAAATAGTGATTCGACATGGAGTTCCAATCTCCATCATCTCAGATAGAGATAGCCGATTTACCTCGAGATTTTGGCAAACTATACAAAAAGCTCTCGGTACACGACTTGATATGAGTATCGCCTATCACCCTCAAACTTATGGGCAGAGTGAACGAATGATCCAAACCTTGGAAGACATGCTCCGGGCATGTGTTATAGATTTCAGAAAAGGTTGGAATAAACACTTGACATTGGCTGAATTCTCTTATAATAACAGTTACCATGCCAGCGTCAAGGCGGCACCATTTGAAGCACTTTATGGTAGAAAGTGCAGATCGCCTGTTTGTTGGGCAGAAGTTGGTGACATACAACTCACCAGACCAGAACTGATACATGACACGACAGAAAAGATTTTCAAGATCAGACAACGACTGCACGCTGCTCGTGACAGAAAAAAGAGTTACGCTGATGTAAGAAGAAAACCCATGGAATTTCAAGTCGATGACAGAGTTATGCTGAAAGTTTCCCCCTGGAAGGGAATGATACACTTTGGGAAGCGTGGAAAGTTGAACCCCAAATATATTGGACCCTTCAAAATCCTCGAAAGTATTGGTCCATTTGCTTACAAACTAGAACTCTCGGAAGAACTCAATAGGGTACACCCCACATTTCATGTCTCGCAACTAAAGAAATATTTATCAGATGAAACACTTGTCATCCCACTAAAGGAAATCAGACTTGATGACAAGCTTGTGTTCACGGAAGAACCAGTAGAAATTATGGACAGGGAGGTAAAACAACTTAAGCAAAGCCGTATTCCCATTATCAAAGTTAGATGGAACTCCCAACGAGGACCAGAGTACACATGGGAATGTGAAGATCAATTTCGCGTCAAATACCCCCTTTTTATCCCATAGACACCCCTAACACCCATTTTAGATTTAATTCCGGGATGGTCTAAATTTTATGGTCTAAATTTAAAATTTTGTTAATACATTACGAACAAAATGTAACGAGCTCACACACGAACCACAACGGACCATTAATGATCCAACACACCAAATATACATTACATTGATCCAACACACTCTTACAAGCCCATGTCGTGGCCTGTTACTATTTATAAGGCCCAATCCAACAATAATTAAATTTCACTAACTTAAATAAAACACGGCTGAACCACCTTAGCTTTGGCCTGTGTTCTCTCGATTTCGACACACATGATATACATTATTTGGCACCACTCTAACCCTCCCCCAGCAAAGAATGAGTGTGCCAAAGCTCACTTTCCCATTCGAATGTTTGATAGCCAAACGAGAGCCAAAGTAAACTCCCCTCACGTTACGTATAATGTCACACCCATTTTTATCATTTTGAACCAAACTCATTCGAATCTATTTTTACCTATTCCATTTGAGTTTCTATGATCAACTAAGAGTTTAAAAGATCATTTCTCACGCTTGTACACAATGTTGCACGTTAAACTCAACTTTGGACCCATTAAATATGTTATACGTAACATATATGTACACCTATACTTGCCCATTCGATTTTATGACCAAACCAATGCAAAACCCTCACCTAAGTAACTAAAACACTTGAGTAGATTCCCCTAATCTCCTGCCTAATGTCCAATCAAGCAAGTTAGAGGAGTATTATACAATATTTATGTGTATATATACATGCAAAATGCACTTACACTTGATACCTTTCACACTATAAACCCTAACCTCATTTCTCCAAGTACTTCCTGCCTTTGCCGAGAGTTCTCTAAGACCAAAAGTGATCTCCACCCATTCGAATCAATTTCAAGTGTTATAGCAACATTTCGAGTCATTTGGTACTAGTTCTAACAAGCTTCGATCACGTTTCCCTTGTTCTTGACCCACTTCGAACGTAAAATCCACCATATATGGTGTAGTAAGTGATCACAAACTCTTCTTAATACTTTCTATACGATTAAACACATCTCATGCATTGTTCTTGTTCTTATTTCGAACGTATATATCTTTTATTTCATTTTTACGCTTCATTATTTATTTCTTTACGTATATACTTCATGACCTCCTTATAGATGGCTAAGAAACCTGTGCATTTACTATACTTGAAACTTAAATTTCAGTTATTTACTTGTCGTACTCGTTTTATTCATTATTCGCATCATATTTCAATTATTTAAGTCATTTACATATTATTGCAACATGGTTATATCGACATAGAAAAGGGCTGTTAAATTCGAATTCATAAACACGACCCACCCATTTTATGGTTTGACCTGTTTCTTCATAGTCCCATTAATCAAACTCGTGTTTGGAGTTTTCTCCCATTAGCACTTAATAAGCTCTTAAAAAGCTCATAGTAATCGACCCTTTATCAGTTTCGATATGGGCTGTTAAGCCCAATAAGCACATAACTAGCTTATTCGATAAGCTGAGGTTATAAGACCTATTGTATCATTTTTAGGCTTGTAAAACAAGCCCAATACAAGGCCCAATATTTCCCAAATGTCCCCGGATCGTATTTCCTTAATGGGCTTTTAAATTGTATCGTTAAAGCCCAATAGCTTAAAAATAAGCAAACTGAGAAATAAGCAGTTAAAAAATATTTGAATAAGCTTTAATAAGCTTATAAAACTTTCAGAATCTTTTTCCAAATCGTTTTGTAAAAATAGGACTTGTTTTGCAAATACTTTTACTATTTGGGTTAAAAATGACAAGTTTGTATAAACATGTTCTAAAACTGTCCAATTAATAACCTGGGGATATATATTGTTAAAAACAGTAACCAAAAGCTTATGTTGTCATTTTGGATATATTTGGACTAAAAATGTAACTTATATATAACCAAGGACTAACGGTGCAAAGTTAACACCGTTAGGGTATAAAATGTAAAACTAATAAAAGTACAAGGACCAAACTGTAACTTTATTCATATTCATTTTTGTTATTTTACGTTTCTCATCTCATTCGTATGCATTTTATTACATTTTGTTCACATTTTATTCGTTTACGTTTATAATTATATAAAACGAATTCTAACGATTTAATTTACGTTTCGTTCACACACTTTTCGAGGGAACGGTATTTATAGAATAAATAACATAAAAACATGATAATATTATGTATAATATTATTTTTGAACTTTAAGCATTTTAAGCATACCACACTCATATCACACACCAGTTCGTTATCCGTTACTCGTTTTCACACACAATTGTTAATATTGAGTCACAAATACAAATACTCAGACTTAACTATTATCCAGGTCCTGTGTTGGAGCCTTATCCATAATTTTATTTGATTTCACATTTTCACCTTTCCAGTTACACACAAGGTGAGTCATAGCCCCACTTTTACTTACTTACAAGTTTTATACTCCATGGGGGAGATACATGCTACAAACTAAACACACAAGTATTTTTCAAGTATTTTTGTATGCTTCACCAGATTTATATTGCCTAAGTTATACTATTGCCAAAAGCCCCTCACATCATGAACTATTAATCACTTGCGAGTGAACACGAGTATAGTGAATAAATCTATTGGAGGTTGACTGCTTGTTCCACTAATGCCGGAATGATTGTCTTAGTTACTAGCCGGATTAGTCGCAACGCACTATATTTGAGATAAATAGGAAATGGCAAAATCACCTATTACTCGAGGGCCCCTTACTTGTTACCAACTTTGTTAACGTTTGCGTGTCATGAGACTTAGGATAATATACACAACTGCAATATGCTTATTTAAAACATGATTGTAATACTCAGGCAATCACTACTTGTGTACTCTCAAACTCATTATTATTTACAAACTCTATGATTTCACTCAACAATTTTGTTGACTTTTAGCATGTTTATCTCAGGTAATTAGCGGAGTAAACAAGGCACGGAGCGGGCAATAAACTCAGGGTTTTAATGTGGTGTAAAATAAAACAAAGTCATGTCATTCACTTTTTTTTAAACTACTACACCCGCTTATGGGAAAGTTTAAAACTCTGATATTTTCAAATTTTGTACTTCAACTTTGATTTGAATAAAATGTACTTTTAAAACGTCTCTTTCGAGCCATTTTCTATTGTTATGCAAAGATCCTCCCCGTAATACCCCGATTAGTCTTCCGCTGTTATATCATAAATTAGGGGGTGTTACAGATACTAAGAAGCTCTGATGCCAACTGATGCAGGACGCACGGAAGCGAATTTAGATAAACCCTAATCCAAGGGTGAAAACCAAGGCGCACCTTGCGGGAATAAAACCCAAATTAAGAGATAAACTCTAAAACACATTTTATTAATGATTTTCAGGAATACCAAACAATAAACCCAAGCCCTATATTTATAGGGAAGCCAAACTTGGGGAGAAAGTAATTAAATTACATATAGAACCGTCTTAAACTTAAATAAAGAAACTGACTCACGACATGGTTACGGCGTAAGTGGAAAGTCCAGTTACGGCGTAACCGACCTAAACTGAATTAAGGAAACTTAACACGACCTAGTTACGACGTAAGTGAAGAATTCAGTTACGGCGTAAATGTGACACAGTGAGTATTACAACGTAAGTAAGGCTTCAAGCTTACGCCGTAATTTAAACGACACCTACGTTGCTCGGCCTTGATTCCTGTCCGCCGGGGGCGGAGCCACCTTAATAGTAGTGAGGGGCGAAGCCCCCAACCAAGTTCTTGCGGATACACGAAATATATAAGAAAAGAAGTCAATTTGGTTGGAAAAAAGTCCGGTGCCCTCACATACAAAACCACATTGCCCTCGTCGCTCTCACCTTGCCACAATTAGAGTGTTCTCTTATGCAAGAATCTATTTTCTGGTGGTTTTACAAGTTCTTTTCTATCGGAAACAATGGAGAAAGGAGGTTTAATGGGGAATAGAGGTTTAATGGGGAAGTGTAAAAGTGCGGGTGGGTTAGTGGGTAAATTAAATATAAATATTTACTCTCATTTATATACGTGTATACATATGTGTTTATTTTTTTACTTTCTTTGGTTTGATAAAGTCATATGTCCTTTGGGCTTTGGTAATATAACTTAAGAATTATAATTTGCATGATTTTTTTTAATGGGGAAATGATGCCTACTTTATAAAGTAGAAAAGTTGCCTACTTTTCTTTGTAAAAAATTAAAAATATTTACAATTAAGCCCCTTTATTATATCACAAATACATATTTTCCCCCTTACTTTATAAAGTAGACATCATTTCTCCTTTTTTAATAGTGTAGATATTTTTATACATAAATTATTCATAAAATCACAAACAATTTTCTTATAATTCTTACGACTCTTTACATATAAATTTCTCATTTAAGTACTTAAATTTGATTCATAAATAAATAATAAAATTATTTCTAAGTTAAAATATTTAGAAATCACCAATCAAATTTTATTTTATAAACCTCTAAAGTAACCTATGTTAACTGCATCGTAGTAGAACATTTTTTTTGCTTTATATCAAACCCGACCTGAATATTACAACTTGCGCTCAAGGTACGATATAATTTTCGTCCTGAAAATATTTAACCTCTTTTTTTTTTTTCTCAATGCCCCCGGTGATCGTATTTTCTGGCTCCGCCACTGCTGTCCACATCACTTGCTATGTGGAATATTTGCATTTTCTGTAAAACAACATTTTTGTTGATCAAACAATTAGTTTAAAACAAAGAAAGTATTGTATTTAATTAGCCTGAATCGGTTTGGAGTTTCAGCTAATGAAAATCTCTAAGAATCTTATAAATGGATAAACAATTATGAAAACACAAGCCTATAGACACATACCTAACCCTCTATATGTTTTTTTATGGGGTGGGTTATAAGTACCGGGGTCTATTTTTTAACCAAACCGGGTCTACATTTGTAGGCTTTTTTTTTTTTATTTTTTTTTTTTTTTTATTTTTTTTTTATTTTTATAATTTTGTTTATATCAAAAAGCTATAAACCTGAAAGTGCGGAACAGAAAATATAAAGTTTAATATGTCAAACGCTTAAAACTGTCAAAAATACGGAACAGAAACTGACAAAAACTGTGCTGTGCAGAAAAAAAATAGGGGGACAAAAAGTAGGGGACAAGGTCTGCCACCCTTGTCCCCCGGTATGGTTAGTATGCCCCTATATGTTTTTTTATTCCAGTGTTAATTTGAAAATTAATATTTTAGCAGCACCTAACCCTTTTACACATCGATTACCTACCCCCAACCATGAACCATGTGGTTAAAACATATTATTTTTAAGAGTAAATTACACCGTTGGTCCTTGTGGTTTGCGTTGAATGGCGCCAGTGGTCATTTGACCAAAAAAATTGCACCACTCAGCCTTAAGTCAGAAACGTTATGCACCATTAGTCCCTCCATCCAACTGGCCCCACAAACATCCACTAACGCTCGTTAAGTATGGATTTTAAAAGGGCAATTTCATCACTTCACATTACAAGGACCAACGGTGTAATTTACTCATATATTAGAAACCCACCACCACCCTTATCCTCATTATTTATCATCTTCCCCATTACAACCACCTATTAACAATAATCAAAACCTCATTATTCCAGTATTGATATAATTGCAGCAGCACCATCTCCCGTGTCTTCTTTTTTGAGAGATATTACTTTAAGGGAAATGATACTTACACATAGAGTTTTACTTTGTACACATAAAATCAATGCATGAGGACAAGCATTCAATGCACTAAATTATGTGTGCAAAGTAAAATTCTATGTGTAGATATCACTTCCCTTACTTTAAACTCTAAAGCAATTTCAATATTTTTACTGTTGGCATATTGGTAGCTTCGAACGTCATCAAATGTCAACACCTCTGGATTTGCACCTAATATACTTTAGACAATACTATAAAAATGCATATGTAGACAATTACTTACATGAACTGCAGTGTTAAAACCAATTTAAAATCTAAAACAGATGATCAATACATATACATTATACAAGGCCAGGATCCATTGAAGCAAAATAGCATATGATAATCAAATTTAAAATCTCAGAGTTACACTTGACGAGATCCATTACTTGTTCTTCTAGTGTCACACAAACTTCGATTCCTTCACTGGAACACGAATCCATGATAATCATCATGTTTGAATATTGGAATATAAATATCCCAGGACATGACCAAACAGGTTCCCCCATCCAAAATCAATTTCCTTACTTCCGATATTACACAAACTTAACCACAAGTCCACCATCTAACACACCATAAGTCCACCATCTAACAAACCTAGATCTGACAAGCATCAAGTTTATCAAGAAAGGATAACAAACTAAAAAATGTTACCATTTTTGTTCACTTTAAACCAAAAACAAATCAACAAGTTCCATTAAAATAGGAAAATCAAACTCACTCTCAAACCATCCGCCTACCACCTCTAATATTCTCTCACCAAACATATATCTTATCTCAAACCCAAAGCCAATGCATTCTTAAATCCAATCGGAACAGTGTTTCGACAATGGGTATATCTACTAAAGTCGGATATTGACAAGGAGTCAATCTCCACATAGATCTGTGATGATGATGGTTCGACCAAAAAATCTTTTAAAGATTAGAAAAACAAATCGAACCGAATCTGAGATCTATTCTTATGTTGTCGTTTGAGTCTTTGAGTCTTGTTGAAGTTTGCTGATGGGATTGAAGTTGTTGTTTTTGTCTGATTAAAGATCGATGTTGGTTTGTGAAATGGTTTGGCTGTGGTGAAGTGGGTTTGGTTGTTTGGCTGTGGTGAATGAAGATATATGAGTAATGAAGATATATGAGTAAATTACACCGTTGGTCATTGTGTTGTGAAGTGACCAAAATGTCCCTTTAAAATTCATACTTAACGAGCGTTAGTGGATGTTTGTGGGGCCAGTTAGATGGAGGGACTAACGGTGCATAACGTTTCTGACTTAAGGCTGATTGGTGCAATTTTTTTGGTCAAATGACCACTGGCGCCATTCAACACAAACCACAAAGACCAACGGTTTAATTTACTCTATTTTTAATTAAACCGGATCGACTACGCATAAAGCTGACTTTCGAATGTTTTTGTATTATATATATATCATGCATAACTTTCTTAGTTTCTTGATCTTATAAATCAGTAGTTAATTAAATTTCTATTTTGAATCATGTATAAGTATAATACCTCCTCCTTAATATATTTTCAAAAAAATGTTAAACACAATTCTATTTTGAGAATTAAACCAATTACGTTAGAAATGTGATGATAAGGTTACTAAATGAAAATCTCAACTGTGAATTCCTGAAAGTAGAAAATAAGAATGTATCCTTGTTGAGCGCTAACTGTAAAATGAGAATCCAAAAGACTAACAAAACGTAACATGTGATAATCTCCTGGCATAATCGCTCATTACGAGGATATGTTTAGTCTTTTCTTTTTCGCAAAGTAGTACTCTATGACACTTGAATTTGTGATAAATGATAAGAACAATGGCTTATTGAAAGCCCTAACTTTATTAAAGGGATAATTATAAAAATAGCCCAAGCAACCAAGTGATTTTTCTTATCTACCCCGAGATCGGAAAATATTTTTTTTTCAAGGGCAAAATACACTTTTTTGGTCAACTGAAATCTGGAAGTGTATTTTTTGGGCAACTTGTGTATTTTTGGGCAACTTGTGTATTTTTTGGGCAACAATTGTCATTTTTTGGGCAACTGGGGACACGTGTCATCATATGGGGCGAGTTGCCCAGTTGCCCGAGGTACGGGGTAGAAAAAGAAAAATCACTTCAATCAATGGTCTATTTTTGTAATTATCCCTTTATTAAAAAGATCAACGGTGAAGTAATATTATACACATAAAACACATGTTTTAAGGGCTTTAAAAGTCTGAAATGAAGGCCGAAAATTTTCCCTAGCAACTTTAAGTTTGAAAGAACAGGTATGATATCACAACCTTTAAAAGTGTGAATTTTTAAATAGGGCACACCTCCGGAATGTTCTACCGTATTAAGACACATGTGAAACATTAATAGAATACTAGAAACGTTTGTATTAAATAATTATAAGTCTTTTTTTTTTTTTTTTTTTTTTTTTTTCACATAGGTGTGGGAATATAAAATTTACGTTATAATGAAGCACACCTCCGGTACCTTCTACCGTATTAGTACATATCTTCACATGATAGCGTATCAATATTAATGGTCCAAACCTATTATATGCTTGAATCAAACCTACTATCAAGGCTCATTATCTATATATACTAAAAGGCAGGATTTGGGGTGCTTTATAAACATGTACGTTATTGTTGTTCGTACAGTAACATGTGCTTAAGATTTGTACATCATCATTCATTTGCCTCCACCTTCACCCTTAGAAAAAAACACACACACACACGGATAATTTTCCACCGCCTTTTTACATCTTATCCTCACTTACCTCTCTAGAAAAATCCACCATCTCAGACTATCATCATCATCTTATTCAGATGGTTAGATTCATCCGCCAAGAAGCCGATGAAAAAGCTAACGAGATCTCCATTTCCGCTGAAGAAGCAAGGCAAACCAACTTTGGTGAGCACGAAATTAGTGATGTATTTTATTTTAACTATCATAATTTTGTTAAGAAGATTTTTTGTTATTGATAGATTGTAAGCACCACATCAGCGATATATACTATTTCAACTATCATAGTTTGGTTACGAAAATCTTTTGTTATTGATTGATTGTTTCATTCCGTTTATGTATTATTATTATTTCTTTTATTAATTTTATTGTAAACACGAAGGTATTAAGTATAAATCCTATATATAATTTAACAAATTGCATATTAATAAAACTAAAATTTATGTGTGGTTTGATGATCTGCATCATTGTTAAAACCAACAATTACCTCAAACAATAAGAGTTTCAAACCAGAAAATCACATATTTGGTTTATCAATTGAAAGCCAAAATACTTGGTTATGTGATTCTGTTGTGTAGTTGATATGTTAGATTCATATCATGATCGAATCAACAATTTAGGGGTCCGATATGGTTTTGACAATCAATTTGGTTTTTAGGCTTTGAATCAACAAATCGTAATGGTTTAGACTATCATCATCATCTATAGTCCATTTATATCACCAAATTCGGTGACCCAAATCCTTTGCGGGTATGTGGTTTTGTAAGATTCATATTTTCTTTTCTCATTTCATTTCATTCAGTTCCATTTTAAATTATTTAATTCAATACGATTTACGTTTAATTCACTGTAATGTATAGTTAGTGTTTCTGAAAATTGTGTTTGGCTTTGCTTATTTTGTAAAAACTGTAATAATACTCGAAATTAGCAACCTTGGTAACTATCATTAGAATGCGCTTATTTTACCTCAAAATAACAAGTTTGGATAATGCAAAATGCTTAAAAATACGCGGAAACCCTTAACTGATCTACAAACAGTGATTGTTGTTTATATATGTATAGTGTCGGGGTTTAAGGCGAAATGTAGTTGTAGTTCTTTCTTATCCGGTGTAGACGTGTGGTCTGGACTGACCCACGACAAGTGGGCCAGGCCCGGCAGACAGCGGCCCACTCTACGCCTAAACCCTAATCCATGCCCTATATATACACGACAGGTTATTCTAAACCTAACTGACGGTACACTATATCACCTATACTAACTTGACCGTCGGAGGTGGATCCCGGGGCTACGGCCTCGGGTCCACTCCTAACGGGTTCTCTTTGTTGAACAGGTCTACTAGGGCTCGTGAAGACGACGAACGGCCCAGGGAGAGTCGTCGAATCGACCCGCGCCAGATTATGTATCAACAAGTTGGCGCCATCCGTGGGACACGACAAGTTTCGTGATCTCACAATCACCGGAAAGTAACCATCGAGTTCAAGTCCGATATTTTGATCTTTTACCTACAGTACATATGCTTTACTGTGCGAATCAGATCTTAATATGCGCGCATGCATCATGCATGTTGCATTAGCTCTTTTACTGTGCAAACAAGTCAACATCTTCTATCTACTGTTTGTTAGTAGGCAATTAAAAGATATCCCATATGCGTAGTTCACTGTTTGCGATATGATTGGTCAAAAATTGTCATTTGCCATTATTGGTACACCCTATTGTCACGTACATACGATAACAATTAATTGTAAATCAATATTTTTGTGCATATCTTTTTAATTGGTAATAAGATATGTCATCTTTTAAATCGATTTTATGTAAATCTTTTAAATATTCATAAGATTTTATGTAAATCTTTTAATTTGGTAAACACGATTTTACCTAAGTCACATTAAGTCCGCACGATCGGACCTACTATATCTTTTAGCCGCGAACAGCGCAGTCACGATAAATCTACCCGCGTTAGGCCGTACATATAGAGATCTTCGCAGACTGGCGACATAAGCGCACTGTCACGTACAGGCACCACGATGCTAGTCAATCGCCATGAGCGCACTGGACAAAAGCCGTGGTCATCTGCGATCATCCACAAACGTTAGAGTCTATGCGGTCACGATACATCCATCTGCGTCTGTACGTGCAATTGAAACTATTAGTCGCGGTCATGGTACATCCATCCGCGCCATTTTTTTTATTATAATAAAAAAGAAAACGTTCATGAGCGCACTGCGTTCGGACATCTTCGTAGATTAGCTACGTGCCACTTTTTTTTATGTAGTTTGTACAACCTCACGATAGGTGTCATTCGCACTGCTACTTCTCTTATGTGTTAATTTTACATGCTACGTGCTATATATATGCTACGCGCTAATTTTTTATTTCATTATCTTTTATATGTTGCGATGCGCAGCATATACTTCTAATATTTGCATTGAGTATTTTTTCTTCAGGATTTGAATAACTAAGTTTAATGCTCCTACACGAGTAGCACCATCAAACTTGGGGGGCTACCAGGATACGCACTGTGTGAGTACGCATCACGCAGGTATATTTGGAAGCAGACCGTAAGTAAAGAGGTATTGCAAGCCCGGTACAAAGACGGATTTAAATATTCGCACCATCTTGCCGCAAGGGAGACGTCTTCTGTTGGTTGTAAAGACGGATGTAATGTTCGCACCTTGTCTGCGCACAGCGCACATCTTTGTCGCGCACAGCACGCACTTCTGCCACAGAAGCACGTCTTCTGTCGCACCATGCTGCACCGCTACTGGTACAAAGGTACGCCCTTACCCAGGATGCGGCATACGGAATCCACCTTCACCATTGTGAGACAATCACAATCGCAATGTCAATGTTAATGAAGGTCGCGCCTACAAGGACGCGCCTACAAATTCGCGCCTACAAGGACGCGCCAACATGGTCATCACGCACTGCACCACAGACCCAGTGCGCACTGTCGCATTTGGGCTGCGCGTTATGGTCACGCCGTCATAGTTGGTTGGGCCTACGCGGCCACGAACAGAACTTAAGTTTAGCATAACATAGCCACGCGCTATGTCATACTAAACTTGGGGGGCTTGTAGACGTGTGGTCTGGACTGACCCACGACAAGTGGGCCAGGCCCGGCAGACAGCGGCCCACTCTACGCCTAAACCCTAATCCATGCCCTATATATACACGACAGGTTATTCTAAACCTAACTGACGGTACACTATATCACCTATACTAACTTGACCGTCGGAGGTGGATCCCGGGGCTACGGCCTCGGGTCCACTCCTAACGGGTTCTCTTTGTTGAACAGGTCTACTAGGGCTCGTGAAGACGACGAACGGCCCAGGGAGAGTCGTCGAATCGACCCGCGCCAGATTATGTATCAACATCCGGTTTATTAAATGTATCTTTTTCTATATGTAGGTTTTGGATTTCTTCACAGTGGATCCACCTAAAGGTCTTAAGGATATCCAACACATCCTGTCCTTGCCACTTTGGTACAGTCTTTTTTGTCATACAGGAGATTATTTTTACCTTGGTTGTTATGAGCACTTTGTGATTAAAGGACATTGTTTGCATTTTCACAACCCAGCTATTAAGTTTGCAGTAATGACGGATAAATATCTTTTGCAGGCTCTTTGTGGGTACAATTGCATGGTCTACCACCTACATATTCAACTGAAAAAAAACTGAGAGGAATCTGTTGTCAGTCGGCAATTGTCCACAACTGATATTGCACCTAGGCTGTCGTGAATGCAATCAACATTGAATAAGATTTGAGGATTATATTCAGAAATGATGATTTGCTATGGGCAATGACAACTTTAAGGTTTTAATATTATATTCGGCCACTCAAAAGATATCTAACTAGATATACAAAGGTGCGTTTCTTTACAAGGTTTTACAAGATTCGTTTTCTGAACACTAAAGATGCCAAAATGCATGAATAGGATCCGTTGGTGTAAATGATCTACGTTTTGTTGTGGCAAAACACTTACTTTTTACAACGTGAGTAAAGTTGTTTTAATGGCAGGCGTTAGCAGAAGCAATCAAGGCAAGATATGAAAAGGCTATCATCAAGGTTGTTGACTTGGTATGTGTTTACAGAAAGTTGTCATTATGTGAAAAGAAAAATGTTTTAAGCGCTTTTGTGATTCTTTTTCTTACGATGACTATGCAGCTGATGAAGACAAATACGAACAAAAACTTAAAAAGGAAACGCTGGCTTTTTTCATTGTTGCAACGTAAATTTTATCTCCTTTCCATTTGCTATCATCTCACTGTATACACTAAACAGATTACAGTGGTGATAGATGAGCAACTAATGCAACAAGGTACCCATCTTCCCTGTATTTTCTTTACCATTGTACAAATTCAAAATTTGGTATTCCTGTTTAAAGTGCTTTTTCGTATTCGAAGTTTAGTTCGAGTCCTTGATTTTTGGTGGCGTATCTCAAGTTAATGCTTTTCACATTACAGGTGCAAAGACCATCATTACCAACAGGTCTTGAAGATGATGATCAATGCATAATCGAGTCGATAGCTGAAATTAGTCAACCCTCAGCAGAAGTTGCAGTTGGAATGAGCAATCCTCTCTGGCAAATTTTTGGTACGTTTTAATTTATTTTATAATTTTGTTGCTAAACACCAAATTACAGATTATGCTTTAAAAATCTGGGCTACAATTAGTTATTTAATAATCATGTTTTACGTTACTATATGTGTTGATTAATTGGCCAAAGCTGGAATTATAGGTTATTTATATTTGAACATATAAGAATACAGTTTTTGTAATCTATGAAAAATAAAAAATGGACATTGCAATACAATGCTTTAACCTGTTTAAGCCTACACCAAACCCACATGTTATATTAGTGAGATCCGAGCAGGTCAAGATGTCAAAGTCACAACCAATTACTTTCAAAATATAGCTTTTCTAATTTACAATCATAAACTGGTTAGAAGCAAAAATACAGCGAAATGCTTATATATATTGTTACTCTTGCAGGGTTCAACGGATTCCAGTGTACTGGACTTTGAAATACCCTTCTCATTTGTTTTTGTGGTCACCTCTACTATTAAATTGGTCACCATAATCATCGTTATGGCATCCGTTACATGGCAAATCCTCATTGTACGCGTATTTGCTACAACAGGTACGGAATATTTACAGGTGAATTTAGCTCTTTCCTTTGCAGTTTTTGTTTAAAGGTAACAACCTGACCAGACTGGGTGGTTTCGGCAATGGGTCAAAAAAAGTATTTTTATTATATGTGGATCAGATGGATATGGAACACTTTACATTTCACCTTTTAAATCTAAATGGTATACGACTATGAAATGGGGCTAAAATGGGTCTGTTTGGGGGCTGAAGTGGGCACTAACATGGGTTAGTTTGGGGACTGAAATGGATGTTGGATTGGGGGCTGAAATGCGTGCTGATAAGGGTGCGATTGGGTGCTGAAATGGGGGGCGAAGTCGGTGTCTTTGGGTGCTGAAATAGGCAAGTTTGGGCTTATTTGAAAACTTATGATCTGAATAAATTTAAAAAAAATCAACTTTTGGTGAACACCACTTTTTTTCACAACAACTCATCCATAATGTTTTGTGATACAAAACAAAACTTAAAAGACTTTAAGCTTTGTAGTTTTATTAGTTGTAAATGTATTCAACACTTTTCAATGTTTTGTTATATAGAATGATAACCCACGTTTTTGAATAACAATCACAATTACAGAAATGGAACAGTATTGACCAAGGTTATCTATTGGTCTTTTATATACATATATTAACACAACACCCCTACAGCAAATTATATTGTGAATAATGATGAAAAAACTTTGTATTGCAGCCTTGCAGTTATCATTAAAGCATGTGTGTAGATGTTTTGTAGTTATGATTTTATTATTATTATTATTATTATTATTATTATTATTATTATTATTATTATTTTTTTGTTCAGGTTAATCAAAATACAAATGCAAGCTGAAGTACTTGCAGACCATAGGCCGAAGCTTGCAAAGAAGAAAGACAAGTGGGAGGCGAAGAAGTGGTAGTTATTACAAATGCCAGATGAGGCTATCAAGTTCTATTTAGCATAATTAAAAGTGCAGCTGCCACTTTATTAACCGTTTAATAAAGTTCGTTGGTTGTATCATTTTTTACCACCTATGTAAATACCTAATGTATTTCTGGAAATAAAGATGGGTCTTCACATAACGAATGATTTATAAAAGAATGTTTCAATGGTTTCTCAGTTAGCCATTTATGAGTTACTTGTTGTTAGGATGCTTTATGAGTTCCTTTAGTTTATAACAGAGCATTGGATGATATGTCATTTTGGCTATCCACACCTCTGAATGTGGTTGCAGCCATGATGAATGTTACATACTATTCGCACATTCGCAGACCTGAGCCTTACTTTTAACTGTCAAACATACAAACGCTCTAGTATTTGATATAAACTTGCTCACTCTGGAAGAATAATCGCGGTTTTGCCACAACACTCCCGCGGCAACGCGCGGGTTACCCAACTCGTTAATAAACACTTGATGGAAGCCCGACTCAAATCTCATGTTGTGCAGGGCTGGTAAAACCTCTCAGGCCAGACTGAGAATGATAGTACTACTGCTTCCCAACTGTCACTAGCGGTTAAAATGTATCATCTGATACTATGCAGTGGGGACGCACGACAAACGCCACTTTGTACGAGTCAAGGAGCGCACAACACCTGTCCTCCTTGTCTGCTCTCGAATGATCAACATTTGACTCTCTAGCAGCCGTTGATTATCCCTAAAGGGTTTATCTCTAAACCCTCCAAGTGTCTCTATAAAAGGAGAGCAACACACACAACTTCACAAGTTTAACACAATTGTGCAAATATTGCCTCAGAGTAGTATATGGTCTTTGTTTAAGTATTACCTGAGCTTTTTGATCCTTATCAATCTCATCGGGTCCGTACTGTTCTACACGGAAAACCAAACAACAAAACCATTCTCATCCTATCTCTGAACCGATTTACATACCATACGTAAACATGGCGCTATCCGTGGGGACATGATACAAAATAGCCGCAAATTTCTCAAAACATTTCACCTACTTTCACTCACTTCTCATTCAAAAATTCATTTTTATTTTTATTTTGTGCACAAGTTTCTTAACCAAACATGTATGGTGAACAAACCCGTAAAATTTCAGACACACCCAAAAACCACCTCGGACCTATCCGAGTGGACAACTCATTTTACTCAGAGAAGAGCCAACAAATACCCGAAAAAGGGACCCACCAGTCACCTAGAAACCACACAAAGAAACCTTCGAGGGAGACACATGCAGCAGCTAACCTTCCAAACCTGCACACGTCACGTCCCCTAAAGAAACCCACATGGTCCTGTGAGAGGCGTCATACTCTCAGACCATTCACACAATCTCGAATGTCTCAACCATTCAATGTTGAAGGAGCAACAAAGGGTACTAGATGGTGTCAGGGAAAGAAACTGCCAAATATTCAAATCGGGTCACACTACGCTCACTTATCGGAGAAAACTCAGGTAAACACATACCAACCTACTTATCCTTTTCCGCATTACTTTACATATAGCAATCAGGATAATACATTACCTGGGAACCACCCTGGGTATGGCATTCAGAAGGATACCCTGACATTTCCTCCTAGCCCCGCCCCTAGAAATAACATGCAACCTACCCTATACTTAGAACAAATCTCAAACACGTACCTAGCAAAATCTATCACTAGGGAGCTCACAGAGAGTAAGATAAAGCATTTACCCAGTCTACCCAAGAGTGGACATTCTAAACCAAAAACTCCAAGGGACAACCTCAATATTTGGACAAACAAACCTGCCCACCCTGACACACAACCCAGGGTAGATGACAATAACCAAATGGAACAATAGTTCCTCAGGGAACATATATAGACTGTCAACATGATCCAATCATGGCACTCAGACACAAAAAGAGCCAACGAAGTCATGGAGACCTGACAACGTACCCCATCGCGAAACATTCCATGAGATACGTTTATACCATCGTCCGACCCCGTAGTCATAACAGCAATGATAGCCTCACATAGGGTTTGTAGAATATACATGGATGGGGGAGTTCAGTCGACATAATGTACAAACATTGTTTCAACAAACTCCCAAAACTCATCAGGTCAAGCCTCAAGCCTCCAACAAAACCACTAATCAGTTTCTCAGGAAAGAGATCATATCCTGAAGGTGTAGTCACCCTAGAGCTCATAACAGTAGGAACATACCCGCTGTCGAGAACGATCATGTTACAATTGCACATTGTTAAATCCACATCCAAGTACAACGTCATACTCGGAAGAACAGTACTTCAGAAGCTTAGCATGTAAGTTTCAACCATCAGGTCTTTGGTAGAATTTCCAACAAGAGCAGGGGTCGCTACAGTAAAAAGCGACTACCTTGACAAGGACGCAAGCCAAGCGACCGCAGTGGAAGAGAGCAATATCGGGGAGATCGCGTGGAGCCTATGCCGAGAGACAATCCCAAACAGGTGAAAGTCATCATACATCCCGAATACCCATATCAACCCATCACCTCGGAGTTAACCTCTCACCCCAAGTTCAGAACTAACTGGTACAACTGTTGGCAAACAGCCTGGACGTATTCGCCTGAAAACCCATCAGACATCATTGGTATTCCCAAGGAATTAGCAGAACACAGTCTAGACCTAAACCAATACTCATCACCTATTAGACATAAAAGATGTAGTCTTTTTATTGAGCGCTTTCTGGCTATGGATTCGCAGGTCACAGACCTAATCCAGGCGGGCATCCTACGGTCGGTCAAATATCAAACCTGGGTCTCAAACCCAGTTATGATCAAGAAAGTCAATGACACGTGACATATGTGATGCGGATAATTGTAAATACACTGATGAACTCAAATAAGTACATTTTATTACCATCATTTATCCTATTTATTTGACTTGTTTTATTATATTATCTGTGAGAATTGATACGTTAATGTTTACTTTTGTAATTCTCAGGTAAAAACAAGTATTTGGTGAAACTTGGCGATTTTGGACTAATTATGGAGCAAAACAAGCAAGAAGTTAAGAGTCTATTGAAATTTACAAGATCAAGACATTCTGCTCCAGATGCGCCGCATCTTACTTATTACATACGGCGCATCACTATCAAGATTTCACAAGATACGATCCAAGATACAAGAGGACATGCGCCGCATCTATAAATGGAGTTACGCCGCATCTTCTGGCGGTGTACGAATATTCCTGAATATATTAATCTTGGACCCCACACGAAGTTAAGTCAATGCGCCGCATCTACTTATTAGATGCGCCGCATCTTACCTAAGACAGAAACTATAAATACCCCAAAGTCAGATGACTTAAAGAGACTTTTGGTACGTACAATATTCGAAGGACAGAAGCCCTAGGCAGAATTCAGTCGAAGTAGCAGCACAAGACACACCTTGAACAAAGATACGAGAGCTGTAAGAAGGTCCTGCATGTATTCAATTCATTAAGTAGTTTTGTTTTATTGTATTAGTACACTTTAATTGATCAGGATTGATGGGCTTGTGTTATGTTATCATTCACTTCAACTCCCCTTAAAATTGCTTTCCCATTAATTAAAGTTTATATGTTGATGTCTTTGGTGACTTTTATTAGTGCATTGATAACCTCTGTGTCTAGCTGAGCATTGCTTGGGTCGCCATGCCCCTTCCTCGCCTATTTAATAGATCGCCTATGCATTCTATCGTCTGTAGAAAAGTAGGAAGAAAGATAAATGGGATAGTCATAAGTAATCATTAAGGGTTTACTCGCCGATAAGATTAGAACCAACGAGAAAGGACTTAATCTCGGTGCGTTGCATCGAACTATACACTTCATATAAAACTAGCAATAAAACAAGTGACAAGCTACTTAACTATCAGGACAGGTCTTCTTATTGTCTCGAGTATTTATCTGTGTACGTGTGTGCTATTCGCTGATTCGTGCCTATTAGTTAGTTTATTATTTAATTGCAACCAAATCGTGCCAGTCTCTCAGGCTGAACCCCCCTTGTGTTAAATTAGGTTGTATAGCTAACTTAAGATATTAAAATACTGATTAGAATAACTAGATAATACGTTCCACTCTTAGTGATCGACACTCTACTTACCATTATATACATACTGACCGGGTACACTGCTCGTTAAAGTGTGTGTGTTATTGATAAGTCGACTAAATATAAATTTAAAACTTGAATACTGCTAAAACCACAACGACATACCGTGGGTATAAATTAGAGCACTCGCACGCACGCATCAAGTTTTTGGCGCCGCTGCCGGGGAGTGAATTGTTATTATCTGTTAATTTGATTAGTATTTTAATTAGGTTTTTAATTTTTAATCTAACCGCTAACTCTGTTGTATATTGGTTAATTTGCATTCATTGTATTATTTTGCATATTTTCTTGTTTTTGTGTGTTTAATTTTTGTTTGTTTTCGTTTGTTTTTATTTGTTTTTATTTTTCGTATTTTCTGTGTTCTGCTATCGTTGTACTGAGCTTATTCTGACGATACGGCGCATCTATTTTCATAGATACGGCGTATTGCGTTTAATTCTTATAAAATATAACGCGTTTAATTAATTCAATACGACGCATCTTTCCCCAAGATACGGCGTATCTGTTTTTAATAAGAATTTTTTTTTCTAAGCGATAACGCGATACGACGCATCTGTTTTAGCAGATACGGCATATCTATTATTTTAATTAAAAACAGTTTTCGAATTATTAAACAGATACGACGCATCGATCTTTGTCGATACGACGTATCTTCTGAATCAAAAATCTTATATTTTGAAACGTAACGAAAATACGGCGCATTAACTTTTGTTAATACGACGCATTTAATTTTAAATAAATAACGATTTTTGATAATTTAAACTTGATACGGCGCATTCTAATTCATAAGCGGTGTATCTGTTTTCTGAATAAAAGTCTGATTACATTTTAACGTAATAAGATACGGCGTATCCAACTTTCTGGATACGGCGCATCGTCCGCAGATATCAGCCGTTTTTATTCTTTATATTCGTTTCTAAATTCATTAATTTATCTTCTAGCGAACAGATGCTACTGACGATTTTACCTATGATAACAGGTTTTGCTATGGAAGATATGTCAATGAACGGATATCTTACTAAAGGAACAAAACAACATGATTAATGGATTGGCAATTGAGTGCACCAATTGTCAACGGTGCTTAACAAAGTTCTTTTGGTAAAACACGATTTGAAAGGGATTACAACTAGAGGCGGAAAGTCAACCTTTCAAATGTGATCGGTATTAAGGAGCTGAACGTGAGTCTAACTTGAAGACTCTGGAATAAAGACAAGTGCTGACCGGGAGACAACCCGGAGAAAACTTTTACTATTCTGTTTTGTGTCGAGTCAGTCAGGCCCGCAGCAGATACGGCGCATCTCAATCCTGAGATGCGACGCATCTCCTGCACTGGTCATATCTTACTTTATTTTTCTGCATTTTTTATTTTCGACTTTAAAACTTTTTATCAGTTTATTTTAATGCGGCGCATCCCTGGTTAAGGATGCGACGCATCTTCTATTCTGATCCGTATCTATTCCAGGCTCGATACGGCGTATCTTCTTCCATAGGATACGGCGCATCGACTGACCTGATGATTTTCATTTTAATTTTTAAGTTTTATTTTTCCTAACTACTAATGTATTATGCAAGTTTGAACTTTCTTAACTTAGGTGTGTTTAAAGCCTTGGTGGTATTATAGATTCCTGCATTTCCTGTGGATACATCAAATATGAAGCTTAAACGTTCTCATCCACAAGAAAGATGATTTTTGCTCTTATACTAATAATGGAGGATCATATCGAGCAAATCTCAGGGGAGTTTTTCTGTTCTAATTCTTTTATTTTCCAGTTTTTAACCTTTGATACAAACAACGAGGACGTTGTTTAACTTAAGTGGGGGGATTGGAGAATTAGAACACTTAACACTTACTTGTCCTAAACTTTTCAAAATATGCTTAAAATGTGCTTAATATATCAAAATAAAAAAATTTTTTAGCATGTTTTTGTTTAAAGTCTAAGTTGCATAGCTGCACACATGACGTTATTTTCAAAAATTGTGATTTTTCAAAATTCACAAATCTATGAGTGTGCCGGTGACTTGTAAACTTTAGAACTTGGCTTGTATACTATTCGAGACCACCATAATAAGTATTATTTATATAATTGGAATGACTTGTCTTAATTGGTAAATTTCTAGGATTACACCCAAACAACCTTTATATGTTATGTGATATTAGCTAACTACACTGGTTAGTTAACCCCCGTATAAACCCTTTTGTTACTCTCATTTTTAGAGTAAGATACCCCTAGAAAAACACTCAGAGCCATTCCTTTCGTTTCTTACACCTTCGTTATAATGTTTCGTTACACCCTTACACCTTAGCCTACCCTGTAGATTAAAATCCGTGGTTGGTTAATTGCTTTAGGCAAAGTGTGTTTCCTTACATTACCTGTGTTCGCGTGCGTAATTCATTATCTTTGGTTAGGTCGGGAAATTGCACAATGCAATTGGAGTGAAAGTAAATATTGTATATCTTTGAGTTTATTTTTCGTGTGTTTACTACTTTCACTATTACCGTTATTTCTGAAGTCATGAAAAGTATGGAAAAATTATCCAGAGTTATCATTATAGTGATGTGGTGAAATTTTACACATCTTTGTTTATGTTTAAAAAAAAAAAAAAAAAAAAAAAAAAAATTGAAAAAATAAGAAAAGAAAAAGAAAATGGAAAAGTTGGATGTTTATTTTTACCAACTTATGTAAAGTTTTGTATTAAGTGGTCGATATCACCACTAGTTTTTGTATATTATATCTATGGATTGAATAGGAGTTGAACGTTATAGGAACGCCAACTAAAGGTCATTCTTTGATTAAGATCTTGTTGAGTATAATTCGTGTCTACCTAAAGCGTGTGTTTCAAGTGTTAAAGCGTGAGTTATTCTATGATATGAGTCTTATTCATGGGATGGTTGGGATAGTGATTAACCAAACTTAGGATTTTAATTTATTTGTTTTGTTTATTTTTCATTTTACACCAATTTATATCCCAAATATTATCCATACCCTATATTATTCTTTATCCAAACCTTTGATTTATTGAGATTAGGGATTTGAGCAATCTTAAGTATCGTAGTCGTGGATTCGGCTATGTATTTATGATTTTGTCGCCCTTTTTGATATAATATTATTGGTGAAGATTACTTGGTCCTATCTTTAGCCTATTCGAGTTAAGGATTTGAGCAATTGCAAGTATCGTGTTCGTGGATTCGATCATGTATTTGTGATTTTGTCGCCTTTTCTGGAATTTGAGATCGATAGAGATTAAGGAGAATGATTAACCCTTAACCTATAAACCCTTTTTACCGCTTTAGACTTGTTATTCCTTGGCTTTAGTGGGGGAGATGTGTATACTTGCCAAGCTTATGATAGAATATTCGTCACGACTGGACAGTTAAACGATTAGATTTGCTTTTATCGAATTATTTTATTTTACTTCTAATTCGTTAAGTGTTTGGTTGTGTGATTATGACAAAAATGAATACATGCTTAAATATAAAAATAAATCCTAATATCTTTTAGGATACATTTTCATAAGATTAATTCTAAGGTTTACTTGGGGACAAGTAAAGTTCAAGTGGGGGGAATTGATACGTTAATGTTTACTTTTGTAATTCTCAGGTAAAAACAAGCATTTGGTGAAACTTGGCGATTTTGGACTAATTATGGAGCAAAACAAGCAAGAAGTTAAGAGTCTACTGAAATGTACAAGATCAAGACATTCTGCTCCAGATACGCCGCATCTTACTTATTACATACGGCGCATCACTATCAAGATTTCACAAGATACGATCCAAGATACAAGAGGACATGCGCCGCATCTATAAATGGAGTTACGCCGCATCTTCTGGCGGTGTACGAATATTCCTGAATATATTAATCTTGGACCCCACGTGAAGTTAAGTCAATGCGCCGCATCTACTTATTAGATGCGCCGCATCTTACCTCAGACAGAAACTATAAATACCCCAAAGTCAGACGACTTTAAGAGACTTTTGGTACGTACGATATTCGAAGGACAGAAGCCCTAGGCCGAATTCAGTCGAAGTAGCAGCACAAGACACACCTTGAACAAAGACACGAGAGCTGTAAGAAGGTCCTGCATGTATTCAATTCATTAAGTAGTTTTGTTTTATTGTATTAGTACACTTTAATTGATCAGGATTGATGGGCTTGTGTTATGTTATCATTCACTTCAACTCCCCTTAAAATTGCTTTCCCATTAATTAAAGTTTATATGTTGATGTCTTTGGTGACTTTTATTAGTGCATTGATAACCTCTGTGTCTAGCTGAGCATTGCTTGGGTCGCCATGCCCCTTCCTCGCCTATTTATTAGATCGCCTATGCATTCTATCATCTGTAGAAAAGTAGGAAGAAAGATAAATGGGATAGTCATAAGTAATCATTAAGGGTTTACTCGCCGATAAGATTAGAACCAACGAGAAAGGACTTAATCTCGGTGCGTTGCATCGAACTATACACTTCATATAAAACTAGCAATAAAACAAGTGACAAGCTACTTAACTATCAGGACAGGTCTTCTTATTTTCTCGAGTATTTATCTGTGTACGTGTGTGCTATTCGCTAATTCGTGCCTATTAGTTAGTTTATTATTTAATTGCAACAAAATCGTGCCAGTCTCTCAGGCTGAACCCCCCTTGCGTTAAATTAGGTTGTATAGCTAACTTAAGATATTAAAATACTGATTAGAATAACTAGATAATACGTTCCACTCTTAGTGATCGACACTCTACTTACCATGATATACATACTGACCGGGTACACTGCTCGTTAAAGTGTGTGTGTTATTGATAAGTCGGCTAAATATAAATTTAAAACTTGAATACTACTAAAACCACAACGACATACCGTGGGTATAAATTAGAGCACTCGCACGCACGCATCATACACTAAGTTTTACAATCCTCCTAGGTAGAGTACCTAACCGTTGTAGTGTAGCATAGGTAAGACACGGGGGATTGATCGGTTTCTTAGGGAATAGTGAGGAAGGCTCGAAGTGTATAACGAATTAAGTCAAAGGGTTGAGGGATGATTATTTTTGTATTTAATTTTATAGAAAGAAATTTAAAATCTCGGGTTTTGAAGAGTTTGGTTTTTTAAAACTAATTAAACTAAATTAAATCTAAACTAAATATGAAGAAAAGTAAATTAGTGAAACTCGTATGATAGAAAAGTGTATTAGCTTAGAATCCCATTACTCCCTAGTTATCTCTTATTGATTAGTCGAGTTGTCACATCCTTGTTTAGTTAGAGCGTTGTATTCCTTAATATCAATTGAGGGTTGGTTACTCCCTAACTCTATGAACTGTGTTCTAATTGAGCGGCGACTAAGAATGCCCTTTTAACTCTCAATTTCCACAATGCAAACACAATTCACGCATTAAATATAATGAAGATCAAGTTAATTAATAACTAAATGTTTATTCAGACGTTCAAGCTAGTAATATATTTGACCTAGCCAGTTTTCCTACTCCTAACGCAATTTCACAACTAACTAAACAAGAATCGACACACAATAATTAATAACTAGGTTTCTTGCAATCCTAACCAAATACTAATAAATCTAGCCTAGCATAGTAATGAAAAGAAAAGCAGATAAAGGAACCAAACAATCACAATTAAACATAATTGTGATTAATTAAACAACTTATCTTATCAATACATGATGAGTCTTGGGGCTAAAAGCCCTAAAAAGCTGATACAATTCGGATTAGGGTTTATCTCCAATATTGCCCACAAAGTTCCACACCTTATAATGAAAACAATACGATAATATATAGGATTACAGTTGTGATGGCGTCATTTATTAATTGTGACGCCATCAGCTCGCCGTCATTAGGGTTTCGAGATTTACACCAACTTATTATGACGGCGTCACCTTATGGTTTGTGACACCGTCGCTCTTCACTTTCTTGGTCATGACGCCAATCAGGGTCTCTTTTGCTACACCAAAATGCCTTTCGGTCTCAAAAATGCAGGCGCTTCCTACTAGGCACTGGTAGACAGAGAATTCAAATATCAGGTAGGCGTCAACCTTGAGGCATATGTCGACGACATGGTTATCAAAAGTAAGACAGAGGATGCCTTATTGCGTGACATTATAGAAACCTTTCAAAATCTCAGACGCATCAACATGAAGCTAAACCCAGCTAAATGTACGTTTGGAGTAGAGGAGGGCCAATTCTTGGGTCATATAATCGATGCCACGGGAATCAGGGTTTGGTAAACCCCAAAAGGATTCAGGTTGTACTAGACATGACTCCTCCCAAGAACCTAATAGAACTACAAAGCTTAAATGTGAAACTCACAAGTCGTAGCCAATTTCTCTCACAAGCATAAGAAGAACAACTACAATTCTTCAAAGTATTGATCGAATGTAACAAGAAGAAGGTATATGAATAGAGGAAAGAGGCTGAGGTAGCATTTCAGGACCTTAAGGTGTTCCTAAACGAACTACCCACCCTGACGACTCCAGTACTAGGTGAAACCCTTAACATGTACGTAGCAGCATCCTAGGAAGCAATTGGGTCAGTACTCTTAGCAGAAAGGAAGAAGGTTCAAAAGGCAATCTACTTCTTCAGCAATTTTTTCAAGATTCACAAATCAACTATCCTCCACTGGAAAAGCTAGCATTCGCAATACTATTGTCATCCAGGTGATTCAAACGGTACTTCGAGGCACACCTGATACACGTCCTGACAGACAAGCCCCTGGAAAACGTTTTATTGAACCATGAGTACACAGACAAAATTTTAAAATGGGCGGTCGAGCTGAGCGAACCCGAAATTACCTTTGGATCCAGGCATTCAATCAAAGGCCAAATCATGGCAGATTTCCTTGTTGAGGTCAATACACCGCCTCCAGCAATACCAAGCAAGTAGTCAAAAACACAACCAACACGCACGGGCCACTACAATAAAACCTGGACTTTATACATTGATGGTGCGTCATGTAAACAAGGTTTAGGGGCAGGGTTAGTGCTCACAAACCTGTTAGGGCATGACTTCATGTATGCCCTGAAGTTTAATTTCGAAGCCTCAAACAATGAATCAGAATATGAAGCGCTACTAGCAGGCTTACACATAGCCTAAACAATGAAGGTCAATGAATCAAGGTATTCACAGGCTCATTGTTGCTAGCCTACCAAGTAAGGGGTGAATACACTGCAAAGGAAGAACTGAGGAAGTTATACTTGGCACTGGTCAACCAAATCCTACCATGCTTCACATCTTTCACCATCACTCAAATCCCTAGGGGACAGAACTAGCTAGCAGACGCCCTGAGCAAACTCACTGCACTCACTTTCAAACACTTAGGAAAGGAGGTCTTAGTACAAGTCATCAACGATAAATCCATCCTCCAACTTGTGGAAGTCTCACAGGTCGAAACATATGACACTTAGTTGACTCCTATCTTCAACTGGCTATCTCAAGGTATTTTGCCACCTGACAAACTAGAGACACTGAGAATCAGGCGCAAGGCCATCATATACTCTGTTAGGGATGACATTTTATACAGCAAAACATTCAGAGGCCTAATAGCCAGATGTGTTAGACCAACAGAGGCACGAGTGATCATTCAAGACATCTATAATGGAATGTGCGACATGCACTTAGGGTTCCGTGCTATAGCAGCCAAAGCAATCAAGATGGGTATTATTGGCCAACAGTAAATTAGGACGCCGAGGCTGAGCTAAAGACATGCCAAAAATGTCACACTTACACCAAGGTTCAACGTGCGCTAAAACATGACCTCATCCCCATCACTGCACCCTGGCCATTCTATCAGTGGGGCATTGACCTATGCGGACGGTTCCCGGCTGCCCCAAAAATGTCAAACACGTGATTGTAGCCGTAGACTACTTCATCAAATGGGTTGAAGCAAAACAGCTAGCCTCCATCGCTGTAAGAAAAGTCTTAACCTTCATTTATGATTAAATCATCACTCAATTCGGCGTGCCACAAATACTCATCACTGATAATGGAACCCAATTCATCGGCGAACCATTCAAATCATGGTCCGAAAATCAGGGTATCCTCATGGCTACAATCTCTCTCTACCATTCACAAGCGAATTATCAGGCAGAGGTGGCTAACAGAGAAATTGTGAAAGACATCAAGAAACAGATGAAAGAATACAAGACTGATTGGGTGGATGAGCTCTCAAGCGTACTATCGGCAAACAGAACCATGCCAAAGGAAAGCACATACAAAACACCATTCAGTTTGGTTTATGGAAATGAAGCCGTAATACCTGTGGATTTTCTCATCCAAACAGAAAGAGTTGTTATGGTTAACGAGGATGAAAATGAAGATTCTCTCAGGCTAGACCTAGCACTAGCCGAGGAAAAGCGTGATCTAGTCGCCATCCGCCTAACACACTCTACAAATAAAATGGCAAAGTATTACAACAAACGCGTCCGCCCAGTGTCTTTCAAACCTGGCGAGCATGTAATGCGCAGAAACAAGGTCAGTATGGCCGCAGGTCAGGGTAAGCTCATTCCCAATTGGGATGGGCCATGCATCATTCGTTAGGCAAACGAAAATGGTTCTTACTTATTAACAACGCCTGAAGCGGATGACATTCCCCTAACATGGCACGCATCCAACCTTAAACGATGTTACATGTAAGGTGGATCGCTGAATCAAAGAAAACTTGTTGGCTCTGATTTTTGACCCAATTATCTCTGCCAAGTATTTAAACATAAAATAACCTAATTGATTAACTCTCTGATAAGGATCAGGGAGAACGACACTCACTGATAAGGATCAAAGAGTAAGACGCCCTGATGGAAATCAGAAGTATTACTCTCTGTTCATTATCAGAGAGTGTTACTCCCTGATGGTTATCAAAGAGTAAAGCTCACTGACAGTTATCGGTGAACATTGGTCATGAACTTTGGTCACTGATAGTTTTTCAGTAAGAGCAACTCATTGATGAAAGAAATCAGTGAGAGTTGTATAAAGCTTAATCAACAGTCAAGCTTCAGGGAAGTCAAAGACCAATTGAAGAAACATTTTGTAAACTGATGCAGTGTTAGGGAGCAAGGTATAAGGAGCTACAAACAACACCAGAGGCATTGAGATCTGACAAATGTCTCAATGACACTGAAGACTTATCTGTGAAGAGAAACTTAGTCTATGATGAAAGGGCGGGAAACTTCTTGGTAAGATAAGCGAAAGGTCTTATCAAAGGACGATAAAGTAAGATGTTAGGTACAAAAGGTTATTGGAATTGGAAAACAAAAGAATGCGTCACCTAGTTTCCTAGGAACGTGCTATCTACTCCAAGTTGGCAAACTACTATACCCATGTACATCCAAAGTATTTCCCTTCCCTATTTAAACAAAACTTGGTAACCGAGATAAGTAGAGATCCTAAACAAACACATAAAGTAATACTTAGAATTACAGTTGATTGGATCCCCTCTCCTAGGAACGAACTATGCAAAGCTAGTTGCCACTAGTTATTCTAATAGGAGTATTTCATATGTCATCGACCGGAATAGTTTACAGTGAGCTATTCCATTGAAAATCTTTGATTCATTTCTAATAAGATTTATATACGTTGAAAAGTACAAATGGTATTATTAGTAGTATACTAAGTGGTCTTGAGTAAAAGATGTCAATTTTATCAATGTTCAATTCCTTTGGTATCGTCATTTTCTCAATGTAAAAACCTCAATTTCGTGAACACAGCAGAATTCAAACTGGGTGTTACTTCATGGCATAACAGTTATAACAATAGAAAACGAACTCTAATTGAGTCATTTTTTAAAAGATTTATAATTCGAATTATATAAATATCAGAGTTTACAAAATGAGGTCGTAGTAGTTTCACGGTTTACAAATAAGTTTTCGAATGATAATAAAATTTATAGCCCTCTTGATGAATCCGTGCTCCTCTGAGCCAGCCTCGTACATTATGGACCTGAGATAAATATGCAAAAAAGTGTCAACACAAAGGTTGGTGAGTTCAAAGGTTTATAGTTAATTGTTTGAACACATTGTTTGTAGTGTGAGTTATGATCTTACACCTAATCGTTGAAATATAGTTACTATTCCACTAAGCTCATGTTACCAATGTGTTAACACAACATCAATTATAGTGCGTTAGGTTACCTACCCGACCTAATACAAACGTTTTCAAATATAGTGCGTTTGGTTACCTAACCGGCTTAACACAAACATCTTTAAATATAGTGCGTTTGGTTACCTAACCGGCTTAACGCAAACATCTTCAAATATAGTGCGTTTTGTTACCTAACCAGCTTAACACAAACTTAGTATTCGCGCTTACTTAACTAGTGATTAGTGGTTCATGATATAGGGACTTAAGTGTGACAATAGTGTTTACTTAGAGCTAATACAATATTCAGTCAGATACAAGTACAGTTTGCAAATAATCGAGATTGAAATTAGAATAGTTGAGCATGTATCTCCCTCAAAGAGTTTAATAAATAGTTAAACGAGTAAAAATGGGGCTATGACTCATCGTGATTTAATGATATCAAATGTATAACGAAGTCGATTGATAAGCTGGGAAAACTTCTACGTACAACCTAAGAATATGATATCGTGTCTTAGGTTTTTGAAATAACGATTTGGAATTTATACAAGTCTATATAAGTCTTTATATTGATCATGATATTGTACTTTGTAACTTATAGTATTTGTGTATGTCATTATAAAAGTGGCTTACTAGTTTATAAAATGTTTTTAGTTAAATACCGCACTACTGTTCGGGCTATCATAATTCAGAGGTCATGTAGCAAACTTTCGAGGAGCTAGGACACTTTAATTCGTAAATCCAGTAACTCGTCGATGCATTTACCCAAATGAAGCCCCTCACATGAAATTCCCTACTAACATAGTATTTAATATGTGATGATGTACCCTCCGAACAGGTCGAAGGACACCTCTTCGGACCTGGTCGCAACCTTCATCTCGAAGGCCTAGGTCAACCTCCTAAAATCTTCATTGGCGTCAAACCATTCATTTATGACATGGTTACCAATCGGGAATTTTCCAATCGAAGGTCCAAGCCCTTCGGGGTATGGCCTCCAATGATATTAGGACATAATATAGCCATGACTTGGTCTCGCCCACGTCCTCTCTTTCTCCTTGGCTTTCCCACCAAGATAGGGAGAGTGGGACATTAAGCCCTAGCGGTTACCACAAATCATGGGACGCCCCCATGATCTCCTAAAATCGTGCAAGAGCTCTCCAAGGTTATTTACCCCTATAAATAGCTTGGACGGGCTGGGAACAATGGTATGCAAACTCGACCCTCTCATTTTACTGCAAACTTACCAACTTATCATATCACATACTCATTCGCACCCTGGAGGTGGTTCGCAGGGTCCAACCCCTACGCAATCACTTAACGTAGTGTCTTTGTATTTCTTATTTAAGGTTAACAACAAGATTGGAGCAACTACAACACCCCTTATACCCTTCGATCATCATCACAAGGCCTGGTCGTGAAACTTATTGTACAATCAGTGGCGCCATCCATGGGACCCGCTACAATTGGTCTCGTTATTCCCAAGTTTATAACCAGTCAACTACATTCACTACATTTTCGGCATGAATCAAGGGAGAGGAGATACTCCCTACTGGGTTTCTTGACCTTGACGCCAATACCAGTTAACGACCCTAACAACCTCCCCCTATTACCGCTTCCACGTTCACAACACGATCTTATCTAGAAGTAACACCTAATCATCATGCTTCGACATCAGCCAACCCGGAACCTGTCATTAGCCCAGTCTTTGTCAAAGCTAACCTTGAGGCATTGGAATCTCTCCTAAGGGATCGCAAGAGGCAAGTTCAGAATACGGAGATGAGAAGGGAGTTGGAGTACTCTAGTGATGATTACGATGAAGAGATGGAGATGGAACCTAGGACTCTGTCACGGGGACAACATACTCAGCCCTGAGGATAGGGTCCCCTGTTGGTCGAAGGCAAAGCAAAAGGTCTGGTGGGTTCGAAGGAGTTCTTGAGTGGGCTCCGACCAGGAGAGAAGGAGCGGTAGCCGAAGGTTCCAATGGAAGAAGCCAACGAAGGGAAGAGATGGAGGTTGATAAAGCTCAAATTGTGCATGTTTTTAGTAGCGTTATTCGTGTTTTTATGTATGTTATTTGGTTATATTTATATGCTTTTGTTACTAAATAGTACCAAAGTGTGTTTGCAAAGCATATGTGGCCAAAAACAGGAAAAAGTAAGAAAAAGATGAGAAAAATGAGTAAGAAGGAAATATTTATGAAAGTGCGAAGATTCTTATACCAAGATCCAATCAAAAAGGCATTTCAAAGAATGAAGGTCCAAGTATTCATGTTGATTAGCTTCAAAGATGTTGAAAAGATCAAGTTTGGATGAAGAACCAAAGACCCAAAAAGGAAAAATCAAGCCAAGATGACAAAAATCCAAAAAGTCCCAAACAGTAACCATCCATCCGATCAGTCGTCACTCGTAACCGAATCGGATGGAGGCAATTCCGAAGACCAACCGATCGGTTGGCCATATTACCGATCGGTTGGAAGCTTGCTGATTTACCAAAACTTCATCATTAAGTTTTGTCTTTTCATAAATCCGGTTCTAATGCCTTCTAATAAGGATTCTAGGCTCTTCTAAACTACTTGGAGGACAAGTGAAGCATTAATGAACCAAGACCCTTGGGAGGAGTATTAATAGGATCATTTGTGGAGTATTAAGAGAGCCTTTTCTTAACCAAAAAACTTGTAATTATCAACCACTCATCAAAATACTCTCAAGTTCGTCCATTGAAGTCCAGGAAACTTTGGAGGATCAAGAAGTCATTATTTGGAGGTCAAAACATCAAGAAATCAACACCAATCCTTTGGGTATCATTACTTTATGATTTGTAATCTATTTCCAATCATTGTAAGACTTTCAATTATGGTTTCTAATGTTCAAAGTGCTGAGATTATGTTCATGTTTGCTACGAGTGGCTAGTGCCTTTGTGCACTTGCTTAGATGATGTGTATTACCAATTGATATGCGTATGATTGTGATGACATGTTTTAATTCAATTTCAAGTTGATTCTAAGATCCAATCGTGATTAAGTTTTGTAGTGACATTTGTTGAATCAAGTTTAACTAGTTGCTAATAATTTTAAGGGTCGAAAGAACTATTGTTATTCAACTAGTTATAATCATTTGTCTATGAATGATTGTTTTTACCCATTATTCTTGATTAAACAAAGAAAGTTAATTGTGGTTGTAATGAGAATGCTTTTTTCTATCAAAAATAGGATTGATGGTAAACCATTTCAAGGGTCGAAAGATTTATAGTTTACTCTCAATTGTGACCTTTTGTCTATGATCGGTTACCTTTTGTATTGACCATTTCCTAAGCTATTTGATTAATCAAAAGATTATTTTTGTGTTTAAGGTACACCAACTTATGAACCTTGAATTGATCTTGAATTGAGTGGTTAAACGTAATGCTTGTTTTTATGAACTAAAATCTTGACGAAGGTTTAATTTGTAGAAACAATAGATTAGTTCACCAAACTAATTATCATAACCAACATGTTGTCCAAAGTTATCACAATCATGCTTATCAAAAAGTAGTATACTAGTCTCAACAAGTGTTGTTTTAATCATCTGAATTATTCTATTTTTCATTACTTGTTAAGGAATTTACTTCTAGTAGCTTACAATTCGATTCACTACATAAATCCCTGCGAACGATCCCGACTTACCATCATAGTCTTGCTATAACGGACGAGTTCACTTGCTCGTATGTGTTGTTTCTAGATTCGGTAATTCGACCTTTATAAATTTAAAACTTGTACGCATTCACGACACATCAAGTTTTTGGCGCCGCTGCCGGGGATTTTGATCGTGTTTCTATAGGTTTTAGAAGTTCATAGTTCGTTTCATAAAAAAAAAAGTTTTTCCGAGCTGACCATCCGATCGGTATTCCATTCATCCGATCGGTTGCCTATTTTTCAAATTTACCGAGAGCTTCAGCCGATCGGTAGTAGCATTCATCCGAATCGGATCACCCCAAACTTAATTTACCGAGAGTTCTATCCGATCGGTAATCCATTCCATCCAATCGGATCCTTAGCCTTGATTTTTCAAATTGTTTCCATTCTTCGCTCGTGTGTTTAGACATTGCCTTGATTCTCTTGGGGATTGTATGAACACTCGATCAACCGGAATAGAACCAATTTCACCTTTTTCAGATCCCAAACGTTTAGTCTGAAGACCAAGAAGGAAAAGAAAACCATTTGTTCCATTAGCCAACCGTGTACCAAGAATACGAAACCCACCGTTTGAAAATCTTTGTGAAGCTAAATTCATTTATAACCCATTCACTGAGCAACCTTTTCCCATTGTTGACGATAGACCCATGTGGGAAGTCAACCGAACCGTAGCACCCACTCCTGGAGCTGCTATTGTTACCGTCAACCTAGGTGACAATTTCACCGTGAAAGGTCACAATCTTTCTATGATTAAAGACCGTCAATTCGATGGCCGTTCGAGGGCCGATCCTCACAAGCACATTGCCGAATTCATCGAAATTTGTGGCATGTTCCGATATGGCGACACCAATGTGGATGCCATTAAACTCAAACTTTTTCCATCATCACTTGCTGGAGACACAAAAGTACGATATAATGAATTAACCCCAGGAACTATCAATACTTGGGAGGAGATGAGGCAAGCTTTTGTAAGCCGATTCTTTCCACCTACCATGTTTGATCGACTCATGGGAGAAATTCGTGCTTTCACCCTAAACCCTAATGAATCACACGTCGAAGCCTGGCTTCGTATGAAAGATTTGCTTCGTAGTTGTCATGGACATGGTTTAGGACGAGGAACCATTATCCAAATCTTCTACCATGGACTAGATGAAGCATCTCAAGGAATTCTTGATGCTGGAGGAATTTTTCTTTATAAGACTCCAAACCAGGCATACCAATTGCTAGAAGACCGAGTTCTTCTCAAACTCGACTGGTCAAAAGATGCCAAAACCAAACCCTTACGAAAAACTGTTTCTTATGTTGAAAGTTCTGATACCTCTAAACTCATGGAGAAAATGGAAACATTGACTTCCAAAATCGACTCGCAATACAAAGACCTTAAAGGAGAAATGAAAGAAATGCGAGACGGTTGTAACAACTGTGGAGGAAATCACCCGTCATTAGAATGTGACGACCAACCAATGGACCAACCCAAAGAAGGAGAAGCCAATTATGTTCAAGGAGGATACCGTGGAGGCGGTTATCGTGGAAATTATTACTAACGAAATTCTGTAAATTGGCAAGATCGTCAACAAAGGGATAACAACCGTGATTCTCAACCACGAGTAGACAATCAAACTACACAAACCTCTGACAAAAAAGTGGAAGAATCCGATTTTGAGAAAATGATGAGAGAATTCGTAACTGCTCAAAAATCAACCAATGAGTTCGTCAAGAACCAATTTTTCAATCTCAAAACCAAAGTTGAGCAAGGTCAGAAAAATCATCAAGCATCGTTTCAAGATCTTGAAAACAAATTTGGTAGACTTTCTGATCAAATTTCTTCCCGACCATCTGGTTCATTGCCAAGTAATACCCAAACCAACCCTAAGCCAACATCATCTGGATCGAACGATAAAACTTATCGTCCACCACAGACTCGAAATGAGCATATCAATGCTGTATTCACAAGAAGTGGTCTTTCTTATGATCCACCACCCAATCCAAATGATACCACGATCATTGATGATGATAGTGAGGAGGAAGAAACAAAAAAGGAAAATATCACAAAAACACCACCCAAACCCATCCCACCAGTTAAGGCATATACACCAAAAATTCCATATCCTCAAAGCCTTAAGAAAGAAAAAAATGGAAGAACGTTATAAGAAGTTTGTTGAAATAATCAAAGAGGTTAGACTCAATGTTCCCCTCGTTGATGTTTTAGCTGGAATGCCCAATTATAGGAAATTTTTGAAAGAACTTCTTAATAATAAGAACAAGTTGGAGCAAATATCTGCTACCTTTCTGAATGAAGAATGTTCAGCTATTGTTCAAAACAAAATTCCACCGAAACTAGGAGATCCTGGAAGTTTTCTGATTCCGTGCACGTTAGGAAACAACATCACATGCGATGCTTTAGCCGATCTAGGTGCAAGTATCAATTTGATGACCTATTCGTTGTATTCTAAACTTTCCATCAATACCTTGAAACCTACAAGGATGAGTATTCGATTAGCAAATCATTCTTACTAATATCCTGTTGGAATTGCTGAGAATATGCTTGTCCAAGTTGGTAAATTCATTTTTCCTATGGATTTTGTGATCTTAGAAATGGAGGAAGATAGTAGAGTACCTCTTATTTTAGGAAGACCTTTCCTAAACACCGCTGATGCGATCATCAAAGTAAAAGGAAAAGAACTCAATCTTGGAGTTGGAGATGATAGAATTACATTTTTAATCGATAAAGCAATGCAATATCCATATTCCAGTGATGATACTTGTTTTAACATTGATGTAATCGATGAAGTCACTGAAGAAGAATTGGATGCATTACTTGACGATTCGGATCCATTCATGACTACTTCAGAAAAAATTAGTGAAACAAACTTTGATAAAGAATTCGCTGATTTTATGGAAGTAAAGTTTGAAGAAGAAGAAGAAACAGAAGTTGAAGAAGGAGAAATAGAGGAAGATTTTGAGGAAATCACTTTTAATGATCAATTGAGAATCAAAACATCTCTTCAAGAACCACCAACTGATCTTGAGCTGAAACCACTTCCCGAAAATCTTGAGTATGCTTACTTGGAGGATAATTCACTTCTTCCAGTGGTCATATCTTCATTGCTCAAAGATAAGGAAAAAGAATGTCTCATTTCTGTTCTCAAGAAGCATAAAAGAGCTTTTGCGTGGAAAACATCTGACATCCCAGGAATTAGTCCTGATTTTTGTAAACACAAAATAAATTTCAAAGAAGATGCAAAACCCGTTGTAGAAAGACAACGTCGACTCAATCCTAACATGAAAGAAGTTGTTAAAAAAGAAATCATAAAACTTCTTGATGCCAGTATCATTTACCCAATCGAGGATAGTCCTTGGGTGAGTTCAGTTCACCGTGTTCCGAAAAAAGGAGGAATGACTGTTGTGACTAATGAACGGAATGAATTAGTTCCCACTAGAACTGTCACAGGATGGCGAGTATGTATTGATTTCAGAAAATTAAACAAAGCCACCAGAAAAGATCATTTTCCTTTACCGTTCATGGATCAAATGCTTGAGAGATTAGCAGGGAACGAGTACTTTTGTTTCCTTAATGGTTTTTCAGGATATTTCCAAATTCCCATTGATCCTGTTGATCAAGAAAAGACTACATTCACATGTCCCTTTGGAACTTACGCTTATCAGTGTATGCCTTTCGGTTTGTGTAATGCACCCGCGACTTTTCAGAGATGCATGATTGCTATATTCCAAGACATGCTTGAAACATCGATGGAAGTTTTCATGGATGACTTTTCAGTTTTTGGAAGCTCATTTGAAGCTTGTCTTTCTAATCTCGACAAAATGCTCGAAAGATGCGAAGCTGCACATCTTGTTCTCAACTAGGAAAAATGCCATTTCATGGTGACTGAAGGAATTGTGCTAGGACACAAAATTTCCAGTGCAGGAATGGAGGTTGACAAAGCAAAAATAGATGTTATCACCAAATTACCACCTCCAACAAACGTTAAACCTGTTAGAAGTTTTCTAGGACATGCCGGTTTTTACCGTCGTTTCATTAAGGATTTTTCCAAAATATCTCGTCCAATGACGAAACTTCTGGAAAAAGATTCTGTTTTTGACTTCAATGCAGATTGTATGAAGGCATTCGAAACATTAAAAACCCAATTGACTAGCGCACCCATTATGGTTTCACCTAATTGGTCACTACCATTCGAGCTCATGTGCGACGCAAGCGATTTTACGGTTGATGCTGTATTAGGACAACGTGAAGGAAAACATTTTCGTCCTATATACTTCGCCACCAAAACACTCAATAATGCGCAATAAAACTATACGGTTACGGAGAAAGAATTGTTAGCCGTTGTTTTTGCTTTTGACAAATTCAGATCTTATCTTGTGCTTTCGAAAACAATTGTGTTCACTGATCATTCAGCACTCAAATATCTGTTTGCAAAACAAGATGCAAAAACCGCGTCTTATCCGATGGATTTTGCTACTCCAAGAATTTGACATCGAAATCAAAGATAAGAAAGAAGCAGAAAATCTAGCTGCTGATCATTTGTTTCGTCTTGAGAATCCAAACTTGGAAGAGTTAAAGGAAGACGAGATTGATGATTATTTTCCTAATGAAACTCTCATGACTGTTGATACAGCCGATGAGAAAGAAATTCCATGGTTTGCTGATTATGCAAATTACCTCGTTGGAGGAATTCTCAAAAAAGGATTAACTCATGGCCAATGAAGTAAATTCTTTTCGGAATTAAAACACTACTATTGGCAAGAGCCCTATCTTTTCAAGATGTGTCCCGATGGAATGATAAGAAGATGTGTTTCTGGTTCTGAAACAAGAAGAATTCTTGATGAATGCCATCATGCCCCGACTGGGGGACACTATGGTCCTTCCACCACAGCTAAAAAAGTTTTTGATGCAGGATTCAATTGGCTGACTATTTTCAAAGAAGCTCATACTCTTGTCCAAAACTGCGATGCTTGCCAAAAATCCGGTAGTCTTTCTCATAGAGATGAAATGCCTCAAAAGAGCATTCAAGTCTGTGAAATATTCGATATTTGGGGAATCGATTTTATGGGACCCTTTTTTAAATCTCACAAATACGAATATATTCTCGTTGCTATTGATTACGTTTCCAAATGGGCTGAAGCAGAAGCTCTACCCACAAATGATGCTCGAGTTGTTGTCAATTTTCTCAAAAAGCTTTTCGCTCGTTATGGAATTCCCAAAGCCTTAATAAGTGATCGAGGAACCCATTTCTGTAACAAACAAATGGAGAAAATTATGAAACGATACGGAGTACATCATCGTTTTGCCACAGCTTATCACCCTCAGACCAGTGGTCAAGTCGAAAATACCAATAGAGCCTTAAAAAGAATACTTGAAAAAACGGTTAAAGACAATCCTGCTGTTTGGTCAAGAAAACTCGATGATGCTCTGTGGGCATTTCGTACGGCTTATAAAACTCCAATTGGTACATCACCATACAGACTTTTGTATGGAAAAACCTATCATTTGCCGTTCGAAATCAAACATCGCGCTTACTGGGCACTCAGAAGCTGTAACCCTGATCTCAAAATAGCTGGAGAGAAGAGATTCTTGCAATTGCATGAACTCGATGAACTAAGACTCCAACCTTACGAGAACTCCAAGCTCTACAAAGCTAGAACCAAAGCGTATCATGACAGAAAGCTTAGAATCCGGAAAGAATTCAAAGCTGGAGACAAAGTTCTGCTTTTTAATATGAAATACAAGTTCAAAGCACCTAAGCTAAAGCCAAAATGGTTCGGCCCATATATAGTGAAACATGGATTTCCATCTGGGTATGTTGAATTACATGACAAGCAAGGTGGAAGTTTCATTGTTAATGGTCACCGAATTAAATTGTATTATGATAAGGAGCAAATGAACGAGATTTCTATCAAAGAGATTCCGCCTGAATCAGACTATGAGGCAATAACATTCATGGCACCCTTTTCGGCCGATTTCAAGAAAAACACTCCATGGGCCGAGGAATCTGGTTATATCTATGATGTTCTTCCTAGACCTTGGGAAAGAATCAAATTGGAAAACATAGATGAAACTGGAGAAGGAATAGTGATAGGAAACGTGGTGTATGTTCAGAAAGTCTCAAAGAAGAAGCCAAAAATTACACCAACGTAGTAAGAAGGAAGTTTGAGTCCGGCTGATGACTCGTTAATAAAACAAGCGCTTCTCGGAAGGCAACCTGTGTGTTTTCTATTTGCAATTTTACTTCTTAGTTTATTTTTCAAAAGTGATTATATCGCAAAGTTTCTCTAAACCCTTAGTTGAACTTAAGTGTGGGGGTGTATCACTAACTTTTAATAAGACGTAGACATATTTCGTGTGTTTCTTTTTGTTTTAAGATTACTGCAGGTAATGATTACAAAGTATGGACACTTGGATCAAAGAATCTTCTGGAGCAAGAAAATATGGTTTATTCTCTTATTTCCCTATTTTCATTCTTTTCGTTTATCACATTGAGGACAATGCTTAACTTAAGTGTTGGGGGGGGGGTGAATAGGAAAATAAGGATAAATTATAAATTCCGAACTAAATTTTAAATTTTGTTTGCCCTTTTGATCTAGTTCTTTGTCATTTAAAGGATATATATTAGAGTAACTGGATCTATCCACTGGTAAAACCTGTAATTTTTGAAAAATTGAGATGTGTCCCGATTAATATTGCAATCTATTCTGGGATCGATAACATTTGCTAGCACATATTATAGCCCTTTCCACTATAATTGTGAGGATTTAAAGTTTCGTATATAGCATACATCTCTTATGCTTGAATTTTTTGCTATGAGTGTGCCGGTGATTTCATTTATTCTAGAACTTGTGCTTGTAAATCATTACGAGACCATTGTGAGATCATTTTTCTTAAGTGATATAAGTATATATGCGTGATAAGAGGCAACCTTAGGATTTAACCCAAATAAGCCTTCCAAATTGATATTTAGCTAGTTGCATTGACTAGTTAACCACCAGTATAAACCCTTTTGTTAGCGTTTATCTTTAGCGCTAGATACCCCTAGTTACACCCTCTGAGCCTATCTTTTTCTTTTGATAAAATCCAGAAAAATACAAAAAGATTTTACACTTTAGCCTAGCCTTACCTTTAGTCAAGTCTTGGTTGGTTGCTAGCTATTTGGCAAGATGGATGTTATGTGGGAAATCATGAAAGTACGAAGAAAGTTGTAAACTCCAAAAGTAGATGTTCAAAAAAAAAAAAAAAGTCATCGCAACAATAAGGTGACAAAAATAGCCAATGAGCTATGAAATAATGTAAAGTGCAATCAAGTGTGGAGTTTTTCAAGAATGCATGATAGCGGTTCGAAATAGCTAGTAACATCTGGGCAGTAGACTTTGACTATTTTGTATATTCATTCCTTTCAACCTTTTCTAAAAAATATAAATATCCCATGCCTTATTCCTACCCTTTTGACTTTGTAAAATTATCAAGTGTATGGACATGTAGTGACCATCCGATTTCTTGAGGAATTTAAATAACGTTGCTAGCGATCTAGTGTGTATTTTAGTGACCATCCGTTATGAGAATAGCGCGTCAGCGATCTAAGATATACCCTAGTGACCATCCGTTATTTGGTGATGCGAGAATTCGTTGTTAGCGATCTATTATGTTTTGCATAAGGTAGTTGCACATCAGTCTTGCTTATCCCTCGAAACCTTAAACCTGAATAAAAGCCCTCTTTGATATCTATACTTGGTGCTCACGCCATTTCGGTGTAGTTTTGTTTCTTGTACAAGCTTATGGTAATATTTAAATCATGACTGAGCAAATGAGTGTGATTTCTCTTATATACTCCACCAACCATACAAATGAGTGTTTTGAGTGAATTATATTTCATTTCCTTTCGTGAGGTGTTTAGTAATGTATATCAAGCAAGAAAATCATTTGGGTATTGTTAAACATCTCGATGCTTCAACCATAAAAGCTTAAATTGATGAATCTAACTTGTACCCGTACTTGGAAGATTTGCATCACATCTTTTTAAACATCCCTGTGTACCATGTGGATAATTGTTTTTATTGCTAGATTTGCTTAAGGGAAAGCAAAGTTCAAGTGTGGGGGATTTGATAACGTTCAAATTGTGCATGTTTTTAGTAGCGTTATTCATGTTTTTATGTATGTTATTTGGTTATATTTATATGCTTTTGTTACTAAATCGTACCAAAGTGTGTTTGCAAAGCATATGTGGCCAAAAATAGGAAAAAGGAAGAAAAAGATGAGAAAAATGAGAAAGAAGGAAATACTTATGAAAGTGCGAAGATTCTTATACCAAGATCCAATCAAAAAGGCATTTCAAAGAATGAAGGCCCAAGTATTCATGTTGATTAGCTTCAAAGAAGTTGAAAATATCAAGTTTGGATGAAGAACTAAAGACCCAAAAAGGAAAAATCAAGCCAAGATGACAAAAGTCCAAAAAGTCCCAAACAGTAACCATCCATCCGATCAGTCGCCGCTCGCAACCGAATCGGATGAAGGCAATTCCGAAGACCAACCGATCGGTTGGCCATATTACCGATCGGTTGGAAGCTTGCTGATTTACCAAAAATTCATCATTAAGTTTTGTCTTTTCATATATCCGGTTCTAATGCCTTCTAATAAGGATTCTAGGCTCTTCTAAACTACTTGGAGGACAAGTGAAGCATTAATGAACCAAGACCCTTGGGAGGAGTATTAATAGGATCATTTGTGGAGTATTAAGAAAGCCTTTTCTTAACCAGAAAACTTGTAATCATCAACCACTCATCAAAATACTCTCAAATTTGTCCATTGAAGTCCAGGAAACTTTGGAGGATCAAGAAGTCATTATTTGGAGGTCAAAACATCAAGAAATCAACACCAATCCTTTGGGTATTGATGAACTCAAATAAGTACATTTTATTACTATCATTTATCCTATTAATTTGACTTGTTTTACTATATTATATATGAGGATTGATACTTAATCGTTTACTTTTGTAATTCTCAGGTAAAAACAAGCATTTGGTGAAACTTAGCGATTTCGGACTAATAATGGAGCAAAACGTGCATAAAGTGAAAGTCTACTGACATGGAAAAGATCAAGTAAATTCTGCTCCAGATGCGCCGCATCTCACTCTCGAAATGCGCCGCATCTCTATCAAGATATCACCAGTTACGATCCAAGATACAAGAGGACATGCGCCGCATCTAATAAAGGGTTACGCCGCATCTTCTGGCGGTGTACGAATATTCCTGAATATTATAATCTTGGACCCCACGCGAAGTTAAGTACATACGCCGCATCTACTTAGTAGATGCGCCGCATCTTCCCTCAGACAGAAACTATAAATACCCCGTAGACCAGACGAATTACAAGTTCCAAAAACCCTAACACCGAAGACCGAACAGTAGGAACAAAGGACGAATTCAGTCAAGGAGGCAGCACAAGACACACCCAAATCAAAGATACAAGAGCTGTAAGAAGGTGCTGCATGTATTTAATTCATTAAGTAGTTTTGTTTTATTGTGTTAGCAAACTTTAATTCATCAGGATTGGTGGCTTGTGTAATGTGACAACGGAAAGATTGCACTCCCTTTAATACTTGCTTTCCCATCAATTAAAGTTTATATGTTGATGTCTTTGGTTACTACTTATTAGTGCATTGATAACCTCTGTGTTTATTAGTGGCTTGCGGGCATTTGACTGCGGGACATAATGTGGCTCCCACGGTTGTTTCTAAATTGATCACTTAGGAATAACTTTTAGACATAAGTAATCATTAAGGGTTTACTCGCCGATAAGAATAGGACCAACGAGAAAGGATTAACTACATACACTTCATATAAAGCTATCAATAAAACAAGTGACAAACTACTTAATCATAAGGACAGCCCTCTTATTGTCTCGAGTATTTATCTGTGTACGTGTGTGCTACTTTCTGATTCGTGCCTATTGGTCTATTTTATTATTTAAATGCAACAAATCGTGCCAGTCTCTCAGGCTGAAACCCCCTTGCGTTAGGATATTAAAATACTGATTAGATTAACGAGATTATACGTTCCACTCTTAGTGATCGACACTCTACTTACCATTATCTTCATACTGACCGGGTACACTGCTCGTTAAGTGTGTGTGTTATTGATAAGTCGGCTAAATATAAATTTAAAACTTGAGTAGGCATTAAAACTGCTAAACCGCAACGACACATCACGCGCATCAAGTTTTTGGCGCCGCTGCCGGGGAGTGAATTGTTATTATCTGTTAATTTGATTAGTATTTTAATTAGGTTTTTCTTTTTATTAGATTAATTGCATCATTGTATTATTTTGCATATTTGTTGTATTGTGTGTTAATTGTTTTCTTTTTATTTTTGTGTGTTTATTTTTGTTTGTGTGTTTAATTTTTGTTTTTATTTTTCGTATTTTTCTGTTCTGCTATCGTTGTACTGTGCTAAATCAAACGATACGGCGCATCTGATCTCTCAGATACGGCGTATTGCGTTTAATTTTTTTTAAAATACAACGCGTTTAATTAATTCGATACGACGCATCTTTTCCCCAAGATACGGCGTATCTGTTTTTAACAAGAAAATTTTTCTAAGCGATAAAGTAATACAACGCATCTGCTTTTGCAGATACGGCGTATCTGTTTTTGATAAAAATTTTTCTAAACGTTAACGCCATACGACGCATCTGCTTTCGCAGATACGGCGTATCTATTATTTTAATTAAAAACAGTTTGCGAATTATTAAACAGATACGGCGTATCGATCTCTGTCGATACGGCGCATTTTACTGAATCAAAAATCTTTTATTTTTAAACGTAACGAAAATACGGCGCATTGACTTTCGTTAATACGACGCATTTAATTTTAATTAGATAAGTTGATTTTTGATTAATTGATTCGATACGGCGCATTCTTAAATTCTAAAGCGGCGTATCTATTTTCTGAATAAAGTCTGATTTAATTTTAACGTATTAAGATACGGCGTATCCAACTTTTTGGATACGGCGTATCGTCTGCAGATATTAGTAACTTTAATTTTTCGTATTCCGTTTTCGTTATTAATTATCTGATATATTACTTTCTCGAGCATACCCTACTGATGCTTTTGTGATTGATTTCAGGAAGTGCATGACCAGGAGTTCTACGAAGAACTTGATTCAACCTTTCGAAGATCCTGAACGAGCCCTACATTCGCTTAAAAGGCTTTTCAACACAAGAAGCTTTGATCTTTCAAGTTCACTCGAGCTTGATTACTTTTCTGAAGAAAAAGAGGAAGTTGAAACAGAAACAATGGGCGAAAACACTACTATGGAGGAATACATGAACAATACCCGTGCTGATTACACTTCAGGAGTTGCTAGACCTAAGTTTGATGACAAGTCGAAATTTGAGTTGAAGGGTCAATTTCTCAAAGAGCTCAGAGAGAATGCTTTCAGTGGGACGGAACAAGAGGATGCTAATGAGCATGTTGAAAAGGTCCTGGAGATTGCAGATTTGTTTACTACAGAAAGTGTCAATACCGATCAACTCATGCTAAGAATCTTACCAATCTCACTAAAAGGAGCTGCTAACAAGTGGCTAAGGAATGAACCTGCTAGTTCAATCACTACGTGGGAAGGTTTGAAGAGCAAATTCCTGAAGAGATATTGTCCACCTGCTAAGACTGCTAAGAAGATGGAGGCTATCAATAGTTTCAAGCAAGAGCCTGATGAAACCCTTTATCAAGCTTGGGAACGATTTAAAGATTTATTGATAAAATGTCCTCAACACTATCTAACCCCTATGCAGGAGATAATATTGTTTTACCAGGGACTGGACGTGCCAACTAGACAGATCTTGGATGCTAAGGGAGCTGTACCTCAGATGAGCGCAACTAATTCTAGGAAAGCGATCCAAGAAGCTGCTGATCATTCTCAGAAATGGCACGATGGGACCTCTACTAGATCTAAGAGCAGCACTAATTTTGACGGGATTGCTGCTATTCAAGCTCAATTGGATAAAATTAGTAGAGAGATGAAGAAGCGAGATGAAAGAGCATATGCTGCCCAAGTTGGATGTGAAAAGTGCGAAGGACCTCACTACACTAAAGATTGCCCGAGCAAGAATGAAAGTGAGACGTTTGAAGAAGCTTATTACACCCAATTTGGACAACCATTCCGACCTTCAGGAAGATTTAGGGAAGCTAGTCCGGGATTCTATCAAAAGAACAACTTCAATCCCGCTTATCAAGAGAGGAGGCAGACTTTAGATGATACTTTAAAGCAAATTATGGCCGATGCTGCTAAAAGACATGAAGAGAATACTGCTATGAACAAGGAAATTCGAGCTTCAACGGACACTACTACAAGAAATCAAGGAGCTTCGATCAAAGCATTGGAACAACAAATTGGTCAAATGAGCAAAGTTCTTCAAGAAAGGGGATATGGAAGTTTACCGAGCTCAACTGAAACAAATCCAAGAGATCATGTCAAGGCAATAAGCACCACTGAAGAAGTCACTCCTAATATACCTAGAAGGTCGATGAATGGTAACGATGGTGCAAGACCCGAATTTTTCTTTAACTCTTCAATCAGCTTAAGGAGACTACTAAAAGAGAAGACAAAGATTGAAGAGGAGATCAAGGCAACAATGAAAGAAGAGAGCCCTGCAATCGATTCAAATGCCTTGCCTCATAAAGAAAGAGACCCAGGAAGTTTTACTCTACCTTGTTCTATTAATAATATATCTTTCAATAATGTGTTGGCTGACTTAGGAGCTAGTGTTAGTGTTATGCCTCTTAAGACATTCGCTACCCTAGGACTAGGAAAATTAGCACCAACTCAATTACTTATTGAATTGGCTGATAAAACAGTAAAACGACCTGAAGGGATTGCTAATAATGTGCTAGTTAAGATTGAGCAGTTTATTTTTCCCGTAGACTTTATTATACTAGACATGCCCGAGGATGTTAAGATTCCTTTAATCCTCGGAAGACCTTTCTTGTCTACTGCCCATGCTAAGATTGATGTGTTTAAGAGAAAAATTTCATTAAGGGTAGGGAATAATAAACTAGTCTATAAGTGCCAAGATCCGGTTAAAAGCATAATTAGAGGTGTTTATGTACTAGGATTAAGAGAACGTATGGACCTCGATCTTGAAGCTAGACTTATGGGAGAAACATTGATTCAAAACAACTCAACTAATCCTAATCATGAAGACTTTGAGGAATTCATTGACCTTAATGTACCTACCGAACTTAGACGCGATATTGTTAGTGATTCTGATGATGAGTGGTATGATTGTGTAGTAATTAATAAACGTAGGAGAGTAGTTGAGAAAACGAATTTGAACAATGATGTGTTTATTGAACTACCACCCCACCTTGCTTATTTGTGCCTATATGATAATAAGAATTTCCCGTCTATCATTTTGTCATCTCTGCCCGAAAGGGACAGGACCTTGTTTATACAGATATTAAAGAAGAACGGCGTGGAAATTAAGGACGAGCAAGGAGTGTTCAATATTACTAAATTGGGGATGAAGGAGCGTGATGTTTCCGACTCCTTCAATGATCGATACTAAAGTGCTGAACGTGAGTCTAACTTGAAGACTCTGGAATAAAGACAAGTGCTTACCGGGAGACAACCCGGATTTATCTTTTATTATTCTGTTTTCTGTGTCGAGTCAGTCCAGGTCGCACGAAGATACGGCGCATCTCAATCCTGAGATGCGACGCATCCTCTGCAATGGTCATATCTTATTTTATTTTTCTGCATTTTTATTTTCGACTTTAAAACTCTTTATCAGTTTATTTTAATGCGGCGCATCCCTGGTTAAGGATGCGGCGCATCTTTATTCTGATCCGTATTATTCCAGGCTCGATACGGCGTATCTTCTTCAATAAGATACGGCGCATCGACTGACCTGATGATTTTCAGTTTTAATTTTTTAAGTTTTATTTTTATCTAACTACTAATGTGTTATGCAAGTTGAACCTTTCTTATCTTAGGTGTGTTTTAAAGTGTTGGTGGTATTATAGTTTCCTGGATTTCCTGTGGATACATCAAGTATGAAGCTTTAACGTTCTAATCCACAAGAAGTTGATTTTTGCTCTTATACTAATGGAGGATCATACCGAGCAAATCTCAGGGGAGTTTTTCTGTTCTAATTCTTTTATTTTCCAGTTTTTAACCTTTTATACAAACAACGAGGACGTTGTTTAACTTAAGTGGGGGGATTGGAGAATTAGAACACTTAACAATTACTTGTCCTAAACTTTTTCAAAAATTATGCTTAAAATGTGCTTAATATATCAAACTTAAAAATTTTTTAGCATGTTTTTGTTTAAGATCTAAGTTAAATAACTGCACACATGACGTTATTTTCAAAAATTGTGATTTTCCAAAATTCACAAATCTATGAGTGTGCCGGTGACTTGTAAACTTTAGAACTTGGCTTGTATACTATTTGAGACCACCATAATGAGTATTATTTATATAATTGGAATGACTTGTCTAAATTGGTAAAATTCTAGGATTACACCAAATAGCCTTTATATGTTATGTTTTATTAGCTAACTACACTGGTTAGTTAACCCCCGTATAAAACCTTTTGTTACTCTCATTTTTAGAGTAAGATACCCCTAGAAAAACACTCAGAGCCATTCCTTTCATTTCTTACACCTATGTTTAAAAATGTTTCGTTACACCCTTACACCTTAGCCTACCCTGTAGATTAGAATCCGTGGTTGGTTAATTGCTATAGGCAAAGTGTGTTTCCTTACATTACCTGTGTTCGCGTGCGTAATTCATTATCTATGGTTAGGTCGGGAAATTGCACAATGCAAATTGGAGTGAAAGTAAATATTGTATATTTTGGAGTTTATTTTTCGTGTGTTTACTACTTTCACTATTACCGTTATTTCTGAAAGTATGAAAAGTATGAAAAAAATTATCCGGAAAGAAAGTTATAGTGATGTGGTGAAATTTTACACATCTATGTTTATGTTTCAAGTTAAAAAAAAAAAAAAAAAAAAAAAATCGAAAAAATAAGAAAAGAAAAAGAAAGAAAGAAAAGTTGGATGTTAGCTTTAAACCAACTTATGTAAAGTTTTGTATTAAGTGGTCGATATCACCACTATTTGTTGTATTATATCTATGAATTGAATGGGAATTGGCAGTTATGGGAACGCCAATTAAGGTTTATTCTTTGATTAAGATTTTGTTGAGTATAATTCGTGTCTACCTAAAGCGTGTGTTTCAAGTGTTAAAGCGTGAGTTATTCGATGATATGAGTCTTATTCATGGGATGGTTGGGATAGTGATTAACCACACTTAGGATTTTAATTTATTTGTTTTGTTTTGTTTATTTTTATTTTTACACCAATTTATATCCCAAATGTTATCCATACCCTATATTATTCGTTATCCAACCAAACCTTTGATTTATTGAGATTAGGGATTTGAGCAATCTTAAGTATCGTAGTCGTGGATTCGGCTATGTATTTATGATTTTGTCGCCCTTTTTGATATATTATTATTGGTGAAGTTTGGACCTATCTTTAGCCTATTCGAGTTAAGGATTTGAGCAATTGCAAGTATCGTGTTCGTGGATTCGATCATATATTTGTGATTTTGTCGCCTTTTCTGGAATTTGAGATCGATAGTGATTAAGAATAATTAACCCTTAAGCCTGAAAACCCTTTTTACCGCTTTAGACTTGTTATTCCTTAGCTTTAGTGGTGGAGATGTGTATACTTGCCAAGCCTATGATAGAATATTCGTCGCGACTGGACAGTTAAACGATTAGATTTGCTTTTATCGACTTATTTTATTTTACTTCTAATTCGTTAAGTGTTTAGTTGTGTGATTATGAAATAAAACGAATACATGCTTCAATATAAAAATAAATCCTAACATCTTTTAGGATACATTTTCATAAATGAAATTCTAAGGTTTACTTGGGGACAAGTAAAGTTCAAGTGGGGGGATATTTGATGAACTCAAATAAGTACATTTTATTACTATCATTTATCCTATTAATTTGACTTGTTTTACTATATTATATATGAGGATTGATACTTAATCGTTTACTTTTGTAATTCTCAGGTAAAAACAAGCATTTGGTGAAACTTAGCGATTTCGGACTAATAATGGAGCAAAACGTGCATAAAGTGAAAGTCTACTGACATGGAAAAGATCAAGTCAATTCTGCTCCAGATGCGCCGCATCTCACTCTCGAAATGCGCCGCATCTCTATCAAGATATCACCAGTTACGATCCAAGATACAAGAGGACATGCGCCGCATCTAATAAAGGGTTACGCCGCATCTTCTGGCGGTGTATGAATATTCCTGAATATTATAATCTTGGACCCCACGCGAAGTTAAGTACATACGCCGCATCTACTTAGTAGATGCGCCGCATCTTCCCTCAGACAGAAACTATAAATACCCCGTAGACCAGACGAATTACAAGTTCCAAAAACCCTAACACCGAAGACCGAACAGTAGGAACAAAGGACGAATTCAGTCAAGGAGGCAGCACAAGACACACCCAAATCAAAGATACAAGAGCTGTAAGAAGGTGCTGCATGTATTTAATTCATTAAGTAGTTTTGTTTTATTGTGTTAGCAAACTTTAATTCATCAGGATTGGTGGCTTGTGTAATGTGACAACGGAAAGATTGCACTCCCTTTAATACTTGCTTTCCCATCAATTAAAGTTTATATGTTGATGTCTTTGGTTACTACTTATTAGTGCATTGATAACCTCTGTGTTTATTAGTGGCTTGCGGGCATTTGACTGCGGGACATAATGTGGCTCCCACGGTTGTTTCTAAATTGATCACTTAGGAATAACTTTTAGACATAAGTAATCATTAAGGGTTTACTCGCCGATAAGAATAGGACCAACGAGAAAGGATTAACTACATACACTTCATATAAAGCTATCAATAAAACAAGTGACAAACTACTTAATCATAAGGACAGCCCTCTTATTGTCTCGAGTATTTATCTGTGTACGTGTGTGCTACTTGCTGATTCGTGCCTATTGGTCTATTTTATTATTTAAATGCAACAAATCGTGCCAGTCTCTCAGGCTGAAACCCCCTTGCGTTAGGATATTAAAATACTGATTAGATTAACGAGATTATACGTTCCACTCTTAGTGATCGACACTCTACTTACCATTATCTTTATACTGACCGGGTACACTGCTCGTTAAGTGTGTGTGTTATTGATAAGTCGGCTAAATATAAATTTAAAACTTGAGTAGGCATTAAAACTGCTAAACCGCAACGACACATCACGCGCATCAGGTATCCTTACTTTATCATTTGTATTCTATTTCCAATCATTGTAAGACTTTCAATTATGGTTTCTAATGTTCAAAGTGCTGAGATTATGTTCATGTTTGCTATGAGTGGCTAGTGCCTTTGTGCACTTGCTTAGATGATGTGTATTACCAATTGATATGCGTATGATTGTGATGACATGTTTTAATTCAATTTCAAGTTGATTCTAAGATCCAATCGTGATTAAGTTTTGTAGTGACATTTGTTGAATCAAGTTTAACTAGTTGCTAATAATTTTAAGGGTCGAAAGAACTATTGTTATTCAACTAGTTATAATCATTTGTCTATGAGTGATTGTTTTTACCCATTATTCTTGATTAAAAAAAGAAAGTTAATTGTGGTTGTAATGAGAATGCTTTTGTCTATCAAAAATAGGATTGATGGTAAACCATTTCAAGGGTCGAAAGATTTATAGTTTACTCTCAATTGTGACCTTTTGTCTATGATCGGTTACCTTTTGTATTGACCATTTCCTAAGCTATTTGATAAAGCAAAAGATTATTTTTGTGTTTAAGGTACACCAACTTATGAACCTTGAATTGATCTTGAATTGAGTGGTTAAACGTAATGCTTGTTTTTATGAACTAAAATCTTGACGAAGGTTTAATTTGTAGAAACAATAGATTAGTTCACCAAACTAATTATCATAACTAACATGTTGTCCAAAGTTATCACAATCATGCTTATCAAAAAGTAGTATACTAGTCTCAGCAAGTGTAGTTTTAATCATCTGAATTATTCTATTTTTCATTACTTGTTCAGGAATTTACTTCTAGTAGCTTACAATTCGATTCACTACACAAATCCCTGCGAACGATCCCGACTTATCATCATAATCTTGCTATAACGGAAGAGTTCACTTGCTCGTATGTGTTGTTTCTAGATTCGGTAATTCGACCTTTATAAATTTAAAACTTGTACGCATTCACGACACATCAGAGGTGAATCTACCTCCGTTATTAGCAGCTCATCTTGGAAGGACTGAAGTAGGGGTTCCGTTGCAGCCTTCTCATGCATCCGGCGTGGAAGGCAATCCTCCTCCATTTAATATGGGAGGAAATCTTCCTCCCAATGGTATGTACCCCCCGTTCCAAACTCAGTCTTACCCTCAGAGTTTATATCCCCCAGTAAATGGACAGTCCAACAACCATAGTCTCCCTCAACATTATGGGACATACCCTTCGGGCATCCTATGGTATACCCCCCGTATACCATGGGAAATAGTTATCCTTTTGGCATGAATGCATCCTACCCATCTTACCCTAACCAAACTTCTATGGGAGTGCCCTCGAACCATAATCCATATAATGCTATCCCCATGTATGCACCACCTAATAATTGCTTGTATTTGGTGCCTATGGGTTCCGCTACACCCTTCGTAAGATGGATATAAGACTACCCTTTACCCAATAGGTTGAAAATGCCTCCACACATAGGCACTTATGATGGGAAGGGGGATCCGGACAACTTTCTACATTTGTTCGAAGGGGCCATTAGAATGCAAAAGTGGGTCATGCCTGAAGCCTGCCACATGTTTACATACACCCTACGAATTTCTGCTCATATCTGGTGGAACGGACAGAAGCTAGGTAGTATTGTCAACCTTGATGACCTAAAGGCTAAGTTCCGATCACATTTTAGCCAGCAAAAGAAGTTCACAAGGACCCATTTAACGGTGCACAACATTAAACAAAGGGAGAATGAAAGCACAAGGGCTTTTGTCACAAGGTACACCGATTATACTCTACAGATCTTGGGTCTACATAAAGATCAGTGTATCTCTGGTTTCGTACATCGCTTAGGAAATCGAAGCTTGGTGGAATTTCTATCCACTGACCTTCTGGAAACTGATAAGGGCTTAATGGAAAAGACGTATACTTGGATAGAAGTGAAGGAAGTTTCTACCAATGGGGCTCCGATCGAAAATAGGGAAAGCCACATCAAGTTCTCAAAGCACTTTGCGTGGGAAGGATCGAAGAACAAAAATAAAAACAGAGATAGGTTTACTTCGTACAACAAAGGTCCTAATCATGGGTTGCTAGGAAGCCTGACTAAATCTCCGAAAAAAATACTCGCAACGGAGAGAGCCGTTAAGGCTTTTGAACCGCCTCCTCGCATGGCAAGCAAGGGCAGAAACATAGATACAACCAAGTATTGTCACTTCCACGAAGATTATGGCCATGAAATGAATAGTTGCAAAAAACTAAAGAGGCAGATAGAAGAAGCCGTAGAGTCTGGACAGTTGGCACATTTAGTGAAAGGCATAAAGAAGGGCAAGGAGAAAACCTCCGACACTCAATTGGCTAAAGACACTACTCCTCCCGAAGCCCCAATACTTATGGGTCATTGGGGTGAGACAAGCTTGAAAAGAAAGGTGACGGAGAAGGAGATATACGAGGTAGGGGAAGTAACGTTTCCCTCCATTACAGGCCAAGTCCCTTCGAACGATCCAGTAGTCATTAAAGTCTTAATTCCCAACCGGGAAGTAAATAGTGCCTACATGGACTACGGAAGCTCCTGCGAGATCATATATGGGCATTGCTTCTTAAAACTCAAGCCTTCGATCAGGTCGAAACGGGTTGATTCAAAGATACCTTTGGTAGGGTTTTCAGGTGAGCATTCATGGCCTTTGGGAGAAGTACCGTTAGACATAACGATTGGAGAAGGAAAGCTCGCAAGAACAGAAACCCTCACTTTTGCAATCGTAAGGTCCAAGTCTCCTAATAAATTATTGATAGGAAGAACCGCCATGCAGAAGATGGGTATCGTAGTCTGCACCATACACGCAGCGGTAAAATTCCAAACACCGTATGGAATAAGAACCATACTTTCCAGCTACAACCAGGGAAAGGCAAAAGATGTTGGTAAAGAGATCAAAGAAAGTCCTAAAGAGCCTCCAAAAGTCATCGTAAGTTGTGCAGATGCTGAAGAGCGCATTGTGATAAATGAGCTCTATCCGGAGCAAACAGTGGTAATCGGGAAGCAACTCCCTACTAACTTCAAGACAGATTAGGAGAAACTGCTCAAATCCAACAAAGACGTCTTTTAATGAACGTACTCAGACATGACAGGGGTCCCAAGGTCACTTATGATCGATGGCAAACCTTTCGGCACAGAGGACAAGCTTAATGAATTCAAACACATTGAACCAATTAAGCAAAAGCGACGGAGCCTAGCGCCTGAAAGGAATGCAGCCGCTTGCAAAGAGGTGGATGAGCTCGTACGAGCAGGAATACTTAGAGAAGTGAAATACCAAACCTGGGTAGCAAATCCGGTTATGGCAAAAAAGAATGACAGAGGGTGGCGTATGCGTGTCGACTTCACCGACATCAACAAAGCTTGCCCAAAAGATTGCTACCCTCTGCCAGAAATTGATTGGAAGGTCGAATCTCTCTCAGTGTTCTTTCTGAAGTGTTTTTTAGATGCCTACAAAGGGTACCATCAGATACAAATGGCAGAGGAAGATGAAGAGAAGACAACTTTCTATACAGGAAAGGGTGTCTATTGTTACAAGAAAATGCCCTTCGGCTTAAAGAACGCAGGAGCAACATATCAACGATTAGTAGACAAAGCTTTCAACAAACAGATAGGACGAAAATTGGAGGCTTACATTGATGATATGGTTATCAAAAGCAGGACCGAGGAAAACTTACTCTCCGACATCCAGGAAACCTTCGATCAATTAAGGGCAATCAACATGAAGCTAAACCCAAAGAAATGTTCTTTTGGTGTTGAAGAAGGACAATTTCTGGGACATTCAATTACAAAGCAAGGGATTAAAGCTAACCATTCGAAGGTCAAAGCCATCACAGATCTACAGGCTCTGAAATCGCCGAAGAACGTACAAAGCCTAAATGGAAAGCTTGCAGCACTTAGCAGGTTCCTGTCAAAGGGTGCAGACCGATCTTTACCATTTTTCAAGACACTCAAAGGGTGTGTAGATAAGAAGACCCTTCAATGGAGTTTAGAGGCAAAAGCTACTTTTCAAAAGTTGAAAATTCATGGAGAGGTTACCAACACTTACAACAATCAAAGGCGAAGTGTTATTCATGTACGTCGCAACATCCTTCGAAAGCATCAGCACCATGCTCTTGGCAGAAAGGGAAAAGAAACAAATCCCCATTTACTTCGTTAGCAGGGTCCTGCAAGGAGCTGAATTGAACTATCCAGAATTGGTAAAGTTAATTCTAGCTTTAGTTCATGCCGCAAGGCGTCTTCGAAGGTATTTCCATGCTCATGCCATTACGGTATTGACTGATAAGCCAATCAAACAGATACTATCGAAGCCTGAGAAGTCAGGAAGGATAGCCAAATGGGCTATTGAATTAGGGGAGCACGAGATAGAGTACAAAGGTCGAAACTCCATCAAAGGCCAGATACTTGCAGATTTTCTAGCCGAAACACCCTCTGGACCAAGTCAAGACAAAGATATTCCAAAGAAAGAACCCTCGAAGACGAAGGAAGGGTGGAAATTGTATACTGACGGAGTCTCAAGCTCTGATGGTTCGGGAGCAGGTCTAATGTTGGTCAGTCCAGAGGGAAATGAGTATACTTATGCACTACATTTTGAGTTCGAAGCTACGAACAACGAAGTTGAGTTTGAAGCTTTGTTAGCCGGCCTTCGACTTGCAAGGGACATGGAGGTTCGTGATATCTCTGTTTTTGTTGATTCACAATTAGTAGCAAACCAAATCAAAGGCTCTTTCGAAGCAGGGCAACCTGCCATCAAGCAATATTTGGAAAAAGCTAAGGAAATTCTCAACGGATTCGAGTCCTATGCTATAGAGCATGTTCGTAGGAACCAAAGCAAGAAAGCAGATGCATTAAGCAAACTAGCTTCAATGGCATTTTCTCATCTAAGGAAGGAGGTCTTGGTCGAAGTGTTGGCCGAAAGGTCAATCACACGGAGTGAGGTGTCCGATGTCATACATGAAGAAGGATCCAACTGAATGACTCCGATAAGAGAATACTTGATAAGTGGTATATTGCCAGAAGATCCAAAGCTAGCACGAAAGGTTAGAATCAAGGCACCCCAATACAGGATCATTGGGGATAATCTATACAGAAGGTCTTTCTTATCTCCATGGCTTCGTTGTGTAGGGCCAAAGCAAGCTTCGAACATCATCTATGAGATCCATGAGGGATCCTGCCGCTTACACGCAGGGCCTCGCTCTGTTGTTTCAAAGATAACAAAGCTAGGATGTTACTGGCCGTCGATGCATAGGGACGCAACAGAATTAACACAAAAGTGTGAAGCATGTCAGATTCACTCCAAGGTCCCACGACTGTCAAAGCAAGACATGACCTCCGTAACGTCTGCTTGGCTTCTCTGTCAGTGGGGAATCGATATAGTCGGACCCCTACCAGTAGCCCCATGAGGAGTAAAATTCTTAGTCATAGCCATCGACTACTTTACTAAATGGGTCGAAGCCAAACCTTTGGCATCAGTAACAGGAAGACACATGGAAAAGTTTGTGTGGGAACATATAATCTGCCGATTTGGAGTCCCCCACATCATCATTTCTGACAATGGGAAACAGTTCGCAGAAGGGGTATTTCTAACTTTCTACAAAGGTTTAAAGATCAAGCAGTCGTTCACATCCGTGTACCACCCTCAGGGTAACGGGCAAGTAGAAGTCACAAACAGAGATGTTGTCAAAGGAATAAAAAGAAGGTAATGTCGAAGCCACCATGGATGGGTAGATGAATTACCCCAAGTTTTATGGGCACATAGGACGCACCCAAGTTAAGCCATGGGGAGACTCCTTTTAGCCTAACCTATGGAACAGAAGCCGTCATACCTTTGGAAATAAGTGTTGAAACAGAATGTATCATGAACTTCGAGACATCAGAGAACGAAGAAAGGCTTCGTGAAAACCTTGATCTACTTGAAGAACGAAGATAATAGCCCCAATCAGAGAAGTTATCTACAAACAGAAGTTCGAGAAGTACTACAACAACAGAGTTAGACCTTCAACGTTCAAGCTGGGTGAATACGTCCTTCGACTAAACAACGCAAGCAAAGCTGAGTATCAAGGAAAGCTAGGGCCTACATGGGAAGGACCCTACGTCATATCTGAAGCCTACGGCAACGGAGCCTACAAGCTCGAAACACTCTTCGGAGATGCCATGGATAGGACTTGGAACGGTACTAACCTTCGTAAGTTTTATATATAAGACTTACAGCTTTCAAAATATTTAGTTTGTTTTCAAATTCATGTATCGCATTCTTCTCATTCGGGAAAAGAAGCATTAATGGTAGGCGTCCTAGTTTTCATTTCTTCAAATGATGTAATCCTCCCTACCCAATTAATGATATAACGCATTTCCCTCAAATCTCTTGTTTCGTTCTGTAAAACAAAGATTTATTCTGCCAAGTGGTTTACAAGTTTCAATGTCGAAGGATGATTCAAGACACATATGTCTTGTATAAAAATAACATCCATTACAATTCACATTAACTTTCCTAAAAGTCTTAGGGTATTTCAATCCCTTTGTACCTTAAGGACAAAGATGGAGTGGGTCGCGACCCTCTGTCAGCAATTAAATTATATGATTGCTAAAATCTTGGTTCAAAATACACACAATAAGGCTATCTATCTACTATAATCTTAGGTTGTATACTAACGTTGATAAACAACGTAAGAGAAGAACATCATGCTAGCAAAAGTGGGACACCGTCCCCTAACCTGCATTTGTAGATAAGCTAACATAGGTAGCATATGGCCGAAGCCAACAGATACATCAAAATATTGTCTAGGCGACAGGCCAAAGCCCAACAAGCATAAAAGTTAAATTGTTTAACAATAGGCAATAGCCTAAAAAGTATTAACTAAAAATTTCTTAGGGTACACACCACCCTTGGGGTTAAATAACTGCCAATAGGGCAGCCTTCATGCATTCTTGGACGACATAGGGTCCTCTTGCTGAACAGGAGATGGAGGCTTCAAGGACATTATCTTTTTCCTTGGAGAGGGTGGCTGAATCTTGCGAGGCTTCTTGGAGAGGAGTTCTTCTAAGGGTGCTGATGGATTCTTGATTGCTTCGGTGAGAAAGGGCTACTCTGCCATAGTGTATGCATTTCCAGCATCATTGTATTCTTTTTCTGATGTTTGACGGTAGTAGGGCACTTCCGATAGGATTGCAGGCTTCTTTGTCTCTGCAAGCTCCTCCAACGTTGTGCATTTCTCATAAAAGATGGCAACATTCACTAGGTTTCCCACAATCTCTCCCACCTCTTCACTATGGTATAGCTCCATGGCTATGTAGGGAACAACCTTCGACACCACATCAACTCTGTCTTTTTTCAAACCCTTGCAACGGAGGTTCAACCCATCTACCTCCTCCCGCAGTTTGATCTCCTACTCTCCAAGCCTAGTCCTCTCAGCCTCAAGAACTGCACACTTAGATTCAAGGGTGGTAACCTTCGCTTTGTAGCCAGCTATCTTCGTCTCTTCCAGTCTTAGCCTCCCACACTCTGCTTGGGTTTCTTTAAGCTGCTCTTCGAGACTTTGGATCTTGGATCGAAGGTCTTGAGCAAGAGGTTTCTTTTCAAAATCCTCCATGGCTTCATCACATTTGGCTTCTAGCTCGGCATACTGGAGTTCTTTATTTTTCTCTCTGGCCAAGATAATACCCATCTCTTCTTTAGCATTCTTCACAGTTTGAATCAGCTCCCTTGTTCAGGTGTTGAGATGATTTTCTAGGATAGCTTGCCTTGTGTAGTTTTTGTGATGCAGGTCGCATAGCCTCTCAATGGACATATTGTCCAGAGTCCCCCTCCAACTAGCTGGGGTCACGTTCTCAACCAATCGATGACAAGCAAGGGAGTTTGGAAGCTCCTTGGTATTAGGCGAACCTGCACAAAATACATTTATCAGATATATGAAGTATTACAGATCATTAAGATAAGAAGATATATACTTACTATGGATGTCATCATCATCTGGAGTCTCTGCAGCCGCCTGAATGATGGCCTTACCATGCGAACCCTTCTGCCTTATGGTTCTAAAAGGAGGGGTTGGTAAGGTGAGTTTCCTTTTGGGAGTGGCTTCCATCTCTTTTGCACTGGTCCCCTTCCTGTTTCGTACCCTGTCAGCAATTCTGGAGGACCCAACGATCATAACCTACTCACCCTCTGTAACACCCCAACCCGATAAGGGTAAAGATGTCATAATAATGGTTTCATATCAGATCAAAACAAAGCGCACATCAACAGTAATACAAGGGATCTCAAAGGTTACAAACGAAATACTGAATATACAAGGCTACAAAGGAAACAAAAGCTAAATACTAAGTCTGCAAATGCAAATCCTTTTAATAGTCTCTACTTCAGAATAACTATCAAGGTCTTCTAAGTCCAAAAGTCTCTTCACTCATACCCAGCTTCCAACTAAAAACCTGCCGCAGGGAAAGAAATGCGGCTGAGCTTAAAAAGCCCAGTGAACATATATATATAAACGAAAACGAAAGCGAAAGAAAATGAACATGTATAGTTTGGTGCATTGGGTTTACAAAGGTATAGTCAAAGAGTACAAGTAAGAAAGAAAAAGGGTAGGTCAGTAATCCACTACGAGCCCGAACACAAATCAAATATAGTAACCATGTCTTCATAATCATATAGAGGGGAGACCTCTCAGATAATCAGATAATATGAGGGGTGTCCTCATTCTTCAAATGGAGTAGCTAACTCCCGAACTTGTGAAAGACGTGGATTGCACCCATGCATCAGTCACCGAACAATAATATAATATCAAATCAAGTTAAATCCATTAATACGAACACGAACCTAGGATGCATCCATATACCCCCCGAACAATAATATAGGCCATAATAAATATAATGTGCATGCAACGAACAATATGGGGATGGTGTGTAACATCACTCGAACACACAGGAGTCATGCCATTGGTACATCAATGACACGGCCATGTTACCTTCGTGGCAAGGAAACGAACTTGGCTCGGGTATCTACTGAAGGGTCAAAGGTCAAAGGTCCAAATCTTAGCAAAGGTTCAAATAGTCTAAGTCATCGAATCATGGTCAAAGTCCCAATATCAAAGCAAAGGTTCAAATAGTCTAAGTCATCATCGGAGGTTCAAAATCAAATGGTTCATTTAAAGTAATCTTTATCAAATGATTTTCATAAAAATAATCTTTAATAACGGTTTTCACAAAAGTAGTCTTTAAACGTAGTTTTCATAAAAGCTTAGGCAAATTCCAATTAAAGTGGTAGCGCATATTTCATAAACGTCATTTTAAAATTAGTTTTTCCTCAAAACATTTCCGTGATATAATTGAAAAGGTTTTCACATCTAGTTACCAAAATCAAATGAATCCTCGAAGTATCAAGCGAGTCGAATACTAATATCACAAGGTAACGAAAGAATATCAAATGGATCATTATAGAGGCTCAAAGCAAAAGGGTCATATCGAACATCAAAGTCTAAATGAATCAAACAAACAAACCAAAGTGTAGGGGAAACATAGCAATGGCTTAGGGAATCTTAAAACGAATCAAGATAAATGAGTCATGAGAGGAGAAAACACCCTTACTGAAAAAGGGTAGAATATCTGTACCTTAGACCGCAAGTGAAAACATAATAGATACACAAGATCAGAAGCAAACTCCATCTTCAGCAAATCTACACGAATTCATGATTGTCTTATTAATAACTTATTTTAAATCGGATTACTCATTTTAGTCGGCTTTCCATTTTTAGTAATCTTCCAACTTAGGCAACCTTCTGAATTAAGTACGTTTCCCAAATTAGCAACTGTCATGTTTTAGGGTTACAAATGATAATTAAGTGAATTTAAAGGTTCATTATTGTTTAGGGTTTATTATGCTAATTTAGTAAAGTTCAGGGTTGAATGTGTAACTTATCACAGTTTAGGGTTAAATGTGTAACTATAAAAAAAAGAGGGTTTAAAGTGCAATTTAGTTTCATAATGATGATTCTACAACTGGATTTTGACACAAACAGTTAGTATGGTTAATATATTTCATGTGGCTTTAAACTTTCAAATATACGTATGCACTTGAACTCGTATGTCGGATTAAAACACAAAACGATTATAAGAGGAGTACCACAAGGGCGATCAAACGGACGAAATAAGGGACACAAGAACCCGAAACCATAAATTCTATTCGAACCACACCGAGACCTTCGAATATAAAACGACACAAACAAAACCAAAAGTACAACTCCGCGACCCGGCCTAATAAAATTCACCAACCGTCACTCCATAACCTACGTGCAACACGAAACTGCAATGACCACTTAACGAGCCAAAACATGAAATAATGAAACTAACGTCTAACCCCATTGTATATACATTTTGTGACCACTCTAACCCACATCCATGCACACCATCGACACAGTCAAGAAATTCATGAAGACACAGTCTTATCGACACACTTAACACACCATTGTTCGACCCACACTTAAGTCGACACACAAACAGTCACAAGTGACTCATTTCACAGCCACACGACGCCACAAATGACCACATAAAATCATGACATCCCACTCTACTCGACACCCCCTTTACCTACTGTATTGTGTTCGAAAAAATGACAAAACAAGCATGTCCTTTGTTCTTTTATTTTAGTTCGTTCATTAACAGTTTCAACAGCTTTTAGGTCGAGATATAGAGGTCATATTCATGTGTAAAATATGGTCGAATAATAAGACCCAAATACGTTCACAGACTAGTCTTTTTAAATTGTTAGTTCATGTTTTATATTCCATACTTTACATGCGACATTTACACATATATAATGAGATCAACGAAAGGAAAGAATGGAGTGAGGTTGATACGATACCATCGATGCGTGATCACAGGAGGAAAAGAGCACAAGGTCGAACAGCAAGTAGCAGCAGCCGATCCCTAACCAATTACTCCCTTCGACACAGCTTCAAAACCCACGAGCAATAACACACCACGAACTAGGAACAACACGTCTAAAAGTCACACGAAAGAGCCTTTTTTCTGCTGTGTTTGAACCGAACAGGAATGAAGAAGAGTAGCAGCAGGAGCAGTCGAACCTTTTGTGGTTTTGATGTTTTTAGGGTTTTTTGCAAAGTTGATGAATGATCGATATATAATGTTTAAAGAACTGTGTATTTGGATTGAAATAAACAAGTGAATGGGCCTATAATTGTGGGATATGATATCTTTTAAATTTAATACATATCTTCTCTTATTTCTTTCCTCGTATCCGAATTTCATGATGTTTAGGTTACTAGGGCATGTCGAAATTCTTAGTGGTTAGGAACTTTATTTGTTTTATGGGACGTTAAGTTGGTGAGCAGCTACGGGTCAAAAGTGGTATATATTGTTTTATAACTTGACAGTTGATGGTTCACGAAGGGACAGTTATAAGATGGCTTTATTATTATAATCAATCTACTCGCAAGCTGTTGGTTTATGTAAGCAAAGTTGTCGTATTTTGCACATGGGACTAGTATTTTATGATTATTATTCGCTTTTGGTATATGATGTGATCCGAAGATGTTATTAATTCTGCTACGAGAATTGATTGGATATATTTATTTGTGATTTTCAAATCATAAAGTAAAGTTTTTATTTACTTAATTTATTAGGTAACTTAAGGTTTAATTACTTTAGATTAGGTACAATTAATATGTCCTTTGTATGACTTATATGTTCTTTAAAATTACAAAATTAAAGGGTATTTTGGTCATCTCAGATTATGCTAATTTTTGGGTTTTACAACTTTTTCCCTCTAAAAGAAAATTTTCATCCTCGAAAATTGAAGGGAAACGAAGCGAATACACAACGGACAGTGAACAGAAATGTGGAATGACTAGTTTCTCATGACTCAATCTTGTCGATCCAAAAATAGTTTCGGTTCCTCAGAACAGACATACCATACTGAATCCAGATCAAAAGAATAATATACCATACGTAATAGATGATAATCGTATTCTCTCTGGAAATATACAGGAAATACGTAGGATTTGACGGATATGCCATCCATAGAATTTGATTAGACAGATCAGATGGGAACGTACAGAAAATAGATTGTTGATAACATCAACCGGCAGAAAGCTTTACAACAGAATTTAAGATTCTTATCGGAAGTATAGAGGTCAGCAAAACGTGTGACGAGAATCCAGACGTATCAAATCTTAAACGCGGATAATCTCAGTCAGATATCAAAAATTCTAAGGCTTCTAAGGTACTTCTCAAAATATCCTATGCCCACAACAAGTGCACGTTATATGATGTAAGTATTATCACGTTGGCCAGACGTCATAATACTAGCATCATATAATTATGCCCTCATGATGGTCATACTTTATCTCAAGTCGTGAATAAAATAACCTATCTTAATCCACCTAATCCTTCTACAATCTCAGAGGTCATCAAAGTATCAAACAACATAACTAAAAGGAGAACGAAACTGCTCGTAAGAGTAACAGAAGTCCTAGAATGCCTATCGGAATTAAGGTACGTCATTAATAGCGTCAATCATTCATCACTCACTGAAATCAACTTAGCCAATATAAGTGGTTGCTTCAACATTCGCCTATTCATGCACATAAATCTCAAAGTTCCTTCCATAATTCGTCCAAAATTCTCATACCATACTCGTTATTCGACAAACGCAATGTGAACACAGAACGGAATTACTAACAGAGAACCTAACTCATTCAAAGGACCTTATTATCAGGTAACGGAAACTTAAGTAGGTTGAGAGGAAGTGAATTACGTCTTCAATAGCTTCATTCTTCACAGAATAAACTCTTCCAAACCCAAACGTTTGCTTCAAAATTCATCCATTCAAATACATGATCTCAAATCTCTTCCAATTGTAAGTAATCTGTCTACGCTTGTCCATCTGATCATACAGTGAGAAGGAATGATAAACTTGAGTCTGGTCCCTCAAGCCTTCGGCACTTCTTCTTGAAACTGTGGTGTGGTAACGTGAATTTCTTCTTATATGCTTCTTCCATGGTAACGCCTGTCACGAACATCTTCTACTACCCTTCTACAAGGTTTCTACTCTGACCACGGTCTTCAATCTTGGTCCTTTCTGTGGGAAACTCTGTCATCATAGGATACCTGGTAGTGCTGTCTGCTACAATCTCTGAACGCCAATCAAACCTACTCTTCCAGAACAAAGGGTCATTCTACTTAATAAGAAAATGATCTACATGTTTCTCTTTCGTCTCTGGACAAAACACAACGTCATACTATGACAATTTGTCCAATTACTCCCGAAAACATGATTATATTAGCCAATATAATTGGCATCATTAAAACTCATAATGATCACAACGAATACGAAAGCAGCTTCAGGAATCGTCTTAGGGAAACTTCATATCTACTTCACATCACCTATCTTCCTCTTCACGAATAAAACTGAAATGCTTCACGGAGGTTACTCTCAGTTGGTCATCTTCCTTCTTAGAAGTTCTTGTGGTTGCTTCTTCAGTCCTTCAAACATTAAATGAGGCCGTCTGGTACGGAGTTTACAAAGGTAGGCCAAATCAATCATTGATACGCGGAAATGGATAATGATTTTGGATAGTGATACGGTTAAATTCGCGATAGTTGATACGTCGCCGCATACTTCCTTCTCTCTTCTTCATAAACCAATAGGAGCATTCAAAGAGAACACTGAGGTGAACAAAATCATATTCCATCAGCTCCTTCAATTTCTCAACTTCTATGGCATCATGGTTTCGTCGACTGAGATCCGTTCAATGCTAACTCTATTTCCCAAGCAGGAGGGAATCCCAAGAGGTTCATCAGAGAACATCAGAAAATTTTTGTACAACAAAATACTCCCAATGCCAGAGCTTTCTAAAGGTGGATACTAATAGGTGTCAGGAGAAATTTGACAATCAAATGAGATTGGAGTAAGTGTTTCCATAGCAGCATTAATCTTAACAGATTTAAGTGGTTGAGAGTCATCAAAGCAAAAGTAGGATGAAAATAGATTTCTAAAGGTCACATATCAGATATGGTAATCTCTGGCAGCTTTATGAAGAGCCAGCCAGTCCATAACCTAAAGACCTCAAAATCGAATATATCAAAAGTAAACGGATTCGTAAGATGAGTACGGTCGTCAAGCCAGACGGATAGTTCATATGTCAAGGTTAAGTACATGGTTCAATATAGTGTTGAGATAGATAAACGAACAGTTCAAGGTGTTGAAATTTTGTTTAGCTTTTAGCCTAAGTGGTAGGTAGGGTGTATATCATTGGTAATACGAACATCGTATAATCGTCAAAAGTGAGATGTATGGAATATTAGTTATCAGCATCATCATGCTCGGTTAACAATTCCGTACTGAGATAGTATTTACATCATATTCTTCCAGAGGGAACTAGTTGGCGGCAGATTCATCATTCGAAGGGAGGGGAATAAACTTCCTATATCCATGGTTAATAATCACCAGAGTTCTCATAGGAGTAGTAATGGATTTTGCAAGACTGAGTAGTATCAGATGATACATTTATATCCAGCACGGGTAATGAATTTATAGAATGTGTCAAACACATTAGGGTTAAATGACCTTCGGGATGGTCGAAAAGGTATCAAACTATGTATCAAACAAATCGGAAGTGGAGATCAAAATCAGGAAGTGATACTTAAATGGTACAAGGTATCCAGGTAGTTCCCGAGGTATCTCAATCTTACTTGGTTTCTAAACTTAGGTTGCAAAACTTTCTAGTTTCTAAAACAAATGTTCTTATAAGGCTTAGCTAAAGGCAAAGGCACGAATCAGAGTGATACGGAAGCAATGCTACTTACATAGATGTCCTAGTCTACCCATTCCTCACCGGTCATAACTTATGTTCCTATGGGGAGATCCTAAAACGATTTCTCAAAGGTTATCTTATGAGCGCCTACAGTGGAAACTTAATGGTCCAAACTTAACAGGCCAAGGGTAAATGTATTACGAGTCGCAGCCTATTGCTCTGATACCATAATTGTAACACCCCAACCCCGATAAGGGTAAAGATGTCATAATAATGGTTTCATATCAGATCAAAACAAAGCGTACATCAACAGTAATACAAGGGTTCTCAAAGGTTACAAACGAAATACTGAATATACAAGGCTACAAAGGAAACAAAAGCTAAATACTAAGTCTGCAAATGCAAATCCTTCTAATAGTCTCTACTTTAGAATAACTATCAAGGTCTTCTAAGTCCAAAAGTCTCTTCACTCATACCCAGCTTCCAACTAAAAACCTGCCGAAGGGAAAGAAATGCGGCTGAGCTTAAAAAGCCCAGTGAACAGATATATATAAACGAAAACGAAAGCAAAAGAAAATGAACATGTATAGTTTGGTGCATTGGGTTTACAAAGGTATAGTCAAAGAGTACAAGTAAGAAAGAAAAAGGGTAGGTCAGTAATCCACCACGAGCCCGAACACAAATCAAATATAGTAACCATGTCTTCATAATCATATAGAGGGGAGACCTCTCAGATAATCAGATAATATGAGGGGTGTCCTCATTCTTCAAATGGAGTAGCTAACTCCCGAACTTGTGAAAGGCGTGGATTGCACCCATGCATCAGACACCGAACAATAATATAATATCAAATCATGTTAAATCCATTAATACGAACACGAACCTAGGATGCATCCATACGCCCCCCGGACAATAATATAGGCCATAATAAATATAATGCGCATGCAACGAACAATATGGGGACGGTGTGTAACATCACTCGAACACACTAGAGTCATGCCATTGTGCATCAATGACACGGCCATGTTACCTTCATGGCTAGGAAACGAACTTGGCTCGGGTATCAACTGAAGGGTCAAAGGTCAAAGGTCCAAATCTTAGCAAAGGTTCAAATAGTCTAAGTCATCGAATCATGGTCAAAGTCCCAATATCAAAGCAAAGGTTCAAATAGTCTAAGTCATCATCGGAGGTTCAAAATCAAATGGTTCATTTAAAGTAATCTTTATCAAATGATTTTCATAAAAATAATCTTTAATAACGGTTTTCACAAAAGTAGTCTTTAAACGTAGTTTTCATAAAAGCTTAGGCAAATTCCAATTAAAGTGGTAGCGCATATTTCATAAACGTCATTTTAAAAATAGTTTTTCCTCAAAACATTTCCATGATATAATTGAAAAGGTTTTCACATCTAGTTACCAAAATCAAATGAATCCTCGAAGTATCAAGAGAGTCGAATACTAAAATCACAAGGTAACGAACGAATATCAAATGGATCATTATAGAGGCTCAAAGCAAAAGGGTCATATCGAACATCAAAGTCTAAATGAACCAAAGTGTAGGGGAAACTTAGCAATGTCTTAGGGAATCTTAAAACGAATCAAGAAAAATGAGTCATGAGAGGAGAAAACACCCTTACTGAAAAAGGGTAGAATATCTAAAACCCTCATTTTTCATTCAGTTGAAATCCCTAAATTACCCTCTAATTCAAATTTTTGCAAGAGCACATAAATTATAATGAAAGAATTAGAGAACCCCATAACCTAAGTTCCTAAACTAAGTAAACAATTATGATGACCCAAAGACGTAAATCTTAAAATACATATTTATTTGAACTTGGAAACGAACCTAAGTAATTACAAGTTAATACATGAGAACTATACAATATGCAAGCCATAAATAAACCTCATAATATTCGACACATGTATACATCATACATTATACGTCACACGCCCATGTCTAGACCAAAATGAAATAATTGTGTACATAACATATTACAAATAAAAAGTCTAGAATAAAAGTGTGAATGTGGAAAGGAGATCATGGGCTTTTAAACCTCCCTTAATACTCGGCTGGCAATCCCTATAATTTCTCCATCCTACTGATTGTATACCAACCGAATTACTCTCTCAACATATACACCAAAAAAAAAAACCCTACAGCAAACTTGAGTGGCGGCAGCAGTTATTCCCCATTCATTCGAGTAGCAAGGTGGACTAAAGATGGGTTGTTTCGAATCAGTTTCTGGGCGTACAGTGGTGTTGGGTCGTAGCAGTGGAGGAGGTGCAAGTAGGGCTACAATGAGTTTGAATTCTGGTCCCTTCCTTGCCTCACTTTGTTCTTCCAGTCGACAAGGTATCACCCTTCTAGTCTCATTTTTTTTCTATTCGACTAAATCACATGAAGTACAAACTCTTGTAATCTAAAGCCAAACTCTTTATCGATCATGATACTAAGGAATGGAGGGTTTGTAACGAACGCCTAAAATGACGAGTTCTAATCACTGGTAATAAGGGAAATATAGTTCGATATTTAACATGTTAATATACTATGAGACTCAGTAAATAAACACACTTTGATTCTGATTTTGTTCACCTTTTGGGTCGCTATTATAAGGCCTATGGGTGGATAAATGTTGTCTAATATATGCATGAAATCATGGTCGAGAGCAGCATGGAATAATGAATAAAATACTGATATATGATTGCTTAAATCTGGATATTTAATCGTGTAATAGGACCATGTCATGTGCTTATGTGGTCGATGGATGTGTCGAGTATAGGGTGTGTATGTAATGTGATTTTATGTTGTGTAAATAAAGTAAATATTGGGTCCTGGTCAAATTATATTGAATCTGCATACGTGGGTGTCATAAAGCTAAGATTTTATGTGTCAATATTGGTGTGTACATGGCTGTTAGATAAGTCGTGTACATGGAGTTTTTCTGAGTAAATCATGGGTCATTTTACTCATGGGTATGCAACGTTAATACGGGGCGTATAGTGTTGTGGTGTCATGATTTATGCGATGTTAGTATGTGGTGTTTTGGCCCAGTATAAAAGTGTTCGATGGGGTGTTTAACATGGCAACTTGGAACTTGAGTTCATACATAAGAATAGGTGTATGTGGGCTGGGAAAGTGGATGATTTTGGGATGAGTCAAATGGCTGTGAGTAATAAGTCTGGTCAGGTCCAAATGGGTCAATTATGCACATTAAAACATGGTCCATAGGTAGTATGTTTAGGACGGTAAAAAGGGTGTGTGAGGCTATGATTTTATGTGCGTGTGAGTGTGAAATTGTGTCTGCTAAACAGGTCGAGATAGAGAGTATATGGGGCATGTACATGGGGTTTCTGGGCGGTATGCTTGGTGTCGAGTGTGCATGTATGGTGTGTGTGTGTGTCTTGTTGTGTGTTGATTCGAATTGGTTTTAGTCATGATAGCATGAGTTCGCATGGTATGTGGGGTTTTGGATTCGTGATGTATGGTGTGTCACATGCAATGCTAGTGTCTCGTTTGGGGGTATCCTGGTGTCCATAATCTTATAATCAGTGGGTCATATATTAATATGGACAACCTACCTTTCACAATTATAAACATGCATATTAATATTTGAATTAAGTGAAGGCTGCATGATATCACAATTCACCTTATGTGGAAACAATAAAATATGCAGCATGGGTCGGGTTAAATTGTGTCGTGTGTGAGTATTTTATGATGAGGTCGAAAGTATATGAAATGGCGGAGTCTAAAATGATCATTTGACATTTATTTTCATTTAAACCCTAAAGTTAAATATAACTAATTCGGAAAGTTACTAAATATGAAAACTTACTAAAAATGGCAAGTTACTAAAAATGAAAAGTTTCTTAAAATATAAAGAAATCCCAAATGAATAAATCTGATTAAAATGGGCTTATAAGTAATTCGTCATTATTAATCCATGTAGATTCTGTAAGGAGGGAGTAGCTTCGGTCTCGGTTTCCTTCTCTGATTGTTTTGCTAAGGTACAGATATTTTGCCCTTTTTAATAAGGTGCCTTCAGTCTCTTGAACCCTGATTTGATGTGACCCTGACCTTTACTATGAACCTTTGACATTTGAACCTTGGGCATGTGAACCTTTTGATATGATCCCTATGATATGAACCTTTACATTTAGACTATGATTATGACCATGTGAACCTTTGCTTTGATATGAACCTCTGACTTGTGACCCCAGTTTGATACCCGAGCCAAATGTGTTCCCTAGCCATGAAGGTAACATGGCCGTGTCTGTGATGCACCACTGGCATGACTAGTGTGTAGCCCTAGTGATTTGGTTACACCGTCCCCATTGTGATTTGTGATATGCGCGCTTTATGATTATTATTATTATGGCCAATGTGATATGTGGGGGGCGAATGGATGCATCCTAGGTACGTTGTGATATGTGATTGTGATATGATATGCGCTATGTGGTGACTGATGATGGGTGCAATCCACGTCTTTCACAAAATGTGGGAGCTAGCTACTCCATTTGAAGAACGAGGACACCCCTCATATTATTTGGTTTGAAGAATGAGGACACCCCTCATATTATCTAATTATATGAGAGGTCTCCCCTCCATATGATTATGAAGATATGATATGATTCTGGGCTCGTGGTGGATGACTGTCCTAAACCTTTACTCTTTATACCTTTACTTATATCAAATTCATTATGCTACTTCTGTTCATTTCCGTTACTTTCATTTCCGTTTATTATATATCTGTTCACTGGGCTTTTTAAGCTCAGCCGCGTTTCTTTTCCCGCGGCAGGTTTTAGTTGGAAGCTGGGTAAAAGTGAAGAGACTTTTGGACTTAGAAGACTTTGATAGTTATTTTGAAGTAGAGATTATTAGAAGAACTTATGACTTCAGACTTAGTGTTTATTCCTCTGTAAATTTTTGTATTTCCTTGTAAATTCTTGTAACCTTTGTACTTCCTTTGTATTATTGAAGATGTATGCTTGTGTATGTATCTGATATGTCACCATTGTCGTGACATCTCTACCCTTGTCGGGTTGGGGTGTTACAATTATGGTATCAGAGAGACAGGCTGCGATTTTGTAATACATTTACCCTTGACCTGTGTAAGTTAGGACCACTAAGCTTTCCCTGTAGGCGCTCGTAAGATAACCTTTGAAATTTGCATTAGGATCTTCCCATAGGAACCCAAGTTTTGACCAGTGAGGAATGGGTAGACTATAAGACATTTGTTTAAGTATCTTTGCTTCCGCATCACTCTGATTCGTGCCTTACTTTGGTTAGATCCTGCTGATATCACTTGAAAATTGAAAGCTTATGTTTTGCACCACCTAAGATTCGAACCTGATTAAATTTGTAAGGCATTGAGAAATTTCATAATAATTGCCTGACACTATTTGATCCTTATATTTTCTTTTGTTGATCATTTTGATAAAGACCCACGTTGCACTCTGATCCTTTTGTTAATCATTTTGACGCCTATTCGGGCATTCTGAGAACCTCCATAGCGATGAAGTACTGTATATGTTTTGTTATATGTCCTTTTCTTTTGATAAGTACCTATGAATCTTCCGACACCATTCAATTTCGTTTCGCCCATCTCTGTCCTTATAAGAAGCCTTGTGGTGTGTAACCTCGAGGATAAGAATGTTTTCCCTCTCACTTTTAAATGATGAAGATTTGGTGTGTGATCCGTCTATCTTGGGATAGTTAACTTCAATTTTATTCTGACAAGGAATCGGCTGATTGAGCATTCAAATATGGACAATTTCCCTTCTATGTCTCACATTTAACGTTTGCAACAATTTTGAACTCCCTACCATAATTACCGATTGATAAACCCTCTGCTATCACTATTACTCTGGAGTCTCTTGTGTTAATTTAACGGGTATGAAGTTTTCCTAGAACCCATTTCGTACGCTAATGAATGAACCTTATCTTGGAAGCTATTTGGCACTTTGAGGCGTCTGAGCATGAACCTTGTATTGAACGCTATTTGGCACCCTGAATTTTCTGAAACACGATTTCTGATTGAACCATCAAGTTTTTCCACCGGAGTGTAAAGTGAGTTTGCTTAAGTGCATTCTCTTGGCGTAATTCAGTTTTGTTCGCGATAAAGAAGAATGATGACATGAGATATGTATTGATTTTTGGAAGCTGAATCGTAATACTGTTAGGAACCAATATTCTTCCACCCTGAAACGACTGTGTGTTTGTTAAATTTCAGAGCGCGAAGTCTCCTTCTGATGAATTGAGTCTATTCTTGGAATCGACCCCCCCCATATTCGTAATCGACTACTATGACGGTAAATGACGCTAATGGTATTAGCTAAAGCTCTGACTGTTTCGTGAATTTGATAAATAATCTTTTCTCGTGAGTACTTGGACAAGTGGTCATTGTATGACTTAATAGTACGTTCAGAAACGAGGAAGAGCATGAAAATCATTTCTTTGCACCTTCTTAAAAATTTGATGATCATTTGTACATTCCGGGAGATTGATATTTGTTGATGACTGCGGAGACTACCCCGAAGAGTGAAGACAGTCCTTTCAAGACAGAAGTGTTGGCGATGCACAAGAAGAAATTCTGGTCAAGATCGCGAATCTGGAGCTGATGAAGACATGCAGTCTCACCTCCCTATTCATCTTGGTTGTACTAAGATGAATTGAGAGCGGAAGCAGATTGGATGATGAAGAGATTTAAAGATCGTGCGAGAAATCCACGTTACTCCATCACATTCCAAGAAGAACTGCAGGAGGCTTGATGAACCAGACAAAAGTACACGATTCTGTTTCACTTCCAGATTGACGGACCAACGAAGACAGATTAACCGGACTTGAAGAGATTGGATGTGTTGAATGAACAGATTTTTGAAACAGACCCTTTATGTTTGGAAGAATTGATTCTATGAAGGCCGAAGTTCTTGGCGTCTAACTTTCATTCCGTTGACCCTCTTCAGTTTCGTTATATCGTAATAAGATCCTCTTATGATTTAAGTCCCCTAGAAGCATTTCAATTCGTGTTTATTTTTCGTATGTTCGGTGATGGGTTTGTTTGAGAGATTTTGGCGAGTTGTGGAAGATTTGATGCTTATGACGGCGTGCCTCAATTCTACTAGGCAATCTTGGATTTTGATACTCTTGCGAATAGTTTTGTTTTCCCTCTTGACTATGGTATTCGATTTTGGTTGACCTCTGGGACTGTAGAAGTACTAGGTGGATTAAGATAGGTGGTTTTGATTTCGACTTGAGATAAAGTATGACCATCATGAGGGCATATTTATACGATGCCAGTATTATGACGTCTGGCCAACGTGATAATACTTACATCATATAACGTGCACTTGTTGTGGGCATAGGATATCCTGGGGAGTACCTAAGAAGTTAGAATTTGAAATTCCGTTGGATTATCCGTGATTAGTGAGACTTTAGGTTCATTCTACCTATGCGTACACTCTACCTTCGTTCGTTAAATATCTGGATGAGTTTTGGACTCTCGTTTTGCATTCTGCTGACCTCAGTTATAAATCTTGAACTCCCTTTAGAACTCTCTATGGTTGAACCAGTCAATTTGATTGAAAATCTTGTTCGTATTCCATTAAGTTTCCTGAAGATTCACCTATCGTCCATTTCATGATCCATGAACTTTTTGATCAAAATCAACTTATTTTGTCTCCTTCTGAGAAATTTGAACCCACCTCGTTTTGATTGGAGTCATGAGAAACTTTTGGTCTGAAAATCTTTTGGAAGAACCCCCTTAGGCATGAGAAGGTTGTGATGATCTTTTACGACTTGCTACGACTTCATTTAACTTTGCGACTTCAATTTTCGAGGACGAAAAATTTTTTTTTAGAGGGGAAGAGTTGTAAAACCCTCATTTTTCATTCAGTTGAAATCCCTAAATTACCCTCTAATTCAAATTTTTGCAAGAGCACATAAATTATAATGAAAGACTTAGAGAACCCCATAACCTAAGTTCCTAAACTAAGTAAACAATTATGATGACCCAAAGACGTAAATCTTAAAATACATATTTATTTGAACTTGGAAACGAACCTAAGTAATTACAAGTTAATACATGAGAACTATACAATATGCAAGCCATAAATAAACCTCATAATATTCGACACATGTATACATCATACATTATATGTCACACGCCCATGTCTAGACCAAAATGAAATAATTGTGTACATAACATATTACAAATAAAAAGTCTAGAATAAAAGTGTGAATGTGGAAAGGAGATCATGGGCTTTTAAACCTCCCTTAATACTCGGCTGGCAATCCCTATAATTTCTCCATCCTACTGATTGTATACCAACCGAATTACTCTCTCAACAAATACACCAAAAAAAAACCCTACAGCAAACTTGAGTGGCGGCAGCAGTTATTCCCCATTCATTCGAGTAGCAAGGTGGACTAAAGATGGGTTGTTTCGAATCAGTTTCTGGGCGTACAGTGGTGTTGGGTCGTAGCAGTGGAGGAGGTGCAAGTAGGGCTACAATGAGTTTGAATTCTGGTCCCTTCCTTGCCTCACTTTGTTCTTCCAGTCGACAAGGTATCACCCTTCTAGTCTCATTTTTTTTCTGTTCGACTAAATCACATGAAGTACAAACTCTTGTAATCTAAAGCCAAACTCTTTATCGATCATGATACTAAGGAATGGAGGGTTTGTAACGAACGCCTAAAATGACGAGTTCTAATCACTGGTAATAAGGGAAATATAGTTCGATATTTAACATGTTAATATACTATGAGACTCAGTAAATAAACACACTTTGATTCTGATTTTGTTCACCTTTTGGGTCACTATTATAAGGCCTATGGGTGGATAAATGTTGTCTAATATATGCATGAAATCATGGTCGAGAGCAGCATGGAATAATGAATAAAATACTGATATATGATTGCTTAAATCTGGATATTTAATCGTGTAATAGGACCATGTCATGTGCTTATGTGGTCGATGGATGTGTCGAGTATAGGGTGTGTATGTAATGTGATTTTATGTTGTGTAAATAAAGTAAATATTGGGTCCTGGTCAAATTATATTGAATCTGCATACGTGGGTGTCATAAAGCTAAGATTTTATGTGTCAATATTGGTGTGTACATGGCTGTTAGATAAGTCGTGTACATGGAGTTTTTCTGAGTAAATCATGGGTCATTTTACTCATGGGTATGCAACGTTAATACGGGGCGTATAGTGTTGTGGTGTCATGATTTATGCGATGTTAGTATGTGGTGTTTTGGCCCAGTATAAAAGTGTTCGATGGGGTGTTTAACATGGCAACTTGGAACTTGAGTTCATACATAAGAATAGGTGTATGTGGGCTGGGAAAGTGGATGATTTTGGGATGAGTCAAATGGCTGTGAGTAATAAGTCTGGTCAGGTCCAAATGGGTCAATTATGCACGTTAAAACATGGTCTATAGGTAGTATGTTTAGGACGGTAAAAAGGGTGTGTGAGGCTATGATTTTATGTGCGTGTGAGTGTGAAATTGTGTCTGCTAAACAGGTCGAGATAGAGAGTATATGGGGCGTGTACATGGGGTTTCTGGGCGGTATGCTTGGTGTCGAGTGTGCATGTATGGTGTGTGTGTGTGTCTCGTTGTGTGTTGATTCGAATTGGTTTTAGTCATGATAGCATGAGTTCGCATGGTATGTGGGGTTTTGGATTCGTGATGTATGGTGTGTCACATGCAATGCTAGTGTCTCGTTTGGGGGTATCCTGGTGTCCATAATCTTATAATCAGTGGGTCATATATTAATATGGACAACCTACCTTTCACAATTATGAACATGCATATTAATATTTGAATTAAGTGAAGGTTGCATGATATCACAATTCACCTTATGTGGAAACAATAAAATATGAAGCATGGGTCGGGTTAAATTGTGTCGTGTGTGAGTATTTTATGATGAGGTCGAAAGTATATGAAATGGCGGAGTCTAAAATGATCATTTGACATTTATTTTCATTTAAACCCTAAAGTTAAATATAACTAATTCGGAAAGTTACTAAATATGAAAACTTACTAAAAATGGCAAGTTACTAAAAATGAAAAGTTTCTTAAAATATAAAGAAATCCCAAATGAATAAATCTGATTAAAATGGGCTTATAAGTAATTCGTCATTATTAATCCATGTAGATTCTGTAATGAGGGAGTAGCTTCGGTCTCGGTTTCCTTCTCTGATTGTTTTGCTAAGGTAAAGATATTCTGCCCTTTTTAATAAGGTGCCTTCAGTCTCTTGAACCCTGATTTGATGTGACCCTGACCTTTACTATGAACCTTTGACATTTGAACCTTGGGCATGTGAACCTTTTGATATGATCCCTATGATATGAACCTTTACATTTGGACTATGATTATGACCATGTGAACCTTTGCTTTGATATGAACCTCTGACTTGTGACCCCAGTTTGATACCCGAGCCAAATGTGTTCCCTAGCCATGAAGGTAACATGGCCGTGTCTGTGATGCCCCACTGGCGTGACTAGTGTGTAGCCCTAGTGATTTGGTTACACCGTCCCCATTGTGATTTGTGATATGCGCGCTTTATGATTATTATTATTATGGCCAATGTGATATGTGGGGGGCGAATGGATGCATCCTAGGTACGTTGTGATATGTGATTGTGATATGATATGTGCTATGTGGTGACTGATGATGGGTGCAATCCACGACTTTTGGACTTAGAAGACTTTGATAGTTATTTTGAAGTAGAGATTATTAGAAGAACTTATGACTTCAGACTTAGTGTTTATTCCTTTGTAAATTTTTGTATTTCCTTGTAAATTCTTGTAACCTTTGTACTTCCTTTGTATTATTGAAGATGTATGCTTGTGTATGTATCTAATATGTCACCATTGTCGTGACATCTCTACCCTTGTCGGGTTGGGGTGTTACAGAATATCTGTACCTTAGACCGCAAGCGAAAACATAATAGAAACACAAGATCGGAAGCAAACTCCATCTTCAGCAAATCTACACGAATTCATGATTGTCTTATTAATAACTTATTTTAAATCGGATTACTTATTTTAGTCGGCTTTCCATTTTTAGTAATCATCCAACTTAGGCAACCTTCTGAATTAAGTACGTTTCCCGAATTAGCAACTGTCATGTTTTAGGGTTACAAATGATAATTAAGTGAATTTAAAGGTTCATTATTGTTTAGGGTTTATTATGCTAATTTAGTAAAGTTCAGGGTTGAATGTGTAACTTATCACAGTTTAGGGTTAAATGTATAACTATATAAAAAAAAGAGGGTTTAAAGTGCAATTTAGTTTCATAATGATGACTCTACAACTGGATTTTGACACAAACAGTTAGTATGGTTAATATATTTCATGTGGCTTTAAAGTTTCAAATATACGTATGCACTTGAACTCGTATGTCGGATTAAAACACAAAACGATTATAAGAGGAGTACCACAAGGGCGATCAAACGGACGAAATAAGGGACACAAGAACCCCGAAACCATAAATTCTATTCGAACCACACTGAGACCTTCGAATATAAAATGGCACAAACAAAACCAAAAGTACAACTCCGCGACCCGGCCTAATAAAATTCACCAACCGTCACTCCATACCCTACGTGCAACACGAAACTGCAATGACCACTTAACGAGCCAAAACATGAAATAATGAAACTAACGTCTAACCCCATTGTATATACATTTTGTGACCACTCTAACCCACATCCATGCACACCATCGACACAGTCAAGACATTCATGAAGACACAGTCCTATCGACACACTTAACACACCATTGTTCGACCCACACTTAAGTCGACACACAAACAGTCACAAGTGACTCATTTCACAGCCACACGACGCCACAAATGACCACATAAAATCATGACATCCCACTCTACTCGACACCCCCTTTACCTACTGTATTGTGTTCGAAAAAATGACAAAACAAGCATGTCCTTTGTTCTTTTATTTTAGTTCGTTCATTAACAGTTTCAACAGCTTTTAGGTCGAGATATAGAGGTCATATTCATGCGTAAAATATGGTCGAATAATAAGACCCAAATACGTTCACAGACTAGTCTTTTTAAATTGTTAGTTCATGTATTATATTCCATACTTTACATGCGACATTTACACATATATAATGAGATCAACGAAAAGAAAGAATGGAGTGAGGTTGATACGATACCCTCGATGCGTGATCACAGGAGGAAAAGAACACAAGGTCGAACACCAAGTAGCAGCAGCCGATCCCTAACCAATTACTCCCTTCGACACAGCTTCAAAACCCACGTGCAATAACACACCACGAACTAGGAACAACACGTCTAAAAGTCACACGAAAGAGCCTTTTTGCTGCTGTGTTTGAACCGAGCAGGAATGAAGAAGAGTAGCAGCAGGAGCAGTCGAACCTTTTGTGGTTTTGATGTTTTTAGGGTTTTTTGCAAAGTTGATGAATGATCGATATATAATGTTTAAAGAACTGTGTATTTGGATTGAAATAAACAAGTGAATGGGCTTATAATTGTGGGATATGATATCTTTTTAATTTAATACATATCTTCTCTTATTTCATTCCTCCTAGCCGAATTTCATGATGTTTAGGTTACTAGGGCATGTCGAAATTCTTAGTGGTTAGGAACTTTATTTGTTTTGTGGGACGTTAAGTTGGTGAGCAGCTACGGGTCAAAAGTGGTATATATTGTTTTATAACTTGACAGTTGATGGTTCACGAAGGGACAGTTATAAGATGGCTTTATTATTATAATCAATCTACTCGCAAGCTGTTGGTTTATGTAAGCAAAGTTGTCGTATTTTGCACATGGGACTAGTATTTTATCATTATTATTCGCTTTTGGTATATGATGTGATCCGAAGGTGTTATTAATTCTGCTACGAGAATTGATTGGATATATTTATTTGTGATTTTCAAATCATAAAGTAAAGTTTTTATTTACTTAATTTATTAGGTAACTTAAGGTTTAATTACTTTAGATTAGGTACAATTAATATGCTCTTTGTATGACTTATATGTTCTTTAAAATTTCAAAATTAAAGGGTATTTTGGTCATCTCAGATTATGCTAATTTTTGGGTTTTACACCCTCGGAGGGAGGATCATCGGAGTTTGCAACATTCTCAACCATTTGCGGAGTCTCTTCCGTGTTCACAGGATTTGTAAGTTGAGCTGTTGCTATGGGCTCTATCATCTGGGCATCCACATCATTGTTATTCACTGAAATAGACGGAGAACCAACACCATAGCTGGCATCTTTGGGGTCTCTTGGAATGAAGCTAACTTCTTTAGCACCGCCAAACATAACAAAGTTTCGGAATGCCATTTCTGCAACAAGAAGAGAAAAAGATAAATATAATCAGATAAGTTATTTACTTTAATCAAATAGGAGCGTACATACTTTGTCTATTATACTCTATTTCAGGCTTCATGGGAGATCTTTCCCAATGATCAACAATGCCAGCCATGAAGAGAATGGGCTCAGGGAATGTTTGGACATCAACAGGATAGCGAGCCAGACGTTGGTAGATGGGACTTCTTCATATTGTGTATGACAGTGGATCATTGAAATGCTTCTCATCGTATCGGAAGGCTTCATTCAATAGAGCAAAATATTGTGGAGGTACAATGGTGTTTTGCACATAAAATAATCGATCTTTCCAGTTCCTAATGTTTGAAAATGGTTTTGTGACCAAGTATGGAACATCATGTTCACCCCTTTTGGCTAAGGTAAACCAATCTCCACTAGGGTAGAGGTTTAGTAAGCCCCTAAGCACTGTAAGTGTGGGCTCATACCCATACGCTTTACACTTTACTATGTATGTGGTGAGTTTGGCTAGGCCAAATGGGTTGAACCTAGAGATATGTACCTCATATTACTGTAATAACTATAAAAACAATGGGTGGAATGGTATCCTTAAGTTTGACTGGGTGAATGAATGTAGGTAAAGCCCAACATACCCTTCGGGTGCATCATAGATATTTTGGTGTTTGCTAGGAAGCATAACCTTAAACTCTTTAGGTATGCGGTACTCATCTAGGAAATCAGATAGTGCTTTCCTAGATAATGTGCACTTCTGTTTCCTAATGATACGTTTCGCATCCATACTCATGATGGATGTACACAATTAAAGCAAGAAATTAAAGATTGGTGAAGGAGGACGTTACCTTTCGATCGGAATGATAAAAGAAGCACAGTACTATGTGTAAATTTTGGGCAGAGTGTTAAAGTAAAATAGGGTTTGTGGTATAAAAGGTTTAAATACCGTCTACCCCTTTGATCCTCACCGTCCACGTGTCCTTCTATATACTCCCTATACGGACTTCAAGTGCTTTCAAAATTTGAAAAGACGTTTGGGGTTACCGATATTCATTCCATTGTGGCTCTGCTGCAAGTGGCTGGAGTAATCATTAAGCGTATTTAATGCGTAATTAGTTAAGCGCAATCATATTTTGTACAAGTTTTATGCTACGATATGGTTCCGTGTATAATTGCATTTTCTGAGTCGAAAGCAATGTACCCTTGTACGTGAACATCACTTTCGACTGGGGGGCTTGATGATGTACCCTCCGAACAGGTCGAAGGACACCCCTTCGGACCTGATCGCAACCTTCATGTCGAAGGCCTAGGTCAGCCTCCTAAAATCTTCATTGGTGTCAAACCATTCGTTTATGACATGTTTACCAATCGGGAATTCGCCAATCGAAGGTCCAAGCCCTTCGGGGTATGGCCTCCGATGATAATAGGACGGAATATAGCCATGAATTGGTCTCACCCACGTCTTCTCTTTCTCCTTGGCTTCCCCGCCAAGATAGGGAAAGTGGGACATTAAGCCCTAGCGGTTACCACAAATCATGGGATGCCCCCATGATCTCCTAAAATCATGCAAAAGCTCTCCAAGGTTATTCCTCCCCTCATAAATAGCTTGGATGGGCTGGGAACAATGGTATGCAAACTCGACCCTCTTATTTTACAACAAACTTACCAACTTATCATATCACATACTCATTCGCATGCCAGAGGTGGTTTGCTGGGTCCAACCCCTGCGCAATAACTTAACGTAGCATCTTCGTATTTCTTTTTTCAGGTTAACAACAAGCTTGGCGCAACCACAACACCCCTTATATCCTTCGATCATCATCGCAAGGCCTGGTCGTGTAATTTATTGTACAATCAATATGTAAAACATACATTTTGCTTACTTGTTTATATGACATAAGTGTTTTAAAATGGTCATATGGTTTGTAAAATTAATTGGTTTACATTTTGTTTAATGGATTTTAAATAAAGTTCACGATTTACACAAGTTATAAATTTCACAAGTCATATTAATAAACTAGAAATTGGTTTTGGTCATATTTCTCGCCAATTGTAAAATCTACTTTTCCGATTGTCAAATAAACTTAGGGTAGTTTACTTTAATGTGGTATATCACATTATCATAAAAGATATTCAGTTTTGTAAGTCACTAGACTTGGAAAAACAATATGGTTATAAATACTTAACTTGTGAAAATCTAATTTTTACGTCAAAATTAGTCTTTATAAATCTCGGTAGTAAACTGCCTTTGTTTTGCATTTCTGGGCTAAGTTCTTGAGGTTTTTAATGCAAAACATCAATCCGGACAACTTTCGTGTTTTACATTTTTATTGTTTCGGACAAGAAAGGGGTCAAAACCGTGATTCAAAATTTGACCAGCAAGCTTTTTGACAACAACCGATATTTTCTTTTAGTAACTTATCTAGGCGTATCTTTCAAACCGCAAGTCCGATTTAGTTGATTCGAATTGCTATGGTTTTGTTGTGAACTACTCTATAACTGTATGGATTTATTTAAGGTCTTACGTTCGTGGTTTTGTCAATTTTATAGCATAATTCTACTTGTTTTACTAGTTTTGCTAATTAAGGTTTTCACTAGTTTGTTTTCATAAAGGTTTCACATGTTTAGCTTGTGTTTTAATATTGTACAACATAAGACCAATATAAATTAACATATATAGCATATAACAATTATATATAATGTAACAATTCGCGTTTCAGGATAATTTCTATTCCCGAAAATTTTACTATTCATTTTTACTATTCACTGCCACTATTCATTTCCGAAATTTTTATTTCATATTCTCGTGAGATAAATTATTTCAATGACAAAATAAAAGTTTGACGCTTGTCGGGTCATTTTCGCAAAAGTTATTAAGAAATTATACGTTTGGTTTAAACGTCGTTTAAACATCCTACGCATAACGAAAACCACCTGCGCCAATTTTCCTCGTATCAGATAAATGTTTAGAACACCCACAATCAATTAGAGAAAATTTGATATTAAGTCAAAATGTTACCAAATAGACCCTGTGTCTTACAAAACTAGACTTGCGTTTTAAGCACTTTCACTTATCCTCAACCTTAGCCTTCACCTGCACCGTATTTTTTAAGGCATTTAGAAGCTTTTATATTATTGGAAAAGTCAACATATTTTCCCTCCTCCTTTGACCAAAAATCATTCATTGATTTTTATAAATCATTCATTGAATTTTTAGGTTTACGGTTTTATGTCTAAAAGACGTTTGACACCAACCGGCACTAGGCTGAGCCCAGTCTAGACATTTTAGGCCATTTTAATTCATTATCATCATATAAGAAAAGTTACATTTTACTTTTCTCAGTTTTACACAACTTTCGTACGTTTTACGTATTACGCGTTTTTGACCCGTGTTTCCAAATTTAACAGGGTTTAAGCAACCCGATTGAACTTACCACCCATTTTATATTTTATTATGGAGTATATTGACAAGTTTAATCATTCTTTCAAGTTTCGTATTTTTACGATACCCGGTTTTGCGTTTCGTGACTTAACAACTTACGGTTAGCGATTTACGGAACCAAAACTAACTCCATAAGTAGGATAATATCAAGAACTAACCAAGTCACCTCCCTAGCCATTTCAAACCGCCTATAGGGGGAGGGAGTCACCCCTTGTGTGGCTTGATCTTATGCATAAAGCCTTAGGATCCTTCCATGTGTTAAAGCTTTCTTAGGAAGCTTTGACTAAGTCATACATGTAACCTCCTTAAGACCCTATATAAGCCCTCTCCTCTCCTTGTTCCAGCCCACATACTCAGCACACAACACCCTTTCATTAGCTAATTTACTTCAAGGTTTATCAAAGAGTGCAAGTGCAATATCAATTCAAAAACTCTTGTTAAATTTTTGTTGATCCAAAGTTCAAGTTCATATTTCCTTTTGGTAATCTTCCATCAACACAAGAAGAGTTCTAGTAGAAGTCTTCAAGTGTTCTTCCAAGTCATCACAATTTGTTGTCAAGAGGTCAAGGAAGTTGCAAGCAAGAGTTTCCAGTTCTTGTTCAATCAAAGTCCTATCCTTGTTCTTAGTTTCCTTTCACTAGAAAGCCAAAAGTTGTAAGAAACCCTAACACATTTTCTTGCTCAATATCATTTTCAAGCTTATCATACTTCATTCATGTTATATATGGTCTTGGTATTATGTTCATGATGTATCCAAACCCTTAAAACAAGTTATGGAAACTATATATTAACATATGTTAAGTAAACAAGAAAACTAGTGACATATATTGAGAAATACGACCAAAATGGTATAAACATGATATTGAACAAATACATACTATGATAGAGGACTTAAAAAAGAACACATAGCAATTTGAATCATCGAAAACGAGTATACGAGTCAAAAGTTATGGCCAAAAGAAGTTAGCGAAACCAAAACGCCGAAACTGCCCAAACCCTACTGTCCCCGAACTGAGGTAAATTTTAGAGGCATTTCTGCTCCGTGTCATCAAAAAGTTAAAGCATGAAAGTTGTCCGGAACGACGTTTTCTTCAAACAAAATTTTTACCACGAGTCATGAAAATGCATAACGAATGAGTTAACTTTGAAAATTCTTAACAGCCCACTATATTACTCAAATGATGATGTAATAAGTCACAACCAAGTAGAACCATGAGGTCTAATGACCTTAGACCGAGACCAAAGCCATGATTAAGGCCAAGGCTGAGTCTCAAGACCATGGTAACCATGACCAAAGCCCCGGCAAGGCCACGGCTAAGACCTTAAGGCTTTATAAGCCGAAAACATGAACTAAAGTGTTAGAAATAACATGACAAACCAATTTGGATCTACTCCATCGAAATACCATAAGGTTTTGCAAATAATATCATATCCATACAAGACTTAATGAACTTATAAAGATGACCATCTTCATTCAAAATAAACTTTCCTAAGTTTATACAATTTTCGGACATGTAACGTTTAAAGACCAAAAACATATATTTTCTATCGAATACTACAACACTAGGGAACTTTATGTGAGGGGATTCATTTGGGTAAACGGATCGAGGAATTGCTGGATTTACGAGTTAAAGTGTCCTAGCTCCTCGAACGTTTAATACATGACCTCTGAATTATGATGGCCCGAACGGTAGTACAAGATATACAAACTAAACATGTTCCATAAACCGTTTTCATACAACAAACTACACATCATACCAATTACTACATCATGAACAATATGCAAGACATATATAGGCAAGCCTTCGTATTCTTAGACATTATTCCAAACCTAAGTCGCAACGTTCTATTGTAGGTTGCACTTAGAAGCTTCCTTGTTCATCCATCAACTCATTAAAGCACTAGAACACCATCCAACTCATGGTGAGTTCATAGCCCCACTTCTATTACTTAATTGTTTTACAAACCCTTGGGGGGGGGGGATAAATGCTATTATTAAATTGAACACATTGCTTTGAAACTGTATGCTATACCTGAATCTATTATTTGCACTAAGTACCGCTATTGTCAAACTTAAGTCCCTATTATCACGAGCCATTAATCACGAGTGAAGTGAACGCGAATAATGTGGATAGGCCTATCGGGATTGACAAATCCCGTTTGTTAACCAAGTCCGGTAAACAAACGCACTCTATTTGAAGAACCATAGGTTTAATGACAAATTACCTATTAGGGCATTGTTACTATTATATCAATTTCTATTGACAAACTGTTAACGTTTTCGGTGGCATGAGCTTAGTGCAGCAATAATAATTGTTTTGTTTTATAAACTATGAATGTGAGACTAATTACCTCACGTCACGAATGCTGTGTTCAACTGATTACCTAAACTCTATGAATATCACTCAACCTTTGTGTTGACCATTTTAAGCATGTATCTCAGGTGCATAATGATCAAGGATGGCACGGAGGGGCACGGACTCAATCAAGAAGGCTATAACTTATTTTATCATTCAAAAACAACATCAAATGACTTTATATTGATGTATTTTGTAATCATGGAACCTTTTGGGACCTATTTTGTAAACTCTGATATATTATTTGAATGATAAATCCTTTTTAAAATGACTCAGTTAGAGATCGTTTTCTATTATTATGACTGTTGTGCCGTCGAGTAACACCCAGTTTGAATTCCGTTGCGTATCACGAAATTGGGGGTGTTACAGATTGGTACCAGAGCCGTGGTTTAAGAGAAACGGTTCTAAATGAGGCCTAAACTATAACCACTTTTACAAGCAAAAACATTGTTATAGCCTTCCGCTCTCCGTGCCTTCCATCCTTCAGACGATCATGGACTTATTAAGCATTTTATACTACGCAAACAGATTAACATATTGATATATGTACCCTTAGCACATTTGAGCATATCCCGTAAGCTTTAGATTTATTCTAACATCATAATCCTTATTGTAGACATCATGTGCCTACCCACTTCTCCTAGTTATATTCTTGCTCCACCTAATCACTTCCCTGTTCTACCACCCTCACCCGAGCCCGGGTTTGACTTCATAAATGCTTTCATTTCTGATAACGAAGAGGAACCTTACTGTAAAACCCTAAATTCTAAAATGAGCAAAAAGACCAAAATGCCCCTGCTAGTTTAAAATTTAATTAAAAGCTTATAATGTATCAAATAAATTTCAAACTTCTGGCAATGCACATGTTATGATCCCAAATAATTTTGACAATATCATTTAACATTTATACAAGTGGTAAAATGACTAAAATGCCCCTAGTAGTGCCGAATGGAATAATATCTAAGTTTATTATAATTTAAAGTGTATTAAAATATGTAATTATGGAAATAATCAATCAAGTTATTTTGCTAACCAAAATTTCCGAAAATCCTGGTCAAACTCCCCTCCTATGACTCGGCATACCCCTTTAAACATCAATCCTCATTGTTTATCATCAAACCCTAGTTGCCGAGTAGAGATAAAAACCCAAAAGAAATTCTATAGCCTCCATTCGATTCATAAAAATTACCAAGGCATTTTTCTGAGTTCAAACACAATTCAAGGAGTCCTAGAAAAATCGTGTGAAGTCCATTTGTTGCCCGATTCATTTTTGGTGGAATTATTTCTATCGCTAGCTCAATATAAAGGTATAATTCGTATCTATTAAATCAAGCTTTGTAAAATTCGATTCTTATTTTTCCTGGAGTCCTTATATCATGTATGATATGCGAAAAATATGTACAAGGTGATTTGATCCCAGTTGGAGTCGTGGAGAATTCTTCTTTTGTCGATCATCCATCCGAGAAGAAATAATTCGTGTGGTCTTGTTCAATCGTTCTAAAAATCTTCTGGTATTTTTCCTAGCTTCCATTGATCGTATATAATCTAAGAAAAATAATAAAAATGATCCATGCATTGTAAATAATTCGTATGAAAATTCATGTATTATTAAACCCTAGATTCGAAATAATTCAAGAAATCATGCATGCGATTTTTTTCATGGCTAGTGAATAATTTTCGTGAGATATATGATCATAATATAACACCATAAAAATGCTTATTTGATTTATTGGGGCTTAAAACTATTATGGATGAATTATGTGTTAATCGGCTAGAATGGGAAATTAAGAACAAAATGCTTAGCGTGGAACTAGGGTTCAAAAAGGGATTGGATCTGATGAATAGTGAATAAAAATGATGTTGAAATGATTGCTTAATGATGGGATTCGATTAGGGTTTTGTTTGGTTAAATATTGTGTTTACCGATTGGAAATTAAATATGAAAGGGTGTGTTTTGTCAATAATAAAACTCATGGACCATTTTTGTCGTGTTCTATAAATCATGGGTGACTTGTAAAAATTATAAAATGAAGGGCCTATATGTAAATTTTGTGAGAAAATGAATTAAGTTGGAATTGTTATATCGAATTGGAAAATTAATAAAAACAAGGACTAAATATGTAATTTCTGAAAAGTTAAGGTCGAATTGTGTTATAAATGATATTCAGGGACTAATGTGAAAATTTGGATATTTATTGGGCTAATATGTAATTATTATTAATTAATGATTTTAATGTAAATTTTAAGGACTTAATATGTAACCTTATTAAAATAGAGGGACCAAACTTGTAAATTCTAGAAACTTGGGGCTGTTTTGAATAAATAAATATATTCAGGGAATTATGTGTCATTTTGATAATTTAATGGCTTGGCATGTAACTATTAGTAATTAAAAGTTGAAATTATAAGTTTAAGGACTGAATATGTAATTTTGATAACTAGAAGGACTAAATGTGTGAATCATGAATAATTGTGGATACTTTCGTACAACATGATAAAATAAGTGTTCATGGAGTAATTGTGATAAAATAAGGGGCTAATGTGTAACTATGAATAATTGAAGGGTTAAAGTGTAACTTTTGTAACTAAGGGGTGTAAAATGTAAATTATGAAAACTTGAGGACCAAAGGTGTAAATATGATAAAGATACTTTATTTTCCAGCAAATGTTAATCAAATTAAGCCATATACTAAATATTTCTAAAAATGGAAACCTTCTAATTAAGGAAACTTTCTAAAAGTGGAAACTTACTAAAAAGGGAAAGTTACTTAAAATGAAAAGATGGTTAATTAAGAATGATTTGTAATCCCCTTCTACTCCTCTAGGTGTGAAGAAGGAGAGACTGTGATCTTTCCCCATTTCTGTGCTTGTTTCTACTTTGCTTTCGACATAAGGTACGGATACTCTACCCTTGTTAAGAAAGGGTGTCTTATCACCTATGCTTTGATGTTGAGCCATGAACCTCTGCTTTGACCCTCTTGTTATGAACCTTTTGATATGAACCTTTTCATATGACTTTGAGATTCACTTTTGACATGACCTTGAGATATGCTTTGATATGACTTTGAGATGAACCGTTTGCATGACCTTGAGACTTGACTCTTAGTTTGATACCCGAGCCACCTTTTGTTTCCTAGTCAGGAAGGTAACCTGGCCATGTCTGTGATGCACCACTGGCATGACTCCTGTGTGGGGGAGTGATTTCTCACGCCGTCCCCTTTTATATTATGATATGGCCATTATGATTTTGAGTATTATGATTTTGAGATGACTTTGAGTGGGGGCGTATGGATTGCAATCCTAGGCATGTATGTTTAGTGGATTTAACTATGACTTTGAGTATGACTTTGAGGTGACTGGTGCATGTGTGCTATACACGCCTTTCACATTTATGGGAGCTGATCACTCCACCCCTTTTGATACATGAGGACACCCCTCATATTATCTGGTTGCCTGAGAGGTATCCCCTCTGATTGTGAGATCTTGACTTTGAGTATTATGATGTTGAGATATGACTTTGAGTATGGGCTCGTGGTGGATGACTATCCTATATATCTTCTATTTCTTCTTGCATTGATTTATACCTTATGATATTTCCCAGTGCTTCTTTATGTTTCTGTTTCATTATCTCTGTTGTATTATGTATCTGTTCACTGGGCTTTGTAAGCTCAGCCGCACGTTTTCTTTTCCGTGTGCGGCAGGTATCTAGCTGGGAGATGGATTTATGCTTGGGATGAGAGTTAGAGGAGCTTTTGCCTTAGATGATGTCCTACCCTAGTTTTACCATTTTTATTTCAGCATCTTGATATTGGATCTATTTCGTTATGTATTTCCTTGGGATTATTTCTCCCTTTCATTTGAGACTTATGTATTGAATTCCAGTCGTGTTGACTTGGTTTATTTCATGATTATGTTTATTGGCTTCCGCTGTGAATATGTATGTATGCTTTGATTTGTCACCATAATGTGATGCTTCTACCCTTGCCGGGTTGGGGTGTTACAATTATGGTATCAGAGCCCAGGCTGCGACCTGTCGTACATAAGCTTTGGCCTGTGAAACATGTGGACCATAGGATTTGACCCTTAAGTTTTAAGTTTTGACTGGTGAGGCTTTGGGTAGGCATAGGTTTCTGTTTCGTCTTCCATTTCGTGCTTAATTCTCTTATGTTTGCTAACTCTTTTCATGATCATTCAGATGGTGAACACTCGCTTTACTCAGTACTCTAATGGGGATGATGGCCCCAACTTTGAAGAGATGATAGCCGCTGCTGTGGCTGCTGCTCTTCCGCGAGTGGTGACTGAGGTCACCAATAATATCAGGAATGGGGCTGGTCCTTCTGGAGGTGGTGGTGGTGGTGATGCTCAACCCACTGCTCCACCCGCTGCTCCTCCAGCTGGTATCCACGTGTGGATCGAGAGGTTTAATAAGCTAAAGCCTCTCACGTTCAGGTCCGCTGTTACTCCCCATGAGGCGGAGGATTGGGTTACGCACGTCGAGAAGTTGTTTCGTGTTCTGGGATGTGCTGACGAGTTTAAAACTCGTTTGGCCACATTCAAGCTAGAGGGTGATGCTCAGAATTGGTGGACTGCTCTTGTGCAGGCCAAAGGGGATGATTTTGCTGAGACTTGTTCGTGGGCAGATTTTATTGAGGCGTTTTATAAGCAGTACATTCCTATGGCAGAGCAGTTGAGGTATGAGAGAGAATACGGGTCTATTCGTCAGGGTGATCATGAGTCTTCTGGAGATTTCATGCAGCGTTTCTTACGTCTGGCTAGTTTCGTGGGGCCAGAGGTTACTGGGGATTCGGTTCGTCAGGCTCGTCACTTCAAGTGGGCTCTTAAGAAGTGGGTGTTAGACCGGATCGTTAACACTCCATTTGATGATGTGGCTAGTGTTCAGGATGCCGCGCGTAACATCGAGTTGTTGCATGCGGACAGGGTGTCTAATAAGCGTGATAGGGATGGTAACCGGGTAGATTCTCGAGGTCGGCAGGACCAAAGGCAGGATTTTCGGGGTCATGGTCGTCAGGACCAGAGACAGGATTTTCGGGGTCGTCAGGACCATGGACGTGATCAGCAGGGTCGCCAGGACCGAGGTGGTGATTATAGGCGACAGGATTCTAGGAACCAGGGTCGTCAGGATTATGGTCGGTATGGTGGTGACCGTCAGGGTCAGGGTGGTAATAACAGGCGCAGGGATTCTCAGCAGTATCAGCAGTCGGGATCGTCAGGTCAGAAGAAGGCTGACGAGATTCTTCCTCCTCCTCCTACATGTGCTTCATGTGGGAAGTCTCATCCAGGTCCGTGTTACAAAGCTTCTGGTGCTTGTTTCTGGTGTGGATCTAATCAGCACAAAGTCAAGGACTGCCCTAGGAAGAATGCTGGTGAACCTAAAGTTGATTCTAGGACAGCTCCTACTTCGGGACGGGTTTATTCTTTGACTCGTGATCAGGCGGCTAGCACCTCAGGTACTATTACGGGTTTTCTACATATTGGAGATCGTACTGTTTTTGTTTTTTTGACACCGGTGCCACTCATTCTATCATATCCACTTCTCTTGCAAATAAAATAAACATTAAACCCACAAAATTAATGAATCGTATATCTATTGCTACCCCGATAAAAACTCATGTGATTATTGATGTTGAGTATGTTAAGTGCCCTCTCCGTTTCGATGATCGTATTCGTTCTGCGAACCTTCTCCCCATTGACATGGTTGATTTTGATATTATTCTGGGCATGGACTGGTTGGCTGCCCATAAGGCAACCATTGATTGTCATGCTCGTAAGGTGATCTTTGGTGAACTTCATCATCCTGATTATGTTTATTCTGGTTCCCAACCTCTGAAATCTGTAAAGATTATTTCGGCTATGAAAGCCCGGACTTTGATTTCGCATGGCTGTCTTGGTTTTCTTGCTTCTATCAAAGATACCTCTGTTGATGTTCCTAGCATTGATAGTATTCGTACTGTGCGCGTTTTCGCCGATGTATTTCCGGATGAACTTCCTGGCATTCCTCCTGTCAGGGAAGTCGAATTTAGCATTGATCTGGTTCCGGGTGCTGAACCCATATCTAAAGCTCCTTACCGCATGGCACCGATTGAATTAAAGGAATTAAAGGAGCAATTGCAAGAACTGTTGGAAAATGGTTTTATTCGTCCGAGCGTATCTCCTTGGGGTGCTCCCGTGTTGTTTGTTAAGAAGAAAGATGGGAGCATGCGTCTTTGCATCGATTATCGAGAGCTTAATCGCATTACGATTCGTAACCGCTATCCTCTTCCTCGCATAGATGATTTATTCGATCAGTTGCAAGGAGCGAGGCATTTCTCTAAAATTGATCTGAGGTCTGGATATCACCAGCTTAGGGTGAGGGAGCAGGATGTTCCCAAAACGGCCTTTCGCACTCGGTACGGTCACTATGAATTCTTGGTTATGCCTTTTGGTCTGACCAATGCTCCTGCTGTGTTTATGGACCTAATGAACCGGGTATTCCATGAATTTCTCGATAAGTTCGTCATTGTCTTCATAGATGATATCCTTGTGTACTCTAAAACCGAGGCGGAGCACGAGCAACATCTTAGTATAGTTCTGGAGATTCTTCGACAGCAGAAATTGTATGCAAAGTTTTCGAAGTGCGAGTTTTGGTTGGATCGAGTGGCCTTCTTGGGTCACATAGTTTCTGCAGACGGCATCACGATGGATCCGGCAAAGGTTGAGGCTATCACAAAATGGCCAAGACCTACAAATGTGACGGAAGTAAGGAGTTTCTTGGGTCTCGCTGGGTATTATCGGAGATTTGTTGAGGGCTTTTCGCGTCTTGCATTGCCTTTAACACAGTTGATGAGGAAAGGAGAGAAGTTTATTTGGACTGATGAGCGAGAGAGTAGTTTTGAGGAGTTGAAGAAGCGTTTAGTGTCGGCACCTATCTTAACTCTTCCATCGGGTTCCGGCGGTTTTCAGATTTATAGCGATGCATCGAAGAAAGGTTTAGGATGTGTTTTGATGCAGCATGGTAAGGTGATCGCCTATGCTTCGAGGCAGCTGAAGCCTTATGAGGTGAACTATCCGACGCATGATCTAGAGTTAGCAGCTGTGGTTTTCGCGCTAAAGATTTGGCGCCATTATTTGTATGGGGAGACTTGTGACATTTTCACTGATCATAAGAGTCTTAAATACATCTTCACCCAGAAAGAGTTGAATATGAGGCAGAGGCGTTGGTTGGAGCTTCTGAAAGATTATGATGCTAATATTCAGTATCATCCCGGTAAGGCGAATGTGGTCGCTGATGCTCTGAGTAGGAAATCCGGTATGATTGCGAGTTTGGAGTTTGAGCCTCGTATTTTGCATGATTTAGAGCTTCTTGATGTGGAGTTTTGTGTTAGTGGTCATGGCGGTTATTGGGCTAGCCTTACGGTAGAGTCCAATCTTATCCTGCGAATTAAGGAAGCTCAGAAAGAGGATGGTGAGCTGTGGGCTATAGTTCAAAATGTTGAGGACGGCAAGCAATCAGAATTTAGAGTTGATGATTCCGGTGTAGTGTGGTTTGAGGATCGTCTCTGTGTTCCCAATGATCCTGAGCTTAAGGAGGCTGTTCTATCGGAGGCTCATAGTTCCCCTTTCACTATACATCCTGGTTCTACCAAGATGTACCGGGACCTCAAGCAACATTTCTGGTGGAATGGCATGAAACAGGATGTGGCTTCGTTTGTGTCTAAGTGTTTGACTTGCCAGCAGGTCAAGATTGAACACCAGAGAGCTAGTGGGTTGCTTCAACCATTGGAGATTCCGAAGTGGAAATGGGAGGAAATTTCCATGGATTTTGTGACTGGTTTACCTCTTACTCGTAGGAAGCATGATGCGATTTGGGTGGTCGTCGATCGACTAACCAAGTCTGCTCACTTCCTCCCTATTCGTGTGGATTACAGTGTTAGTAAATTGGCGGACATATTTCAGCAGGAAATTGTTAGGCTTCATGGTATGCCTACGGCTATTATATCAGATAGGGATCCTCGGTTTACGTCACGTTTCTGGAAGGGATTGCATAAGGCATGGGATACGCGCCTTAAGTTCAGTACGGCTTTTCACCCTCAGACGGATGGTCAGTCAGAGAGGACCATTCAGACTTTGGAGGACATGTTGAGGGCATGTGCCTTAGAGTGGACTGGTAGCTGGGATGATTATTTGTGTTTGGTAGAGTTCGCATATAACAACAGTTGGCACGCGAGTATTCGTATGGCTCCCTTCGAAATGTTATATGGTCGGAAATGTAGGGCTCCGGTTTGTTGGAGCGAGGTAGGTGAACGCGTTATTGAGGGACCGGAGTTAGTTCAGATTGCTACTGAGAAAGTAGATGTTGCTAGAGAGAAGTTAAAGGAAGCTAGGGCTCGTCAAAAGAGTTACGCTGACAAGCATAGGCGTGACTTGGAATTTCGCGTCGGTGATCGGGTATTTCTTAAGGTTTCGCCGTTTCGAGGAGTTAAACGTTTTGGGATTAAGGGCAAGCTCAGCCCTCGATTCATCGGACCGTTTGAGATTTTGGATCGTATCGGAGAAGTTTCGTATCGTTTGGCTCTTCCTCCGCAGTTATCACATGTTCACGACGTCTTTCATGTATCTCTTCTGAGGGGATACAATTATCATCCTCTGCATGTGGTGTCTTACCCTCTTGATCAGATTCAGCCCGATATGTCTCTTCCAGAGGAGCCGGAAGCTGTTCTTGATCGCCAGGAGCGAGTTATGAGACGTAAAGTCATTCCTTTTGTTAAGATTCTTTGGCGGAACCACCCAGAGCGGGAAGCTACCTGGGAGACCGAGGAGTCTATTCGAGCTAGTTATCCTCATTTTGTTTTCTGAATTCTGGTATGTCTCTATCTTGTTTCCGAATCGTTTCATTCTGATTCTTTGCAAATTTCGGGGACGAAATTTTTCTTTTAGAGGGGAAGAAGTTGTAAAACCCTAAATTCTAAAATGAGCAAAAAGACCAAAATGCCCCTGCTAGTTTAAAATTTAATTAAAAGCTTATAATGTATCAAATAAATTTCAAACTTCTGGCAATGCACATGTTATGATCCCAAATAATTTTGACAATATCATTTAACATTTATACAAGTGGTAAAATGACTAAAATGCCCTAGTAGTGCCGAAATGGAATAATATCTAAGTTTATTATAATTTAAAGTGTATTAAAATATGTAATTATGGAAATAATCAATCAAGTTATTTTGCTAACCAAAATTTCCGAAAATCCTGGTCAAACTCCCCTCCTATGACTCGGCATACCCCTTTAAACATCAATCCTCATTGTTTATCATCAAACCCTAGTTGCCGAGTAGAGATAAAAACCCAAAAGAAATTCTATAGCCTCCATTCGATTCATAAAAATTACCAAGGCATTTTTCTGAGTTCAAACACAATTCAAGGAGTCCTAGAAAAATCGTGTGAAGTCCATTTGTTGCCCGATTCATTTTTGGTGGAATTATTTCTATCGCTAGCTCAATATAAAGGTATAATTCGTATCTATTAAATCAAGCTTTGTAAAATTCGATTCTTATTTTTCCTGGAGTCCTTATATCATGTATGATATGCGAAAAATATGTACAAGGTGATTTGATCCCAGTTGGAGTCGTGGAGAATTCTTCTTTTGTCGATCATCCATCCGAGAAGAAATAATTCGTGTGGTCTTGTTCAATCGTTCTAAAAATCTTCTGGTATTTTTCCTAGCTTCCATTGATCGTATATAATCTAAGAAAAATAATAAAAATGATCCATGCATTGTAAATAATTCGTATGAAAATTCATGTATTATTAAACCCTAGATTCGAAATAATTCAAGAAATCATGCATGCGATTTTTTTCATGGCTAGTGAATAATTTTCGTGAGATATATGATCATAATATAACACCATAAAAATGCTTATTTGATTTATTGGGGCTTAAAACTATTATGGATGAATTATGTGTTAATCGGCTAGAATGGGAAATTAAGAACAAAATGCTTAGCGTGGAACTAGGGTTCAAAAAGGGATTGGATCTGATGAATAGTGAATAAAAATGATGTTGAAATGATTGCTTAATGATGGGATTCGATTAGGGTTTTGTTTGGTTAAATATTGTGTTTACCGATTGGAAATTAAATATGAAAGGGTGTGTTTTGTCAATAATAAAACTCATGGACCATTTTTGTCGTGTTCTATAAATCATGGGTGACTTGTAAAAATTATAAAATGAAGGGCCTATATGTAAATTTTGTGAGAAAATGAATTAAGTTGGAATTGTTATATCGAATTGGAAAATTAATAAAAACAAGGACTAAATATGTAATTTCTGAAAAGTTAAGGTCGAATTGTGTTATAAATGATATTCAGGGACTAATGTGAAAATTTGGATATTTATTGGGCTAATATGTAATTATTATTAATTAATGATTTTAATGTAAATTTTAAGGACTTAATATGTAACCTTATTAAAATAGAGGGACCAAACTTGTAAATTCTAGAAACTTGGGGCTGTTTTGAATAAATAAATATATTCAGGGAATTATGTGTCATTTTGATAATTTAATGGCTTGGCATGTAACTATTAGTAATTAAAAGTTGAAATTATAAGTTTAAGGACTGAATATGTAATTTTGATAACTAGAAGGACTAAATGTGTGAATCATGAATAATTGTGGATACTTTCGTACAACATGATAAAATAAGTGTTCATGGAGTAATTGTGATAAAATAAGGGGCTAATGTGTAACTATGAATAATTGAAGGGTTAAAGTGTAACTTTTGTAACTAAGGGGTGTAAAATGTAAATTATGAAAACTTGAGGACCAAAGGTGTAAATATGATAAAGATACTTTATTTTCCAGCAAATGTTAATCAAATTAAGCCATATACTAAATATTTCTAAAAATGGAAACCTTCTAATTAAGGAAACTTTCTAAAAGTGGAAACTTACTAAAAAGGGAAAGTTACTTAAAATGGAAAGATGGTTAATTAAGAATGATTTGTAATCCCCTTCTACTCCTCTAGGTGTGAAGAAGGAGAGACTGTGATCTTTCCCCATTTCTGTGCTTGTTTCTACTTTGCTTTCGACATAAGGTACGGATACTCTACCCTTGTTAAGAAAGGGTGTCTTATCACCTATGCTTTGATGTTGAGCCATGAACCTCTGCTTTGACCCTCTTGTTATGAACCTTTTGATATGAACCTTTTCATATGACTTTGAGATTCACTTTTGACATGACCTTGAGATATGCTTTGATATGACTTTGAGATGAACCGTTTGCATGACCTTGAGACTTGACTCTTAGTTTGATACCCGAGCCACCTTTTGTTTCCTAGTCAGGAAGGTAACCTGGCCATGTCTGTGATGCACCACTGGCATGACTCCTGTGTGGGGGAGTGATTTCTCACGCCGTCCCCTTTTATATTATGATATGGCCATTATGATTTTGAGTATTATGATTTTGAGATGACTTTGAGTGGGGGCGTATGGATTGCAATCCTAGGCATGTATGTTTAGTGGATTTAACTATGACTTTGAGTATGACTTTGAGGTGACTGGTGCATGTGTGCTATACACGCCTTTCACATTTATGGGAGCTGATCACTCCACCCCTTTTGATACATGAGGACACCCCTCATATTATCTGGTTGCCTGAGAGGTATCCCCTCTGATTGTGAGATCTTGACTTTGAGTATTATGATGTTGAGATATGACTTTGAGTATGGGCTCGTGGTGGATGACTATCCTATATATCTTCTATTTCTTCTTGCATTGATTTATACCTTATGATATTTCCCAGTGCTTCTTTATGTTTCTGTTTCATTATCTCTGTTGTAGTATGTATCTGTTCACTGGGCTTTGTAAGCTCAGCCGCACGTTTTCTTTTCCGTGTGCGGCAGGTATCTAGCTGGGAGATGGATTTATGCTTGGGATGAGAGTTAGAGGAGCTTTTGCCTTAGATGATGTCCTACCCTAGTTTTACCATTTTTATTTCAGCATCTTGATATTGGATCTATTTCGTTATGTATTTCCTTGGGATTATTTCTCCCTTTCATTTGAGACTTATGTATTGAATTCCAGTCGTGTTGACTTGGTTTATTTCATGATTATGTTTATTGGCTTCCGCTGTGAATATGTATGTATGCTTTGATTTGTCACCATAATGTGATGCTTCTACCCTTGCCGGGTTGGGGTGTTACACTTACGAAGAAGAAGAAGAGGTATATTACGATGATTTAACCGATGAAGAAGAGGAGGAACCACTACCGGCTAATGTTTTATCACCTTCCCCGAATATTTTGTATATGATTGGGTTGAGCCACGCCCTGAAGAGGATGGTGGATATGATATTGCATATGACGTAGCACCATTATCGCCACTTCTCAACTCAGAAACCTCTCCCGATTCTGACTAAAAATCATAGTAGACCTATATAGTAGTAGTTATCTTTTGTACTACTAAACTGAGTAGATTCAGTTAGTAAACTCTATAAAATCCATGTAATAGCTAGCAGTTGTAAAATGTTGTAATTTTTAAACTGAAAGTATCAGTTAGAAAATTTTGAAGAAGCTTGTAATAGGTTTCGATTTTGTAAATCAATCAACGTTATATGAATAAAACTCTTGCTTTGTATTATCATGTGTTATAATCTAAACCTCCCACATAATTATTTTATCATCTCCATCAGAAATCATACTTATTCTACCAACTCTATACTTACGATATACCTTTTTATATAATAGGATCATGGCACCAAAGAAGAGTACACTACCAACAATGACTCAAGCCGCCATTAACAAACTAGTTAACGATAGCGTGAAAGCCGCACTCGAAGCTGAACGCGCAGCCGTAGCTGCAGTAGCTGCTGAAGCTGCCCTGAATAACACATCTAACCCTAACACTGAAGGACCAAACCCAAATGTGAATTCGGTACCTAAGGCCTGCACATTCAAGGACTATTTGAACTGCAGACCCACTAGTTTCCAGGGTACTAAAGGAGCCGTAGGTTTGACCCGCTGGTTTGAAAAATGCGAGTCAGTATTTTCAATCAGCAAATGTGTCGAGGAGGATAAAGTTAAATTTGCCACCAGTACACTGCTGGATGAGGCATTATCATGGTGGAACTCAGTATCTCAACCAATAGGCATCGAAACTGCTTATAAGATTTCTTGGGATAATTTGAAGAACATGATAATCAAAGAATACTGCCCCCGCAGTGAAATTCAGAAGTTAGAAGTAGAATTCTGGAACCTTGTCGTTAAAGGAAATGAAATCCTAACTTACAACCGTCGATTCCAAGAATTGAGGATACTATGTCCAACAATGGTTTCAACAATTGAGAAACTGTTGGAAAGATATATTTGGGGACTCCCACTAAGCATACAAGGGAACGTGACTGCATCCGCTCCCAAGGCACTTGATGAAGCTATGCGATTGGCTCGCAATCTCACGGATCAAGTGGTGCGAACGGAAACTGCCCAAAAGCAAAACCTCAACAACACCACCACTACCACCAACAACACCAACTACCGTAACAACAACAATAACAACAGAAACAACAACAACAAGCGACAATGGGATGACCACCAAAGAAACAATACCAACAACCAAAACCACAACACCACTCATCACAATCAAAAGAATCAAAGGCAAGAAAATGCCAGAACCTATGCCGCTACTGCCCCAGCAGTAGGCAAGGAATATGCTGGCCCCCACCCATATTGTAGTCAGTGCAAAGCCCATCACACGGGTCCTTGCAAGTGCAATAAATGCCAAAAAGTGGGACACCTTACTAAAGATTGTAAGGGCAGGGCCATAGCTACCGGAAGCAATACACAGCAAATGATTATATGCTTCAAGTGTGGAGAAAAAGGGCACTACAGAAGCGATTTCCCTCAAAACCATGGCCAACAAGACGGAGGTGCTCGTGGCAGAGCATACATAATGGGCAACGGTGAACCACAACAGGACCCGAATGTAGTCACTGGTACGTTCTTATTCAATAACATTCCTGTTAAAGTCTTACTCGATTCTAGTGCCGATATGAGTTTTGTATCTAATGCAATATCATCTTTACTTAATATCGCACCAATCACTCTAGAAACTAGTTATAGTATTAAACTAGCTAACGGTAACTTAGTAAACACTAATACCATAATCCAAGATTATACCCTTAATCTCCTAGACCACCATATTATACACTACTACTCTCACTAGCTAGCCTATAAACACAACACCATTACCAAAAACCCCCTATCCATGTCTTCATTTCCAACTAAATCTCAGAAAACCAAAATGAAGAACCCAAACCTTCTTAACCTTCTCACAATCATCATCTTCACAACCCTTAATCCCACAAGCTCGTTAACAGATCTTGATACACTTTTAAAGCCCAAATCATCTTTAGTTACACCACAAACATCCTCATCAGCTTTACAAGATTGAGAACCAAGAAACTCACATTGCTCATTTTCAGGTGTCACTTGTGACCAAAACCTTCGTGTGACTAGCTTAACCATTTCCAATATACCTTTATGTGGAACTATACCACTTGAAATAGGTATATTAAACAAGTTGGTAAATCTTACACTTGTGTTAAACCAACTCAGTGGTGAACTACTTATGCAGATGAGTAACTTGACATCTATCAGGTTTATAAACCTTCCTACTAAATTCCTAAATCAACCATTCAGTATCAACCTCATGACCAATGAACTCGAACGTTTCAATCAGTATGGTATGGTTATCTCAACACAAATAAGAGAATTATTTGAAGGGAGAAGATTGTTCACATTCCTTGTGAAAATGAAACTTTGATCATCCGTGGTGATCAAAGTGGAACCGATAAAATATCGTCTCGTTTATCAAAACCTTGAAATATATTGAGAGAGGTCAAACAACTCAAACAAAGCCGAATTCCAATTGTCAAAGTTCGTTGGAACTCATGACGTGGTCCAAAATACACATGGGAACGAGAGGACCAGATACGCCAGAAATACCCACGTCTTCTTATCAACAATGCTTCTACTCCTAACACAAATTGATCTCCGAGATGGAGCTCTCTTAAGGGGTGAAGACTGTAACAATTCGCATTTCAGGATAATTTCTATTCCCGAAAATTTTACTATTCATTTTTACTATTCACTGGCACTATTCAGTTCTGAAATTTTTATTTCATATTCTCGTGAGATAAATTATTTCTATGAAAAAATAAAAGTTTGACGCTTGTCGGGTCATTTTCGTAAAAGTTATTAAGAAATTATACGTTTGGTTTAAACGTCGTTTAGACATCCTACGCATAACGAAAACCACCAGCGCCGATTTTCCTCGCATCAGGTAAATGTTTAGAACACCCACAATCAATTAGAGAAATTTTGATATTAAGTCAAAATGTTACCAAATTGACCCTGTGTCTTACAGAACTAGACTTACGTTTTAAGCACTTTCACTTATCCTCAACCTTAGCCTTCACCTGCACCATATTTTCTAAGGCATTTAGAAGCTTTTATATTATTGGAAAAGTCAACATATTTTCCCTCCTCCTTTGACAAAAATCATTCATTGATTTTTATAAATCATTCCTTGAATTTTTAGGCTTACGGTTTTATGTCTAAAAGACATTTAACATCAACCGACACTAGGCTGAGCCCAGTCTAGACATTTTAGGCCATTTTAATTCATTATCATCATATTAGAAAATTTACATTTTACTTTTCTCAGTTTTACGCAACTTTCGTACGTTTTACGTATTACGCGTTTTAGACCCGTGTTTCCAGTTTTAACAGGGTTTAAGCAACCCGATTGAACTTACCACCCATTTTATATTTTATTATGGAGTATATTGACAAGTTTAATCATTCTTTCAAGTTTCGTATTTTTACGATACCCGGTTTTGCGTTTCGTGACTTAACAACTTACGGTTAGTGATTTACGGAACCAAAACAAACTCCATAAGTAGGATAATATCAAGAACTAACCAAGTCACCTCCCTAGCCATTTCAAACTGCCTATAGGGGGGGGGGGAGTCACCCCTTGTGTAGCTGGATCTCATGCTTAAAGCCTTAGGATCCTTCCATGTGTTAAAGCTTTCTTAGGAAGCTTTGACTAAGTCATACATGTAACCTCCTTAAGACCATATATAAGCCCTCTCCTCTCCTTGTTCCAGCCCACATACTCAGCACACAACACCCTTTCATTAGCTAATTTACTTCAAGTTTTATCAAAGAGTGCAAGTGCAATATCAATTCAAAAACTCTTGTTAAGTTTTTGTTGATCCAAAGTTCAAGTTCATCTTTCCTTTTGGTAATCTTCCATCAACACAAGAAGAGTTCTAGTAGAAGTCTTCAAGTGTTCTTCCAAGTCATCAAAAGTTGTTGTCAAGAGGTCAAGGAAGTTGCAAGCAAGAGTTTCCAGTTCTTGTTCAATCAAAGTCCTATCCTTGTTCTTAGTTTCCTTTCACTAGAAAGCCAAAAGTTGTAAGAAACCCTAACACATTTTCTTGCTCAATATCATTTTCATGCTTATCATACTTCATTCATGTTATATATGGCCTTGGTATTATGTTCATGATGTATACAAACCCTTAAAACAAGTTATGGAAACTATATATTAACATATGTTAAGTAAACAAGAAAACTAGTGACATATAATGAGAAATAAGACCAAAATGGTATAAACATGATATTGAAAAATTACATAATGTGATAGAGGACTTAAAAAGGAACACATAGCAATTTGAATCATCGAAAACGAGTATACGAGTCAAAAGTTATGGCTAAGAAGTTAGCGAAACCAAAACGCCGAAACTGCCCAAACCCTACTGTCCCCGAACTGAGGTAAATTTTATAGGCACTTCTATTCCGTTTCATCAAAAAGTTAAAGCATGAAAGTTTTCCGGAACGACGTTTTCTTCAATCAAGCTTTTGACCACGAGTCATGAAAATGCATAACGAATGAGATAATTTTGCAAATTCTTAACAGCCCACTATATTACTCAAATGATCATGTAATAAGTCACAACCAAGTAGAACCATGAGGTCTAATGACCTTAGACCAAGACCACAGCCATGGTTAAGGCCAAGGCTGAGTCTCAAGACCATGGTAACCATGACCAAAGCCCCGGCAAGGCCACGGCTAATACCTTAAGGCTTTATAAGCCGAAAACATGAACTAAAGTGTTAGAAATAACATGACAAACCAATTTGGATCTACTCCATCAAAATACCATAAGGTTTTGCAAATAATATCATATCCATACAAGACTTAATGAACTTATAAAGATGACCATCTTCATTCAAAATAAACTTTCCTAAGTTTATACAATTTTCGGACATGTAACGTTTAAAGACCAAAAACATATATTTTCTATCGAATACTACAACACTAGGGAACTTTATGTGAGGGGATTCATTTGGGTAAACGGATTGAGGAGTTGCTGGATTTACGAGTTAAAGTGTCCTAGCTCCTCGAACGTTTAATACATGACCTCTGAATTATGATGGCCCGAACGGTAGTACAAGATATACAAACTAAACATGTTCCATAAACCGTTTTCATACAACAAACTACACATCATACCAATTACTACATCATGAACAATATGCAAGACATATATAGGCAAGCCTTCGTATTCTTAGACATTATTCCAAACCTAAGTCGCAACGTTCTATTGTAGGTTGCACTTAGAAGCTTCCCGGTTCATCCATCAACTCATTAAAGCACTAGAACACCATCCAACTCATGGTGAGTTCATAGCCCCACTTCTATTACTTAATTGTTTTACAAACCCTTGGGGGGGGGGGATAAATGCTATTATTAAATTGAACACATTGCTTTGAAACTGTATGCTATACCTGAATCTATTATTTGCACTAAGTACCGCTATTGTCAAACTTAAGTCCCTATTATCACGAGCCATTAATCACGAGTGAAGTGAACGCGAATAATGTGGATAGGCCTATCGGGATTGACAAATCCCGTTTGTTAACCAAGTCCGGTAAACAAACGCACTCTATTTGAAGAACCATAGGTTTAATGACAAATTACCTATTAGGGCATTGTTACTATTATATCAATTTCTATTGACAAACTGTTAACGTTTTCGGTGGCATGAGCTTAGTGCAGCAATAATAATTGTTTTGTTTTATAAACTATGAATGTGAGACTAATTACCTCACGTCACGAATGCTTTGTTCAACTGATTACCTAAACTCTATGAATATCACTCAACCTTTGTGTTGACCATTTTAAGCATGTATCTCAGGTGCATAATGATCAAGGATGGCACGGAGGGGCACGGACTCAATCAAGAAGGCTATAACTTATTTTACCATTCAAAAACAACATCAAATGACTTTATATTGATGTATTTTGTAATCATGGAACCTTTTGGGACCTATTTTGTAAACTCTGATATATTATTTGAATGATAAATCCTTTTTAAAACGACACAGTTAGAGATCGTTTTCTATTATTATGACTGTTGTGCCGTCGAGTAACACCCAGTTTGAATTCCGCTGCGTATCACGAAATTGGGGGTGTTACATATAACATATAGCAATAATAAAAATCATGGAATGATGAGGAGTATTTGTGCTTTCTTACAAAGGTTGGTTTTGGAAAGAAAACAAGAACAAGGACAAGGCTAGGACAATTCTCTACTCTTTAGAGATCTTCTACACCTCTTGTGATCTTGCAAGAATTGTGATAATCCTTTGGTGACTTGAGTAGATTTAAAATCAAGAGAATTCACCAAAGATTGCAAACGACTTGATGTAGTTTACTCTAGTCTTCACTTGAATATGTAAACTTCGATTTATAAATCAGAATGTGAAATTTGTGTTTGTGTTGTGTGATGGACGACCAAAAGGGGAGGGGGAGGGGTTTAATAGGGCCTTGGTTAGTCAAAGGAGGTGCTAAGATGAGTGTAAGACTTATCTTGCTAGCTAAGGGTTGTATGTGTCATTAGATAAAGAAAACTAAAGACTTAAGTTACATTAGGTGTAATGATCTTGGATAAGAGTTGTTCTAACAAAGCCAAGTGCCCTTGTGACTCATTTAAATACCACTTAGGGCTGGAAAAGAGGAGATGGAATGTTATTTGTGATGTTTAGATATTATCTTGTGTTTACGGAGTGAGTTTGGTCCCGGTAATCGCTAACGGTAAGTATTTAAATCACGAAACTTGAAACCGGGTATCTTAAAAATATGAAACTTGTAAAAATTGTTAAAACATAGCAATACATTTTATATAAGTAAAAATTGTTTAACGGATCGCATAAACGCTGTTAAAACCTGAAAACATAGGTTTAAAACGCGTAAAACGTAAATCGGAAAACGTAAAAATTGGAAACTTGTGGAAGTATTGTAACATATGAAAAACACGTATTTTTCTTGTTTATAATGTTGTATGGACATATCGGGATGTTTAAAGGTCGTTTAGATCAAAACAAAAATCGTAGACACGGTTTTGCAAAACCGGTTCTTTGTAAATTCAACGTATGTTGTAAAGATGACCTGACGAGTATTAAACTCTCTTGTCATTATGAATGTGGGTTAAACTACGAGACTGAATAAATAAAATAATAATAATACGGTAATGAATAGTAAAAGTGAATAGTAAAAATACGAGGATAAATAGTAACCTAAAAATATGTTCTTGAATGTCTGCTAATAATAAAAAGCCGTTCTTGAATGTCGGAAAATAACACTCAAACCCGATCCTCTACAACACCCAACCTAAAACACCCTCCTAATAACTTCATTTCACTTTTCAACTACACGATTGAGTACTTCCATACTCTTTTTGTGTAGCAAAAAGCTCCAAATGCTTCTTTTCCAGCTTATTCAACCACACTTCAAAGTATAACTTCTTTGCAAGTACCTCTATTTAGAAATAAAGCTCTCTAGGACAACTCGTCCTGAGCAAATTTTATCATCTTGAAAACATCTGTATGGAAGTTCTTGTAAAAATATGTGTATTAAGACACACAAGCTATAAGCGTGGTTATGGTTACTCTCAGGAGCTACCAAGAGAAATAAAGAAGCATTAAGCATTATTGCAAGTTGGAGCATGATGAGGAATTATTTGGTACCTTTTTAAGGGGTCATTTAAGCCAAAAATCGTATTTATATGAACAAATATTGCCCTAAATCGTTTCTTTTTTCATTTTAGGTACTTGGGACGAAAAATCTGGAATTCGGCACATTTATGGCTTATTGGACGAAAAAGTGAAGAAAATGACGAAGTCCCAAATTCTGTCAGAGAAGGGGTTCTGGCGGCGTCACAAGCTACAACGTGATGCCGTCGCTTGCAAAAGGAGATGGATTCTAGGCTCAGAATTAACAAGCGACGCCTCAGTCAAATCTGAAGACCTAATAACCTGACGGTGTCAGGTGTATTTGAAGACCAAGATTTCGTACAAAGTTAACAAGAGACGACCCAGAGCTTTTTACAAAGGGACGGCGTCAGACATCACATGACGGCGTCAGAGATCCTAAGTGACGCCGTCACAACGACGACTTAGAGAATACGAATCCCTAATTGGAGGCGAGCTGGCGGCGTCACACTTTGCAAGTGATGCCTTCACAGTTGTAAACCTATATATACTTTCGCTTGTTTTTATTAATTCGTGTAACACTTTGGAGAGGCAAACCCTAGACGATTCTTACTGCTTTAGTAAGGCTTTTACAGCTTTTGAACTTCATGTTACAATAGAGATAAGTTATTCCTTTGATCATTCAATATGTCCATGGATTGTTTGATTATGTGTTTATCTTCTCTTTACTTTAACATGTTACCTTAAGTTATTAAGTGTTTGCTTAGATCTAATGAAACATAGTTATTGATAATTGATTTGTCGTCTCTTGTTTAATTGATTGCCTCGCATTAGGCTAAGAAAGCTAGCTATTTTTTTTATACGTGTTAGCTTGAACATCTTAGAAAACGCAACCATAGTGTGCACTATTGGTTTTCCTCATTGTATTTATAGCGTGAATTACGGCTTGTAGATCCTAGAAAACTTAATAGACTTTAAGGGTTTTAGGGGAGACTAATGTTCATAGAGTTGGTGCCTTCGGCACCTCCCCATGACCAATATTAAGGAATACAATCCTTCAATTAAAACAAGGACCTGATAATTCGACAAATCAATAAAGATAACTAGGGAGTAAATATGTCTAAGTAAACACTGCTTTTCCTATCCTAAGAGTTACCACTAATTGTACTCTCTTTTTATTTAATTTATTTTAGTTTAATTATTAGTGTTTGTTAGTTGACTAGCAACTAATTCCGCCCACTCTTCAAAAACCCGAGATTTTACTTGCTTTCATAAAAATATAAAAATACAAAAAGAATTACCCCTCACCTCTAGACCTATCTCAACATACACTTCGACCTTTCCATAACTATTGCAAGACTATTCCCCTAGAGAACGATCAATCCCCCGGACTTACCTATACTACACTACAACGGTTTGTTACACTGCCTAGAAGATTGTAAAACTTTCTTGTGAGGTCTACAAAACTCGCATCAGAGCATCAGAAGTAAACGGAAGAAGGGAGCATCCGGGGAAGAGGAGATGTCTTCAGGGAATGCGCATCAAGTGCATCAGGGATTGTTTAGTAAACTAGATGGTCCCTGATCTTTTAGAAATTTCACCAGAAGTAATCAACAACAAAGAATCAAGCTTTACTGATTTTTTTATTCTTTTATGTACATTAGTTGCAAGAAGAAGCTTTTATGCTCACTTATAACTAATTAATCTAGGCTATTCATGTATTTAAACAGGACGAGACTATTGTCTAGGAAAAGCTGAGAAAACAGTCTTTGATTTACTTAGAATAGCTTATTATTATAAGGAAGCTGAACCACTAGTGACTCAGATCTCTGACACCGATACTTCAAGGTCTGTGAGTCTATTTCATGTTCGTCAACAATAACGAATAACGCTGTACCTGTTTATTTTTCCTTATTGTATCTCAGTATGTAAGAAGAAGCCGTTATGCTAACTTGCTACTGATTAAAATTAGGCTATTTGTTTATATAAATAAGGGGAGATTGTTGGGTCTGAATTTTTGACCCAAATGTCTCTGACAAGTATTTAAACATAAAATAGCCTCCTAAAATCTTCATTGGCGTCAAACCATTCATTTATAACATGGTTATCAATCGGGAATTCGCCAATCGAAGGTCCCAGCCCTTTGGGGTATGGCCTCCGATGATATTAGGACGGAATATAGCCATGACTTGGTCTCACCCACGTCATCTCTTTCTCTTTGGCTTCCCCGCCAAGATAGGGAGAGTGGGACATTAAGCCTTAGCGGTTACCACAAATAATGGGATGCCCCCATGATCTCCTAAAATCGTGCAAGAGCTCTCCAAGGTTATTTCCCCCCCATAAATAGCTTGGACGGGCTGGGAACAATGGTATGCAAACTAGATCCTCTCATTTTACTGCAAACTTACCAACTTATTTTAGGTCAGCCTCCTAAAATCGTCAATGGCATCAAACCATTCATTTATGACATGGTTACCAATCGGGAATTTGAAAATCGAAGGTCCAAGCCCTTCGGGGTATGGCCTCCGATGATAATTGGACGGAATATAGCCATGACTTGGCCTCACCCATGTCCTCTCTTTCTCCTTGGCTTCCCCGCCAAGATAGGGAGAGTGGGACATTAATCCCTAGCGGTTACCACAAATCATGGGACGCCCCCATGATCTCCTAAAATCGTGCAAAGGCTTTCCAAGGTTATTTTTCCCCCATAAATAGTTTGGACGGGCTGGGAACAATGGTATGCAAACTCGACCCTCTCAATTTACATCAAACTTACCAACTTATCATATCACATACTCATTCGCATGCCAGAGATGGTTCTCTGTGTCCAACCCCTGCGCAATCACTTAACTTAGTATCTTCGTATTTCTTATTTCAGGTTAACAACAAGCTTGGAGCAACCATAACACCCCTTATACCCTTCGATCATCATCGCAAGGCCTGGTTGTGCAATTTATTGTTCAATCAATATGTAAAACATACATTTTGCTTACTTGTTTATATGACATAAGTGTTTTAAAATAGTCATATGGTTTGTAAAATAAATTGGTTTACATTTTGTTTAATGGATTTTAAATAAAGTTCACGATTTACACAAATTATAAATTTCACAAGTCATATTAATAAACTAGAAATTGGTTTTGGTCATATTTCTCGTCAATTGTAAAATCTAATTTTTCGATTGTCAAATAAACTTAGGGTAGTTTACTTTAATGTGGTATATTACCTTTTCATAAAAGATATTCAGTTTTGTAAGTCACTAGACTTGGAAAAACAATATGGTTATAAATACTTAACTTGTGAAAACTAATTTTTACATCAAAATTAGTCTTTATAAATCTCGGCTGTAAACTGCCTTTGTTTTGCATTTCTGGGCTAAGTTCTTACGGTTATTGATGTAAAACATCAATCCGGACAACTTTCGTGTTTTACATTTTTAATGATTCGGAGCAGAAAAGGGTCAAAACCGTGATTCAAAATTTGACCAGCAAGCTTTTTGACAACAACCGATATTTTCTTTTAGTAACTTATCTAGGCGTATCTTTCAAACCGCAAGTCCGATTTAGTTGATTCGAATTGCTATGGTTTTGTTTTGAACTACTCTATAACTGTATGTATTTATTTAAGGTCTTACGTTCGTGGTTTTGTCAATTTTATAGCATAATTCTACTTGTTTTACTAGTTTTGCTAATTAAGGTTTTCACTAGTTTGTTTTCATAAAGGTTTCACATGTTTAGCTTGTGTTTTAATATTGTACAACATAAGACCAATATAAATTAACATATATAGCATATAACAATTATATATAACATATAGCAAGAATAAAAATCATGGAATGATGAGGAGTATTTGTGCTTTCTTACAAAGATTGGTTTTGGAAAGAAAACAAGAACAAGGACAAGGCTAGGACAATTCTCTACTCTTTAGAGATCTTCTACACCTCTTGTGATCTTGCAAGAATTGTGATAATCCTTTGGTGACTTGAGTGGATTTAAAATCAAGAGAATTCACCAAAGATTGCAAAGGACTTGATGTAGTTTACTCTAGTCTTCACTTGAATATGTAAACTTGGATTTATAAATCAGAATACGAAAATTGTGTTTGTGTTGTGTGATGGACGACCCAAAGGGGAGGGGGAGGGGTTTTATAGGGCCTTGGTTAGTCATAGGAGGTGCCAAGATGAGTGTAAGTCTTATCTTGCTAGCTAAGGGTTGTATGTGTCATTAGATGAAGAAAACTTAAGACTTAAGTTACATTAGGTGTAATGATCTTGGATAAGAGTTGTTCTAACAAAGCCAAGTGCCCTTGTGACTCATTTAAATGCCATTTAGGGCTGGAAAAGAGGAGATGGAATGTTATTTGTGATGTTTAGATATTATCTTGTGTTTACGGACTGAGTTTTTGTCCCGGTAATCGCTAACGGTAAGTATTTAAATCACGAAACTTGAAATCGGGTATCTTAAAAATATGAAGGGACGGCGTCAGACAACACATGACGGCATCGGAGATCCTAAGTGACGCCGTCACAACAACGACTTGGAGAATACAAAACCTAATTGGAGGCGAGCTGACGGCGTCACACTTTGCAAGTGACGGCTTCACAGTTGTAAACCTGTATATACTTTCGCATATTTTCATTAATTCGTGTAACACTTTGGAGAGGCAAACCCTAGACGATTTTTACTGCTTTTAGAGCCTTTGAACTTCATGTTTCAATAGAGATAAGTTATTCCTTTGATCATTCGATATGTCCATGTATTGTTTGATTATGTGTTTATCTTCTCTTTACTTTAACATGCTAGCTTAAGTTATTAAGTGTTTGCTTAGATCTAATGAAACATAGTTATTGATAATTGATTTGTCGTCTATTGTTTAATTGATTGCCTCGCGTTAGGCTAAGAAAACTGGCTATTTTTTTATATGTGTTAGCTTGAACATCTTAGAAAATGCAACCATAGTGTGCACTATTGGTTTTCCTCATTGTATTTATTACCTGAATTGCGGCTTGTAGATCCTAGAAAACTTAATAGACTTTAAGGGTTTTAGGGGAGACTAATGTTCATAGAGTTAGGGCCTTCGGCACCTCCCCACAAGCAATTTTAAGGAATACAATCCTTCAATTAAAACAAGGACGTGATAATTCGAAAATCAGTAGGAGATAACTAGGGAGTAAATATGTCTAAGTAAACACTGCTTTTTCCTATCCTAAGAGTTACCACTAATTGTACTTTTCTTTTTATTTAATCTATTTTAGTTTAATTATTAGTGTTTTGTTAGTTGACTAGCAACTAATTCCGCCCATTCTTCAAAAACCCGATATTTTACCTGCTTTCATAAAAATATAAAAATACAAAAAGAATCATCCCTCACCTCTAGACCTATCTCGACATACACTTCGACCTTTCCACAACTATTGCGAGACTATTCCCCTAGAGAACGATCAATCCCTCGGACTAACCTATACTACACTACAACGGTTAGTTACACTGCCTAGAAGATTGTACAACTTCCTTATGAGGTCTACAAAACTCGCATCAGAGCATCAGAAGTAAACGGAAGAAGGGAGCATCCGGGGAAGAGGAGATGTCTTCAGGGAATGCGCATCAAGTGCATCAGGGAGTGTTTAGTAAACAAGACGGTCCCTGATCTTTTAGAAACTTCACTAGAAGTAATCAACAACAAAGAATCAAGCTTTATTGATTTTTTTTTAATTCTTTTTTGTACATTAGTTGCAAGAAGAAGCTTTTATGCTCACTTATAACTAATTAATCTAGGCTATTCCTGTATTTAAACAGGAGGAGACTATTGTCTAGGAAAACCTGAGAAAACAGTCTTTGATTTACTTAGAATAGCCTATTACTATAAGGAAGCTGAACCACTAGTGACTCAGATCTCTGACGCCGGTACTTCAAGGTCTGTGAGTCTATTTCATGTTTGTCAACAATAACGAATAACACTGTACCTGTTTATTTTTCCTTATTGTATCTCAGTATGTAAGAAGAAGCCTTTATGCTTACTTGCTACTGATTAAAATTAGGCTATTTGTTTATTTGAATAGGGGGAGATTGTTGGGTCTGAATTTTTGACCCAAATGTCTCTGACAAGTATTTAAACTTAAAATAGCCTAATTCATTAAGTATCTTATATGGATCAGGGAGAACAACACTCACTGATAAGGATCAAAGAGTAAGACGCCCTGATGGAAATCAAAAGTTTTACTCTATGTTCATTATCAGAGACTATTACTCCCTGATGGTTATCAGAGAGCAAAGCTCACTAAAAGTTATCGGTGAACATTGGTCATGAACTTCGGTCACTGATAGTTTTCAGTAAGAGCAACTCACTGATAAAAGAAATTAGTGAGAGTTGTATAAAGCTCCATAAACAGTCAAGCTTCAAGGAAGTCGAAGACCAACTGAAGAAACACTTTGTAAACTGATGCGGTGTCAGGGAGCGAGGTATAAGGAGCTACAAACAACACCAGAGGCACTGAGATCTGACAAATGTCTCAATGACCTTTGTAGAAAACTAGAAGGGGGGTTGGATAGTTTTACCTATTACAACTTTGTTTTAAGATATTTAGATCGACTTATGTCAATCCTTTTGAGGTTTGGAGATTGATAGTTAGATATATATGAATATTAACTATCAAGTGAGATTTTTTTTTTTATTAGCTTTCTTGTGGTCTATCTTTTCTTCGTTCTCTTTGTTCGTATTCCATATCATTTGCCATCGTGGTGGATGATAATATCTTTGAACCCATTGGCCAACCAAACCAACCACACCACGAACCCCAACACCAAGACCCACCAATTAACCAAGACCTACCCGAACAACCTCGAGCCCGTACTCTAGGTGAGTACTCCAAACCAATCCATCAAGGCTATCGAAACACCATTGAGGTCATTGATGCGAGATTTGCAAGACCTTGAAATGAAGTTTTACAATCCTCTAGGCAGTGTACCTAATCGTTGTAGTGTAGTATAGGTAAATTCGGGGGATTGATCATTCTCTAGGGGAATAGTGTCCTTAGGTCAAGATGTATGACGAGATAGGTCTAGAGGTTAGGGATGATTCTTTTTGTATTTTTTAATATTTTAAGAAAGCAGTAAAAATATCAGGTTTTAGAAGAATGGCGGGATTAGTTGCTAGTCAACTAACCCAAAACTAATGATTCAATTAAAATAAACAAATTAAAAAGAAAATAAAATGCAATTGGTGACTTCTTATGATAGGGAAAAGTGTGTTCACTTAGATTTAATTACTCCCTAGTTATCTCCTATTGATCTGTCGAATTGTTTCGTCCTTGTTTTAGTTGAAGCGCTGTATTCCTTAATATCGGTCGTGGGGAGGTGCCGAAGTCCCCAACTCTATGAATCTTAATCTCCCCTAAAAACCTTAAAGTCTATTAAGTTTTCTAGGATCTACAAGCCGCAATTCATGCAATAAATACAGCGAGAAAAACCAATAGTACACTCTACGGTTGCGTTTCTAAGACTTTCAAGCTAGTTACATATAAGAGGTCAGCCAGTTTTCTTAGCCTAACGCGAAGCAATCAACTAAACAAGAGACGACAAATCAATATTCAACAACTAAGTTTCATTAGATCTAAGCAAACACAAATAAACTTAAGCTAGCATGTTAAAGAGAAGAGAAGATAAACAATTAATCAAACAACACATAGACATATTGAATGATTAAACTAGTAACTTATCTTCAATGAAACATAGGTTTTGGGGGCTGAAAAACCCTTACAAAAGCTACCAAATTCGTCCCTAAACCCTACTCCAAGATGTTACCCAAAGATGTCACACTTAGAATGAAAAACAAAGGAAAATATATAGGATTACAACTCTGACGCCGTGATTAGGGTTTCATCTTGTGCAAGTCACCGTTATGACGGCGTCACCTTGTATCTCCTGACGCCATCACATTTAGTCTGACGTCGTCCTCTTGTAAAGTGTCTGGGCCGTCTCTTGTTAATTTAACACGTGACTCTTAACTCCAAATAACACTTGACGGCTTCAGGTTGTGGGTCTCCAGATTTTGTCTGAGGCATCTCTTGTTAGGAATTAAAGCTTCTTGAGTTGCTGCTGCTCGTATGGATAGTACTGCTGCTATAAGGATAAGACTGCTCTTGGACATAAATGGAAAATACTCTAAGTGTTTAAGGCTGCTAATGCAAATATTTGACCGCTGGTGTATTTTACTACTGTTGGTAATGCTGAAGAACTTCAAGGAAATACACTAAGTAGTTAGTGCTGCTAGAACAAAGTTAGTACTGCTAGTACAAACTTACAACTGCTGAAGAGTTAAAGCTGCCAGAGTAAAAGTTAATGCTGTTAAAGTTATTGTTAGTGTTGTTTATATGTTTAAGTCGGTTTGATATTTATAGAATGTTTAGATAAACATAGAAAAGATTTATCTTGTAGAGAAAGTAATTATAAGCCGACTAGGACTTCTTAGTCTATAAAAGGAGGTCCTAGGGCATTGTGTTAGAAATACCAATACATAATTTTGATAGAGTTACAGCTTCAAGGTTGTATAACCCTAATACTTGTCAGAGTATTCGTATTATAGTCAATAATATTGAAGCATTGTTTGTTTGTTAATCTTGTGTTTACTGTTTCATTAAAAGTTCTTCTTAAGATTAAAGTTTAGATTCCGCATAAACTTATATATATTCCAAGACAGTTTCTATACTAGTTGTGTTAGATTTATCTAACATAGCTAAACCTTTACAAGCTAAGGAATTCGATCAAGTATATAACTGGGATCAACAAGTGGTATCAGAGCTTGTGATCTAGAAGCTGTGATCAAGAGGAACCTGTTTTAATACCCAAGATCTTACTAGAAGACATGGATTCAGAGTTTGCACAGATGGTTGTTGCATCAAAGGTACCAATGCTTAAGCCTGGTGAGTATGAGATCTGGAGAATGAGAATTGAGCAGTATATTCAGATGATTGACTATTCTCTATGGGAGGTGATAGAGACTGGTAATACCTTGCCAAAAACATCAACATCTGATGCTGGTGTTGTGACTATTTTGCCTATTAAATTGCTGAAGACAAGGCACAAAGAAGACTGGAGGTAAAGGCAAGAAGTACTCTTATGATGGGCATTCCTAACGAACATCAGTTGACATTTAATTCTATCAAGGATGCTAAGTTATTGTTAGAAGCTATTGAGAAGAGATTTGGAGAGAATGCTGCTACTAAGAAGACCAAGAAGAATCTCTTGAAGCAACAGTATGAGAACTTTTTTGCTCCAAGTTGAGAGAAGCTTGACCAAACCTTTGACAAGCTTCAGAAGTTTGTGAGTCAATTAGAGCTTTTGGGTGAAAGTATTTCCCAAGAAGACATTAACCAAAAATTGTTGAGGAGTTTGTCACCAGAGTGGAACACACATGTTGTTGTGTGGAGAAACAAACCTGATCTGGACACAATGAGCATAGATGACCTTTACAACAATCTTAAAGTGTATGAACCAGAGGTCAAGGGTATGTTCAGCTCAAGCTTAAATACACAAAACATGGCTTTTGTGTCCTCCTCAAACAATAACACTAGTAGTACTGATGAAGCAGTTAATACTGCTCATGGAGTTACTAATTCTAGCACTCAAGTTAATGCTGATAGCTCTACAAACATTGACAACTTGAGTGATGCTGTTATCTATGCATTCCTGGCTAGTCAACCAAATAGTTCTCAGATTGTACATGAGGACTTGGAATAAATTCATCCAGATGACTTAGAAGAGATGGATTTGAAGTGGCAGATGGCTATGTTGACTATGAGAGCAAGAAGATTTTTGAAGAATACTAGAAGGAAGCTCACAGTCAATAGTAATGAAAACATGGGATTTGATAAGTCCAAGGTTGAATGCTACAACTGTCACAGGAAGGGACACTTTGCTAGAGAATGTAGAGCTCCAAGAAACCACGACAACAAAAGTAAAGAAGGCTCAAGAAGGAGTGTACCAGTGGAAACACCATCTTTAACAGCCTCGGTGTCTTGTGATGATCTTGGTGGCTATGATTGGAGTGATTAAGCTGAAGAAGGACCTAATTATGCTCTTATGGCCTATTCATCTTCATCTTCAACTTCTGATTCTAAGGTATCTAATGATTCTGGTTGTTCTTATAAATTTTGTTTAGATACTGTTGAGTTACTTAAAGCTCAGAATAATAAACTAGTAGAAGATTTATAGAATAATGAGTTACATATTTTAGGCTATAAGTTAGGCTTAGAGTCTGTAGAACAAATACTTGAATTTTATAAGAAGAATGAGGCTGAGTATGTAGAAAAGGTTAATGTTTTAGAAGATGAACTCTTTATAACAGAATTACTTATTACAGAGCATAGGAAAAGGATTGAAAAAGCTCAAAAAGAGAAAGATCTAGTTCAACAGAAAAAAGAAATCATTCAATTTAGAGTGAATAGGTTTGAACATGCATCTGAAAGTGTGAACAAGATAATAGAGTGTCAAATTGTAAAGAAAGGTAGTGGTTTAGGCCATAATGAAGTTCTCCCTCCCATTGCAGGAAAGTTTGTGCCTCCAACACCTGAATTGTCTTGTTTAAATGAGTTAGTTACTAAGCCTGTAGTTAAGAAAGAGAAAGAGTCTATGGTAATTGATAGGAAGTATACTGATGCACCAATTATTGAAGATTGGGTGTCAGATGATGAGGATCAGGTTGTGTCTACACCTAAGGTTGAATGTAAAACAGTTAGAACTAGTGTTGAAAATATAAAGTTTGTCAAACCTAGTTTTGGCAGCAAGCTGATTAGGAGAACTGTTAATCAAGTTGAGCAACCTAGGGAGAACACTAACATACCTAGAGGAAACCAAAGAAACTGGAATAACATGATGTCTCAAAGATTAGGAAGTGATTTTGAGATGTTTAACAAAGCTTGTTATGTGTGTGGCAGTTTTGAACATTTGCAGTATGATTGTCATTGCTGCCATTACTATCAAAACCTGTGTGGAACTATGCTCTGAGTGTGAATCACCAAAGTTTTTCTAAAAATACTCACCCCAATGCTAAAAGGAATATGGTTCCAAGAACACTGTTAATGAAGTTTGGCCTAGTATCAGTTAATACTAATGCTGCTAGACCAGTTAATACTGCTCTCACAAAAAGAACAGTGAATGGTGCAAAATCAATGTCACAGTTTTCAAAACAGCACATTCAACTACAAAAAGGCCCATTCAAAAGAACACAGTAGTTAATACTGCTAAGCCAAAAGCAGTAATTAATACTATTAAGGGAAATCATTTTTATGCTATTAAGACCTCAGGTTGTTGGGTTTGGAAACCAAAAATTAAAGTTTTAGACCATGTTTCCAAACATAACAGTGCATCAATAATCATTAATAAGTTTGATTATGTTGATGCACAAGGCAGATCCAAGTCTTGGCTTGGGTCCCCAAAAGAAACTGCTTTCTTACCTTATGTGCAGGGCAATCCACAGGTAGAGTTACAGGATCAAGGAGTAATTGATAGTGGATGCTCAAGGCACATGACAGGGAACATGTCCTATCTTACTGATTATGAAGAAATTGATGGAGGATATGTTGCCTTCGAAGGTAACCCCAAAGGAGGGAAAATCACAGGCAAAGGTACAATAAGAACTGGTAAACTAGAGTTTGAGAATGTGTATTTTGTAAAGGAGTTAAAATTCAATCTCTTTAGTGTCTCACAAATGTGTTAAAAAAAGAATAGTGTTCTCTTTAATGACACAGAATGTATTGTCTTGTCTCCTAACTTTAAATTAACTGATGAAAGTCAAGTTTTACTTAAAGTTCCTAGAAAGGACAATATATACAATGTTGATTTATAGAACATGGTTCCCAAAGGAGGTTTAACTTGTCTCTTTGCAAAAGTCACATCTGATGAATCTAAACTTTGGCATAGAAGGCTAGGTCTCTTGAATTTTGAAACAATGAATAAACTGGTTAAGGGAAATCTTGTAATAGGTTTACCTTCCAATTTTTTTGAACATGATGAAACCTGTGTTGCTTGTCAGAAGGGAAAGCAGCACAGAGCCTCTTGTAAGTCCAAAACAGTGAACTCTGTCAGCAAACCTTTACAATTGTTGCATATGGATTTGTTTGGTCCAACATTTGTAAAAAGTTTAATGAATAAAATGTATTGCCTAGTTGTCACAGATGATTACATTAGGTTTACTTGGGTTTTCTTTCTAGCTACTAAGGATGATACTAGTGGCATTATTAAGTCCTTTATAACTAGGGTAGAAAATTTATCAGGTAAAAAGGTTAAGGTGATTAGATGTGACAATGGAACTGAATTCAAGAATAGGGATATGAATCAGTTTTGTGAGATGAAGGGTATTATGAGATAGTGTAGTGTAGCTAGAACTCCTCAACAAAATGGAGTTACTAAAAGGAGAAATAGAACACTAATTGAGGTTGCTAGGACTATGCTAGCTGATTCTAAGTTTCCAACTACCTTTTGGGCATAAGCAGTTAATACTGCTTGCTATGTGCAAAAAAGAGTGTTAGTTGTTAAAGCCTCATAACAAGACCCCATATGAGCTTTTTCATGGTAGAACACCAACTCTAAGTTTTATGAGACCATTTGGGTGTCCTGTTACTATTCTCAATACCATAAATCACTTAGGAAAATTTGATGGTAAGGCTGATGAAGGTTTCTTTGTTGGATACTCTCTGAATAGCAAAGCCATTAGAGTATTCAATAGTAAAACAAGGGTAGTGTAAGAGAGCTTACATATTAAGTTTAGTGAGAGTACACCTAATGCTGTAGGTAGTGGACCAGACTGGCTGTTTGATAAAGATGCACTAACAAAAACAATGAATTATGAGCCAGTTGCTACACGTACACAATCTAATGGTTTTGCAGGTACAAAAGCATATAATGATGCAGGAAGAGCTAGAAAGGAGACAGAACCTGCTAAGAAGTACATCTTGCTACCATTATGGACTGCTGATCCACCAATCTCAACCCAAGATCCAAAGAGTTCTCAAGATGATGAAGTCAAGCATTCAAGTGATGATGACAAGAAGGATGATGAAGATCCTAGAAAAGGCAGCAAGAGTGATGATCAGGAGAAGAATGATGGTGTTAACAACACTAACAGCACTAACAGAGTTAATGCTACTAGTTCAGCTATTAATGCTGCTGGCATACAAGATGATGCTATTGGTGAAAAAGATAGCAGTGAATATTCAGATGATACAGACATGCCTATATTGGAAGATGTACGGGCTGAAACTGATGATGAAGATGCTAGTAAAGAGGCTGACAGGGGCAATTTGGATGAAACAATTCAAGTCAGTTATATTCCAACTAGAAGAATTCACAAAGATCATCCACATGAACAAATTATTGGAGACGTGTATTCTGCTGTACAAACAAGGAAGATGACCAAGAATTTGACAGATCAAGGGCTCTTTGTTAGAACTATTAAACAAAGAAACAGTCATAAAGATCTTCAAAATTGTTTGTTTGCTTGCTTTTCATCACAAGTGGAACCCAAAAAGACAATCCAAGCATTGGATGATTCAAGCTGGGTAGAAGCTATGCAGGAAGAACTTCTACAATTCAAGCTGCAAGAAGTTTGGACTCTGGTAGATTTACCTAATGGCAAAAAGCCTATAGGTAAAAAATAGGTTTTCAGAAATAAGAGGGATGAAATAGGGATTGTGATAAGAAACAAAGAAAGATTAGTTGCTCAGGGATACACACAAGAAGAAGGATTGACTATGATGAAGCCTTTGCCACTGTTGCAAGAATTGAAGCAATTAGGCTGTTTCTAGCTTATGCTTCATTTAAAGACTTTGTGGTGTATCAGATGGATGTCAAAAGTGCTTTTCTGTATGGAAATATTGAAGAAGTGTATGTTTGTCAACCACCAGGGTTTGAAGATCCTGACTTTCCTGATAAAGTTTACAAGTTTGAAAAGGGACTTTGTGGGTTTCACAGAGGAAAGATTGATAAGACTTTGTCAACATACCTGTTAGACAATGGGTTTCACAGAGGAAAGATTGATAAGACTTTGTTCATCAGAAGACACAAGGATGATATTCTGCTAGTTCAGGTTTATGTAGATGATATCATCTTTGGATCTACAAGGAAGGAGTTGTGTATTGAATTTGAGAAGCTTATGCATGAAAAGTTGTAGATGAGTTCTATGGGAGAACTTACTTTCTTTCTGGGTTTACAAGTAAAGCAGAACAAGGAAGGCATGTTTATCAGTCAAGATAAGTATATTGCAAAGATCTTAAAGAAGTTTGGGTATACTGATGTCAAGACTGCAAGTACACCAATGGAAACTTCAAAGCCTCTGCTCAAGGATGAAGATGGTGAAGAAGTTGATGTTCATCTATACAGATCAATGATTGGTTCATTGATGTATCTTACTTCCTCAAGACCTGACATTATGTTTGCAGTGTGTGCATGTGCAAGATACCAAGTCACACCAAAAGTTTCTCATCTTCATATTGTGAAAAGGATTTTTAGATATTTAAAGGATCAGCCAAAATTGGGCCTTTGGTATCCATAAGATTCTCCTTTTGATTTGGTTGCATACACTGATAGTGATTATGCTAGAGCAAGCTTGGATAGAAAGTCTACAATAGGAGGTTGTCAATTCCTGGGGTGTAGATTGATCTCATGGCAGTGCAAGAAATAGATTGTGGATGCAAATTCCATAGCAGAAGCTGATTATGTGGCTGCTTCAAGTTGTTGTGGACAAGTGCTCTGGATTCAGAATCAACTACTGGATTATGGGTACAATTTTATGCATACAAAGATTTTTATTGACAATAATAGTAATGTGTGCATAATTAAAAATCCTGTTTTTCATTCAAAAACAAAGCGTATAGAGATCAGACATCATTTTATAAGAGATTGCAATGATAAGAAGTTAATTCAAATGGATAAAATTTATATTGACAAGAATTGTTGGGAATTATTCACTAACAGTTTGTATTGCCAGGTTTATTGTTTTTACTACTGAAGTTATAACTAACAGTACTAACTGAGTTAGTACTGCTAGTATAAAAGTTTGTACTGCTAGTTTGCTTGAAGACTACTTATTATGAAGATGGTACTGCTATATAAGACATGTTTTGTGATAAGTATAGAATAGATTCAGTGTATATCTATAAGATTAGAAGATACGAATATTGTAGTTATCTTGTAAAGTACTCCTTGTGCTTATAAAACGAGGTCCTAGGTTAGGGTGTTAAAAATCTTTTACCCGTATACTTTTGTTAAGATTCAAGGTTGTAAACCCTAGTGATATTAAGATCACTCGTATTATTTGCTGAATAATATTGAATCATTTTGGTTATAACTGCTTCATAAGTTACTGTTTCATTGATCATACTACATTGTTTATGTTCTTCTAATCACTAAAAAGTATATTCCGCATACTTTTTGGTGTGCACCAAAGTTTCTAACAAGCTCAACAAGATCCGTGTTTAAGGACTCACAAGTGGTATCAGAGCTTTAGGTTCTAAAACTTTTCCCTAGAAGAAACATACCAGAAGAACTCTACTTTCATTCAAGAAGATTGATCTTGAAATAACACAAACTACAACCACAACAAAACGGCATTTGCTCAAGCAGAATGACTACGAGATGTGGAGGCTAAGGATTGAGTAGTACTTCCAAGTGCAGGATTATGCACTTTGGGACATTATTGAGAATGGAAACTCCTTCACTCCCAAAACTACTGAATCAACAGGAGAAGATGGTGTTAAAACCATAACTGTATCTGGTCTAGTTACTGCTGATGAGAAGCTCTAGAAGGAAAACGATGTTAAAGCTAGGAGCATGCTATTAATGGCTATCCCTAATGAACAACTACTTACTTTCAGCAAATACAAGGATGCCAAAACCTTGTTTGAAGCCATAACAACAAGGTTTGGTGGCAATGAAGCTACCAAAAAGACACAGAAAACACTGCTCAAGCAGATGTATGAAAACTTTAGTGCTTCAAGCACTGAATCACTTGACCATATCTTCAACAGGCTTCAGAAGATCGTAAGCCAACTGGCTGTGTTGGGTGTTGAGATCCCACATGAGGATATAAACTTAAAGTTCTTAAGAAGCTTACCTGCTGAATAGAACACTCATGTAGTGGTCTGGAGAAACAAGCCAGATCTTGATACTATGAGTTTTGATGATTTGTACAACAATTTCAAAATTGTTGAACAGGAGATCAAGAAGTCTGGAAGCTCAAGTTCTAACACTGGGAATATGGCATTTGTGTCATCTCCCAGTAATAGCAATCCAGAGGAGGTTCAAGTTGCTTCAGGGATTAGTACTGCTAGCCCTAAAGTTAGTACTACTAGTTCTCAAACTAGTACTGCTAGGTCACATCTTGTGCATGAAGACCTAATTCAAATTCATGAAGATGATCTGGAAGAGATGGATTTGAAGTGGCAATTAGCTTTGCTGAGCATGAGGGCCAAGAGATTCTTTCAGAGGACAGGGAAGAAGATCACTATCAATGGTAGTGATACTGCTGGATTTGATAAATCAAAGGTAGAGTGTTACAACTGCCATAAGTTGGGACACTTTGCTAGAGAATGTAGAGGGCCCAGAAACCAGGAAAGCAGAAGCAGATGATCAAGGACTCAGGAGAGCGACAGGAAAGATGTAAGTCAAGATGAGTCTTCTTCAAAGGCAATGGTGGCTATAGATGGACTTGGTTTTGATTGGAGCTTCATGGCTGAGGAAGAATCACCAACAGTGATGGCACTGGTGGCTCTGAGGTACATACTGTTAAAGCTTGTTCACAATCATGCTTAGCTTTAAAAGACTATGAAACACTTAAAAAATAGTATGATAACTTGAGAATAGAGCTAAACCAATCCAATTATCATTTAGCAAATCATAAAAGAGGCTTAGTTGTTGTTGAAGAACAAATAGTGTTCTATAAAAAGAATGAAAGTTTTTTCACTGAGGACATAGCTGTGTTGAAAAGAGATGTCATGTTTAAAGATATAGAGATTAAAGAGCTCAAAAATCAGCTAGAAAAGATTAAGCTTGATAAAGATAGCATTGAGATGAATATAGAGAGATATGAAGGAGCAACTAAAAGCTTAGATAAAATTGTAGAGTGTCAACTTACAAACAATTTTAAGAAAGGTCTAGGTTATATGAGTGTTGCACCACCACATTGAGGGAACTTTCCAGGTCCAAAGCTTGATCTGTCACATCTTGAGGAAGAAAAGGAACTTGAATCTAAAGAAGTTAAGAGTGATAGTGAGGATAGTTTCAAAGAGGTTGGTGAAAATTTTGATAAATCTTCTGTTGAGAAGAAGGTGTCAGAAGAAAAGATGAATTGAGATGCATAAATTATTGAAGATTGGGAATTTGATGATGAGGATCAGGTTGAGTCTGAACCTGAGGTAGAAAAACAAAACACTGTTCCTAGTGATACTAAGGTAAAAACTGTTAAACCTAAAGAGCAAGTGAAACCAGCTAGGAAAACAGTCAAATATGCGGAGATGTTTAAATCACACAGGCCTAGGGGTAACCAGAGAAATTGGAACAATCTAAAATCCCAACAATTAGGCAGTGATTTTGTTATGTACATTAAGGCTTGCTATACTTGTGGTAGTTTTAATCATTTGCAGGCTTATTGTGACTACCACCAAAGGGAAAGGGTGGTAAATAGGAATACAAGGTTGAATACAAATAACTTTGTTAAATCTACTCACCCTTGTGTTAACAGAAATATGGCTCCCAGAGTTGTTTTGATGAAGTCTGGCCTTAAACCACTTTGTACTACTAGACTAATTAATACTGCTTACCCCAAGTCAACAGTTTCAAGTGCTAGACCAATAACATGTTTTACAAAATCAGCACAACAAACTGGTAAAATGTTATATTATGAGAAAACAGTGTTTAAGAACAAGATACGGTGCCAAACAGTTAAGACTGCTAGGCCAGCAGTTTGTACTGCTAGGCCAAGAAATGATGTTAGGGTAAACAGGGGCAATGTTGTTAAGACCTTAGCATGTTAGGTATGGAGACCTATAAAACCCAATGGTGCATCAATCACAATGAAGAAATATGATTACATTGATGCACGAGGCAGATCCAAGTAAGTAATGGCTTGGGTCCCCAAAGGAAACCAATTTCCTTTATTTTATGTGCAGGGACATCCACAATAAGATGCTGAAGAAGATCAAGGATATGCTGATAGTGGATGCTCTAGGCACATGACTGGAAACATGTCCTACCTCTCAGATTTTAAACCTTTTGATGGAGGATATGTTGCCTTTGGGGGAGGAGCAAGAGGTGGGAAGATTACTGGTAAAGGTACAATAAAGACTGGTAAACTTGATTTTGAAGATGTGTATTTTGTGTAGGAACTTAAGTTTAATCTCTTTAGTGTCTCACAGATGTGTGACAAAAAGAACAAAGTTCTTTTTACTGACACTGGATGTCCTGTCTTATCTACAGACTTTAAGTTACCTGATGAAACTCAAGTACTACTTAAAGTTCCTATAAAGGGCAACATGTACAGTGTTGATATGAAGAAAATTGTTCTTAAAGAGAGTCTAACTTGTCTTGTAGCAAAAGACGCATTGGATGAATCAATGCTATGTCATAGGAGACTTGGTCATGTTAATTTTAAAACCATTAATAAGATTGTAAAAGATGGTTTGGTAAGAGGTTTACCTCAGAAACGTTTTGAAAATGACCAAACTTGTGTTGCCTGTCTTAAGGGCAAACAAAGCAAAGCTTCTTGTAAGCCCAAGACCCAAAACTCTATTACTCAACCATTATTCATGCTTCATATGGACTTTTTTGGTCCTACATCTGTGAGTAGTTTGATGCATAAAAAGTATTGTCTTGTTGTCACTGATGATTATAGCAGATTCACATGGGTTTCCTTTTTAGGAACTAAGGATGAAACCAGTAGCATTCTTAAGAACTTTATCACTGAGATAGAAAACCTAGTTGATAAGAAAGTTAAAATTATCAGATATGGAAATGGGACAGAATTTAAAAATAGAGTTATGGATGATTTTTGTAAGGAAAAAGGTATTAGGAGAAAGTTTAGTGTGTCTAGAACTCCTTAGCAGAATGGGGTTGCTGAAAGGAGAAATAGGACATTGATAGAAGCTGCTAGGACCATGTTGGCTGATTCAAAATTGGCCATTGCATTTTGGGCTGAAGCAGTTAATACTGCTTGTTATGTACAAAACTGGGTTTTAGTAGTTAAACCTCACAACAAGACTCCTTATGAACTTTTTAGAGGTTGAACACCTGCTCTAAGCTTTATGAGACCATTTGGATGTCATGTTACTATTCCTAATACCTTAGATCATCTGGGTAAGTTTGATGGTAAATCAGATGAGAGATTTTTTGTTGGTCACTCTACACATAGTAAATCTTTTAGGGTATACAACATAAGAACTAAGAGGGTAGAGGAAAACCTGCATGCAGAGTTTGTAGAGAATAAGCCTAATGTTGCAGGTGAAGGACCTAAGTGGCTATTTGACCTTGAGAAACTAACAGAATCTATGAATTATGTACCAGTTGTTGCAGGTACAAATACTAATGATTTTACAGGTACCAAAGATAGTTCTGATGCAGGTCAAACAACAGTGATTTTGATAAGGAGGATGATGTTAGTGTTAATAAAGAAGTTGGAGTTAGTGCTCAAGAACAACATGGAAATGATAACAGTACTAATAATGATGATACTGCTGAGCAGGAAGTTAGTACTGCTGTGCCAGATATTAGTACTGCTGGGCAAAGTGTTTGTACTGGTGGACAAAATGTTGAAACTGTTTATCCAACAGATAATTCTGCTCCACATGCTGGATTTTCTGATGATGAAGTGGATCTGGGTAATGTTCCTAACACTTATGAGGTTCCTACAACTCCCCATACAAGAATTCACAAGGATCATTCCCTTGATCTTGTGATTGGAGATGTACAATCTGGTGTGAAGACAAGAAGGATGCAAATGGAGGTTGGTGAACAAGGTTTTGTTAGTGCTATCTATGAAGCAAAGACATATGAAGACCTTAATGCTTGCTTATTTTCTTGTTTCCTTTCTCAAGGTAAACCCAAGAAGATTGCCAAAGCACTAAGTAACCCATCCTGGGTAGAAGCAATGCAAGAGGAGCTGTTACAGTTTAAGCTGCAAAAGGTGTGGGTTTTGGTGGATTTGCCTAAGGGTAAATGGGCAATTGGTACTAAATAGGTGTTCAGAAACAAGATGGATGAGAGAGGCGTTGTCATCAGGAACAAAGCAAGGCTAGTTGCACAGGGATATACTCAAGAAGAGGGTATAGATTATGATGAAGTGTTTTCACCTGTGGCTAGGATTAAGGTTATAAGGCTGTTCTTAGCCTATGCTTCATTTATGTGATTCAAAGTATATCAAATGGATGTGAAGAGTGCCTTTTTGTATGGTACAATTGATGAAGAAGTGTATGTTATGCAACCACCAGGGTTTGAGGATCCTGATCATCCAGATAAGGTCTTCAAGGTGGTAAAGGCACTATATGGTCTACATCAAGCTCCAAGAGCCTGGTATGAAACATTGACCAAGTATCTTTTGGACAATGGTTTTCATAGAGGACAAATTTATTTATCAAAAAGCAAAAAGGAGACATTTTGCTTGTCTAGGTTTATGTGGATGACATTATTTTTGGCTCTACTAAAAAGAAGATGTGTACTGAATTTGAGAAGCTAATGCATGACAAATTTCAGATGAGTTCAATGGGAGAACTCACTTTCTTTTTAGGATTGCAAGTCAAGCAGTCAGAAGAAGGGATATTTATCAGCCAATATAAATATGTAACAGAGACTTTTCAGAAGTTTGGATACACAGATGCCAAGATTGCAAGCACTCCATTTGATAAAGAGAAGCCTTTGCTTAAAGATGCAGATGGTGATGATGTTGATGTTCACTTATACAGGTCAATGATTGGACCATTGATGTATCTTACATCATCCAGGCCATATATTATGTTTGTTGTGTGTGCATGTGCCAGATTTCAAGTCACTCCTAAGGCTTCACATTTGCATGCTGTGAAGAGGATTTTTAGGTGTCTTAAAGGTCAACCTAAATTGGGCCTTTGGTATCCTAGGGAGTCTTTATTTGATTTAGTGGCTTATAGTGATAGTGACTATGCTGGTGCAAGTTTGGATAGGAAGTCAACAACAGGTGGTTGTCAATTCCTAGGAAACAGGTTGATATCATGGCAATGTAAAAAGCAGACTGTGGTGGCTAATTCAACAACTAAGGCTGAATATGTGGCTACTGCTAGTTGTTGTGGACAGGTGCTCTCGATCCAGAATCAAATGCTGGACTATGGGTACAATTTTATGAACACTATGATATTCATTGACAATAACAGTACAATTTGTATTATAAAAAATCCTGTTCAACATTCTAAAACAAAACACATAGAGATTAGACATCATTTTTTAAGAGATTGTAATGAGAAAAAGTTAATTCAAGTTGTTAAAATACATACAAATAACAATTGGGCTGACTTACTTACAAAAGGTCTTGATGTTGGAAGGTTTTATTATTTGGTTGCAAGTATTGGAATGCTTAATCTATAAAATGATTCAATATCTAAGTTTATTTGTAAAGGTTTGTAAAGGATTTGTACTGTTAATTGTTTCTACTGCTAGTATGTTCAGTTTTTACTGGTAGTATAAAGTTTGTACTGTTAGTGCAAAATTAGTTCTGCTAAGTTTATACTGTTAGTCAAATTTTATACTGTTATATAGAAAATGCGTTGGTCTGTATTTTCTTGGTTTTGGACTAACATTTGCAGGAAGAGAAAGCAGTATGATTGGAGTTTATGATGTGTGAGAAGCTAAAGTGGTGGATGGATGGCTGTTATAATTGATTCATGATAGAAGAGGATTTGGGGATTACTTGACAAGGGTTGTACACCTGAGTTGGGAGGTTCCTTAAAATCTTAATCTTGAAATCACTTAATGCTTAACTGATGGTATTTTTGAACATGAATTGATGGCATAGTTAGTCAGATAGTAACTGATCTAACTCATTCTTTACCATTTTATACTTTCATTAGTATAATGAGTTAGTCCAAGGACATCTGGTATAGAGAACAGTGAGCAAAAGTGAATCTAATGCATTTGTGTTAGAGGTAACACCTGCTACAAGCTGGAAACCCTGTCAAGAAAGCTCTTTGAATGAGTTTATCTGCTCACAAGCAGTTTTTATAACTAAAATTAATGGTTCTCACACAACCAGAGGTTATATGCAACCGAAATTTGATTGAGTGTCTTCCTTTACACTTAATCCTTTCAAAAAGTTTGAATGCAGTATTGTTTTAAATGAAAATTAAGTTTATACTGCTGAGTAAAAGTTTTTCCAGAACTTAGTACTGCTAGTCAAAACTTTGTACTTCTGGCTAGCTGTTTGTACAGTTGAGTCATAACCGGTTTTTGATTATACTCGTTGAAAATTTTGGTCAATTAACTTACTTAAGGGTTTCCTAAATTGGATAATTCTTACTTCTTATCTAATTTATACACTTTCTTCATTCTAAAGAAACCTTTTATTGAAGTCGGTCCAATCAAAACCCTAAGTATTCAATATAACATCTCAATTGGATTTACTCAACATCCTTTCATACACAATCGATCATAACCCAACATACTAATCAAACTTTAATCAAACCTGATGGCAAATTTGGAATTTTGTGATAAGCACAACCAGGTCGCTTTCTTGTAGAAAACAGAGGAAGGTAAAGACTTCCATGAGATAGTAGATTTTAGTAAACTCTACCCACATCAGGTATGCTTTAACTATCAACCCTACTATCTATGTCTCTCAAATCAAACAGTTTTGGCAGACTGTTACTGTCAATACTCTTGAGAATGGAGACAAAGAGTTAATTGCAACAGTTGATGGCAAGACAATCACTATTACTGAATCATCTGTTAGGAGGCATCTCCATCTAGCAGATGACAATGGTATTAGTGTTTTGCCTAACACTGAAATTTTTCAAAACCTTTCCAGAATAAGGTATGACACAACTTCTCAAACACTGACTTTTCAAAAAGGATGTTTTGCCCCACAATGGAGATTTTTTATCCATACTATCCTTCATTGTTTAAGTCCCAAGAAAACCTCATGGGAGCAATTCAGTAGTAATATTGCAACTGCTCTTATATGCTTATCAACAAACAGGACTTATAATTTTTCAAAACTGATTTTTGATGGTATGGTAAAAAATGTGGATAGCAAATCCAAGTTTTTAATGTATCCAAGGTTTATCCAAATGATTTTAAATATAAGGAAAAGCTTGCTTCTACCTCATAAAATAGTTTATCCAACTCCAACCCTTACTCAAAAATTACTTAGTAATATGAGGATGGCCTCAAAGGGTTATAATGGGGTAGAAGTACCTTTATTTGAAAATATGATTGTTCAGATACAGGGTGAAGGATCAACTACGCCAATTGAATCCCAACACACACCCACAAGTTTATCTCAATCAGCCTCACAACCAACCTCATCACCATATAGGAGTACATCCAGAGAGGAATCTAGTGTACCTCAGCACAAAGTTCTTACTTCATCCCCAATAGCAGATGAGGCTGTCTTAGACAGAATGGTAAGGGCTACCACTACTGTGTCTAGCTTAGCAGCAGCACAGACCAGTGGCAACATCAGTAAGACCCAAACCATGGCAACACCTAATGTACAAAGTTCTCATGAACCTAGTACAGGTGGTGGAATCCCAAGCCACATGGATATTATGGGTGGCTCAGATACTCATCCTTTGGTTGAGCCTGAGTCTATACCTCATGATGTACCTCTCCTAGAAGGTAATACATCTGGAAGTGCTGAGGGCAGAGTTTCACTGAATGAATTGATGTATATTTGTACCACTTTGTCAACAAGAGTAATTGATCTTGAGAAAGACTTAAAGGCGACAAAGCAGCTATATGGAAATGTTTACACCAAATTAGTGCTAAAGGTGAAGAAGCTGCATGGTCAGATCAGGACTCTCAAAGCCAAGTGGAGAACTAACATAGTGGAATCTTCAAGTTCAGAAAGCTCAGATGACTCAGATGCTGATATGGGTGATGATTCTTCCAAACATGGGAGGCAAATTGCCAAGATTGATGAAGATCCTAATGTTTCCTTAGTTTAAGAGGGTGCTGAGACTCAAAGGAGGCAAGGTGAAGGTATGGGTGAAACAGGTGAAGGTACTGCCCTTCAACAAGTTAGTACTGTTGATTTAGCTGGTGCAGGGGATAGTACTGCTAGGGCAGTTTATGTTAGAAGATAAAGAACAAACAAAGGAAAGGGTATTTTGATTGAAGAAGAACCACCAAAGAAGGTGAAGAAAAGTGTTCTAGCTTAGCTTAGTTATGATGCAGAAGTGGCATAGAAAGCACATGAAGAAGAAGTTGCAAAATTTCTTGAAGAACAAAGACTGGCAAGAGAAGCATCTGAAGCACAAGAAAGGGATGATAAACTGCTAGCTCAGAAATTACAAGAACAAGAAAGGGTTATTCTAAATGAACAGGAAAGGGAGAATGCACTTTAGGACATTTTGGATGTGATTAAGAAGCATCAAAATGAGGAGAAAGTTAAGAAGAATAAACCACCTACAAAAGCACAGATGATGAAAACCATGAAAGAATATCTGAAGCATCAAGATAACTGGACTGCTAAACAACTTGTAGGAAGATCTTATAAGGAAATTAAAGATTCAAGAAAGTTCAAGCTTTTAACCCCATGGATACAGAAGAAGAAGAACATAGAAGCAAAAGAGCTGGATTGTCTTTAGAATCAGAATCTTCAAGGAAGCAAAAGGTTGCAGAAGAGGTAGAAGAAGAAGAAGAAGAAGAAGAAGATGAAGATGAAGATTTAACTGATGAAAAGCTTCAACAAATGATGATGGTTATTCAAGAAGAACGTATGCATGTTGAAGCTTTACAAGCTAAATATCCTATTATAGACTGGGAGATCTACTCAGATGACGTAGGAAAGTCTTGGAAAATAATAAGAGTTGGAGGTCATTCAGAGATATACAAACATTTTGAAGATATGCTGAAGTCTTTTGATAGAGTAGATCTAGTGCAGCTTTGGGGATTAGTCAAAGAAAATTTTAAGTCAGTAGATCCTTCAGATAATAAAGAGAGAATGCTCTGGGTTGAATTAAAAAGACTTTTTGAACCAGATAAAGGAGATAAACTATGGAAATTTTAAGCCAGGGATTTAGCTTTGAAGTGGAGATTGTATGATACATGTGGTGTTCACCATGTATCTACAACATATGGAGTAGATGTATACATGTTAGTTGAAAAGGAATATCATTTGTCAGTAGGGGCTCTTACTGTAATGTTATCTGCAAAACTTAGAGTTGATGAAGAGTCAGACATGGTAAGGGAATTACTGAGAAAGATTCATCCGCAGGCAGAAGAAACAATGAAAAGAAGATAAATGTTTGAAAGAATCCTCCAAGATCAAGGTTGAAGAATAATTCAGAGAAAATTGATGATTTGAAGCTAAATCACAAGTTTAGGGGAGGATTGTTAGGAATTATTCACTAACCGTTTGTACTGCCAAGATCAAGGTTGAAGAATAATTCAGAGGATTGTTAGGAATTATTCACTAACTGAGTTAGTACTGCTAGTATAAAAGTTTGTACTGCAAGTTTGCTTGAAGACTGCTTATTATGAAGATGGTACTGCTATAGAAGACACGTTTTGTGATAAGTGTAGAATAGATTCAGTGTATATCTATAAGATTAGAAGATACGAATATTGTAGTTATCTTGTAAAGGACTCCTTATGCTTATAAAATGAGGTCCTAGGTTAAGGTGTGTAGCATATTCATAACATTCAAACACACATATGGTGGTGATGTAGCTGACGGTTTAGAGAGAGAAAGTGAGAGAATGGGAACCTTGAGAGAGAAAGTGTAATATGTTAGATTAAGAGAATGAGAAGTTCCAACCCACTCCCTAGGTGGAGAGGGGTATTTATAGTACATAATATTGGTGCCCCAAGTGGGCTGTGGAGCGAGCTGACAGAGGGTAAAGACCCGACCCACTCCACAAGTTCTATATTAACTAATCTATTACTAATATTACTAATAATCCTACGAACTAGTTAATGCTAACAGATACTCGGGGTGACCGAGTCTTCAGATGAATATTTATATTCCTAACAATCTCCCCCTAAGGGAGGTCACCCCGGAAATAATATTTTGACTTCTTAGCATTCCATTAGATGAACATGTCTTCCTAGCTCGTAGGTCTTGATTCTTAAAAATCATTGATCTTTGTGCGTTCATTAGTGAGCTTTTGATGACTGATATTTTGAATTTGATGATCTTCGAGTGAGGTTATCATCCAACAACTGTCTTCAAGTCATCTTGCAGCATCGTCTCCTTGTGAAGTTGTGATCATTGAGTCGACATGCTCACACTTTCTTGAATCATGATTTTCAGCATCAGAGTTGCGCGGAAGCAATGTTGAAGGTCTTTCAGTTTATCATGACTTCTTTGAATACAATGATGGTGAAGTGTGAGCATGGGGTGATGGATCAGCATCTTTTCGGCAATCAGCAGCAACCGCTAGATATTCCTGCATACGACAGTTACCAATAAAACGTCCGGTACTTACAGGTTCGGACTTAGAGATTGTCAACAGCATAGTGTGAAAACTCTCTCTAATCCTTACCAAGGCCGTTCCTAAATCGAAAGCCCACAGAGGGCTTACAAGATCTACCGTAGTAAATCAACGATTAGGTGAGTCGCTGGAGTTCACTCCACGACTGTAGACCGTTTGAAACCGCCGCGACCACTAAGCGTAATTCACAAGGAATTACTAAAGTGACCTGCGTTCAGGGCGGTTTGATGTTGACCCTGGCAGGAGTTTCCATTCAATCACTGAGAATTACATTTGTAAATTCCCTCATAAATGTTATGGCAGATTGCTAAGATCTGCGTAGGACTCATAAGTTTACAACTGGTGTCCTTAATGTTGAACAACCAGTGTAGAAGTAACACGTGTTCCTATGAGATCTTATAATGCATCTCGTGGCTCTAGACTCGATAAGTGCAATTTTGGTAGTCGGAGACCGGAGCGGTGTCTCCTGTTTCAATATCAACATAACTCGTAATGAGCGGTCGATAGATTATGCAGGGTTCCCCGTGAGAATGAAACAAGTCCTTTTAAGAGAACTTGAGTGGCTTAGAAGGTTTAGTGCAGTGCGTCACTGGGTCCATGACGTCTTGTCTTCAATACCGGCGTCACCTTAGTAACAACCAGTAGCATATGAATTGAACCCGGTTTCTGCCCTAAGGTTGAATAATTTGGAGGGCTATTTCTTTTCACCATTTCACATTACTTTTCTTTTTAATTCTTCAACCTCTTCTTTCTCCTTTCTCATATTACTCCTTTTTCATAATCATACCTCAGGACTTTCTATGTTGCCGTAAACCAACATCCTTGACTATCCTATGTTGCCGTAAACCAACATCCTTGAAAAATCTCTCAAAATGTTCATGATTATGAAACACATTTTGCTAACACTTTGAGAGTTTTATAATTTTCAAAGGCTCCCCCTTAACATGTGCTCATATGTTTTAATTTAAAACGAGGATGGGTACCCGCGCGTTGCCGCGGGGTGGTTGTATATGTAAGGCAGACGTAAAAAAATAGATTAAAAGTTACGACGTTTCGCTTAGGTGTTACCATGTGTTACAAAATTTCTTGTGCACCCCACATAGTCCACTGGAGCTGGTGCTCAAATATATGACAATAACATAAAGTGTGGTATACCATATAGTTTTATTTTTCTAGGGAATAAAAAAGATAAGTAAGATATTGTTTGTATAATCCGAGTCGAATGAAGTAAGATATCCATTGTGCATTGTGTAGGTTTGGGTAAAGAAGTATTTTAACACTACAATTGTATTATATGCAATGAATTTACGACGACAAAGAATATTCTCAATATGAATCAATGTTTAGTAACCATGTAAACTTACAATAAATGGCTTACACATTCGAGGTAAAACGCAGTTTTGCAATTATATCGTAACTCATATAGAGTTAATAGAAAACTATAGAGAGTATTAATAGTAAAATTATGTGTATCTATTCGTTGTGTATTGTGTATTCCCTTTCTATTTTGATTCAAACATACCACCTGGGAAGGAGATACAACCTATTTACATATAAAACTTCTTAGGTAACATCCACTCTTGCGACTATCATCTTCTACTTGCATGACGATCGAGTTCAGTTTCACCATTTGCTGGCTCAAAATTCCTTGCCATATATTTCAGTCCCTCAGTTAATAGTTTTATGTGACGCATTCAACTTATTTAAAAGTATCTTTATCTTACAGCCAATTATCTTATGTTCAAATAAAAATAGATTGTCAACTCATTTAAAGTTATCTTACATTCAATTTGATTCTGATGCATCAGGATGGAAGATGGTTAGTAAATGAACGAATCCATCAAAGTGAATAAATCTATCTTTCTTGATGTTAAATGACTCAAAGAGCTGCATCAATGTGATCAAGGAAAAAAAAGTTATCCTGATAGCGTTTGGGTTAACTGCCACCTAACAATGCCTTATACATCTTTACTAATAAGCCTACGATTATAATAAGTTTCGTGGTTATACTTTTATTATTCAGCCTATGCGTCTAAAAAGTAACCATGTACAATCAGATGCAAGTTTTTACTAATCAGCCTATTTCAACCAGTTTTGGTAATTTTCCTTTTGTATTAAATTCTTTTAAGCCAACTTATTGGACCCTTAGGGAGATAAAAACATAATTACATCAGCCATTCTAAATTCAAAAGGCAACGTTTTTACCTTTCTTGCCACCATGGTGTAAAGTTGTGTCCGAGAATCAATCACGCGAGTGGACCAACTGGTTGAACATCGAAATGGTTGTATTTCTAAAGGACTGATGGCACCTGAAAGAGCACATCCATTACATACAAAGACCCACTAACAATGATATTCTTCATCCACAGTTCAAATAAAGAAGAAAAGTATGCCGGAAGCCTAAGGTAAAACAAATACCCCTGATATTATGCAAATGTAAGATAGCCGAGAAAAAAGATTTTTTTTAATCAGATGTGCACTGCATTGTTTGCACCAAGTTTTATCCAAATACTAAAATATAAATTTTAGTAAGCCTCTAACGCCTCTGAAGTTCTTTTTTTTTTAATTCCTCTATAACATCGGTTCAGAAAGGTATTATTACACGAACAAAGACTACATCTGAAATAATGATTCAAAGAATAAAAAAACATATGTGGTTGCAAGCAGAATAACATATATATTTGGGGCAAGTCAGGCAATCTTAGTATGAGATCGGTTGACCTGCAAATGTGCTTTTGTCAACTTTTTTAAGTTTCATAACTAATATATGTGTTGATTATGACTAAAAAACAATATAATTACACAAATTTATTTTGATCGTTATAAAATGATTTAAAATGCTGTAAGGAAGAAGAGATGAAAATAGAGTTTAGGAAAGATATATGGCCCAATTGACATGTTCCCTATCTAGCTTTAGTTTCAACCTTTTGATTTTGAGATAAAAACACAAACAATATTGACCCATTCATAAGTAAATGCTTATTATTTGCCACATCAATAAAATAAGTATAGGCTAATCTGGCCTCCATAGGACGGCAGTAGATTGCAAGGTATACTCATCCAAAGAACGCTGTTACCTGTTGTTTCTGGAAAGAAACAAATCCCAAACCTCGAGGGTGACCAGTTTTCTGATGCCACATAACTCTAGCGTCCCTACAAATACTAGTTTGGAATTTGCAATGATGTTTGGAAAATGCCTTCTTGTAATGACCTTTGAAAAATGCCTTCTATTGACCCACGGATCTGGCCGTCAAGCATTTTCCAACTTCCTCTAAGTACTTATTGGGCGACGAAAAGGAAGACCATTTCTCCCAAGAAAGTGCATACATTCAGCATGCAAATTAACTTGCAACTTATAACAAACAAACCAAATAATCATACGGCATAATTTGATTTTATACTCAAATACGTATAAGAATTATAAATATCTGCAATAAACAGATTTGCTGACCTTTTACTAAGAATGAAGGTCAACATCGACTGGATAATGGCTAGTCATGCACGCAGGCCACGTAGTCATTTAATTTTTTTTCTTTTTCTGATTTTGCGAGCCACCTTTTGAGTGTCATAAGCATTGCATCACGCAACTGAACTTGAAGCATAGACCGGTAAAATGAAAAACATTAAATTGGTAACTCCATTCTTTTCATATCCAGCTCGGCTTTCCTCTTTTCAAAATTCTCCCAAGCTTGGATGGTCACCTGTTCTTGGGCAAACCTATCGGTCACAAATCACTTACAATATTAAAAAAAAAAGACCAAACCTTATCAAAACCCTACTGATGAACAGTATCTCCAAGCTTTTCTTCACAGAATAAGCAACAATCCGAAACACACCCTCTCAACAGTGAAATACTAAAATTCACAAAGACAACAAAACACAAACCTAAGTAAGAGGTCAGTGTCTGGGAGCACAGAGTTGGTTAAGAATCAAGGCAGCGAACGCTTTAATTTTCACATCTTCAGCAACGGATAATGGAGGCCTTTGTTTCTGAATTAGAAAAAAAAAACAATTGGTAATATACATTCACGGGACATCCAAAATGGTGGCACAATTAAAACTGGAAATGGAATAATTAACTTGAGCTGATTAAGGCTCTACCTTCAGTGGCAACTACAGTTTGATCACACAATTAATGTCTGAAATCTTCTTCTCGTAGATTAGAGCAATAGAATCATCCAGTTCCTGTGATCATCAAAAAGTTGACCGTTATTCAGCAAAGTCAGTATATATCAGTAAGAAAGAAATATGTCAAATAAAGCGAATCATTCTTATTTGAGTACCTCGGCAGCTTCAAAGAATAGAGGAAGTTAAATATCTGCAGCAAAGGCAAATAAGGTCACTTGACATTTTGAGCATAGGCAGTCACAGAAGACGAATCCGTTGTACTGGGTAGGGGGTCCTGTAAAAGAAATCAGGATCGGTGAACAAACCGTGATAGAAGGAAAAGAATTCGTTTAGCTTGATAATGAGATAGTTATAAGATTTTGAGGCGCTTAACCTGCAGACACACCAGTTGTTGTCAGTCTCCGTGCCTGGCGTCGCTGTAAAGGAACATGGTGGCTGCCTGATTCGGCATGGGCAGCATATGTTGCTGCACGTGTACCAGTAGGTGGCTGCGCGTCTGCTGCAAGTTTTATGGAAAGATGGCAACAAACTCGTTAGTGACCAATGTACTTGCACATTGACAAAAAATGTATAATATATGAGGACCTGATCAAACCTCCATAGGCATCAGACGTCGCTGCGGGTGCTGCATTAGTTGGATTGGAGGCAGATATCGAATACAAAAGTGTAATATATACTATATAAGGATCACAACTGAAAAGTAATTAAACAAAAACGCTCCAATATAATACCTGTTTGAATGCCGACGTTGCCTTTGCTACACCGTTGCCTTTGCAGCCATATCGTTTAGGCCTCTTTCGATAACACATACCATGCGCCCATCCTATAGTCCAAAGCATTACAATTTAAGTTTTTTTCACTGCCTGAGATCTACATATCTGACTGTCCTATAACATGTGGACATCAGGCGTGTTTTACATAGATGATGATATTATGTTGGATTGCTTATCGAAACCAGAATGATGAAAATTTTTTAAGCAAGTCAAATTTACAAAATACGTTTGGTCCACCCTAAATTAGCAAGCAGAAATCTGGCGATCAGCTTTAATACTCATGTCGAAACACCCCTCAAAACAAATTTATCGCTATATATCAATCGGGAAATAATAGGTGATGTTGATATAGTTAAAGATACCTGTACAACATTTGTATAAACGAAGGTGTCTGGAATGTCAGCTCCCTTGTCATTCCTTTGGTTGTTGTGTTTCATCAATGAAAAGTGATTGGTTGTTGTCAGAGAGAATGTGGATTTCCGATGTTACAGTAAATTATCTACAAAATTTTGAAGGATATCAGGGTTGAAATTGAATATGTAACTTTATAACAGAATAAAAAGAAAGCTGTGAGAAAAATGATTACCAGTGTTGATATGAATCCACTTTGACCCAAAGCCCAACATGCCTATTTACCTCATAAGCGTTGTTAATGTCCTTGAATTTTTTTTCAGGTCCTGCTTCTCCGAAAAGACATGACAAAGATTTGATACAATCAACTTGTGAGTTTGAATACTAAGATAAAGCGGGATTAGCTATTTACAATTTTTGTGCAGTCGCGTAACACGCACCGAGCAAGTCCTTCTAATAATTTGTGAGACAACTTGCTAATAGACAATGCCTCTGACAATTGTTCGATGGCAAAAGTTCCACCTTTAATAAGCACATCCTCGTTACTCTCCGAAGCTTCCTTCACTTTCCTGCAAGATTAATAGATGGTATCCAAGGGTTAATAAAAGTTTTAAAAAAAATTTGCAACAATTCGTGGAAACGCAAACATGCTACATTGCAGCCACAAACATAACTCAGTTGAATATCTATGACTACTAATTCCTTTATCGCACACTACCAACAATATTTTAACTTTTTTGAGGGAAATATACCTTGTTTCTACATTTATAACAGCGGCATTCAAGACCTGCACTGAACAGGAGGAGTTGAATCTGAAAGCGAGAGAAACTCCAAAAAACTTCCAAAGTCAAACCTCAAATTCCTCGGCTCTCCATCAGTCTCTTTCCATGACCTACATAGCAGCAGAAACTACAATCAGACTGAATTTAATACAAATTTACATGCTGTCTATTTTTTTTCCCTGCCTTGTGCTTCTAATCGGAAGCAGTCAAGAAATAATGTTTACATTTGCTTATTTTGTGAAAAAATGCAGCAAGACTCGGAAGATTTCAATCTAATGCGTTTATAAAGTGTTGGAATTTGCCACCTTACATCTCGAGATGCCTTTAGTGGGATTTTCACATCAGTCTGCATTTGGGGTTGAGTTTGCGCACGCATCTGCTGAAATAGTTTACTACTTCCAATATTAAAAAAACGTATGTTGAGTTCCGGGGATTTCAAACTTTTTCTTTAAATTCAGTTTGCATTTTTCTTGAATTATGTCTGCAGTTCTGTTGTTAACAATTGTCCCACCGTCCTGTTGAATGCCATAAACTATATCAAATATAAATTATTTCTGCAGAAACGTAAAATGTACGAAAATACAAACTGCGTACCTTCATTAACAACAAAAAATATACTATTTAACAATTTCATTAGCTGATTTTTCGGGTTCAAGGGCTTATTTGAATTCGCAAAAGCTCATAAGTCCACTTTTTCCACCTTATTACCTTATCAACTTGAGGTTAACACTTATTTAAATAAGCTATAAGGCTACAAAATAAGGTCGAAAGGCGGAAAAAGTTACCTTATGAGGTTTTTCCAAATTGAAATAAGCACTCAACCGAAAAACATAAGCTCATCCAAACACCCACGTATATACAACACATAATCAACAATAAATATACAATAAAATCACATATAATATACAAAAAATAATAATTTATAAAAAAAAAATAAGGATAAAGAATTATACTGTTTACATTTTCAGTGATTTGTGTTTGGTCACAACTCCAAGAGAAAAAAGATGAAGCCCCTTCTCTTCACCTCTTTCATCATCAGAAGACATATTTTTTTCTTTTTTCCTGCACAAAAAAACAAATAAAAATTAACATAGCAAAAATCAAAATTAATCCAAGAAATTAAAAGAAAGTATATTCGCATTTCTTATCAGGTGAAACAATCAACAAAATCAAAACCCAAAAAAAAAGGTTACCAAAGGTGCTGTAAAGGTTTTTCGAATTTCTTATCGCCTCAACCAAACCTACAATGAATTTGATCAGAAAAGTTGTTGGCACACCTAAATGAGATCCAAAAGTGTGGATATAACTAAGGTAGTGACTGTTCATACAACAGATGGGTTAAAAAAACCACAAATTATAAAAATAATAACCGAACTATTCATAGAACTGTAGATCTCCTCACAGACTCCTGTAGATTGCCACAAAACCCGTAATGTCGGATCGGAAAAAGCTTAAATTTGGTGCCGGATATGCACCTATTGGATCTCAAAATAAAGAACACTTTGTGAGTGAGGATAAATAGGGTGGGTAACCCATTTATTATTCGGACTGCTTGCTAAGCGGGTTGAAAAAGAAAAGCTGGCGGGTCGCGCGATAAATGTATAATAGATATAATTTGCACATGTTGGGTAGAGATTGCACTTTTTGAATTGATCCACTTTCAGTGAACATGACCGATTCGAGACACGCTTACATCACTAGTTAGACTAGCTTGAAATTATTACCCGGCCTGGTCACATCCACAGAAAGTTTCTCAAAATGGTACACTCAACTCAGACACATCCTCTTTGAGACACGCTTACATCACTGGTTAGACCAGCTTGAAATTATTACCCGGCCAAGATATGTCATTTCAATTAATGACAGTTTGTGTTTCGTCAATTCATTGGTAAGGTCTGAGTCACATGAGATGTCGCATCCTTTTTGCTGTAGTGCCATTTGCTCCCCCTCAATATGTGCATCGATATACGAAAGAGTTTAGCACATATGGGAGAGCTTACATTTAAGACCAAATAGTCACATTTTCATCAGAATTTCATATTTAAATCACATTCTCTCCCCCAATCAAAAATTTCAAACCATTTGAGATTTGTGATCCCAATTGATTTAAATATGTTTAGAAAATTTGGGAGAAAATGTGGTCAGGTTTAAATGTATTCTGATTATGGAGCATACTATGCTCCCCCTTAAACCACGAGAGAGTGTCACTGCTGATGTTGCACAATGCTTAAAAAATGTGTCAGAAATTTGAACAAATACTCTCCCCCTCAATTAATGACCCATTTTCTATTTAAAGAGCTGTAGTCATTCAATTGAGCGTCAAGTATTTGTGAAAATTTAAGTCCAGTTACCACCTTGTGAAACACCAAAACTCTCCTGAAGAATCATAGAACAAAGGGAGTTTGTGGTGTAAAGAAGACTTCTTCTCTTCTTATACAAGAAATGATGCACTGAAACATACATCAGTTCAAGAAACATGGATATAAAGTAATCCATGCCCGGGTGAACTTCACCCAGTGGGAGGAACAACCGTCCTTTTGGCGACGTGCTTTCCCCATTTTGAAACGCGGGTTGCTATCTAAAGTAATAGCAAGCCATTTAGACATGTTTTAACCGGTTAGTATAACTTCTGCTCGAGCTTCATTTAAAGACCCGTGTCATTATTGAATGACATTTCTAGGTCCGTAAATGTTATCGATAAACAGAAGACATGCCTAGAAGAACTATTTTTGGAATTTTATGTTTATTTTTTTATTTTTAGGGCTTTTATAGGTTTTATATTTTTCTATTTTCTTTTTGGTTTAAGATATATACACGAATATACAAGGATATGTGAAGCCAATCCTTTACTCCTCCTTTTCTTCTTGAATACATTTGAGTGTTTCAGGTGTCAAGCTCTTCATATCAAGACGAGGGAGAATAAACTGAAACTGTTCTCTCGGAAATGCCTTGGTGAAGATGTCAGCCAACTGAAACTCCGTCCTCACGAAGTATAGTTCAACAATCCCTTTTTTAACCTGTTCCCTTATGAAGTGATGCCTGATATCGATGTGCTTCGACCGGGAGTGTTGTACATTGTTACAACAAAGAGCAATAACGCTTTTGTTGTCACAATACAGAGGAATCTTGTTGTATGCAAAGCCATAGTCCGAAAGTTGTTATCTCATCCATAGGATTTGACCACACCAGGCAGACATAGCAATGTACTCGACCTCTGTAGAAGATATAGAAGTGCTCATCTGCTTTTTAGAAGACCAACTAACCAACTTTTCACCCAAAAACTGAGCTCCCCTCGAAGTTCTTCGACGAGTATCTTGACACCCGGCATGATCAGCATCAGCATAAGCCATGAGTTCCATTGCAGTGTCCTTAGGATACCAGAGACCCATATGAACAGTGCTTTAAAGATATCTGAAGACTCTTTTCACTGCTTCCAGATGCTTTTTGGAAGGCTTGGATTGGTACCGAGCGCACATACATACTGCGAACAGAAGATCAAGTCTACTAGCAGTGAGATACATCAAGGATCCAATCATACTTCTATACTTTATTTGATCAACCAGGATCCCAGAGAGGTCTTCATCCAGCTTTGATCTTTCAACCATGGGAGTGTCAATAGAATCTCTTGAATCAAATCCAAACTTCTTCAAAATTTCGTTTGCATATTTGGATTGATTAATGAAGATGCCTCCGGGGCTTTGAGAGATTTGCAGACCTAAGAAAAACAACATTTGTCCCATCATCGACATATGGAACTTAGAACTCATCTCCTTTGAAAACCGATCACATGCACTAGGATCAGAAGAGGCAAAAATAATGTCATCTACATATATCTGAACATGAAGTAGATGTTTGCCCGCCTTCCTGGTGAATAGCGTGGGATCAACAACACCCTTGGAAAATCCATTTGCAAGAAGGAACTTGGACAGCGTGTCATACCACGCCCTAGGTTTCTGCTTCAAGCCATAGAGGGCCTTCTTCAAGCGATAGACATGAGTGGGATGATCAGCATCCACAAATCCTTCTGGTTGACTCACATAGACTTCCTCCTTTAAGTCACCATTCAAGAAAGCTGTCTTAACATCCATCTGATAGACTATCATATTTTGACTAGTAGCATTTGCAAGAAAGATTCTAATGGCTTCAATTCGTGCAACCGGAGAAAAAGATTCTTCAAAGTCTATGCCCTCTTCTTTTCGATACCCTTTTGCAACTAGCCGTGCCTTGTTCTTCAGAACATCACCATGCTCATCGAGTTTCACCTTGAAGATCCACTTTAGAGCACTGATCATTGCACACTCTGGAGGAGGCACTAATTCCCATACTTCAAGCCGATCAAATTCATGAATTTCATATTGCATAGCGTTGAACCAGCAGTCTTTGGACATTGCTTCTTTTTCATCTTTTGGCTCGACTTTGGATAGTACGGAATTGAAGAAACACCACAGTGCATCGGTGGCAAGTTGTTTTCGTGTAGATACCGGACGCGAAGGATTACCAATGATGTTGTCAATTGGATGATCATTGGTCCATTTTCTAAGATGATCGTGGGGTTGAGGGTTTCGAACTGATGTTGCCCTGTTGTGATCTCCTGAAGAAGATGTATCAGTTGAAGACTCAGGAGCAAATATGTTCTCAAACAGAACATCATCAACAGGAGCAAAAGGATTAACTTCAAAAGAATTGTCATCTACAGATCCTTGCTGCACCGAAGAAGACTGAATATTTGATGATGAGAGCGATTGACTGGCAGGTGGAGCATCTTGACTGATTGATACAGATACAAATGGACCTTCTGAGTTCTGTGGAATTTGAGCATCAGCAACAGGAGGTACAGGTGGAACTTCCATTGTGATATTTACTTTTGGTGGCTCAAAATATTCGTCAAACATCGAATCAAATAACTTCTTCAACTCTTCACTAGTGGGAGGTACATAAGGAACTGTAGGCGTGGTATTCTGTACATGACCTGAACTAATTGGTCCAGGTGTCAATAGATTAGGTGTGGGTCCAGAACTGGTTTGTCCAGGAGCCGTTTGCTCAGTCAGCTCATCGAATGTAACGTGAATAGTTTCCATGATTTTTCGGGTTCTCTTGTTGTAGATTCTATACCCCTTGCGATCTGGTGCATACCCAACGAAGAAACCTACGTCTGCTTTAGCTTTTAGCTTTCCCAAATCTTGACCATCATTTTTCGGATAGCACAAAGCACCGAACACTCGAAGAAAGGAAAGATCTGGTTTCTTCCCATGTAACAGCTCGTAAGGAGTTTTGTTGTGAAGAGTGTGTATCAAGGAACGATTTTGGGTGTAACACGCAGTAGCAACTGCTTCTGCCCAAAGAAACATCGGAGCCTTAGAATATATTAGCATAGTTCTTGCAGCTTCCACTAGAGTACGATTTCGTCTTTCAATAACACCGTTTTGCTGAGGAGTGCATGCAATACTTTTCTAATGAGTTATGCCAATATCTTCATAAAATTGACTGAGTTGTTGGTTAACAAACTCAGTTCCATTGTCCGTCCGGATGATTCTGACAGTTTTGTTCAGCCTTACTTGTAACTGCTTGATTAGTTTAATGATAACCTCTGGAGTTTCATCCTTGGTTCTCAAAAACTTTACCCATGTAAACCGAGAGTAGTCGTCGACCACCACCAGAACATACTTCTTTCCATTGATACTATGCACTCTCATTGGTCCCCACAGATCCATGTGAAGGGTGTTAAGAAATTCTATGATGGTATTGATGGTTTTGGGTTTGTGAGTATGTTTCTTGCTTTTGCCCAATTGATATGCAGAACAAAAGATGATCTTTCTCAAATTTTAGTCTGGGCATGCCTCGTACAAGATCCTTGCGAGACAAGTCATTTATGGTGCTGAAGTTCAACTGATTCAAACGACGGTGCCAAAGCCATGATTTAGTCTTTGAGGCCTTTGAAAGCAAGCATATAGGAGAGGACCTCATCATTTCTTTAATTGAGATGGTGTATAAATTGGTACCACGACTGCCTTTAAGAAGATCATCACCATCCAAATCTCTGACGAAACAAGTGTGTTTTCTAAAAGCAACTTCAAGATCGGAGTCACAAAATTGACCAACAGAAAACAAGTTATGTCCTAGTTCTTCCACATAGTATACTCGGGAAATTACACTGTCACCAAACACATAATCTCCGTAACCCATAATTGCCTCAAAGTGGTCGCTCCCAAATCTAACTGTCCCGATAAACTTTTTCACGAAATTCTTGAGCCGTGAGCGATCCCCAGTCATATGTTTTGAGCAGCCTGAGTCCAAATACCAAAGGACGATTTGTACGACCTGCATTTGAAAACAGACAACGATGGATAACTGAAAAATGTGGATCCCCACGTACAGCTGGGGTCCGTTTGGTTAGCACACACAAAGTCTGGAACTACAGGTTTCATAGATGCAACTGTATTTTCATTGGAAATTACACTAGAGGAAGCAATTGACCTAGTAGTAGGGCATTGTGTCACTAAAGGCAACATTCGACCAGTTAGTCTCCATTCCTTAACCTTCACTACTTTATGGTTATTCAATTTAGTTAAGGGGCACTGATCTCCTAAAGTGAACTTCCTTCCAGTGGGTCTCCATTGATACCCGACATTTGCAAACGTTTTTCCTGTTGCCTTCCAAACATTCTTACTTGTTTCAGTTTTCCTAACATTCTTAACATGGGGTTGTACATGTGTAACACCCCCAAAATTATAGCAGCGGAAGATAGATCACTGGGGTATTACTTCCTAGCACAAAGTACAAGTCATGGAAAACGACCCTTGAAAAGAGACGTTTTAAAAGTGTTTCACATTTGATACATTAAATTCTCAGAGTTTGCAAAGGTCCCAACAGTTTTCATAAAACACAATGTTTTCAAAAGATTTGCAAATGTTTTAAACATAACATAAATCTTTAAAATATAGACTCTTCAAATGTGAAAATATGCCGAGTCCTCAAAATATATCCGTGCGACTCCATCCAAGACCTTCATGCCTTTAAACCTGAGATAAAACATGCTAAAAAGGTCAACACAAAGGTTGAGTGAATCCATAGAGTTTTAGTAATAAGCAGTTGATCACAATATCGTTTATAAAAGTGACTAAGCAACAAATGCAAAGTCTAGTAAGGTAATTATTGCACTAAGCTCATGACATCGACGCCTTAAGTAATAAGTATGTAAGTTTGCCCCAGTGGGTGCCTTGCCAAGCACCTAGAGACCTCAAATATAGTGCATATGGTTGCCCATGCAAGGGCAGCGGTCCAATATGGGGAGTTCAATCCCAAATAGATCTATTCACAATATTCGCGCTCACTCGCAAGTGATTAACGATTCATGATACGGGGACTTCATGGCAATAGTAGTACATAGTTTCAATAATACATTCAGTTTAGAATACAGTTTTTAAGCAGTTGTGATCATAATAAAAGTAAGTAGCATGTATCTCCCCCACAGGGTTTGTAAATAGTTAAACAAGTAAAAGGTGGGGCTATGAACTCACCAACGATGAAGTAGCAACGAAAATCGGAGAAGTGTGCACGTCGAGGAAAACCGCAAAGATCACAAGTGACCTATATAAAATATAACACGACTTAGGCTCGGGGATTAAGGTTTAATACTTTATTTTTATGACTTAACTCAGTACTTGAACTCAAAATATCATATGGTCATTTATTTAAAAGTCTTATAGCATGACATGGGTCGCCATTTCTAAACCGTGAAGGGTAAAATTATGAACTTTATATGCTTAGAAAGGTATGACTCTGTACTATATGAAAATCAAGGCCTTACATAACTGAGAACCTCAGAACCTGGGTAAAATTACCAATTTACCCCTGAGTCTCTAATTAGTTATACTCAGCATCCAAATAAGCTTAGCAAAAAGAGTGTATCTTTTTATCTACAGGTCTAATGGACACATGGCCTATGGGAAAAGTTTTATACAGGTCTTTACTACAACTTTCATGTTTACACCAACCTAATGTTCTTTACAACATTTTATAGTAAATAGCCTATCAAATCTGACATGCATTCCTGGACCAGTTTTAGTGTGGATTTTCTCCAAAAATCATCGGGATGAATTAAGAGGTAAGGTTTTCGGGGTAATGATTCTAAGACCTGAGGCTAACTGCAAATATTTTTATTTTTGCTTAAAACTTTCTGAGGACAAAATGGTGAAGTCATTTTGTTGGATGAAATCTGGGACAGATTTGGGCCAATGACAATGATCTACTTTAGGCCTAATAAATGGGTTTTTGAACCAATGCATGCCTATATTCCATCATGACTACCATTTAGTTGGTTAAAGACTCAAAAAGTCCAGGAGTATCAAGATTATTTTGAAGATCTTATTCAGTTTTTATAAGCAAATCTTAAAGAAAATCAATAAAAGTTAATCAAAACCCCTTTAAATCAAAACAACTCTTGCATCTACTAACCAAATCAAACCTAACCACTTATCTAAATCTTATATTCTTATGAAATATTGAATCAATCTTCCAAAATAACACATGCAAGAGTTTATTAGCTTAGATCTAGAAAAACATCTAACAATCATAGAGATGAGATTAAAAAAAGATCCAAGGGACTTACCAAGATTGAGAAACCAACAAGAACACTTAATCTTTTATTGGAGATGAACAAGATCAAGTAAAAATTAAAGATCAAGGGTGTTGGGAGCTGATGTTGGTCGTTCATAGGGAGAGGAGGAGCAAAAGTTGGGTGGTTAGCTAGATTTGCATGTATGGAGAAAAGGAATGGGATTTCTTGATATCTAAAAAGAAGTTAATGAGTGTGTAAGTAGATAAAGGGGAGGGGGCCGGTTTTTAGGGAGTTCCAAGGTGTATTTATTTCATTATTGAGTAAAAATACATTATATACATGATTTGCACAAGTATCCTAAGTCACGGAGTGAGTTTGAAGGCCAACGGGGCTAAACCGGTAACATTTTATGCATAGTTTGTGAAAATAAATGTCATGAAGATACTATTTTCATAAGAATGTCAAATTTAACTTAAAATGACCTAATTTGATGTTTCATAAATTTCCCGAGCCTTTCGGAGTGTTATAACGTCTTTAAAGCTTAAACCGCGAGCCAAAAACACGTAAAACGTAAAATGTGCACACTTCGCGTAGAAATAGAAAATTAAATTATTCCATATGAAAACAAGTACGAGGGGGAATATAAATCATATTAACGGGTAAACTGAGCATAGCATGAGTCAATTTACAAATTTCAGTGTACGTGTCACGACATACACGGGCAACTTTCCCGGTAAAAGCCAATTTACTTAAAATAGCAAAATAAGCAAATAAAATTAGTAAAATAATGACTTGGAAATTTCTCGGTTGTTACAACAGGAGACATCAAAAATGACACAACAAAATCATCATGATTAGCAGAAATTAAACATTCGTTACATGTTTTACAGACAGCATTAGAATTCGAATTAATTATAGTACTTTTGATACTAGAATCAACACGATTCATTCTACTCATTGCAAACTTATTGTTCCTAAGTTGGGCTTCTACTTTCTTCTCGTGACCACTCTTAGCCGGCGCAGTCCTATCTTTCCTTGCATTGCCTCTAGGCTTTGACTCGCTAGCTTTGGTGTCACATTTTACTCCTGTAGAAGTAATGATGGGAACATTAGTTTGTTTTACTGTCATTTGCTTTCCTGACTTTGATGTGCTGGGTTCTAATGTTCTCAGTGGTAGATCAAAGGTTACTTGCTTGTTTTTAGTCGTAGATGATGATGCAACAAATCTATCTCTTTTGTTATCAATCTTAGGGCCAGTGCCAATGACGAACTCTAAAAATTCCCGAGACCTTTTAGTGAGGAAGCAGGCATCCACAACTGCTTTATCAAGTGGTTTTTCTATCCTATCCTCCTCTACAATCTCACGAAGTATATCCAGGCTATCCTTAAGGTGATTAAGATAAATTTGATGGGCAGACCTATTGTTCCTAAGGGGAATTGGAATAGGCACAACATCAACATCATACTTTCTAACAACAAAAACCTTTGGAGCAACCTTATCACAAGTGTCAATTGGCATTTTTCCTTTCATCTGAGTCTTAAGATTCTCAATTTCATTTAACAAAGAAGTTATTTTTCCATTATGATTGTTTCGTGTGACTTTAATTGAGTCATATAACTCTTTGTAATGCTGTTTGATTTTTGAATTTTCAGCTCGAAAACACTCATTTTCACCATGTAACTTATTGATAGTGTCCTGATAGTGAAAATTCTGAGAATCCAAAGACGATGGTTTATTGGTGTCAATTGCTTCACTCTTATTTGACTTTAATTGGGCAATTTGAGCCCTCAACTGTCGAATCGTGTTAGTGTGAGCTTGAATTTTTTCATCACGTTTACTCAATTCAAAATATGTATCAAATTCAGGAGCATCCAGAGATGTCTTGGCATTTGATATTTTACATTTTTCTTCTAAGTGTTGATATTTTAATTGTAAATTAAGATAATCAACTTCTAGTTTTGAAAAACGCTTGACCATGTTATCATGGTCATCATTTTGAATTTTCTCTTGCAGTTTCAAATTTTCCCCTTCAAGCTCAACAACACGATTCTGGGTAACATTCAATGCAATAAAATACTCATGAAATTGACAGGCAGTTAAAGCAGAATCAGTGGTATTATAAAATATATCTTGTGCAATACATCTAGCAATCAAATTCTCATTGGTGATGAGAATGTTCTTTCTCTCGATCTCACGGCTCTTAAGTTCTATCGCATTTTGAGCTACCTCATTTTCCATATCTTTTAACATTACTTTCATTTCATTTACATTACTTTCAAGAACGTTTTGCAATCCTTCAAATTGTTCCTTGAGTAATTTAAAGAATGGAATGACCTCAGTTAAGTAACACCTTTTTGTCTGTTCAAAACCCCTTTCCCCCTTAGTAATTCTGGTTGGTGTAATTCTCTTCTTACATGTTTTATCAAAATCAGCAAATAGTTGACAAAGTACATATATGCTAATTAAGGTTTTACATTTAGTAGGAAGAGTCAAAGGAACCAAATGCCTAGGTGTATTGGGAGGATACACTGTCGCAGCTGCAATTTTCCTAAGGGATGGAGTTTTGGCTTTAAGCTCATCGGCCTTTCTCTTTTCCATATCTATAGACCAAAATATTTGTTCAGGCGTTAACTTCTTTTGAGGTGCAAACACAGTCAATCGATTCTCCTCATAATAATCATGGGGTTTGACTATTATTCGATTGGCTATGCATTTGGGATCCTTCATTTTCTCATTCATTCTTTCTCTATTTCTCACATCTATCTCATTACTCTCTTCTAAAGATGAAACATCAGGTGGGGCATGACCAGGCATAATCATCACATTGGCATCATATAAGGCAGGTTGGGTCACTTTAGCTTTCCTAAGGAGAGCTAATTTAGATTCACCTACATTACTTACACTATGCTTATCACACAACTTTTTGTGCTTTTGAAGCATTTGAACCGTTTGTCTAGATTGGTCTTGCAAGTACAACTTATTTTCAAGCTTATTCTTTAAGTTTTTAAGTCTTGAGAAATCATTTAAGAGTTGTGTTTCTTTTTCCTTGAAATCTTGTTTTAGTGTATTTACGTGCTCTAGGGCCTCCTGTTTTTTTTAATAGTCTGATCCAGCTGTTTTTGTAAAGAATTCAACTCTTGTTTTAATGTTTCCTCCCTTAAGTTACGCTCAGTTATAAGTGTACGCATTTGACTATCCATTTTCTACTCACGTTCAGTTAGTTCAAATTTAGCACGTTGTTCATAAATTGCCACCTGATCTTTATATATGTTTAGTCTAGTGGTCAAGGGGTAATCAGGGACAAACTCAGTGTTTTCATGCAACTCACAAGCATTATCTACCACACAGGCATTATCTACAACACAAGCAATATTTTCAACAAAAGATGCACCACCTTGTACATCAGACACGTTGTCGTGACTCACATATTGTTCATATGGAATAATATTACTATTTCCCATGTCAATAGTATCTTAATTAACCCCATCTGTCTGTTGTACTTCGTTGGGAATCTTTTGTTTATCAACCAAGTCATATGTGTCATAAAGCTTTAGTACCTCAGAAATCACAGATGCATTGGAGGAACCAGCTTGTTGAGGTGATGAGACAACAGAGGACAGATTAGCCATGAAGATTGTTTGAGTTGTTGGTTCATCATCCACATCAGAGTCAAAAGCATCACAATCATCAGCTTTGAAAATGTTAGGATCATTAAGTGCAAGGTCCTGAACTGGTTGTTCGTCCACATCCGCATCAAAAGTATTTCCCCCATCGCCAGCAAGAAACAACATTTCTTCTTCGTCCAACACAGCTCCATTCTCTTGAGCCTGCATCAACAACATCTTGTCCTTGAAATAGTCTGAGTTTTGAGGACATTTTGGTTGATTGTAGTTTCTGGCAATGTGTCCAAGTCCACCACAGTTATAACACTTAGGCTGTTTCCCCTGCCCCTGATTTACATTCCCTACTCTGATCTGCACATTACCTCGACCCATGTTCCTTTGATTCAAGTTTTGCCTCCCCTGAACATTTTGAACTACAATTCTTCCATCCTCCACCGTTGCCAGATTGCGTGGGTTTGATGAGGTTCTGAGTGGATTGTTAGTCTGAGGGAGTGTTGCTTTAAATTGTTGAACAAGTAAGGACACTTGGTTGGTAAGGTTATCAATCATTTTGTCGGTGTGAGTGTAACCTGAATCCAGTTGTGGACTCATAGCAGATGGTGATGAATAGGGATGGGGATAAGCTTGGTCAGATGACAATTGGTTGATTGGTTGAGCACTTGCAACAAATGCCAATGGATCATTTGATGCAGTTGGATTGAGTTTTTCTCTCAACAGATGATCATAAGCAGCATGTTTCTCATCTTGTTGTAGATAGGTATACAACTGTTCATAGTTTGTTTCTCTCAGACCTTTGTTGAGTTTCACTGCAGTAACAAATCTGTCCCATTCTGGAGTCATGTTGTTTACAAACTTTGAGTTAAGTTGGATGTTGGGCATAGTCATTCTGATGATCCTCATGTCATTTACCAACTTATGAAATCTCACATAGTAGTCTGTAATGTTCTCACCAGGGTTCATCTTAAAATGCTCAAACTCATCATACAGTTGTGACTCACGATCTTCCTTTGTGAGTTCTGATCCAGCCAGCAGCATTTTTACATTGTCCCATACTGCTTTTGCTTCAGTGTTGAAGTTGATGAGTTTGTAAACATCTTTGGGCAGACCTTGAATGACATTGTTTGAGGCTCTAATATCTGCATCATACCTCTTCTTCTCTTCCTCATTGAGATCATTGTAAGTTCGAGGCCTGCCGATTCCCAAAGTGACAGTTCCGTCATCACCAGTAGTAACAACATCTCTGGTGGTGCCCATCTGAAATGGTCCTTCATCAATGGATTTGAGAATATTAAATCCATTTTATTTGCCCAAGCAGTAAAGCCGAATTCGTTGTGCCCACGACTCATAGTCCGTCCTATCAAGCATAGGAGGACGGGTATCGGACCCAGCTGCTTGAATGTCATCAGATGCAGTGCTTGGTATGGTTCCCATACTGTATACAGGATTTTACAATTCTTGAGATTTAAACCGAGAAATGAGTTCTTTCACGGGATTTTACAAAATTCAAGAACAAACCACAATTCCAAAACCGCTGAAGTGCTATTCAAACAGTAAGTATCAAACCGCTAAAACCCTAGGCAAACCGCTAATATCTAAACGCTAAACCTGAAGACCAAACCGCTATATCTAAATCGCTGACACACACAACAAACCGCTAAGTCAAACCGCAAGTCCTGAATACCAAACCGCTATTCTCAAACCGCAGTAATTAACCCAACCGCTATGATCAAACCGCTGAAACCAGAACTGCGAAGACCTAAACCGTTGAAGATTAAACCGCTGAGAGTTAAACCGCTGAGACCAGAACCACTAAGACTCATCCCGCTGAAGATTAAACCGCTGTAGGTTAAACCGCTGCTGCTAAACGACAAACCGCTAGAGACAAGAACTGACAAACCGCAACCGGAAGTGGACAAACCGTCCTTTTCAGTATGTTTTGTCCTTTTCCTATTTTGGTTATAATCCAAACCGCTATCAGAGATTTAGACCAAGCCGCTAACAATAATTACCAAAATACGACAAACCACTGCAAAGAAACCTCTATCGAATGTCAAACCGCTGCGAAGAACACTCAACCGAATGTCAAACCGCTGCCAAGAAAAACCACAAATCTTCCACAAACTAACACAAACACTGTTGTATATTATCAAGGAAGATGTGAAACAACTTTTTGAACATAAAAGTACAAGTATTAAACGAATTGAACCACAAACAAAGATCAAACTAGGTATTTTCTACACTACTTAGTACGAACCAAAAAGCAACCAAAAAACATACCACGAATCTGAATATGCACTCACATGAACCTAACCATGGCTCTTGATACCAATTGTAGCATATTTATAACATTCAAACACACATATGGTGGTGATTTGGCCGGTGGTTTAGAGAGAGAAAGTGAGAGAATGGGAACCTTGAGAGAGAAAGTGTAATATGTTAGATTAAGAGAATGAGAAGTTCCAACCCTCTCCCTAGGTGGAGAGGGGTATTTATAGTACATAATATTGGTGCCCCGAGTGGGCTGTGGAGTGAGCTGACAGAGGGTAAAGACCCGACCCACTCCACAAGTTCTATATTAACTAATCTATTACTAATATTACTAATAATCCTACGAGCTAGTTAATGCTAACAGATACTCGGGGTGACCGAGTCTTCAGATGAATATTTATATTCCTAACAAGGTGTTAGAAATCTTTTGGCCGTATACTTTTGTTAAGATTCAAGGTTGTAAACCCTAGTGATATTAAGATCACTCGTATTATTTGTAGAATAATATTGAATCGTTTTGGTTATAACTGTTTCATTGATCATACTACATTGTTTATGTTCTTCTAATCACTAAAAAGTAGATTCCGCATACTTTTTGGTGTGCAACAAAGTTTCTAACAAGCTCAACATGATCCGTGTTTAAGGACTCACAAAAACAGTGAACTCTATCACCTTACCTCTACATATGTTGCATATGGATTTGTTTGGACCAACATTTGTAAAAAGTTTAATGAAAATCACGTATTGCCTAGTTGTCACAGATGATTACAGTAGGTTTACTTGGGTTTTCTTTTTAGCAACTAAGGATGAAACCAGTGGAATCCTTAAGTCTTTCATAACAATGGTAGAAAATCTAGTAAATGACAGGGTTAAAGTGATAAGATGTGACAATGGAACTGAGTTCAAGAATAGGGATATGAATCAGTTTTGTGAGATGAAAGGTATTATGAGACAGTATAGTGTAGCTAGAACTCTTCAACAAAATGGTGTTGTAGAGAGGTGAAATAGAACACTAATTGAGGCTGCTAGAACAATGTTAGCTGATTCTAAATTGCCAACTACCTTTCGGGATGAAGCAGTTAGTACTGTTTGCTATGTGCAAAATAGAGTGTTAGTTGTTAAGCCTCATAACAAGACCCCATATGAACTTTTTCATGGTAGAACACCAACTCTAAGTTTTATGAAACCATTTGGGTGTCCTGTTACAATTCTCAATACCATAGATCACCTAGTCAAGTTTGATGGTAAGACTGATGAAGGATTATTTGTTGGATACTCTATGAATAGTAAGGCTTTTAGGGTATTCAATAGTAAAACAAGGATAGTGGAAGAGAACTTGCATGTTAGGTTTAGGGAGAATACACCTAATGTTGCAGGTAGTGGACCAAATAGGCTGTTTGATATAGATGCACTAACAAAGACAGTGAATTATGAGTCAGTTGTTGCAGGTACACAGTCTAATGGTTTTGTAGGTACAAAAGCTAATACTGATGCAGGTCAAGCTAGTATGGAAACACAACCTGCAAAGGATTACATTCTGCTACCAATGTGGACTGCTGATCCACTATTCTTAACCCAAGATCCAAAAAGCTCCCAAGATGATGAAGTCAAGCATTCAAGTGATGATGACAAGAAGGATAATGGAGACTCTAGAAAAGACAGCAGGAATGATGATCAAGAGAAGAATGATGGTGTTAATAGCTCTAACATTACTAACAAAGTTAATACTACTAGTTCAAATGTTAATGTTGCTGGCATACTAGATGATGCTATTGGTGAAAAAGATAGCAGTGAATATTTAGATGATCCAGACATGCCTATATTGGAGGATGTATGGACTGAAACTGATGCTGAAGATGCTGGTAAAGAGGCAGACATGGGCAATTTGAATGAAACAATTCAACTTAGTCCTATTCCAACTACAAGAATTCACAAAGATCATCAACATGAACAAATTATTGGAGATGTGCATTCTGTTGTCCAAACAAGGAAGATGACCAAGAATTTGATAGATCAAGGGCTCTTTGTTAGAACTATTAAACAAAGAGACAGTCATAAAGATCTTCAAAACTATTTATTTGCTTGTTTTCTATCACAAGTAGAACCCAAGAAGGCAATTTAAGCATTAAAGGAGTACAGTTAGGTATAAGCTATGCAAGAAGAGTTGCTGCAATTCAAGTTACAAGAAGTTTGGACTCTGGTGGATTTGCCAAAAGAAAAGAGGGCTATAGGTACAAAATGGGTTTTCAGAAACAAGAAGGATGAAAGTGGAATTGTGGTAAGAAATAAAGCAAGATTGGTATCTCAAGGGTACACACAAGAAGAAGGGATTGACTATCATGATGTCTTTGCCCCAGTTGCAAGAATTGAAGCAATTAGGCTATTTTTAGCTTATGCTTCATTTAAAGACTTTGTGGTGTATCAGATGGATGTTAAGAGTGGTTTTCTTTATGGGAAAATTGAAGAAGAAGTTTATGTTTGTCAACCACTAGGGTTTGAAGATCCCGAATTTCCTGATAAAGTTTACAAGTTGAAAAAGCACTTGATGGTTTACATTAAGCTCCTAGAGCATGGTATGAAACCTTGTCAACATACCTGTTAGATAATTGGTTTCATAGAGGAAAGATTGACAAGACTTTGTTCATCAGAAGATACAAAGATGATATTTTGCTGGTTCAAGTTTATGTAGATGATATCATTTTTGGTTCTACAAAAAAGGAGACGTGCATTGAATTTGAGAAGTTAGTGCATGAAAAGTTTCAGATGAGTTCTATGGGAGAACTTACTTTCTTTCTGGGTTTAAAAGTAAAGAAGAACAAGGAAGTCATATTTATCAGTCAAGATAAGTATGTTGCTGAGATCTTAAAGAAGTTTAGGTATACATATGTCAAAACAACAAGCACACCTATGGAAACCACAAAGCCTCTGCTCAAGGATGAAGATGGTGAAGAAGTTGATGTTCATCTATACAGATCAATGATTGGTACATTGATGTATCTTACTTCTTCAAGACCTGACATTATGTTTGCAGTGTGTGCACGTGCAAGATACCAAGTCACACCAAAAGTTTCACATCTTCATGCTGTGAAAAGAATTTTTAGATATTTAAAGGTTCAACCAAAATTGGGCCTTTGGTATCCAAAAGATTCTCCTTTTACTTTGGAAGCATTTACTGATAGTGAATATACTACAGCAAGCTTGGATAGAAAGTCTACAACAGGAGGTTGTCTCATGGCAATGCAAGAAATAGATTGTGGTTGCAAATTCCACACCAGAAGCTGAGTATGTGCTGCTTCAAGTTGCTGTGGACAAGTGCTTTGGATTCAGAATCAATTGCTGGATTATGGGTACAATTTTATGAATACCAAGATTTTTATTGACAATAACAGTACTATGTGCATAATTAAAAATCTTGTTTATCATTAAAAAACAAAGCATATAGAGATCAGACATCAATGATAAGAAGTTAATTCAAATGGTTAAAATTCATACTGACAATAATGTTGCAGATCTACTTACAAAAGCTTTTGCTGTAGGTAGATTTCAATATTTAACTGCCAGTATTGGAATGTTAAGTCTTTAAAATCTTTGATCTCTTTATATTTTTGTAGAGTTTTGTAAGGATTAGTACTGTTATTTAAGTCATAAATTGTTTCTGCTGCTAAGTATAATTAGTGCTGCTAGTTATACTTAGAACTGCTAAGTTTTTGCTATTGGTTAAAACTGCTAAGTATAATCATGTTGTGAAAAGTGTTATTGCTTGTGTTTGTTTGGTGTTTTTGGGACTAACATTTTGCAGGAAAAGCAAATCAAATGATGATTGGTGAGAAATTGGAGTTACTGCTGACTTAATGCTGCTAGGCATAAGCACAGATTCATGCCCTAGTAGATGGAATGAAGATAATCATTACTAAAACGTTTGTTAGAAGATCTCTTAAGCTAACAGATAAAGAAAGTTTTGAGTTCCAAATTCTACCATTTTTGAAAACCTTGCACTGATGGGGTATGAGAATCAAGATACCAAACTGACTTTTTACAAAGGTTTATTCTCCCCACAATGGAAATTCTTAATTCATACTATCTTACAATGTTTAAGTCCTAAAACAACTGGTTGGAATGAGTTTAGCAGTAACATGGCATCTGCTATAATCTGCTTAGCTACAGGCCAAACTTTTAACTTTTCAAAACTTATTTTTGATAGTATCGTTAAGAACTTGGATAGTTCATGAAGCAAATTTTACATATATCCAAGGTTTTTACAACTCTTTATGGACAATCAATTTACTGAAAAAAATTCACAAAAGACTTTACCTTGCACCCTTTCATACAAAAAAGATTCTTGCAAATATGAAGAGGGTTAGCAAAGGTTTTTCAGGTACTGAAACACCATTGTTTCAAACAATGTTGGTTCAGAACCAAGAACAAAATCAGGGTGAAGGTTCAGACATCCCAACTGAAACCCATCACACCCCCACCATTTTACCATCATCATCACAACCTCAAAAGACCTATAAACGTAGGATCACAAAAACAAAGGGCACTGAGCTACCTCAGGCTAGTGCTAGTATGGTTGTAGATGGGGCTACCCATAAGGAGAGGGGAGGTAGTTTGGGAAGGGCTGCCACTGCTGCTTCTAGCTTTGAAGCAGAGCAGGACAGTGGTAACAACAATAATACCCAATCCAAGGCAACATCTAATGGATCTAGTTCCCATGGAACTGATTCAGATGATGGAATCCCCAGGCACCAAGAAACCATGGGGGGCTAAGATGCTCAAACTAGGTTTGATACTGAGTCTAACATTCCCAATGATTCACCTCTCGGGATAGGTGACACAATCCGAAGTGATGAGGGTAGTATGCAACTTTTAAAGGAATTGATGGCTACTTGTACCACTTTAAACCAACAAGTTCTTGATCTTACAAAGACAGTCCACTCTCAACAAGGTGAAATTACTTATTTGAAGAAGAGGGTTGCCAAGCTTGAAGGAAAGAAGAGGTCAAGAACCCATCAGCTTAAAAGATTATATAAGGTGGGTACTGCTGCAAGAGTTGAGTCCTCTCCAAGTCAAGAAAGTTTGGGGGAGGATGCTCCCAAATAGGGGTGGAATGAAGAAAATGATGTAGGGGAGGATACTCAAATGGAGGATGAAGTAGTGATGAAAGAAGGCATTCAGTTTGTTATTGATGATGCAGAGGTTGAAGAGGATGTTGATGCTAAGTCAGTTAATACTGCTAGTGTTGATGCTGGGATTGATGTTGGTAAGGTTGTTGAAGTTGCTAAGCTGATGGTGGAAACTGCTACACTTAATGATGCTAGTTTACCAGTTAATGCTGCTAGTGAGAATGTTAGTGCTGCAGAGTCTGAAGTGAATATTGCTGCTACTACAACAACAACTAATGATGACATCACCATAGCTCAAGCACTTACAAAGTTAAAGAGCATAAGACCAAAAGAAAAAGGAATTAATATCAAAGAACCAGCATTGTAACACCCCCAAAAATCTGGATTTGCGAAAGCATACATGTTTGGGTGCTACTAAATTGGTAATCACAACACACAGATATAGAGAACGGATTTGAAAATCCGCTTTAAGAATAGTTTACATTTTCACATTTAAAATGTCATACATCAAGTTCAGTTTAAATAAAACAAGGCCCATTTAACATGACTATCCCAATCAGAGTTTAATTCATGTGTAAAAACACTTCTGGTAGTTATGACCAATGCCATGCCATGCCTTCAACAAATACATACTCAAACAGCTGAGAAAAACATGCTAAAAGTCAGCTAATGCTGGTGAGTTCATAGGTTTATAGTAAATAAGCACATATGGACCATAGCAAATAAATCAGCAGGCACACACTAACCGTAAGCTAACACTAAGCTCATATAACCGAGGCTACGACAAAATAGTATCCAAGTTATAGTTAAGCTTATAAATTGTTATTAAAGCAGTTCTTAAGACAATATGAGGACAGTTCCTTGTTTTAAAGCAAGTGGTGGAGTCAAAACTTTGATTCTGTAATCTAGTATTAAAATGATTTGTATTATGGCTGCGAAACAGTCTGTGGAACACTTGTAAAAGTTCGAGTGTTAGTGGCAATACAATTCGTTATTTCAAGAAAAGATAATATGGTAGACAACTGGTTTATAATACAAGTTCAAATAGTTGAAAAATGATGACAAAGTGGTTTCTTAAATGATAGTAAAAGTAAGTATTGCAACGAATGGCAATTGGTACGTCTAATTGACATAGGACTGCTGATAGTCAGGAGTCAAATAAGCTTACATCTTATGATAAAAGTTCACCAAATCCATACAATACGACAGGGTTCACGACAGCTACTACTGAAGTCTTACAGAAATTTAACTTAAAAGAATCTAAGCTTAGGTCTCGTTACATAGGGTAGTCATTCTTATGACATCACATTTGAGTCTTGGTTTCCTTCCGCTCTTTATTTTCCTTGATTGTTCACTTTTCCTTGGTCCTTTGGTTCCTGACACTCGTTCCTATAGTGCCCCTTCTTTCCACACCTAAAACAGGTTACCTCAGCCTTTCGATTGTTCCCTGGTATTTTCTATGCTACTACAAAGGTTTTAGACCTACAACCTCTAGTTAGATGTCCAACCTTCTGGCATTTGTGGCACTTCACGGTACAAGGCCCGTTGTGGTATAGTTTGCAGCGACTACACATTGGTAACTCCCCAGCATAAGCCTTCCTGTTACTAGGTCCAGCAGTGTAAGTTTTGGCCAACTTTGGCATTCTGAGAGGTTGCGGAACCCCTTTGTTTCCTTGGTTGTTCTCCCGTTTCCTCTTTTTGTTAATGCTCTCAGCTACTTGAAGTGGCCCTCGGTTCATTAAGTCACAAGCCATGCTATTCCTGACTCGTAGGCAGCAATAGTCTCTGCAACTAACTGGGCTATGAGTTGTTCCATGGATGCGGAGTTTAGGTCTTGCCTCTTAGGTGACATGGTTCTTCACAATGAGAAAAGAAGCGTGAGACATAGTAAGGATGTGTTCTAAGAGTAGATAGTTCAAGGAGATATGTTATAGGGCGGTAGGTTAAGGTCATGTTCACATAAGTTGGTGGGTCTCTATACAATGGTAATATAATTGTTTCTAAAGAATAAGATGAGTGTCCACACTCGGAGTTGAAAAGAAAATGAATTCATGTGGTATGTGGCGAGTATTCAAACTCGAAGTGGAATGATGGGGTTACATAGGAAAAAGGTATAACTCTGCGAGTATAAGCCAGTGTATGTGGGTGTGAAATAGTAGGGGGAGGGCGAGATGCTATGACAGGTATGGTATGTTATATGTAAGTATATAGAAAATACTTATATCATATATGTTAAGTAAAATACTCAAATAGCATAGTATAACACTTAACCATATAAAACAAACAGCAGTTAAGTCATGGCAAACGAGGCAGGCATGCATCTGGCGGTCATAAGGAAACGTTTTTTCTAAATGTGGTTATATTTTAGGGTTTATATGTGTTGATCCCAGTAATGCACTTGATCGAATCCTTTAGCTTGTAAAGGTTTAGTTATCTTAGATAAATCTAAAACAACTAAGTATAGAAACTGTCTTTGAAGTATATCAAACAAAATACGGAATCTTGTATTTGATCTTAAGAAGAACTTTATATTAAATAATAGTAAGCAATGAATATCAAACAAAACACTTCAATATTATTAATAATACGAATACTCAAAAGTATTAAGGTTTACAACCTTGAAGTTTTCTAAACAATCGTGTATCTCATATCTATCTCTATGCCCTAGGACCTCCTTTTATAGACTAAGGAGTCCTAGTCGGCTTACAATTACTTGTTATATGATGAAGCGAAAAGTGTACCGCTTTTAAGGGGTCATTTAAGCCTTAAATTGTATTTATTTGATCAAATATTGCCCTAAATCGTTCCTTTTGTCATTTTAGGTACTTTTGAGGAGAAATCTGGAAAAGGAGGCATTTTGGACGTTTTTTGAGCATAAAAGTGAAGAAAACGGCAAAGTCTCAAAAATCAGCTAAAAGTTACCTTTGACGGCGTCACAATTTACCCTGGACGGCGTCATGCCTTGGCAAGAAAAGTTGGACGTGAAATTTACTCATGATAAGCCAGTGAAAATAGCATGTGAATTCTGACGGCGTCACGCTTTAACCTGATCAAGGGCGTCACGGCTTAAATCAAAAGGGGACGGCGTCACGTTCAAGGTTCGACGGCGTCAAGCCTTGATAAGCCAGAATGGATTTTGGCTGAGCTAAAGAGGGACGGCATCAAGAAGGTCATCCGGGAACCCTAGAAGCGGTGAGGTGATGGCGTCACACTCCATAAGGTGACGCCGTCAGATCCAAAAATCTATATATAGTTTTCTAATTTTTGTCATTAGAGAGAACTTAGTGTGTGGAATTTTGGGAGAAAACCCTAAGACGAATTTAGCTTCTTTTTCAAGGCTTTTTGCCTTGAGATCTTCCATGTTACATTGAAGATAAGTTATCAATTAATCATTCAATATGTCTATGTGTTGTTTGATTTTATCTTATTCTTGTCTTTTGATTAACATGTTAGGCTAAATTTATCTTGTGTTTGCTTAGATCTAATGAAACCTAGCTATTGATTATTGGTTATTAGTGTGTTATTAGTTGTATTGGATGATTGTTTATCTATGTTAGGCTTAAGAAAACTGGCTAACTTCCTATTCGGTAACTTGCTTGAACGTCTTAAGAAACATGAACCAAATGCGTACTAAAGGTTTTTATGATTGTATTTAATGCACAAGCGAATTCTAGTGATCCCATGTTAGGAGCTTCCTAGCCGGCTCGACATAGGAGTGAAGTAGGAGCTTGTAGAGTTGGGGAAGTAAGTACGCCACCCCACGAATGGTATTAAGGAATACACCCGTCATCCACGCGACTAATACACACTAATTAACCGGTAAAAGATAGTTAGGGAGTAAGGAAATCTAAGTAAACACATTTCTCTACACATAAGTTTCTCACCACATTTTATTTTCAGTTATTTATTTTATTTGCATCCGTAGTAATTTTGGGTTAGTTGACTAGCAACTAATTCCGCCCACTCTTTCAAACCCGAGATTTTACTTGCTTTCATAAAAAATTATAAAAACACAAAAAGAATCTTCCTCAACCCTTAGACCTATTAGAGTAGTCTTTCATACCTAACGAACACTATTCCCTGTGGAGAACGATCAATCCCCCGTACTTACCACTACACTATACTACATCGGTCAGGTACACTGCCTGGTGGGGTTGTAAGCCTCTTGAGATCCCTCGAGAGGTAAAACCTGTTGTAAGGTTACAAAACCACGCATCAAGTTTTTGGCGCCGTTGCCGGGGAATAGTTATTGTTTAGGTTGAATTTTTATTTCTATTAGGTCTACTCACTAGATTCCTTTCTAGTGAGATTTTTATTTTATTTTTCTAGGTTTTCTTTAGTCTATCTATTTTCTTCGTTTCTTTGTTCGTAACCATTACCATTCGACATCATGGAAGATGGTAATATCCTTAATCCCAACAACCCACCACCACAACAACCACCACCTCCTAGAGCCCGTACTTTAGGAGAGTATTCCCGTCCTAGCCACCATGGCTATCGAAACACCATTGAGCTCACTCAAGGAGCCAATGTCACACCCTTGCGATCCGACACCATCCGGTTGGTGCAAAGCGGATGCGCATTCCATGGACTTCGATCTGAAGATCCTAATCAACACCTCAAGGACTTTCTTAAAATCGTTGATTCTATAGACCTTGATGTTGCCACTCGAGAGACGACCCGATTGCGTCTCTTTCAATTCTCTCTGCAGGATCAAGCTAGTCAATGGCTAGAACGTCAACCCGCAGGATCCATCACCTCTTGGGATGATCTCACCACTCGTTTCCTTGCTCAGTTTTTCCCACCGGGAAGAACTACCAAGCTAAGGAATGATATCTTGATGTTCCAACAACGTCAAGGCGAAACTCTCTACGAGGCATGGACTCGATTCAAGGACTTACTCCAAAAAGTCCCCCACCATGGCATAGAACTTTGGCTCCAAGTCCAAATCTTCTATGACCATATCAATCTCTCCACGAGGAAAACCATTGACCAATCGGCCAGTGGCAAGCTACGTGATCTAAGTGCGGAACAATCATGGGCTCTCCTAGAGGATCTTGCTCTTTATGACAACGAAAGTTGGAGTGATCCCCGTGATTTGAATAAAACGGTCAAGGCAATATCTTTGCCTTCGAACAATTCAAGCACTTCCGACCGTAGGATCATAGAACTTGAAGACTAAGTCAAGTTTCTCATGAAATCCTACGAGGCTCCTAACCCTTCAAGCCAAGTGAACAAAATCACTTCTTCATGTGAATTATGTAGTGGTCCCCACGACACTCGTGATTGCATGGAACTCCCCGAACAAGCTTTTGTGGACTACGCATCCTCGCGTACCGACGGAGCGGGAGACAAGTGGTACACTTTCAAACCCGAGCCAAACCATTACGGTGATACATACAACCCCTCATGGAAAAATCACCCGAACCTTAGGTGGAAACAAAACCAAAACACACAACAAACCAATTCTTCCAACCCACCTAATCGTTTCCAATCAAGCGGTTCCAACTCGAACCGTACTTTCAACAACAATCCTTCCGGCAATGGTAGTACCGATAACTTTGAAGGATTGATGTCTCAATTTATGGCATCTCAAGAAGCTCGTTTAGCCAAGTTTGAAGCCGATTTCAAACAAAAACAAAGCGAGATGACCAATAAGATTGACACCTTGTTGAAAGCCCTCAATGACCGAGAAATGGGAGCACTCCCTAGCAACACGGTCAAGAACCCGAAACTAAACGTCAACGCTATTTCATCGGTTTCGTCCCCTAGTTCTTGTCCACAATATTATTCGGTCAATTCCATGAGCACGTGTTTCAAACAAACCCAAGTCGTTCCAAATGACCAAGAAGTTATGACATCCAAATTGGTCAACAACATAGTTGAAACACCTCCCACTCAAAACCTTGACGAAGAATTCAAGGAGCTCCACCTTGAAAGTCCGGTTGTTGATGTGTTGGATGAGAAGAAGCTCAAGTTAGGCGAAAAAGGGACCGCCTTCGTTCAAAACAAACTACCTAAGAAGTTAGATGATCCGGGCTTATTTGTTCTACCTTGCAAGATCGGTAATTCGGAGGCTTATGACACATTAGCCGATCTTGGATCAAGCCTTAACCTACTTCCGTTACCTCTCTACACCTCTCTAAAACTAGGAAAACTTGAAGAAACCGAGGTAATAATAGGTTTAGCGGATGGGAGTGTTGCTTACCCGGTTGGAGTAGTTAAGGACGTGTTAGTGCACATTGGAAAACTAACCATTTTAGCCGATTTCCACGTCCTTGATATGGTTAGCGACCCTACATGCCCCTTGTTGATAGGTAGAGGATTTTTGGCGACCGCTAGTGCTATGATTGATTGTAAGGAATCCAAGATAGCGGTAGGAGAAGGAGATACTTGGTCAGTCTATGATGTTAAGAAACATGCCTATGATACTAGTGAGGAACCAACACCACATTGGCTAGAATCAAATAGGAGACCATCTAGATATGGACCTTGGATTGATAGAGACTTCATAGGACCCCAACGCCCATTTTACCTAGAAGAGGACTTTGTTAACCGAACGCATTCGGTAGAGCAACTCTTGGCTAGGGACACCGAATTGGATCCATTTGAAGATTCTCTAGTTTTTAGAAAGATGATTGATTTCCTAGGAGTTTTGCCAATTAACCTAGGAATGAATAAGTGGATTTGTGAGGAAGATGATCATAAGTGGAATTGGGATAAACCACCCAAAGATGGAGATGGGTCATGGCATATCAAGATGACATTGTATGACCCGGATGGAGAGAAGTTTGAGAAGATATATCGTACTAAGCGGACCAATAGGAAACTTCAATCCAAGCTTAACCCTAAAGACATCCTCGATGACGAGCTCACTTATATAGGGTAGCGTGACTTTGAGTCTAGCTACAAGACTCGTTAATAAAGAAAAGCGCTTCTTGGGAGGCAACCCAAGCTTTATTTGTTTTATTTGCTTTGTGTGTTTATTTATTTGTTTGTTTGTTTTTATTTGTTTCCGTATGTGTGTTTAATTTTTATCATTATTGATTCATGTTCAAAAACTAATTTGTGAAAATGCTTTATTTTGTTTTTAACTTCGTCTTAACTACATATAAAGGTATTTTGCAAAAGATAAGTGTAAGGGAAATTTAAATCGGTTTATTAGAACACAAATGAACATGAATCATAATAATAATAAGTTAACATACATATTCGTATTTGTTTGAGTCAAATGCTTGTATCGAGTCATAATGATGTTTTGCAGGATTTCCAGGAAGTAAGGTAAAGGTTTTTCCAGAAATTTTCCGGAAACTTAAAATGAAAATTTTTGTCAGGTCATTTCTGACGGCGTCATGGTTTATAACCTGACGGCGTCAGATTTAATTTTCAGAAATTTTTGAAAGTTTTGTTTTTAAAAAGTTTTTATTAAAATCTCCAACTTATAATCTCCAGGAATCTGCAAAATTATCATTCCACAAGCATTATATCCTTATATATAGATTTATCCCGCCGATGTTATGCAGGTTTTCGTGTTTGTTTTTTCAGGTTTAACAGGTTATTTTGGACAAGGAAATGTTTTGAATCAAGCTTTTGGCGATGCATTAGTCATGGAGCTTCAACATTACCTTGGAGGAAGATCTAACCGTGTAATTTCACTATCCACCGAGCGAATCAGGGGAGTATTTGATTTCATTCTTTTACTTTATGCTTTTACATCTTGTAATTTGAACATTGGGGACAATGTTCATCTTAAGTGTAAGGGGAGGGTAAAAGTACGATTTTAGAGAATACAATTACGCTTGACTTTTGTTTGTTTAATAGTAGATGTGTAATAAAACTGAGAGAAATACCTGTTAGGGCAATTTTAGTGCCAAATTTAAAATTTTTTACAACATATATGAGTGAAACTTTGATCTTAATGAGCGTCTCACGGATAGGAGTTATATGACTAGCACAAAAAACCGTACCACTAAAAATTTTTCCACCCCCAAATATGTGAGGTTCGCCCCTAGAATTGGTAGGAAAAGCATTTATGCTATGATGTGTGTACCGGTAGCACTTAGATTCTAGAACTTGCGTTAGGACCATTCCAAGGCCACAAGTGAGACTACATTCGTGTAGTTAGATTTACTACATGATAAGAGGCATTAGGATTAACCCATTGTTTTACACCTGTGTTTTTGTTATAATTACTTCGGCTACATTGGTCAAGTAATTCTCCCACACCCTTTGCGTTGTACTCATTTTTAGTACACGATACCCCTAGTACACCCCTCAGAGCCTATCTTTTCGTTTCGACCTTTAAGCATTTTACTTAAAGAAAGAATTTGTTACACCCCACTTAAATGTACACCCAAATCGCCTTAGCCTACCTTGTATGCACTCATTTTTTGTGCATTATTGTTACAACATTTGTTTAAACCCAAGTTAATTATCTAGTTGATTACATGGTTGCTAAGTCGAGTCATATCCTTGTACATATTGTTTTGGGACGATTGGGACTCATGGGTAAAGTACTAGTGTAATGGAGTAATGGGGAAGAACATCATTTATTACCCCCATATGTGCTAAATGTTTTAAAAGTACTCCAAGTTTTTCAATTATCTTAATTCGAGTCATTAGATTAGTATTTGTAAAGTTATGTAAAAGTTCAAGTGTAAGGGGGATGCAATGCCCCTATGATGTATTATTTTGGATGGTAGGGCAAAAGTGTATGCAAAAAAAAAAAAAAAAAAAAAAAAAAAAAAAAAAAAAAAAAAAAAAAAAAAAATCGAAAAAATCAAGAAAAATACAAAAAAAAAAGAGAAAAAGAAAAATAGAAAAAACATACGGACTACCATCCCGTTTCATTTTATGTTTGTTTTATGTTTTTGTTTTTGTTTTTGTTATTTCATTTCTAGCTTAAGATTGAGTCTAGTCTTGGCTTAGCAACATTGTATAGTACATGTAATTGATCAAGATCTTTAACTCGCCACCAGTAAAATATCCCTTATCCAACAAAACCGTGTTTTCCTTTTCCCTACACCTAACGTTATAACCCATTTAAAAGCCCTCTTTGATAGTTTATCTTTGGTGCTTACGCCTAGTGGATGAGGTTTTCGATCCTTTCCCAAGCCTATGGTAATCTATTTGCTAGGACAGGTAGTGAGAGATATTATCCGTTTTCATTTATGAGATTTATTTTGATGACACTTGAGAGATGTGAGTATCTAAACACTACTTGTGAGGTGCTAGTTTGTAATCTCCGTGCTTATTATGATTGAAGTGGAACGATTATTTGTTGTAATTACTTTTATGTTTGCATTAAATGACCCCTAACTTGTATTTTGATTAGAATAAAAGCGCATTTGCTTGAGGACAAGCAAATCTCAAGTGTAAGGGTATTTGATGAAGCGAAAAGTGTACCGCTTTTAAGGGGTCATTTAAGCCTTAAATCGTATTTATTTGATCAAATATTGCCCTAAATCGTTCCTTTTGTCATTTTAGGTACTTTTGAGGAGAAATCTGGAAAAGGAGGCATTTTGGACGTTTTTGGAGCATAAAAGTGAAGAAAACGGCAAAGTCTCAAAAATTGGCTAAAAGTTACCTTTGACGGCGTCACAATTTACCCTGGACGGCGTCATGCCTTGGCAAGAAAAGTTGGACGTGAAATTTACTCATGATAAGCCAGTGAAAATAGCATGTGAATTCTGACGGCGTCACGCTTTAACCTGATCAAGGGCGTCACGGCTTAAATCAAAAGGGGACGGCGTCACGTTCAAGGTTCGACGGCGTCAAGCCTTGATAAGCCAGAATGGATTTTGGCTGAGCTAAAGAGGGACGGCGTCAAGAAGGTCATCCGGGAACCCTAGAAGCGGCGAGGTGACGGCGTCACACTCCATAAGGTGACGCCGTCAGATCCAAAAATCTATATATAGTTTTCTAATTTTTGTCATTAGAGAGAACTTAGTGTGTGGAATTTTGGGAGAAAACCCTAAGACGAATTTAGCTTCTTTTTCAAGGCTTTTTGCCTTGAGATCTTCCATGTTACATTGAAGATAAGTTATCAATTAATCATTCAATATGTCTATGTGTTGTTTGATTTTATCTTATTCTTGTCTTTTGATTAACATGTTAGGCTAAATTTATCTTGTGTTTGCTTAGATCTAATGAAACCTAGCTATTGATTATTGGTTATTAGTGTGTTATTAGTTGTATTGGATGATTGTTTATCTATGTTAGGCTTAAGAAAACTGGCTAACTTCCTATTCGGTAACTTGCTTGAACGTCTTAAGAAACATGAACCAAATGCGTACTAAAGGTTTTTATGGTTGTATTTAATGCACAAGCGAATTCTAGTGATCCCATGTTAGGAGCTTCCTAGCCGGCTCGACATAGGAGTGAAGTAGGAGCTTGTAGAGTTGGGGAAGTAAGTACGCCACCCCACGAATGGTATTAAGGAATACACCCGTCATCCACGCGACTAATACACACTAATTAACCGGTAAAAGATAGTTAGGGAGTAAGGAAATCTAAGTAAACACATTTCTCTACACATAAGTTTCTCACCACATTTTATTTTCAGTTATTTATTTTATTTGCATCCGTAGTAATTTTGGGTTAGTTGACTAGCAACTAATTCCGCCCACTCTTTCAAACCCGAGATTTTACTTGCTTTCATAAAAAATTATAAAAACACAAAAAGAATCTTCCTCAACCCTTAGACCTATTAGAGTAGTCTTTCATACCTAACGAACACTATTCCCTGTGGAGAACGATCAATCCCCCGTACTTACCACTACACTATACTACATCGGTCAGGTACACTGCCTGGTGGGGTTGTAAGCCTCTTGAGATCCCTCGAGAGGTAAAACCTGTTGTAAGGTTACAAAACCACGCATCATTATACAAGATAAATCTCTATAGAATCTTTTCCTTATTTATCTAACCGACTACACAAGTTTATCTCATAAGCAGTACAAACTAAACACTCTAGCAGTTGTATCTCTAACTCTAGCAGTTGTAACTCTGTAAGCAGTTGTAACTCTGAACTGGCAGCAGTAACATTTAGCTTGTAAAGGTTTAGTTATCTTAGATAAATCTAAAACAACTAAGTATAGAAACTGTCTTTGAAGTATATCAAACACAATGCGGAATCTTGTATTTGATCTTAAGAAGAACTTTATATTGAATAATAGTAAACAATGAATATCAAACAAAACACTTCAATATTATTAATAATACGAATACTCAAAAGTATTAGGGTTTACAACCTTGAAGTTTTCTAAAGAATCGTGTATCTCGTATCTATCTCTATGCCCTAGGACCTCCTTTTATAGACTAAGGAGTCCTAGTCGGCTTACAATTACTTGCTATACAAGATAAATCTCAATAGACTCTTTTCTATATTTATCTAACCGACTATACAAGTTTATCTCATAAGTAGTACAAACTAAACAATCTAGAAGTTGTAACTCTGAACTGGAAGCAATAATATTTAGTCTAGTAGTAGTAACCACTTAGTGTATTTTCTTGTACATCATCAGCAACACTAGCAGTAGTAAAATACACAAGCAGTTGTAATCTTTGTAACTAGCAGCAATAATGACTTAGAGCATTTCTTGTGAAAACCATTAGCAGTCTTAACCATGCAAGCAGCAGTAACTCTAAAACCCAACAATCCTTCCCTAAACTTGATATATTCCACTAAAATCATTAAGTTTCAATCATAGTGTAAAACCCTAATTTCCGAATACTAATTTTGCGTATAATTTAAAATTTTATGAGTTATGTATACAAGTAATTAAAAACGCGAATATAATTAAACGAATTAACCATAAACCCAAAACTTATAACGAAACATCATTATAGAAATCTTTGAACATATTGAATCCAAAAATAACTAGGTAACATAAAATAAATACGATGAACCATTTAAGCTACGCGAATAGTTGTTTGGGCCGTTTTTCTTTTAATACGCGACTAATAAACCACAAAAAGGGCCACATAAACTTAAGCCCACAACTCTACTAGGCCCTTAGCCCAATTTTGAACCCCCTTTGTAATTAGAGGACCGGTGTATTTTTTTTTTCACACAACAAAAATATTACGTTTCATTCAAGAAACCCTAAACCTAAAATATCTCCTTCAAGAAGCGGCCTTCATTTTTTTTTCTGTTTTCCTTCACAAATTCGATCACAAGAGGGTGTCTTGGACATTTTTGGTATCTCTCAATTCATTTGGAAGGCTTGGGTAAGCATACACAATGTTTTGGTTCACATAAAATCACATAAATCACTTACATAAAATTTCATAAATCGTACGCCTATGAATTCGACATAAGGGTTGTGAGATTGGATTTTTTAAATGTGTAGTATGATGTGTTTTTTATGGTATTTTCTGAATTTATGATGTGCTATGATCATGTAATTAAAGGGATTGAAAAGAAATCGATGAATTAGGGTTTAGATGATTGAATTAATTTGGACAGCTTTGTAGGTCGAAATTGGTTGATTCTCAAAACGAGTTTGGTAAAGGTTTAGTTCGGTATTTTTGTTTGTAAACATATTTTTATGTCTTAGTTAAGTTCCCCAATTGGAATGGAGTGAATTCATGTTGTTTTGGTCGAGTTTTTGATTTTTGTGTCATTAAGTGTTGAATCTGAAATTCGGGAATTTGAAATCAGTCAACTTTGTCGATTTTTCATTCAAAAACTATAAAGATTTGGGCCATGAAACTCTCCAGTATATAACTTCTATATGTTAGGTAATACCATGAATTTTTTTGAATTTTTCCTGAATGGGATGGTAGGTCGTTGAGGCGGATACTTTTGGGTACAACTGCAGGTCAGTTTTCTGAGTAGTCTGAGTTTGGGTATTTTTCATGTGGGGTTAAACTAACTACTAAATTTTGGGAAAATTCATGTGGGTTCTTAAGACATTGAAGTACCTCTGTGAATTTTTTGTAAATTTTATTTTTAAGTTCTGATGTGGATCAAAAATTCGTAAAGTTGTGACATGTTTATGTATTAAAAGCTGAAATTGACTAAAGGAGTGAAATATGTGTTTTAAACCTAATTGTCCTCAATATACTTTAACCTAACTATATTAAATCATTCTTATGACCTTTAAAGATGTAATAAAGATACTTAAATGCTTTTCATAACCTAAATCGATATATGGCATGATTAGTAAGTAAACTAAGTTATAATCATTTGTAAACCCTAAGTGTGATGAAAGCAACGCTAATATTTCTGATTATGGAGATTTTCTAAAAATGGAAACCTGCTAATTATGGAAACCACTAAAAAAGGAAAGTTACTAAAACTGGAAAGCCGACTAAATAAGTAATCTGAATTAAATAATCTTTTAATAAGTTAGTTATGAATTCGTGTAGATTCGCTGAAGATGGAGTTGCTTCCGACTTTGATATTTTCTGTTGTGTTTTCATTTGCGGTATCAGGTATAGATATTTTGACCTTCTCACCGGTTTCTCATGATCTCTTTTATTTTTCTGATCTGTCATTTTCTGTATTGATGCCATTGCTATGATCCCCTTTTACTTGAACCTTTCATATGATTCCCGTGTTTATAAATCCCTAATTAGAACCTTGTTATAAGAATTTGATTATGAACCTTTCTGATATGGTTTCTGATTCTGAGTTCCCTTGATAAACTGAACCCTGTTTTATTCCTTTGATACTTGACATGATTCGTTCTTCACCTTGAGACCTGAATATGTAAACCTCTGAAATACCCTAAAGATTCATTTTGACATTATAACTGAAATTGGAAACTTTCCTTCATGATATGAAAATGTTTTTGAGAAAGGTTTTTGAATACGATGTTATACCAATTTTGAATTGAAATTGCATTAAAGGTTTTATGAAAATCTCTTTTAAAGACTATCTTTATATAAAGGCTTTAATAAACATCATTTTATAAAAGTCACTGAAAGATTATTTTTAAATGTAAGTTTAATATGAAACCTTTGAATTAAAATCTTTCCTATGAACCTATAAACCTTTTGATATTGACCTTCTGATATAGAACCTTCTGATATTGAACCTTTCTGATATTGACCTGCTGATATTGAACCCTCTGATATGAACTTCGGATATGGACTTTCTGATATAACTGAAATGGTAATTGACTTATGAAACTGAACTAAATACTTGATACTTGACCTTGACCCACAGTTTAAGACTACGAGCCACTCACTAGGCATGAGGGTTTCATGTCCATGTCATTGATACACCGATGGCATAACTCTAGGGCAGGAGAGTGATGACCTGTCCCGTCCCTGACTTTATCTGATTTGGTGTATGAGGAGTTTCTGGCCACCTGGGGCGCATGGATGCATCCTAGCTGTTACTGTTACTGTTACTGATATATATACTGTTATTACTGGTGACTGATGGTGTGTGCGATACACGTCTTTCACACTCTGGGAGCTAGCTACTCCACTTACTGATTGAGGACTCCCCTCATATTTACTGATTACTGAGAGGTCTCCCCTCTATATGGCTACATGATGGTACTGTTACTGTTACTGTTACTGGGCTAGTAGAGGATTACTGTTTCCTACACCTTATACCCTTGTACTTCTCATTACTGTTACCTTTTCTTATGCCATAACTCTGATTGATTCGTATTTCATTTACTGTTCATTATTATGTATTACTGCTTGTTACCATTATATCTGTTCACTGAGCTCTCGTAGCTCAGCCGCATTTCTTTTCCTGCGGCAGGTTTTAGTAGGAAGCTGGGTATGAGTGGAGAGTACCATTGGACTTAGAAGACTACACTGTGATAGATATTTTGTTATAGAGATGACTAGAAGAATTTATATTTCAGACTTAGTATTTATTCCTTTGTAATTTTGTATTCCTTGTAATTTTTTGTAATCTTTGTATTCCTTTGTATTATTGAAGATGTATGCTTGTGTATGTTTCTGATATGTCACCATTGTTGTGACACTTCTACCCTTGTCGGGTCGGGGTGTTACAATTTATGGTATCAGAGACAGGTTTCGATCCTATGACCTGTGGGTTATGGGCCCACAGGCTGCGACTCGTAATACATTTACCATTGACCTGTGAGTTCTGGACCATTAGGCTTCCACTGTAAGAACATAGGAGAACCCCTTGAGAACTTGCGTTAGGATTTCTTTATATGAACTTAAGTTTTGACCAGTGAGGAATGGGTAGACTATAAGGCATTTGTTTAAGTATCTTTGCTTCCGCATCACTCTGATTCGTATAAATCTGGAAGGCATTGAGAACTGCATAATATTGCCTGACACTATTTGATCCTTGTCTGCAGAGTCCGACTCTGACTTCTGATCCTTCTGTTAATCATTTTGATGCCTCTTCAGGCATTCTGAAAATCTCCTTGACAATGACGTACTTGAATACATTATGTGACTTGTCTCTTGTTTTGATAAGCATCTATGAATTTTCTGACACTATTTGATTTCGTCTTACCCATCTCTGTTCCTATGAGAAGTCTTGTGGTGTTTAACCTCGAGTATAGGAATAACTTCCCTCTCAATTTTGAGCGATAAGATTTGCCTTGTTGACCTGTCTTTCTTTGGACTGTTAACTCTGATTTTATTCTGATAAAGGATCGGTTGATTGACAATTATCCTCCTATGTCTCACCTTTGGCGCTTGAAACAATTTTGAACTCCCTACCATAATTACCGATTGTAAAACTCTTGACTATCATTATTACTTTGAAGATTCGTGTGTTACTTTCGCGATTATGAAGTTTTCCTTGAAACCATTTCATACACCAGTGAATGAACCTTATCTTGAGAATTGCTTGGCACCCTGAATTTCTGAACATGATTTCTGATTGAACCACCAAGTTTTCCACTGGTGTGTATTAGATTTGAAATCTTGTTCGTATTCCATGTGAGCCTTCTAAAGATTCACATATCGTCCATTTTATGTTGCATGGACCTTTTGTTCTGAATCAACCTAATTTGTCTCCTTCGGAGGAAATCTGAACCCATCTTGTTTTGATCGAGTCATGAGAAACCATTTGTTTTGAAGATCCTTCTAGAAGAATCTCCCCGGGCATGAGATTTGTTCACGACGACCTTTTCTGATTTGCTACGACGTTGTCTAACCTTGCGACTTCAAATTTCGAGGACGAAATTTTTCTGTTAGAGGGGAAGAGTAGTAAAACCCTAATTTCTGAAGACTAATTTTGCGTATAATTTAAAATTTTTTGAGTTATGTATACAAGTAATTAAAAACGCGAATATAATTAAACGAATTAACCATAAACCCATAAAATTATAACGAAACATCCTTATAGAAATCTTTGAACATATTGAATCCAAAAATAACTAGGTAGCATAAAATAAATACGATGAACCATTTAAGCTACGCGAATAGTTGTTTGGGCCGTTTTTCTTTTAATACGCGACTAATAAACCACAAAAGGGGCCACATAAACTTAAGCCCACAACTCTACTAGGCCCTTAGCCCAATTTTGAACCCCCTTTGTAATTAGAGGACCGGTGTATTTTTTTTTTCACACAACAAAAATATTACGTTTCATTCAAGAAACCCTAAACCTAAAATATCTCCTTCAAGAAGCGGCCTTCATTTTTTTTTTCTGCATTCCTTCACAAATTCGATCACAAGAGGGTGTCTTGGACGTTTTTGGTATCTCTCAATTCATTTGGAAGGCTTGGGTAAGCATACACAATGTTTTGGTTCACATAAAATCACATAAATCACTTACATAAAATTTCATAAATCGTACGCCTATGAATTCGACATAAGGGTTGTGAGATTGGATTTTTTAAATGTGTAGTATGATGTGTTTTTTATGGTATTTTCTGAATTTATGATGTGCTATGATCATGTAATTAAAGGGATTGAAAAGAATTGGATGAATTAGGGTTTAGATGATTGAATTAATTTGGACAGCTTTGTAGGTCGAAATTGGTTGATTCTCAAAATGAGTTTGGTAAAGGTTTAGTTCGGTATTTTTGTTTGTAAACTTATTTTTATGTCTTAGTTAAGTTCTCCAATTGGAATGGAGTGAATTCATGTTGTTTTGGTCGAGTTTTTGATTTTTGCGTCATTAAGTGTTGAATCTGAAATTCGGGAATTTGAAATCAGTTAACTTTGTCGATTTTTTATTAAAAAACTATAAAGATTTGGGCCATGAAACTCTCCAGTATATAACTTCTATATGTTAGGTAATACCATGAATTTTTTTGAATTTTTCCTGAATGGGATGGTAGGTCGTTGAGGCGGATACTTTTGGGTACAACTGCAGGTCAGTTTTCTGAGTAGTCTGAGTTTGGGTATTTTTCATGTGGGGTTAAACTAACTACTAAATTTTGGGAAAATTCATGTGGGTTCTTAAGACATTGAAGTACCTCTGTGAATTTTTGTGAATTTTATTTTTGAGTTCTGATGTGGATCAAAAATTCGTAAAGTTGTGACATGTTTATGTATTAAAAGCTGAAATTGACTAAAGGAGTGAAATATGTGTTTTAAACCTAATTGTCCTCAATATACATTAACCTAACTATATTAAATCATTCTTATGACCTTTAAAGATGTAATAAAGATACTTAAATGCTTTTCATAACCTAAATCGATATATGGCATGATTAGTAAGTAAACTAAGTTATAATCATTTGTAAACCCTAAGTGTGATGAAAGCAACGCTAATATTTCTGATTATGGAGATTTTCTAAAAATGAAAACCTGCTAATTATGGAAACCACTAAAAAAGAAAAGTTACTAAAAATGGAAAGCCGACTAAATAAGTAATCTGAATTAAATAAGCTTTTAATAAGTTAGTTATGAATTCGTGTAGATTCGCTGAAGATGGAGTTGCTTTCGACTTTGATATTTTCTGTTGTGTTTTCATTTGCGGTATAAGGTACAGATATTCTGACCTTCTCACAGGTTTCTCATGATCTCTTTCATTTTTCTGATCTGTCAGTTTCTGTATTGATGCCATTGCTATGATCCCCTTTTACTTGAACCTTTCATATGATTCCCGTGTTTATAAATCCCTGATTAGAACCTTGTTATAAGAATTTGATTATGAACCTTTCTGATATGGTATCTGATTCTGAGTTCCCTTGATAAACTGAACCCTGTTTTATTCCTTTGATACTTGACATGATTCGTTCTTCACCTTGAGACCTGAATATGCAAACCTCTGGAATACCTTGAAGATTCATTTTGACATTATAACTGAAATTGGAAACTTTCCTTCATGATATGAAAATGTTTTTGAGAAAGGTTTTTGAATACGATGTTATACCAATTTTGAATTGAAATTGCATTAAAGGTTTTATGAAAATCTCTTTTAAAGACGGGATAATTACTAAAATAGCCCGATTGCCCAACAGCTAAGAGTATCCGGCCCGCTCACAGAAAATTCCCCCCTTAGCCCAGGGCAACTGATCCGACGGACCACAGGACGCCACGTCACCGACCAGAGTACCTCAACAACTGTTGCTACGATGTATAAGGGATGTATTGTATTTTGGGCAACTTTTGAATTTTGGGCAACAAATACATGAACAAAAGGATATTTTGGTCATTTTACGTGCATTAAAATTAGGCAGTTTTTTTTTTAAATATATTAGCCTGTAATTCGATAATTCGATTACAATTCATTACAGAAAACACATCAATACACAAACAGCTTCTTTTCCATAGACAAAGCATCACACAAGTAACAAATCATAATTCCTTAACACCCTGTAATTCGATATGCCGATTCGGTTGTACCATTGTAAAATCGTTGTTCGATCTACAGTGAAGTTGCTTACAGAAATCAAAGATATTTTGTCGAAGGATAAAAAGCGGGAAAGGTTGTTTAGAAACACAGTCTTTGGTCCGTGGTTGGATATTCGGTTTTGCGATAATGACTGCCCTTTGATGCATTTTGTTTTACAACATCAGGTAAAAGTTTCTAACATATCGTCCGATTCCCCACCATTGCAGTTCAAAATTGGGGATGATTTGTTAGAGTTCGGGCGTAAGGAATTTTGTTTAATAACAGGGTTTCGATTTGGGAAAGTTTGTAAAAAAAAGAAAACAAATGCATTTCGTGACCGCGTATTTCCAGAAAAAAAAGACAGATGGTATAAAATCTGTATATGGCAGTGATTGTTTGAAACTAGTTAAAGATCCAAATAGGTTCTTAGCTCTTTCGGATGAGGATGCTATTAGGTTGTGTCTTTTGATAGTTGCTATGTTGGTGTTTATGGGTATTGAAGAAAGGAATTGTATCCCTAATCATATACTGTCTTTGGTGGAGGACTTTGATGCTTGGAACGTTTTTCCCTGGGGTGAATACATGTGGCATAAATTTTATCAAAGGACTGTGAATGTTGTTGAGAGACACAGACCAGTTCATTTGGAGAAGTTGGAAAAAAACCCATATTACAATGCGACATACAATCTATACGGTTTTTGCTTGGGCTTTCAAGGTATGCCATACTTTCTATTCTGTACTAAAGTTCAATACTATTGTTATATATATGTATCCGGTGTACAAAATGTTTGTATCTGTTTTCTATCCATTACTAGGTTTTTTGTATTAGATATATATTGAATATATAGTTTTGAACACGGTAATAACCTGCAGTTTGAACATTTTTCTTTTCCACATTATATACATTTTAAACAACCACATATTTCAGATATGGATTTTGGAGACATTTCCTAAAAGCGGCAACTGGTGGGCGAAAGACACGAACGTCATTCCACGAGGTCTTGCTTGGTCTAAATGTCAAAAGTTGCGAAGATCAGACCGTAAAACACTATTTGGACCGGTAAGCACCGCACTATCTTTGAAGGCTAATTTGTTGGACCCTTATTTAAATTTGTTCACATACAAAGTTATTTGCTATTTGTTTTTTTAGGAGTCAGTTCCTATTAAGGCACTTTATGCCACCAAACGCGAATTGAGACAACCGTGGTGTATTGCCAGCATCCCCTTTATAAAGGGTTTGTCTGATTCAGACCTGTCAAGTGCAGAGGAAGACCAATAACCGGATAGCGCAGACGATGATCACCAACCTGCTAGCGCAGAGGATGACCGCCAACCTGATAGCGCAGACGATGACAACCAACTTCGTAGATCAGAGGATCACCAACAAGCTGGTAGCGCAGACGATCAACATGAAGCACCAAGTTTAGAAACTTTAGATAAAAATAATGTTGAAAACGCAAAAGGTGTCCAATCAGGCGAAGGCCAAGATGAAAAGAATTTTAGAACAAATCCTATTTTGGGCAAGATATTTGATTTGCAAATTGATATTTCGTTGATGGCGAAGCACGTAGCGTCTGTCCCTAAACAAGACATTCGCGAGCTGCTTCAGAAGGTGAAAACAAAATTTTCAGAGTTAGAGACAGTTATTAACGAAAGCACCGATGATCCAGATTTTCCAGTCAAGTCTGATGTCAACCCTGATATTTACATGGTTTGTATTCACCTTATATGTTTTATTCTCCTAACATTATACGAAGATCAATTCCTCGTTAAGTATTACACTTATCTCATTTTGTCAACTACAGACCCCGTCATCACGTTGTGAAGATGATGTTGATAATGGTGTTACGCGCCGAGATGTTGATGATGATCATGCTGATGATGATGTCGATCATGCGCATCCAATGGAAGTTGACAATCCTGTTTGTTTAAAGGTTTACTTTTACTTTGTGTTTTTTTGGAATACGTTTATAAGTATCTCATTTCCCTGTTAATGTTTACCCTTTAATCGTACATTTAATTCATTAAATGTTGTATTATTTTGTCAACTACAGGGCACGCCATTAGCTTGTGAGGCTGATACTGGTGTTACGACCAGTGTTGCAGCCCATCACATGGAAATTGACATGGATGTTGGGCAGCAAGGCTACAACGAATCTCAGGTGGGTGGGATGGACGTTCTTGTAAAAGCATGTGAATTAGGGGTTACTCCTGACTTCCCTACTCTTGATCATCATCAACCTGCGAATCAAGTTGTGGCATCCCATGAGAAGGACATTAATCAAACAACATCCTTCGTCTACAGTGATGTATGTTATCTTGAAAAAAATACTTTTGCAAAATACAACCTTCCTTGTTTGCCTATTTATTTATACATCTTTATTGTACCAGTATCATCCGGTGGTGTATGATGATGTCATGAGTTATATAAACGACGGAGCGGATGTCACTAGTGTTTCGTTAGAAGAAGTACCGTTTGACAATGAAAATGGTAAGGGTGTTGAGAATGCAAATGCTATTTGCGTGCATAAAGAACAAACAACCCCATTGCAGACATATGTTGAGGTACTTGGTTTAGTTTAAATTTAAAAAGGTTAATAATTGTTCCTTTCTATGTCTTGTGGTCGGTGTTAATTACAACCTATGCTATGCAGGAAGAGCAAACAACACCATTTCAACAAACACTCACCAACCATGGGTTTGCAAATGTGGTCGGTCCCAATGACAAACCTTGCTTGGACTCTGTTTATTCTGAACGTAAAAAGAAGAAAATCCAAAAGAAAAAAAATGCGCATAAAGTTGCTCTAGTGGCTAAAGCCTTTAAATCAAAGCACGATAAGTTTTTTGAATCTCTGAATTCAGAGAACGTCCAATCCGCACTACTGACAAGAGCAGTTACTTGCAGAAAGAAGTTGATTGAGCCTATAGTCATTTTAGATGTAAAGCACCGTAAAACATTGATACTGAAATCACTATCTGGTTGGCCTATGCTAATATATGGTATGTGTCTTTTCAGGACGTATCTGGAAACCCAAGAACTCGGTCAATTACTGAGTTCTATTCGGCCAACCCAGATCCTTTTGTAGAGGTAGTCTGATTTGTTATTCTTAAATTAACAATATTATGATTCGTTTATTGTTAATCATTTATTTGTTTATTTTAGGATCTGACTCGACATTCCAAATTGAAAAAGGACAAGGTGTCTGTGCCTGATTCGCTTCGTGTTTATTTAAAGCAAAATAAACCAAAAAGCTTTAAGTTTCCATGGGGCGGTCGTAACATTGTTTCTGATATGAAATTTTGGCTAGCGTTGGCATGTCTTGAAGATTGTAAAGGCGGTTGGCTGTATGACTATGTAAGGAACCATCATCACTATCTGGTCAAATACATTTGTATATACTTTTGATTGAGTAACCACTATAAGTTTTATAATTTTTGTTTTGTGTACACAGCACTTGGATATATGGTTTGACCTTATGTGGTCACTTAGACCAAGCAATGCTGATTGGACCTTGGCAGGTTCTCTGTTCGCCCGACATATCTTGGCTGGTCAGATGTACAGTCATTATTCAGATGGAACAAGCTACCCTGTGGCTTGGCGAGATGTTGAAAAGGTTAGTTTGCCACAATCCTTTTTAAATATAATTTTAAGTGTATGCATATTAATATGTACATTCCTTTGTCTATATTAGGTTTATTTCCCCGTGAATGAACCTGATAAACACTGGTGTCTCGCTGAGCTTCACCTACGTACTGGTGTTGTTTCATTTTATGACACTCTTGGGTTGGTACATGGCAATGGTGCACGGTGGTGGAGAACTTTGAAAAGAATGTTGCCAAAACAACTTACCATGTATCTGGTTCAGCAGGGTATATTGGCGAGCAAGGGCATATCAGCCGAGGAATATAAAATAACATACCAGTGTCCTGCAGTCCCGAAACAAGCAGACGTATATGGCGATTGCGGTGTATGGGTATGTATTATTTTATACCGATTGTGCCACAACCAACCACTGGAAGTAGATGACCCGCTTCAAACAGCTGTAGCATACCGTGAGCGGATGCTTCAATACTTGTGGAAGCACAAGGAGTTAATAAACAATGTTTAATGGTATTTGAAAGGTAGTAGAGTTGATTTAAAAATCTGTAACCCAAAATACAATTTACTATTATCTAGTAATCGTTGTTATTTGTAACCGGTCAATAACATGTAACCCAACAATTTGAATTAGGTAGGAACAGCAGCAGCTTCAATTTCACCAGCAGTAGGATTCACCCATGCATTTCATGCTACATACAAGCACCTACTGCATCAGTGCATTTCACCAACTGCATGAATATCTGACATGGGAGTTTTATAGTTCCTGCAATGTGCATCATCTGTCAACACAGAGTGGAGTATATATCTTCATGTTAGCTGAATTGGAATATCCACTGAGTTTTGAAGTCTTAAGGGTGATGCTTACCTCAAAACTCAGGTGTGAACAACAATCGGATGTGGTTAAGGATTTACTACAAAGAATCTATGATCAGTGTCAAGCTATGAGGAATAAGATAGTTTAATTCAAGAAAAAACTTTGTGATTTGGTGTTGATCCCAGATGAGCCCTTGATAGATCTTTGTTAATTATCTTAGATATGAATGTAAAACAATATGTGTAGAAACTGTGTAGGATCGTGCCTCTTGATAGATCTTTGAGCCAAAAGAACTTGTACATAGCTTATTTAAACACAAGCCAACTACTATGAGAATCTCTGTATAATAAACTTGTGCTTATGCGGATACTAAACACAAGAATTGAAGAAGACAATGACTAAAAGACTTTGATCCTCTATGGATCTTGTATTAACTATTTTCTTTGGAATTGGATGAAAAACACAATGTCGTATGTTTCTGTTCCTAAAATAACTCTAACAAACATACAAAAAATACGCCATGACCAGCAGTAACAAACACTACCAGCAGAAACTAAACAATGCTACCAGCAGGAACCATGACCGGCAGAAACCAACACTGCCAGCAGGAATCAAACTACACTAACAGCAGCAATGAAAATAAACATTATTCTAATAATTCCTAACAAACTGTTATCGAATTGACACAATATTAAACACTATGCGGAATGTATCGTTCAATGGTAAGAAGAAGACTATGTAAACAAATGAATTATGTCAACAAACACTTCAATATATGTATACGGTTATGGTGGAAGTAACAGGGTTACAAAAACCTTCAAGGTAATCAACTTAACAAACACTACGTACTTGTACCCTTTTGTACAAACATACTATCTTGGACAGAAGCTTGAAACATGGTCGTCAGATATCTGCAAAGCACTCTATCAAGCTCATCTGTTGGTTTTCCATTTCCATACTTGTTCTTCATTAATGCCGACAGGTTTACCAAATCCTTTTGGTCAATGTGTTTAAGCATTTGAGGAATTGTTTTAAACCTTTGCATTCTTCCAGCAACTCTGCGTATCTCAAACCAAGGAACTTTCCCATCATAACCAGCTTTCCATCCAATAACCGGAGATTTAACTGCCGAAGGAGCAGTATCCTCAAACAGGTCATCATCATCAGACACAACCTGGGTCACCAGTTGTAAATCAACCGTCTCTTTCTTTTTATACCCTGTTTCATCAATGCCTTCTGAACTACTCACTACCACTCGCCTAGTTCTCTTCTTCCTTCTGGCCATCGTTTTCATTCTTCTCCCAGTTCTTTTCACACCAATTGTAGACTTAGCCTTTGACTCTTTTTCCTTACTTTTGTTATCCTCCTCCACTTCTTCAGCATTAAGTTTGTTAGCCTCGTCTGCATCAGGTTTATCCTTAATCTCTTCTGCCGAAAGATGACCATGTGCCTTTTCAGACTCTTCCACCATCATTTCTTTGCCTTTCCCAGATCCTTTGACACCAATTGTAGACTTACCCTATACATCATCCCTAGAATTGAACCTTTCTTCAAACTTAGCCCGTTCTGGATGTATTGCTTGAATTTCTTTTGGCCAACGATGGTATGGGACATATGCAGAATCATGAGCATTTTCTAACTCTTCCATCATCTTTCCTTTGGCTTCCACAGTGTATGTAGGTGGTTGTGTGGGTTTCGTATATGGAGTGGGTTCTCTAATAGTTATACTTACACAGTTGACATGAACCCTTGGAATTGCAGGTTTTGTAGTTGGTTGTTTTGTTGTAGATGCAGTTGTTTGTTTTGATGTTATAGGTTGAGTTTGTGATATTGATTTTGGTTGATGTTGAGGTTCATATTGTTTTGGTTGTGGTGATGGATGTTGTTGTTGTGGTGATGATGATTTCTGTTCAGCAGTAGGTTCTCTTATGGTAACTCCTTTGTCGGGAGCTCTAGGAAGTGTCGGTGACGGATTTGTCTGATTAGTTGTTGGTTGGAGTTGTGGTTGAGGTTGTTGTTCAGCTGTTGATGTAGGTTGTGTTTGTGATTGTGATTCTGTTGGTGGTGTTGATTGTTTTGGTGTTGATGATTTGCTAGTATTTAGTGGGACGACCACCTGAGCCAAGCTAACATCATCATCTTCAGCAGTAGAAGGTTCAAACTTAGGACTAGGATCTCTAGTACTAGCAGTAGGTTTAATTACCTCATCAGTAGAATCTTTAACCAACTGCTCAGCATTTGAAGTCTTTAGATTAGCCCCAATACCACTATCCACATCCATATCAACCTGATCATTTCCCTCATTGCTAGGACAACCTTCAGGAGAGCTCACCCTATGTGCCGTTCCAGCCTTCTTGAGCCTTTTGAATACCCTTGTTCTAGACCTCTGCCTTCCCTTGAAAAGGTTAATTCTCATCTTCATTTGTTTGACTGTTTGTGTGAGATCAAAAACTTGTGATTCTAGTGTCCTACATCTTGTCATGTATTCCTCCATAAGGCTAGTCTTCTCTGCCCCGTCAGGCTGATCACTGGAATTGTCATCTTGTACATTTTGGGTGTCCCTCAATTCATCAGTTTCATTCTTACCCTCATCACGTCTAGATGTATTACCTTCCCTGACAGTTGAATCATTGGGTTCAAAGTCAGTATGAAACCTGGGTTGATCACCTGAGCTCCCCATTTTTGCCATTTGACTGGGATTTCCATCATTTGATTCAGGTTTATGAGAACCTTGCACAGTTGGTGTTGCCATGTTCAGGGTCTTACTTATGTTAACACTTACCTGCCCACCTACTAAGCCAGGATCAGTAGTGTTAGCCCCTTCCATCATTCCACCTCCCACACCTGTGGCAGCCTCATCTGCATCTATCCTAACACTGGTATGATGAAAATCTGTCTTCTTATTCAGTGAAATCCTAGGTGTTTGGGTATTATGAGGGTGAGATGATGAGTGTTCAGAGGTGGGTGTGGGATGTGTAGGTGTTGTGATTTCAGCACATTGACCCTGACTGGCAGCCAATTGCAACATATGTGGGAACAATGGAGTAATAGTCCCAGAGAAGCCTTTTCCACTTTTTTTTCAAATAAGAAAATAATTTCCTTTTAAGCATAGGAGTTCTGTAGGTCCTTTTATGAATCTTAGGCTTTGATAGTTGCTTATTCACAATCAATTGCAAAAACCTAGGGTAAATGTAATGTTCTCCTGAAACATTCTTTTTGAAGCCATCCATTACCATAGCCGAAAAATTAAAGGGTTTTCCTGTGGCCAGACAAATAATAGCATATGCTTGCCTTGAACTGAACTCATTCCACGCTGTAGTTTTAGGACTCAGACAATGGAGAATGGTGTGAATAAGAAATTTCCAGTGTGGGCAGAGAAGAGGTTTATAAAACGTTAAAACATCCTTTTTCTTCTCATAACCCATATTCTCAAGTTCTTTAAAAATTACATCATTTTCAAGGCAAATTATCTCTTCTTCATCTAAAAAGTTAAGAGCTTTTCTTACATATGATTCAGAAATAATTATCCGTTTGCCATCTACCATAGCCATTAAATTCTGTTCACCATTTTTTTTTTGGGTCCTAACAGTGGACCAGAACTGTTCCATATAGGATTTGTATATAGTGGGATTTTCTGTTAATGCATACCTAAGGTGAGTAGCATTAAGAAAGTCAATAACGTCAGCAAATGCTTCAGCTCCTGGGACCTTTTCAAGAAATGCAACCTGATTGTGGCTGCTTGAGTATTTCCTTTCCGCCATTGTTTATTAGGGTTTTCAATTTGGGGGTACCGGCAATCAGATGATAACAGGTGTGTTAGGCTTTGTATTAAAGTGAAATTTGTGCGCACAAAGTGAATTGTGTGATCCAATTGTGATTTATTACCGTTCGGATTCTAATTCGGGTTATATTGGCGCCAAGTTACAAAACAGTCCCTTAACTTTCAAACCAAGCAGCAAATTTACAAAAATTTGCAAAACAGCATGAAAATTTGTAAAAAGTTTTAGAAGCAGCAGAATCTTTTTAAGTTGCCCATGTTTTAAAATGGGAAAAAGTTATAAATACATAATGTACTTTAAAAAAAAAACTCATTATGCTCTATGAACTATACATATTGTCATTATACATAGCATTTTTCATTTTTGTACTTTTAAAAACTCATTATGCTCTATGGGAAAAAGTTATAAATACATAATGTACTTTAAAAAAAAACTCGAACTATACATATTGTCATTATACATAGCAAATGCTATGTATAATGACAATATGTATAGTTCATAGAGCATAATGAGTTTTTTTTTTAAAAGTACATTATGTATTTATAACTTTTTCCCTTTTAAAAATTCCCGATTTTTTTTTTTTTTTTTTTTAATTATTTTCTTAAGTTGCCCATCTTTTTAAATATGCCATTTAGGTTGCGCAACAGTACACACTCGTACATCTGCTTTAAAATTATTAATTTAATGCCACTTAACAGGTGCAATCATAATCAATGAGACAAATATATATGTGTGTCATTTTAGCCATTGCCTTCTCATACACAACAACTTTATACATCCTACCTATAGCCCACCCATTTGCTCGAAACTATTTAAACTATGTCTGACAACATACCTGTGGATGTTCAAATAGATATCTTGAATAGGGTACCACTTAAAGGTATACTCCAGATACGTAGTGTTTCAAAGATATGGAAGGCAATCATAGATTCACAAATCTTCATCACTTCATACGGTGCTCGTCCCAATGATGAGTGTCTTTTTTATCTAACATTTGATCAGGGTCATACAGGTTTTATGACATCTGTAGCTAAAAATTTAACCATTTCCCTATATGATTCACATCTAAACCTTGCATTTATGATGCCTTTAGGCACTTCTAGCGGCCTTACGTGCTTTATGTATGGTACTAACATGATGGCTGTTCTTTGGAACCCATCCATAAGAAAATCTGTTTGCATATTCATCCCTTTTTACAATAACCAAATAGAATGTTCAAAGATTGCTTTCGGTTTTGGTGTCCGTCCGGACACTCTAGACCCGACAATTGTCAAGGTATCTTATCCTGTTTTCAAAACTGGTTTTTGGTATGTGTCAGTCTTTTCATTGAACACTAAGACCTGGTCACGTGTCCAAGATTTTGAGTTGCCACGTCCCCTAATAAGATTGAAAAGAAAAAGTCAGGCAGTTGTGGGTCGTTTTATCTATTGGGGTGGCACTGAAAGGTTACATAGTGCAAAGGGGGGTCCCTACAAGGATTACACTTTGATTTCTTTTGATATGATTACCCGCCAATTTCACGTCATAGAGATACCTTCTCTTTTGAAAGTGGTAATGCCAGTTTCTTTTTCTGTTCACGAGCTAGGAAACTCTCTTGTGCTTTCTGGTATGATCATGAATTCTGAGGTCCCACTGTTCAGCGCATGGCTTTTGGAGGTGGATGGTGCATCCGTAACACGATTTTCAAATCTATTCTGCATCCCTACCCCCATGGCGATTAGGCTGGTTGGCTTTACAAGTAGGCAAGCTCCAATAGTGGAAGGCAATGTCAGAAACATTTTGGGTAACACAATTTTTGTCTACGATCATCAGGTTGGACACTTTGTTAGTTTGGGAATTGAAGGAAATGCTGGTTCATTCTACATCGCTCCTTACAAAGAATCTCTTCTTCTGGCAAACCTCCCAGACCGTGCGTTGTACAGTACGTTTACATTTTAAGCTATCATTCAATTGCATTCGTATTATATACTGACACTCACAAATATTGTCTAGTACACTTACACATGTTAAAACGTTAACACTAATTTCATACATTTATCTGAACAGGTTTACCTCCGGTTTGAGAAGGTATGAAGTTATGGATCCAGATTCGTCGTTTGACAAGTTTTCAGTATGGCTTCGAAGTCTAGTGTCATTCGCCTTTGGAACCTTGTTACTGTCATCAACGGAAGGCGTTTGTTAACATGTAACCTTCAAATTATTGGCTACTATATAGTAATCGTAGTGGTTTATCATTTCAGCAGATACTTAGTAATTGTACTATGTTATGTTTTTATTCTGTTGTATTATTTAACTTGTTTATGTTTGTCATGGTTTGCAACCGACGTACCAAAATAACAATAGAGCAACAATAGTTATGCCATAACTATTTTGGCCAACTTAAATACACCTTTTGGGTACCAAACTACTTTGCTCATTAAAACCCAATTGAACTCCAATGTCGTCTTGCTTGAAGCAGTTTTTGCTAAAAGTGTTGGAATAAAGCAATTTTTATAAATCTTTATACAGTATTTGGTAATAACAAATAAGGTAATTGCAAACAACAAAATACGACGTTGATTGTCATAGAGTATTCAACCCATACATGCATAAACTACAAGAAGGTTTTGATCCTCTATGGATCGATTATAAACTAAAGATAATTGATATTGAAATTGATAAAGGTGTACATAACTCATAGACGGGTGTTTCTTTTATACTAACAACAACTGTGAAGAGATATACATGAATCTCTTCTAAAAATAAAGCTAACAAACTTTGTAAACATACGTGATAACTAACAATAAAACCCGCAGTAATGACTACTATCGGCAGAAACAGAATATAACAATCAGCGGCAATGAGCTTGAGCAGGAACCACAACTGTCGGCAGGAACCAGCTTACACTATCGGCAGCAATGAGAAATATCTTATTTCCTGACTTCCTAACAAAAGTCAGCATATAACAATTCTAATCTCAATAAATATGGAGAGCTAATAAAAGATACCAAACTGGGAAAAGTGCACCAATGAAGTTCAATATGGTTCAACTCCCTACGAGAGTACAGTTGGGTTGGCAACATAACTGGTTCACCATACCAGTCTATTCATAATTGAAGTTATCTTGTCCAAACAGTGGTTTGGGTGCAACGTTAGAATGTCGGCTGAAATTTCCAAAGGTGTGAGTCTACTCAACCGCCTTCAACAGCAGCAGAAATTTGGCAAATTTAAAATGCTGGCCATCTAAAGTTGGCCATTTATAAGTTGGCCCTTTTTTTATGTTGCCCATTTATAAATTGCCCATAATTTTACGTTGCCCTTTTTTTAGGTTGGCCATTTTTTAAAGTAATGCCCATTTTATTGTAAATGTTTCTAAAATTTGCCATGTACGTTGCGCTACAGTGCAGACAATGGAAATCTACTTTATGTTACATTTTCTTTTAATGCCACTTGATACTTTAGGCATAATTCATGACACTCCTATATATTCTTCTGAATGACTGACGACTAAAATACTGACATGTTGTCTAGCCACAACGATGCATCAATATAAAGTTGCCCATCTTTTTTACATTGCCCAATTTTAGTAAACGTTGCCCAATTTTGCCACGTAGGTTGCTCTACAGTTCACAGGCACTTCTACCTGTAGGTGTAATCATAAGCAATTAGAATTCAATATATATGTGTCATCTACTTTATTTATTGTGTCTACTTTGAAAAGCCAAATCTTGTAAGGCATTTAAAATGGAAAAATGTCGTATTTTTAAAAATAAATACGCAACAATCTTTTAGAGAATAGGTCACCAAATACGCACAACAACCTTTTAGTAAGTACAAAACCATATCACAGTAACATAAAAATATGAACAAAACATAAAAAAATTACAAATCTACCAAATAAAAAATAAAGTGCACAACAATCTTTTAGAAAATACGTAATTACGTACCAAGTTTGGTAAAGGGACAAAGTACATACTGTAAATAGACATCGATCCATACAGCAAAAAAAAGTTTCACCAACTTTGGTAGTACATTTTAGATTGAGTATATGTACTAGCAAGATTTATTATTTGTACTTTGAGAACCCCATATTCTTCTGAACGACAGACTACACCGTTTATTTTTGGTTCTTTGGTCAACCTTGCTGGGTAATTTGCGCAAATATTTATCGACGTTGGGCAACCTAGTTATGTGATTACTATAAGTGTATTAACATGTCACTTTCATCTCTTTTTCACGTGTTTATTTACTTATTATTTATTTTTATTTTTTTAAGTTGCCTATGTATTTAAGTTGCCCATATTTAGTAGCGCATCTTTTAAGGCTTTGTTGTAATGCATGTTTAAGTTGCCCACCTTTTAAGTTGCACATTTTTTTAGTTGCCCATATTTTAAATATTGCCCATTTTCTTAATACGTTGCGTAAATTTGACACGTAGTGTTCGTTATGCGTCTTGGACTGTAGGTAACTTCTATCTGGTTTGGAACTGATGTAAAGGGACAAATTACAGCAGTGTCGCTCTATAGTACACACAAGTTTAAAATTTTGCCAAATATTAAGTTGCCGATAATTTGAAAATTCCCCATTTTTTCAAACATTGCCTAATTTTGCCATGTAGGTTGCGATATAAAATGCCTTATTACGTTGCCCATTTTTTTTTGTTGCACATCTGTTTAGTTGCCCATTTTTAAAGGTTGTTGTAATGCCTTTTTAAATTGCCCAATTAAAAAATTGCCCACCATTTTAAGTTGCCCAATCTTTAAGTTGGCCACCTTTTAAGTGTTGCCCATTTTCTTTCGGGGACTGTTAACCGGACGGGGGGACAAGGGTGGCAGGCCTTTTGTCTCCCCACTTGTCCCCTATTTTTTCCCTGCACAGCACAGTTTTTGTCAGTTTCTGTTCCGTATTTTTGACAGTTTTAAGCGTTTGACTTATTAAACTTTATATTTTCTGTTCCGCATTTTCAGGTTTATAGTTTTTTGATATAAACAAAATTATAAAAATCGAAAAAAAAAAAAAAAAAAAAAAAAAAAAAAAAAGGAGGGTCCGGCTAACATTTTGGGGGAGGGTTAGTATATCCCATCCCTTTTCTCTTAAACGTTTGGTATTTTTGCCATGTAGTGTTCGTTTTAATTTAATGCCACTTCATGGGTCTACTCATAATACTCCCTCCGTCCCAAAATTATTGTCCCAAAATTAATGCCACATTCTTTTAGAAAAACATCACTATCACTACTTTATCTCTCTTACTTTTTTGCCAAATGACAAGTTTACCCTTAACCAATTAATTAATACTTCATTCATTTAGGGCAACCTAGTTATGTGATTACTAAAAGTATGTGATTACCATAAGTGTATTCACATTTTAGTTTCCTCAATTTTTACGTATTTATTTGTTTAATTACTTATTATTTATATTTATTGTTATTTTTTTTATGGCGTTTAAAACAACAAACCAAGCAAGAGTATTTAAAAACCGTAATGGTTTATTTGTTTTTTAAAGGGCACCACTGTTCAATGAATTTACAATACTCACACCCGTAGTGATGCGATACAACTGTTCAGTGTAATTAGTAGCCGTAACGGTTAACTTTTTTAAGTATTTAAGGCACGCTTAACCAACATAACATATATTCGTTATTATCTATCACCCACTAAAGTAATAAAATATGGATCGGCCAACTTTAGAAGAACTAGCAAAGACAGCAAGCTCTAACCGTATGTCAGACATGTGGCTAATTGTAATCCAAGAGGAGACCAAAAGAGATTTTCAAATAGCAAGAAAACTGTTTAATGTAATTAAAGATCTGAATGATAGTATGGAGAAGAGGCAAGGTATTATTAATGACTTGAAATTCGATAAGAGTCTGCGTGCCGTGGAAAGTGCAGCATTCTTCAATGCCGTTCAAGAAAAGGAACTCGCCTTGAAGATAAAACTAGAAATTGACTGCAAGGAAGCACAGTTGCGGACATTCAAAAAAACGGCATTCCTTGAAAAGATAGAGAAACTTTCATGAAGGTTTTATTGTTAGATTCCAGCATATGATATGGTGACTTTAGTGTGTTAAATTTGGAAGTAGTAATGTTTCGTTATTGTGTATGATAAGGATGCATGAAATATTTTGTAGAATTGATTTGGCTACGTATCAATCATTTTGCTATTTGCTACAGTTTGAACTAGTGTGATTTATGAGCGCATGAAATAGTGTGATTTTGTAAAATCAACTGGTTATGGTGGGTTCCTTTTGTAAAATCAACGATTTAATTAAATGTAATGGATCTTATGATTAACATTTTCAGTGTGTAATGTGTTATATGTTTTTACTTTTTGAGTGTCTTTGATATGTATCACAAACATAAACAGCTTACAAACGCAGTAACGAAACCATAAAACACATAACAAACATGATAATGTAAATCTGCAAAAACATAGAATTGGCTTGGACATGGCCAATAACATGACACCTATCTAACATGATAATGTAAATCTGGAAAAACATAGAAGGGAAGCGAAACGATTGCATAGGGACTATTCAGTTCATCAATTATTGTTGTTCTTGTTAATTAAATAATGACATTGTGGAGATATAATTAACAATAAAAAATTCAAAAATCGAATAAGATCACTATTCCCAAGTGAAGCAACAGTATTCTTATCGCTATATAAATCACTATTCAAGATTGGGAAGATTTATAAGCTGAAAGATATCGTAAGAAAATGGGCAATATTTAAAAGATGGGCAACTAAAAAATGGGCAGCTTAAATGAAGGGCAACCCAAAAATTGGGAAACTTAAAAAGGCATTATAACTAGGTAACAAAATTGGGCAACTTACAACATGTGCAACAAAAAAAATGGGCAACTTAAAATGGGTAAAGTATATGTACTTGTGTGAGCTGTAGCGCAACCTACATGGCAAAATCTGGCAACGTTTAAATTTTTAATGGGCAATAATAAAAAGGTGAGCAACTTAAAAAATTGGGCAACTTTATAAAATTGGAACTTTCACCAGACATTCGACTGCTAATTCGCTACTTTAGGAGGTTTGTATTGGTCGCTTTGAAACTTGTCTTGTTCTACTGTTATTGGTGGTGCCATTTTACCATTTTATACGTTCAATTCATACAAAGGGGAAAAAAATACATTTGAAAAAACAATTACTCTTTTACGAATGGTGTTATGATTATTTTTTATTATTATTTTAACCTTCCACATATTTTATAACCAGTTGCCCAAATTTTATAAATAATTGCCCAAATTTTATAACTGTGTTGTGCTGTAAATTAGTGGACAGGAAGGGAGCAGCCTTTATAACAAGTAGCCCAACGTGACATGACCCAACTATTCACCAAGTCACTATCCAAAATTGACTTTTATAACACGTTGCGCAACGTGAGGAATATGTACTTCTTTTCGCGGGAACCAATAAACCCACACACCAAACCCCTATACCCACCATCATTACACACAAAGTATGTGGTTTAACAAAGGACGTTTACTTGGTTGGTTTTTTGTTGTAAGAGGCATGAAAAATATTAATATTAATAAGTTAATAAATAAATAAAGAAAGTAGGAAAGGTTCCAAATTTCTTTTGTAGGAAATTAAAAATAGTTACAATTAAGCCCCTTCATTATATCACGAATACATGTTCTCTCCATTCATTTACAAATGAAAGTAAGGAACTTTCCTACTTCATAAATAAAAACATAAACATTAAAGGAAACTGAAAATTAAAGGAAATGTTCGTTTGCAAGCAACTCTTTGTGATTGATTTTTCAAGGGATTATATAGCCTTAAGGGGAGGTTAATGGAATTAAATGTTGGGTTGGTTTGGAGTTAATTGGGGATTTGACGTTTGTCACACATCATTCATTGCTGCCGATTGACCATCTCATTGCTGCCGGTTGACTTAACGTTGCTGCTGGTAGTGTTTTTTAGTCAAAGGTACTCTGGTTGACTTCATTGCTGCGGACGTTTAACAATTTGCGGGATTAATTTTGGGAATAAATTAAATTCAAATTGGTCAAAGTTTACGCGAGAAATTTAGAATTTAAAGCTGCTAAATTTGGAAACCGTATTCACGAACTAAATATAATATTCCTCTCCCAAAATAACCTCAGTCTCTCAAATCAATTTCTACCATTGTATATGTTCAACCCGAAACTAAGGTAAAAACAAATACATTTGTAAAAACACCAACTTTTTACAAATTGTGTTATTATTATTTATCATTATGAATTTAACCTTTCAGAAGGGAAGCGAAACGATTGCATAGGGACTATTCAGTTCATCATTTATTGTTGTTGTTGTCAATTAAATAATGCCATTGTGGATATATAATTAAGCATAAAAAATTCAAAATTCAAATAAGATCACTATACACAAGTGAAGCAACAGTAATCTTATCGCTATATAAATCACTTCTAACCAAAGCAGAACGTGCGCATTCAACGAGAGTAACAAGTCTGAAATCCATAACCTATTACGATCCTCATCAAAATTAACCCAAGCCTACTAATAACTTTCAATCGGCTCTCAACCCAAGCCTACTAATAACTTTCAATCGGCTCTCACTGGAGTAACCTTGTAATTTTTCCCAGCATGCATCATAGAGTCGTTGTCTTTTCGATGTCCAAACGGCACGTGTTCATGTACATCTTGTTAATTCACCAGTTGCACAAGTTTAAAGCGGCCCTACAAATGGTCTCAGACAGGGTGGATCATTCTTATGATCTAGATCCGTTCTTAAATGACTGCTAATAACTTTTAGCCGTTCTTAAATGACGGCTAATAACATACAACCATCATCCTCTACCAAAACCCTAACATCAAAATCCCCTGCATGTTGTTGTCGAGTGTCTCCTTAAACGAGAAAGTTACATTCAACCTTTCTGGTGCAAGGATTTGCTCTAACTGCCTATCCATAAGCTTTTCCTTCACTCCCCCTCAGCACCACCAGTTGTTAAATACTGGTGGAATCTTGTTGGGAACTTAGTTCCATGTAAGTTTATGAGAGTGGAACATCCAAGGGTGTAATATGGTTAGTCTCAGTAATAACCATATTTGAAGGGAAAAATGGTGGATCATCAGAGGCTATTAAAGGGGGACAGATGGTTGGGAAGAGGATTAAAATCCCTTATTTCTCATCCTTGTTGCTGCCCTGCCCGGAAGGACAAAGGACATTCGTGCCGGCTAGGTTAAAATCCGGTTGATTTGCAATGAAAAAGCTACTTACAAGTGAAGATAACAGATTCAAGCTCCCGTCTCATTTGTACCTCATCAACATCATTAAAAATAGGATATGATTACCATAAGTGTATTAACTTTGCAGTTTCCTTTAATTTGTATGCATTTAGTAATTAGTTATGGGGAAATGATGACTAGTGTATAAAAGTGGGGAAGTTGCCTACTTTTCTTTCTAATTGAATGGAGATAACATGTATTCGTGACATAACGAAGGAGCTTAATTGTAACTATTTTTAATTTCCTGCAAAAGAAAGTAGGTACCTTTACCAATTGTTAATTTTCTTTTTCATGACTATTACATAAAAAAACCAAGCAAGAATACGTCCAGAGGAGCAAGGGTGTCACTACCAGTAGCAATGGAAGAGCTACCAGCAGCATCACATATTTAGTTGCCCATTATTAGTTGCCCAAGTTGTAAAACCACCACCATTTTACGTTGCCCATTTATTTAAGTTGTCCAATTAATTTTGATTGTTTTATCCATGAATTGTACAACAAAAGACAAACCAATTAAACGTCGATACTTAAACAACATATTGTTTGTTCTTTCGAGTGATGGCAAAAAAATTGGTTATGGCGGCCATGTAACAACTAAACCAAGCAGTTGAACATTTAGCCTACCAGCAGTAGAATGTTTATGACATGGCACTACCAATTTACCCAATTTAGTATAGTCATTTTTATGATGCTCAGTTTTAGTTGACCATCCTTTGTAAGTTGCCCAGTTTTTAAAACGATGCATAATTTTCCCATGTAGGCTGCGCTTCATACAGTACACAAAAGTACTTCAACTTTATTTTATTTCACAACCCAAAAAAAAAGTTTAAAATAAAAATAATTAAAAAAAATATAAAAAAATTTATATAGTGACCATTAACTTTCATTTAAAGTTACCCGTTTTAAAGTTGCCCATTTTTTAAATACCGCATAACGTTTTTTATAAGTTTGCCAAATTTTAAAAGTAAATATATACACAACGATATGAAAATTGATTTACGTTTTTTGAAAATCATTTTGTAAAAATATAAATACGTAAGGGTAATTTATATGGAATATAATTAAATACAAAAAGTGATAGGGTAATTTGTTGCATTGGAGTGATAGGTTTTTGCAAAAACCTTTTTATAGCATCATTTAATGCATTAAATGCAAAAAGTCATTAAGACTTTTACCATTGTAAATGCTCAACACAAGTTCATATATTTATTGTTTCTACTTTGCAAACAATCGTTTACTAACGTTTTTATAAAATGGAAGCAAACGTTGAATTTTTAAAAATAAATACACAACAAATAACATAAATAAAAGAACAAAACAGAAAAAAAAAAAAAAAAAAAAAACCTACGAAATTAAAAATAAAGTACACAACAATGTTTTATAAAATAGTTACACTACGAAATAATGTGGTGTTTTGGGTGAGAAGTCGCTTAAAAGAAGTGTATATACCACTTAGTATGGTTACAAGTTTTCCATGTCAGGCCTGCAAAAAAATTGAAGGCATCATTTTAATCCTTTGTTGTTTGATGTTGTAGGAGCCTTTTGAGCTTTATCAGGTCCTAACTCTATGCAATGAATTGCCCCTGTATCTCCCTAGTAGCGTGGGCTCTTCTCATTATCCATCTCCCTTTTCGTGATACCACTTTGATGCCAACGAGAGCCTTGATTCTTCTAACGAGACCCTTGATGGCCAACGGGAGTCTACTTCACTGGATGCGAGTTTAGATTGTAGAGCGTTATGGCTTAGAGTTATTAGTCGTCATTTAAGAACGACTAAGTGCTATTAGTAGTCATTTAAGAACATGTGTGGGCCGTGAGATGACCCTCTTGACGCTGCATGGTAACCCACTTAATGTGTGAGTACATGCTTGAATAAACGAGTATGTAAATGATGATCATCAGCAAATGACGTTTTGTCATTGAGTGAAGACCGTGGTTATAATATATGGTAAGCAACTTTATATTGTTATTCAGGAACCAGTCGTAAAAGAACGATAACATCTTCAACTTCTCTAAAACGGTTGTGATTGTGTGTGTTAGATGTCCTTATTGTTTTTTGCGGGGTTGGTTGCGCCTTCTTTCGTTGTAATAACCTTTTATAGAAGAGGAAACACTGTAGTTTCACGTGTGAACAGTGACGTTGCCTGACTCTTATTCGTCTGGCCACGTGCCTAAACTTGTAGCTGGCGTGCCTACCTTGCATGTTGGACTAGACATTAAGTGAATTGTCTTGTCTTTTCAAAGTCTTGGAAAGGTACACAAATTATCCAAGTTCAACTTGTTGCGAGTATCGACTGAACATTTCCAAATGTGGATAGTCTGCTCAACTGCCTATAACTTTTTTTTTTTTTGGAAAGCCAATCTAAAGGGATCTACTATACCCACGGGGGGACAAGGGTGGCAGACCTTGTCTCCCCACTTTTTGTCCCCTATTTTTTTTGGGATTTTCTAACATGTGCCCTAAGGGCACATGTAACCACATCAAAAAGGACGGCGGGTCTCATAAAAAAGGATATTCGGACCCACAAAAAGGTACACTTCTCAAATAAAAGATGTGGGTCCGGACGTCATTTTTTATAGGACCCGCTATCCTTTTGGTGTGCTTACATATGCCCTTAGGGCACATGTTAGAAAACCCCATTTTTTTTCCTGCACAGCACAGTTTTTGTCAGTTTCTGTTCCGTATTTTTGACAGTTTTAAGCGTTTGACATATTAAACTTTATATTTTCTGTTCCGCACTTTCAGGTTTATAGCTTTTTGATATAAACAAAATTATAAAAATAAAAAATAAAAAAAAAAAAAAAAAAAAAACACCTAAAAAATAGCCCCCGTGGATATAAAAAACTAGGCCCCGTGGTTTTAACCCATCCCAAACTAAATAAAAAAAAAAAGTAGACTAGGGCCTAGACCCCGTCCGCTTAACACATCCCATAATTTATTGCCCAATTTTATAAAGGCATGTGTTATATTCACGGTACCTAGATTTTTATCCCTTTTATAAAGTTGCCTATTTTTTAGGGGATACACACTATAAAGTTGCCTATTTTTATTTATTTAGCCACGTGTCGATCAAATGGAGATATACAGAGCGCCCTTTTATTTATTTATTTATATACATTTTTTTTAAAAATTATTTATTCTCTATATAATACATAGATGGTGGACTCGGAAACATATGCATAAAATATTAGTAAAAATGTTGCCTTCATAACAGGCCCCTTTAGCCTTTTCTTTCGGCCCAAACATTTTCTACTAGCCCACATCCACACAACCAATAGAATGTCTCCAGCAATGTTATACGTGGCTTCTCATCTTTAAGTCAATAGGGACATGTTTCGTTTAATTACGTAGCCACGTGTCGATCAAATGGAGCTCCACAAATCCTGCTCTTTGTATATATGTATATATGTATATAATAATAAATATAATTGGGGATTTGACGTTTGTCACACATCATTCATTGCTGCCGATTGACCATCTCATTGCTGCCGGTTGACTTAACGTTGTTGCTGGTAGTGTTTTTTAGTCAAAGGTACTCTGGTTGACTTCATTGCTGCGGACGTTTAAGAATTTGGGGGATTAATTTTGGGAATAAATTAAATTCAAATTGGTCAAAGTTTACGCGAGAAATTTAGAATTTAAAGCTGCTAAATTTGGAAACCGTATTCACGAACTAAATATTAAATTCCTCTCCCAAAATAACCTCAGTCTCTCAAATCAATTGCACATCTCATTCCTTCTTATTTGCACATCTCAATCCCTGATTCAACACTATGGCAACCCTTGAATACAAAGAAGATCACAACAAAGTTGGATTTCTTGAATCTTCTGATCGAAGTGAAGGATATGATGAGATTCTTTCCTTCTTAAGAGGTTCCTCTCTTAGGTTTGCTATTACTCATTGCCCAATGGTGGTATATGACTCACTGGTGCGCCAATTTTGGGATACTGCTGTTGTTCGAACAATTGTGGGAAGACCTCAGGAGATAGTTGCAACGATTGATGGGCAAGAACACATTATTACTGAGGAGTCTATTCGAGTTCATCTTCAGCTAAATGATGAGAATGGGTTGTATGACTTATCTGAGCAGCAGATTTTAGATGGGATGGAAGCAATAGGGTATCCAATTGCTGGTAACTTTACATTTCTAAAGAAGAAGGTTTCACCTCAATGGAGGTTTCTTATTCACACTTTGTTGCAATGCCTTAGTAAAAAGTCTGGTGGGTGGGATCAATTTGCTAGTCACATTGCCTCTGCCCTTATTTGTTTGTCTGATGGGAGGGTATTCAATTGGTCTAAATACATATTTGAGGGAATGATAAGGAATATAGATAATGTTAAAACCAAATTCCTCATGTACCCTAGATTCTTACAAATCATTGTAGGTGTTCAGACCACTGACCCCTTACCTAGGATCATGGCTAAGTTGACTGCTAAATTGTTTGCAACTATGAAGACTAGATTTGTGGGAGACCATATGCCTCTTTTACCAGCTATGTTGCCTGGTGAACCTGCTGGAGCAGCTAATGCAGCTGGTGGTGCAGCTGATGCAGCTGGTGATGCAGTAGTCAATGCTGCTGATGCTAATCCACCCATTCCTGCTGGTACTGGGGCATCAGATGCTGCTGGTGCAAGTGCATCCAATGCTTCTGAAGCCCAGTTACCACCATCTCCCAGGGCGCCCTCACCTGAACCTATTGACCCAGTTGAGCCTATAGTCCAGACCACACCTGTAGGGCCTCATATTGACCAACCAACACCCTCAGTTATGCCTTCTGTTGATGTTCCTTCCTCATCCAGGGTATCATATCCTAGTCCATCTAGGCAGCCTTTTGAGTTTGAAACCAATATTGGTGGAGATTCTCATGTGTCTCCACCCAGATCCAACGAAGCTCATCACACCACAGGTACTGGTGCAGCTGAGAATCTTGATGCTCTCACCTCTGTGTCAACTGTAGTTGACAGGTATAAGCAGAAAATTGCAGATTTGGAGTCTGCGTTACATGACACCGAAAAGGAGCTTGGAGACAAGGTGATTGCTTTGGAAAAGGAAGTGAAGGAAACAAAAGAGAATTTTCATTATACAATCCATAAGTTGGTTGATAGAGTTGCAACTTTGGAAGATCAGTTAAAGAGCAAGAAAAGAAAAGCTGTGCTTTCTGACTCAGAAGAGGGTGAGGCTGCTTTGAATTTGGACCCTCTAAAATTGTTGGCCAAAGCAAGTTTGGAAATTTCCGCCAAGTCTCCAGTCATTAGTACAAGGAGCAGGTACAAAAGGAGACTAGTGAAGAAGTATGATGTGGATGATGTATCTAGGAGTGCAGCTCTTACTGCTTATTCTTCTGTTCATGTTGATGCTGCTACTTCTTCTGGTACTCAAGACCTTTCTGTTGGTCATCTTTCCACTGGTGTTGCTGCTGATAGTTCTATCATTGCTTCTGGTAGTACTATCGTTCCCCCTAACGATCAATCTATTCCTGCTGTCATTGATCCAGCTGGAATTGATAAAGCTGATCCTAAGCCTCATAGTGATCCACCTGGTAGCTCCTCCATTGCTACTGGTAATGTTACCATTGCCCCTGCAAGTGACACTCCCATTCCTGCTGTATCTGATCCTACTCCTGCAATGCTGGATGAACTTGGGGGTTTGGTCTCTGATAAAGAAAGGGCTGAGCAAGAAAGGTTGCTTAAAAACCATGAAGATGACATGATGGGGGAAGCCATGGCTAAGCAGCTTCATGCTGCAGATCTTGCTGCAGATTTAGCAACGACTGATAGACCTTTTACAACCACTTTGCCTCCAGAAAGACAAAAAGAGTTGGCTGCTGCTTCTTTACATTATTCTGAAGCAGATTGGATGCATCTTTCTTCTCAAGTGGCTGCCAATCCTAACCTGGCCAAGGAAATTTTAGGCATTGATATCTCAGATGATGATTTTCCTGCCAAAATGGTTGCATTGACAAAGTAAAGGACAAGGGCTCTTGCAGAACTCAAAGCCAAGGATAAAAGGAATAAACCTCTTACATATGCAGAAATGAGAAATGTTAAGAGACAAGTTGTCAAGAATCAGAGTATTCAATTTTGTTCTTCTGGGTGGACTATGGCTCAGGTGAGGAATATGTCAGATGAAGACCTAGACATGTACTATGACAGGATCATGAAAGGTTTTCCAGCCAAGCCTTCATCTTCATTGGAAGAACCTTCTTCCAAGAGATTTAAAGTCACTGATTCTGCTGACCTTTCTGGTGATGTCTCTGTCCTTGATACTTCCTCACTCTCAAGAAAAAAGTTTTCTATTCCTGCTGATCACCAAGCTTCCGCTGCTCCTGAAACTGCTAAAACTGCTCAGTTTGAGTCATCCTCTTCTACTCCCAGCACCAGAAAGAAGAGTCATGCTAACAAGCATTCTGCTGAATCTATTGCAGAAATGGATGATGAGGAGTTTATTCAGTTGGCTTCAGAGAGTGAATCCGAAGATTATTCCTCTCTTTTGTGTGGTCATATTGCTCATTGGAAAGTTGTGACTATACCTGGAGGGGAAGTCAATATGTTGTTTACACTGGATGGCAAAACCAAACGGTTCATCTTTCTTCGGGAGATTCTGCATTTGGTGACCAAAAAAGATTTGATTAACTTGTATGAAATGGTGGAACAGTATTATGAATCTAATAAGCCTTCTGGGTTTGGTCTTCACCTTTGGGGTGATTTGAAAGTTTTAATGGATTCTCAAGTGGGAGGAGGTTCTTGTAATGTTTGGTCTGATCAACAGTCTTGGAGAGTTCATAGTTGGAGGTTGTATTCTCCTTCTAATGTTCATGTCCTTGAAACCATCTCTAATAAGGTGTTATGTATGTTTGCGGATGTTCAGTATCCTTTGTCTGTAGAGCTGATGGAAAGAATGCTTAAAAGTAAGTTGAAGGTCAGCAAAATGGCTGTTGGGAATGATATGACCACAGCTGAACAATTGGTTAGATTTATCAAAAATCAAATTGCCACTACCAAAGGTTGATCTGTTTGATTTTGGTATAAGCCTAAGGGGAGGCTTATTTTCTTGTTGTTGTTGTATAATTTTCTTTTCTTTCTTTCAGTACTCAAAAATAATTAAATAAATAAATAGAAAATTAAACAAAATAATAAAAATCTTCGTATTTAGTTTATTTTGCAAACTTGTTTATTTTGAGGGCACCACTTGCAGGTACAGTGTTGGTTCTTGAACCACACAACAAATGGTATTCAACTTACCATGTCTAGCAGACAAGGAAAAGTTGGCTCACCATGAGGGTACGGCTCTGGTGTGATCCTCAAATCCGTTTATAGCTGTGATAGTTTGCTCAAAACTATTAGGGTACTTCAACTCACCCATGTTTAAGAACTGAGAGTTGAAATGGTGTTCAATTCACCATGGATTTTACCCTTTTGGGTTTCCTAAGAATTGGCTAGCCCACATGCATATGGCTTGTGGTAAAGGCAGTTTGAAAACCATTTTGGTACTCAATTCACCAAGGTTCTGCTGTAACCAAGAATTGGCTAGTCCTGAGCAAACGGCTACAAGTAAAGACAAGTCAAATCCGTTTATAGTTGATGATTTACTAAAAATCATATGGTTATCAATGTACCATGGTCTTACACACAAAAACATTGGCTACTCCAGTAGTGATGGCTATTGGTAAAGAGACATCAAATCCATTAATTTTCAATGATTCACCTCTCACAGGAGTTAACACACCTGGAAGTGATGAGAATAGTATGAAACTTAAGTGATTTGATGTACACATTGTCATAGTAGCAGTCAAGATCAAGAGAATTACATGGTAACCAGCTTAATTGGAGATGATTATATTATGTTGCTGCTTTTATATAGAGGTTGCTGCTGGAAATGTTTGCTTTAAAGATGTTGCTTCTGGTTACTTAATCTTGCTACTGCGCAAGTGCAATCCTGCTGGTAGCTTTGGTGTGTTCCTGCTGGCAGTGTTTATTGTTGCTGGTCGTTGCTTATTTTTAGTATGTTAGTTACAGTTATTCTAGGAAGAGATTTGTGTTTATGTCTACACACGTTTCCGTAAAAGTCGTATTAGGGTTTCTTGCCTATAAAATAAACATACGGCTTTGATGAACTCAAATAAGTACATTTTATTACTATCATTTATCCTATTAATTTGACTTGCTTTGCTATATTATGTATGAGGATTGATACTTAATCGTTTACTTTTGTAATTCTCAGGTAAAAACAAGCATTTGGTGAAACTTAGCGATTTTGGACTGATTATGGAGCAAAACATGCATAAAGTTAAGAGTCTACTGAAATGAAGAAGATCAAGACTAATCTGCTCCAGAAGCGCCGCATCTCACTCATGACATGCGCCGCATCTCTATTAAGATATCACCAGATACGATCCAAGATACAAGAGGACATGCGCCGCATCTAATCATGGAGTTACGCCGCATCTTCTGGCGGTGTACGAATATTCCTGAATATTATAATCTTGGACCCCACGCGAAGTTAAGTCAATGCGCCGCATCTACTTACTAGATGCGCCGCATCTTCCCTCAGACAGAAACTATAAATACCCCAAGACCAGACGAATTTCGAAGATACCATATAATACCAAAGACCGAACAGGAGAAACCAAGGACGAATTCAGTCAAGGAGGCAGCACAAGACACACCCAAATCAAAGATACAAGAGCTGTAAGAAGGTGTTGCATGTGTTTAATTCATTAAGTAGTTTTGTTTTATTGTGTTAGCAAACTTTAATTCATCAGGATTGGTGGCTTGTGTAATGTGACAACGAAAGATTGCACTCCCTTTAATACTTGCTTTCCCATCAATTAAAGTTTATATGTTGATGTCTTTGGTTACTACTTATTAGTGCATTGATAACCTCTGTGTTTATTAGTGGCTTGCGGGCATTTGACTGCGGAAAATAATGTGGCTCCCACGGTTATTACTAAATTGATCACTTAGGAATAACTTTTAGACATAAGTAATCATTAAGGGTTTACTCGCCGATAAGAATAGGACCAACGAGAAAGGGTTAACTACATACACTTCATATAAAGCTATCAATAAAACAAGTGACAATCTACTTAATCATAAGGACAGCCCTCTTATTGTCTCGAGTATTTATCTGTGTATGTGTGTGCTACTTGCTGATTCGTGCCTATTGGTTTATTTTATTATTTAATTGCAAACAAATCGTGCCAGTCTCTCAGGCTGAAACCCCCTTGCGTTAGGATATTAAAATACTGATTAGAATAACGAGATAATACATTCCACTCTTAGTGATCGACACTCTACTTACCATTATATTCATACTGACCGGGTACACTGCTCGTTAAGTGTGTGTGTTATTGATAAGTCGGCTAAATATAAATTTAAAACTTGAGTAGGCATTAAAACTGCTAAACCGCAACGACACATCACGCGCATCAAGTTTTTGGCGCCGCTGCCGGGGAGTGAATTGTTATTATCTGTTAATTTGATTAGTATTTTAATTAGGTTTTTCTTTTTATTAGATTAATTGCATCATTGTATTATTTTGCATATTTGTTGTATTGTGTGTTAATTGTTTTCTTTTATTTTTGTGTGTTTATTTTTGTTTGTGTGTTTTTATTTGTTTTTATTTTTCGTGTTTTCTGTTCTGCTATCGTTGTACTGTGCTAAATCAAACGATACGGCGCATCTGATCTCTCAGATACGGCGTATTGCGTTTAATTTTTTTAAATACAACGCGTTTAATTAATTCGATACGACGCATCTTTTCCCCAAGATACGGCGTAGCTGTTTTTAATAAGAAAATTTTTTCTAAGCGATAAAGTAATATGACGCATCTGCTTTAGCAGATACGGCGTATCTTTTTTTTAATAAATAATTTTTTCTAAACGTTAACGCCATACGACGCATCTGCTTTAGCAGATACGACGCATCTATTATTTTAATTAAAAACAGTTTGCGAATTATTAAACAGATACGACGTATCGATCTCTGTCGATACGGCGTATCCTCTGAATCAAAAAATCTCGTATTTTTAAAACGTAACGAAAATACGGCGCATTAACTTTCGTTAATACGACGTATCTAATTTTGAATAAATATCGATTTTTGATTAATTAATCCGATACGGCGCATTCATAAATTCTAAGCGGCGTATCTATTTTCTGAATAAAGTCTGATTAAATTTTAACGATTATTAGATACGGCGTATCCAACTATTTGGATACGGCGCATCGTCTGCAGATATCAGTAACTTTAATTTTTCGTATTCCGTTTTCGTTATTAATTATCTGATATATTACTTTCTCGAGCATACCCTACTGATATTTTTGTGTTGATTTCAGGAAGTGCATGACCAGGAGTTCTACGAAGAACTTGATTCAACCTTTCGAAGATCCTGAACGAGCCCTACATTCGCTTAAAAGGCTTTTCAACACAAGAAGCTTTGATCTTTCAAGTTCACTCGAGCTTGATTACTTTTCTGAAGAAAAAGAGGAAGTTGAAACAGAAACAATGGGCGAAAACACTACTATGGAGGAATACATGAACAGTACCCGTGCTGATTACACTTCAGGAGTTGCTAGACCTAAGTTTGATGATAAGTCAAAATTTGAATTGAAGGGTCAGTTTCTCAAGGAACTAAGAGAGAATGCTTTCAGTGGGACGGAACATGAGGATGCTAATGAGCATGTTGAAAAGGTCCTGGAGATTGCAGATTTGTTTACTTCAGAAGGAGTGACTGCCGATCAACTCATGCTAAGAATCTTTCCAATCTCGCTAAAAGGAGCTGCTAACAAGTGGCTAAGGAATGAACCTGCTAGTTCAATCACTACATGGGGAGATTTGAAGAGCAAATTCCTGAAGAGATATTGTCCACCTGCTAATACTGCTAAAAAGATGGAGGCTATCAATAGTTTCAAGCAAGAGCCTGATGAAACCCTTTATCAAGCTTGGGAACGGTTTAAAGATTTATTGATAAAATGTCCTCAACACTATCTAACCCCTATGCAGGAGATAATATTGTTTTATCAAGGACTGGACGTGCCTACAAGACAGATTTTGGATGCTAAGGGAGCTGTACCTCAAATGAGTGCAACTAATGCTAGAAAAGCAATCCAAGAAGCTGCCGATCATTCTCAAAAATGGCACGATGGGACCTCTACTAGATCTAAGAGCAGCACTAATTTTGACGGGATTGCTGCTATTCAAGCTCAATTGGATAAAATTAGTAGAGAAATGAAGAAGCGTGATGAAAGAGCGTATGCTGCCCAAGTTGGATGTGAGAAGTGCGAAGGACCTCACTACACTAAAGATTGCCCGAACAAGAATGAAAGTGAGACGTTTGAAGAAGCATATTACACCCAATTTGGACAACCATTCCGACCTTCAGGAAGATTTAGGGAAGCTAGTCCGGGATTCTATCAAAAGAACAACTTCAATCCCGCTTATCAAGAGAGGAGGCAGACTTTAGACGATACTTTAAAGCAAATTATGGCCGATGCTGCTAAAAGACATGAAGAGAATACTGCTATGATCAAAGAAATCCGAGCTTCAACGGACACTACTACAAGAAATCAAGGAGCTTCGATCAAAGCATTGGAACAACAAATTGGTCAAATGAGCAAGGTTCTTCAAGAAAGGGGATATGGAAGTTTACCGAGCTCAACTGAAACCAACCCAAGAGATCATGTCAAGGCCATAAGCACCACTGAAGAAGTCACTCCTAATATACCTAGAAGATCGATGAATGGTAATGATGGTGCAAGACCCGAATTTTTCTTTAATTCTTCAATCAGCTTAAGGAGACTACTAAAAGAGAAGACAAAGATTGAAGAGGAGATCAAGGCAACAATGAAAGAAGAGAGCCCTGCAACCGACTCAAATGCCTTGCCTCATAAAGAAAGAGACCCAGGAAGTTTTACTCTACCTTGTTCTATTAATAATATATCTTTCAATAATGTGTTAGCTGACTTAGGAGCTAGTGTTAGTGTTATGCCTCTTAAGACATTCGCTACCCTAGGACTAGGAAAATTAGCACCAACTAAATTACTTATTGAATTGGCTGATAAAACGGTAAAACGACCTGAGGGGATTGCTAATAATGTGCTAGTTAAGATTGAGCAGTTTATTTTTCCCGTAGACTTTGTTATACTAGACATGCCCGAGGATGTTAAGATTCCTTTAATCCTCGGAAGACCTTTCTTGTCTACTGCCCATGCTAAGATTGATGTGTTTAAGAGAAAAATCTCATTAAGGGTAGGAAATAATAAACTTGTCTATAAGTGCCAAGATCCGGTTAAAAGCATAATTAGAGGTGTTTATGTGCTGGGATTAAGAGAGCGTATGGACCTCGATCTTGAAGCTAGACTTATGGGAGAAACATTGATTCAAAACAACTCAACTAATCCTAATCATGAGAACTTTGAGGAATTCATTGACCTTAATGTACCTACCGAACTTAGACGCAATGTTGTTAATGATTCTGATGATGAGTGGTATGATTGTGTGGTAATTAATAAACGTAGGAGAGTAGTTGAGAAAACGAATTTGAATAATGATGTGTTTATTGAACTACCACCCCACCTTGCTTATTTGTGCCTATATGATAATAAGAATTTCCCGTCTATCATTTTGTCATCTCTGCCCGAAAGGGACAGGACTTTGTTTATACAGATGTTAAAGAAGAACGGCGTGGAAATTAAGGACGAGCAAGGAGTGTTCAATATTACTGAATTGGCGATGAAGGAGCGCGATGTTTCCGACTCCTTCAATGATCGATATTAAAGAGCTGAACGTGAGTCTAACTTGAAGACTCTGGAATAAAGACAAGTGCTTACCGGGAGACAACCCGGAGAATTTTTACTATTCTGTTTTATGTGTCGAGTCAGTCAGGCCCGCATGAGGATACGGCGCATCTCAATTCTGAGATGCGACGCATCTCCTGCAATGGTCATATCTTATTTTATTTTTCTGCATTTTTATTTTTGACTTTAAAACTATTTATCAGTTTATTTTAATGCGGCGCATCACTGGTTAAGGATGCGGCGCATCTTTATTCTGATCCGTATTTATTCCAGGCTCGATACGGCGTATCTTCTTCCATAAGATACGGCGCATCGACTGACCTGATGATTTTCAGTTTTAATTTTTAAGTTTTATTTTTCCTAACTACTAATGTATTATGCAATTTTGAACCTTTCTTATCTTAGGTGTGTTTTAAAGTATTGGTGGTATTATAGTTTCCTGGATTTCCTGTGGATACATCTAGTATGAAGCTTTAACGTTCTAATCCACAAGAAAGATGATTTTTGCTCTTATACTAATGGAGGATCATACCGAGCAAATCTCAGGGGAGTTTTTCTGTTCTAATTCTTTTATTTTCCAGTTTTTAACCTTTTATACAAACAACGAGGACGTTGTTTAACTTAAGTGGGGGGATTGGAGAATTAGAACACTTAACAATTACTTGTCCTAAACTTTTTCAAAAATTATGCTTAAAATGTGCTTAATATATCAAACTTAAAATTTTTTTAGCATGTTTTTGTTTAAGATCTAAGTTGCATAGCTGCACACATGACGTTATTTTCAAAAATTGTGATTTTTCAAAATTCACAAATCTATGAGTGTGCCGGTGACTTGTAAACTTTAGAACTTGGCTTGTATACTATTCGAGACCACCATAATGAGTATTATTTATATAATTGGAATGACTTGTCAAAATTGGTAAAATTCTAGGATTACACCCAAAATAGCCTATTATATGTTATGTGTTATTAGCTAACTACACTGGTTAGTTAACCCCCGTATAAACCCTTTTGTTACTCTCATTTTTAGAGTAAGATACCCCTAGAAAAACACTCAGAGCCATTCCTTTCGTTTCTTACACCTATGTTTAAAATGTTTCGTTACACCCTTACAACTTAGCCTACCCTGTAGATTAGAATCCGTGGTTGGTTAATTGCTATAGGCAAAGTGTGTTTCCTTACATTACCTGTGTTCGCATGCGTAATTCATTATCTTTGGTTAGGTCGGGAAATTGCACAATGCAATTGGAGTGAAAGTAAATATTGTATATCTTTGAGTTTATTTTTCGTGTGTTTACTACTTTCACTATTACCGTTATTTCTGAAGTCATGAAAAGTATGGAAAAATTATCCAGAATTATCATTATAGTGATGTGGTGAAATTTTACACATCTTTGTTTATGTTACAAAAAAAAAAAAAAAAAAAAAAAAAAAAAAAAAAAAAAAGGAAAAGTTGGATGTTTGTTTTAACCAACTTATGTAAAGTTTTGTATTAAGTGGTCGATATCACCACTATTTGTTGTATATTATATTTATGGATTGAATGGGAATTGGCAGTTATAGGAACGCCAATTAAGGTTTATTCTTTGATTAAGATCTTGTTGAGTATAATTCGTGTCTACCTAAAGCGTGTATTTCAAGTGTTAAAGCGTGAGTTATTCGATGATATGAGTCTTATTCATGGGATGGTTGGGATAGTGATTAAGATCTTGTTGAGTATAATTCGTGTCTACCTCTGTGTTTATTAGTGGCTTGCGGGCATTTGACTGCGGAAAATAATGTGGCTCCCACGGTTATTACTAAATTGATCACTTAGGAATAACTTTTAGACATAAGTAATCATTAAGGGTTTACTCGCCGATAAGAATAGGACCAACGAGAAAGGGTTAACTACATACACTTCATATAAAGCTATCAATAAAACAAGTGACAATCTACTTAATCATAAGGACAGCCCTCTTATTGTCTCGAGTATTTATCTGTGTACGTGTGTGCTACTTGCTGATTCGTGTCTATTGGTTTATTTTATTATTTAATTGCAAACAAATCGTGCCAGTCTCTCAGGCTGAAACCCCCTTGCGTTAGGATATTAAAATACTGATTAGAATAACGAGATAATACATTCCACTCTTAGTGATCGACACTCTACTTACCATTATATTCATACTGACCGGGTACACTGCTCGTTAAGTGTGTGTGTTATTGATAAGTCGGCTAAATATAAATTTAAAACTTGAGTAGGCATTAAAACTGTTAAACCGCAACGACACATCACGCGCATCAGGCTTAGAGTTTCATATATGTTTTGGTAATGGAATACAAAAGTTAATAAAAGATCCATACAGGATCATAGTTCATTAGTCATTGTCTTCTTCACAATCTTATATTTAGTTTCCGCATAAATATAAGTTTGTCATACAGAGATTTTTATTGGCTCAAAGATCAATCAAGGCGTCGATCCTACAAGTTTGGTTCTGCAACTTAGAAAGAAGCATAAGGGATAGTACAAAAATAACAGGCTCCTACCTATGTGTGTTCATTGCTCTCCTTAAGATTATTCATTATATTCGGCGTAGTGATTAATTTTGTTTCAATTCAAGAAAAAAAAAAAAAAAAAAAAAAGATCATTGCTCAACAGGGATTCAACAATTTATTTTACGTAAATACAAATAGAAAAAAATAGAGACCTCTGAAAAAAGGTGGGAACGGTCGCTTCTTTTGAATGGTGACTTCATAGACCATGCAATAGCTCTTGGAATCACATTAGGGTCTTTACTCCACCAACGTTCAGATCTTTCTAAAGACTCGAGTATCCAAATCTAAACAAATTGTAAAACACAAACATATCAATCAGTCCATCAAAATGTTCGGCTGAAAAATATATTATTAATAAAAATAAATACAAACCTGGAAAGCAAATACAAATCCAGACAAAGTATAGGTCGGAACAGATTTTGGGTTTTTCTTCAATACTAAAAGGTGGTTATCCGTGTGCTAATCCATTACATTATGAAGTTGGTCATATAAATGGGTCCAAATATGTTCACCCCACAGAAATGCATTCCAAGCTTCTAGGTTTTCAACCAACCTCATCAATGTGTCATCAACTTGGGATGTCAATAAACGACCCATAAAGATCACCTCTAAGACTAACAAAAGAGATATCCGTATTGCGTCTTGATCATATAGCTTGCGAAACTGCTCTTCATCCTCGATGACACCAATAAGGTCTAAGTTGGTTACAATCAAACCTCGCTTGTCAGGAAACACCCTATCACGAAATTTGAGAGCACCAGAAGTGTATAACTCAAAGCTCACACTTCCAAACCGCAACCCCGTCATTAGACAAAACTTAGGACGACCAAAATGCAGAGTATGTCCATCTAGGTAATAGATAAAGGGCATATCATAATGAGACTCGTCCACTCTTCTTTGTTTCCGTACCATATAGTCAATGAGGTGTGTTTCATGTTCAAAGTATAACAAATCCAACCATTTTCAAAAGCATGTACTCCTAAACAAGTTCCGTCGTTTTGCGTCTAATTTCCGATTTATCAACCAAAAGTAGTTGAGTTTGCTACTAATGATTAGTTTAGCTTCATAGTCCTAAAAGGAAAAAATATGTTAACTCAGAACATACAATTCATAACAAAATAAGTTTGAACACATGTATACAGCCAGCGTAAACACTATCATACACAGTTCAGATGATTACAACTTAACTACAACCACTTAGTGTTGGACCATAATAATAGGGTGTTTTGCTTATGACCTTATTTGAATCAGGCATGGCGTATCAGATACAACCCAAAATCGTGGCTTATCAAATACATCCCAAAACAAAAATCAAATCATAATCCACATAAATGCATAAACAAACAAACAACACTATATTATACCAGATAAACAAAAATCAATAACGATACAAAACAAATGTAATAAAGATTCGTAATACGCTGTATATACCATATTATACCACATTTTTTCTAATCAAACAAACAATCGACGGTGTTAAATGATTTTATTGGAACACTGTTCAATGAACAGTTACTCTGTTTTCAGATGACAATCAGGGAAAACAATGGTAGTAGATTGGAGATTGAAATAATAGTGTAACAAGATAAACAAGCGCGAACATAAACCGAGTTTATTTTTTTTTGACCGTGACTGTGAAACGAGATGGAGGGAAGAAGTGTATAGAGGAGATGCTGTTTGTTTTTAAATTTTTATTTTCGAATACGGTATGAACAGTAATGAAAGCAGTGAATAGTGTAAAATTTTTGAAATGACCAAAAAACCATCTGTAAAGTATACGGTTGCCCAACAAATAAAAGTTGCCCAAAATACACTACCGTACAATACGTGATTATACGAGTTGCCCTGGGCTAAGGGGGAATTTTTTGAGATCGGGATAGATACTCTTAGCAGTTGGGCAATCGGGTTATTTTAGTAATTATCCCTTTAAAGACTATCTTTATATAAAGGCTTTAATAAACATCATTTTATAAAAGTCACTGAAAGATTATTTTTAAATGTAAGTTTAATATGAAACCTTTGAATTAAAATCTTTCCTATGAACCTATAAACTTTTTGATATTGACCTTCTGATATTGAACCTTCTGATATTGAACCTTTCTGATATTGACCTGCTGATATTGAACCCTCTGATATGAACTTCGGATATGGACTTTCTGATATAACTGAAATGGTAATTGACTTATGAAACTGAACTAAATACTTGATACTTAACCTTGACCCACAGTTTAAGACTACGAGCAACTCACTAGGCATGAGGGTTTCATGTCCATGTCATTGATACACCGATGGCATAACTCTAGGGCAGGAGAGTGATGACCTGTGCCGTCCCTGACTTTATCTGATTTGGTGTATGAGGAGTTTCTGGCCACCTGGGGTGCATGGATGCATCCTAGCTGTTACTGTTACTGTTACTGTTACTGATATATATACTGTTATTACTGGTGACTGATGGTGTGTGCGATACACGTCTTTCACACTCTGGGAGCTAGCTACTCCACTTACTGATTGAGGACTCCCCTCATATTTACTGATTACTGAGAGGTCTCCCCTCTATATGGCTACATGATGGTACTGTTACTGTTACTGTTACTGTTACTGGGCTCGTAGAGGATTACTGTTTCCTACACCTTATACCCTTGTACTTCTCATTACTGTTACCTTTTCTTATGCCATAACTCTGATTGATTCGTATTTCATTTACTGTTCATTATTCTGTATTACTGCTTGTTACCGTTATATCTGTTCACTGAGCTCTCGTAGCTCAGCCGCATTTCTTTTCCTGCGGCAGGTTTTAGTAGGAAGCTGGGTATGAGTGGAGAGTACCATTGGACTTAGAAGACTACACTGTGATAGATATTTTGTTATAGAGATGACTAGAAGAATTTATATTTCAGACTTAGTATTTATTCCTTTGTAATTTTGTATTCCTTGTAATTTTTTGTAATCTTTGTATTCCTTTGTATTATTGAAGATGTATGCTTGTGTATGTTTCTGATATGTCACCATTGTTGTGACACTTCTACCCTTGTCGGGTCGGGGTGTTACAATTTATGGTATCAGAGACAGGTTTCGATCCTATGACCTGTGGGTTATGGGCCCACAGGCTGCGACTCGTAATACATTTACCCTTGACCTGTGAGTTTTGGACCATTAGGCTTCCACTGTAAGAACATAGGATAACCCCTTGAGAACTTGCGTTAGGATTTCTTGATATGAACTTAAGTTTTGACCAGTGAGGAATGGGTAGACTATAAGGCATTTGTTTAAGTATCTTTGCTTCCGCATCACTCTGATTCGTATAAATCTGGAAGGCATTGAGAACTGCATAATATTGCCTGACACTATTTGATCCTTGTCTGCAGAGTCCGACTCTGACTTCTGATCCTTCTGTTAATCATTTTGATGCCTCTTCAGGCATTCTGAAAATCTCCTTGACAATGACGTACTTGAATACATTCTGTGACTTGTCTCTTGTTTTGATAAGCATCTATGAATTTTCTGACACTATTTGATTTCGTCTTACCCATCTCTGTTCCTATGAGAAGTCTTGTGGTGTTTAACCACGAGTATAGGAATAACTTCCCTCTCACTTTTGAGCGATAAGATTTGCCTTGTTGATCTGTCTTTCTTTGGACTGTTAACTCTGATTTTATTCTGATAAAGGATCGGTTGATTGACAATTATCCTCCTATGTCTCACCTTTGGCGCTTGAAACAATTTTGAACTCCCTACCATAATTACCGATTGTTAAACTCTTGACTATCATTATTACTTTGAAGATTCGTGTGTTACTTTCACGATTATGAAGTTTTCCTTGAAACCATTTCGTACACCAGTGAATGAACCTTATCTTGAGAATTGCTTGGCACCCTGAATTTCTGAACACGATTTCTGATTGAACCACCAATTTTTCCACTGGAGTGTATTTGATTTGAAATCTTGTTCGTATTCCATGTGAGACTTCTGAAGATTCACATATCGTCCATTTTATGTTGCATGGACCTTTTGTTCTGAATCAACCTAATTTGTCCCCTTCGAAGGAAATCTGAACCCATCTTGTTTTGATCGAGTCATGAGAAACCATTTGTTTTGAAGATCCTTCTGGAAGAATCTCCCCGGGCGTGAGATTTGTTCACGACGACCTTTTCCGATTTGCTACGACGTTGTCTAACCTTGCGACTTCAAATTTCGAGGACGAAATTTTTCTGTTAGAGGGGAAGAGTAGTAAAACCCTAATTTGTGAATACTAATTTTGCGTATAATTTAAAATTTTTTGAGTTATGTATACAAGTAATTAAAAACGCGAATATAATTAAACGAATTAACCATAAACCCATAAAATTATAACGAAACATCCTTATAGAAATCTTTGAACATATTGAATCCAAAAATAACTAGGTAGCATAAAATAAATACGATGAACCATTTAAGCTACGCGAATAGTTGTTTGGGCCGTTTTTCTTTTAATACGCGACTAATAAACCATAAAAGGGGCAACATAAACTTAAGCCCACAACTCTACTAGGCCCTTAGCCCAATTTTGAACCCCCATTGTAATTAGATGACCGGTGTATTTTTTTTTCACGCAACAAAAATATTACGTTTCATTCAAGAAACCCTAAACCTTAAATATCTCCTTAAAGAAGCGGCCTTCATTTTTTTTCTGCATTCCTTCACAAATTCGATCACAAGAGGGTGTCTTGGACATTTTTGGTATCTCTCAATTAATTTGGAAGGCTTGGGTAAGCATACACAATGTTTTGGTTCACATAAAATCACATAAATCACTTACATAAAATTTCATAAATCGTACGCCTATGAATTCGACATAAGGGTTGTGAGATTGGATTTTTTAAATGTGTAGTATGATGTGTTTTTGATGGTATTTTCTGAATTTATGATGTGCTATGATCATGTAACTAAAGGGATTGAAAAGAATTGGATGAATTAGGGTTTAGATGATTGAATTAATTTGGACAACTTTGTAGGTCGAAATTGGTTGATTCTCAAAACGAGTTTGGTAAAGGTTTAGTTCGATGTTTTTGTTTGTAAACTTATTTTTATGTCTTAGTTAAGTTCTCCAATTGGAATGGAGTGAATTCATGTTGTTTTGGTCGAGTTTTTGATTTTTGTGTCATTAAGTGTTGAATCTGAAATTCGGGAATTTGAAATCAGTCAACTTTGTCGATTGTTTATTAAAAAACTATAAAGAGTTGGGCCATGAAACTCTCCAGTATATAACTTCTATATGTTAGGTAATACCATGAATGTTTGTGAATTTTTCCTGAATGGGATGGTAGGTCGTTGAGGCAGATACTTTTGGGTACAACCGCAGGTCAGTTTTCTGAGTAGTCTGAGTTTGGGTATTTTTCATGTGGGGTTAAACTAACTACTAAATTTTGGGAAAATTCATGTGGGTTCTTAAGACATTGACGTACCTCTGTGAATTTTTGTGAATTTTATTTTTGAGTTCTGATGTGGATCAAAAATTCGTAAAATTGTGACATTTTTATGTATTAAAAGCTGAAATTGACTAAAGGAGTGAAATATGTGTTTTAAACCTAATTGTCCTCAATATACTTTAACCTAACTATATTAAATCATTCTTATGACCTTTAAAGATGTAATAAAGATACTTAAATGCTTTTCATAACCTAAATCGATATATGGCATGATTAGTAAGTAAACTAAGTTATAATCATTTGTAAACCCTAAGTGTGATGAAAGCAACGCTAATATTTCTGATTATGGAGATTTTCTAAAAATGGAAACCTGCTAATTATGGAAACCACTAAAAAAGGAAAGTTACTAAAACTGGAAAGCCGACTAAATAAGTAATCTGAATTAAATAAGCTTTTAATAAGTTAGTTATGAATTCGTGTAGATTCGCTGAAGATGGAGTTGCTTCCGACTTTGATATTTTCTGTTGTGTTTTCATTTGCGGTATAAGGTACAGATATTCTGACCTTCTCACATGTTTCTCATGATCTCTTTCATTTTTCTGATCTGTCAGTTTCTGTATTGATGCCATTGCTATGATCCCCTTTTACTTGAACCTTTCATATGATTCCCGTGTTTATAAATCCCTGATTAGAACCTTGTTATAAGAATTTGATTATGAACCTTTCTGATATGGTATCTGATTCTGAGTTCCCTTGATAAACTGAACCCTGTTTTATTCCTTTGATACTTGACATGATTCGTTCTTCACCTTGAGACCTGAATATGCAAACCTCTGAAATACCCTGAAGATTCATTTTGACATTATAACTGAAATTGGAAACTTTCCTTGATGATATGAAAATGTTTTTGAGAAAGGTTTTTGAATACGATGTTATACCAACTTTGAATTGAAATTGCATTAAAGGTTTTATGAAAATCTCTTTTAAAGACTATCTTTATATAAAGGCTTTAATAAACATCATTTTATAAAAGTCACTGAAAGATTATTTTTAAATGTAAGTTTAATATGAAACCTTTGAATTAAAATCTTTCCTATGAACCTATAAACTTTTTGATATTGACCTTCTGATATTGAACCTTCTGATATTGAACCTTTCTGATATTGACCTGCTGATATTGAACCCTCTGATATGAACTTCGGATATGGACTTTCTGATATAACTGAAATGGTAATTGACTTATGAAACTGAACTAAATACTTGATACTTGACCTTGACCCACATTTTAAGACTACGAGCCACTCACTAGGCATGAGGGTTTCATGTCCATGTCATTGATGCACTGATGGCATGACTCTAGGGCAGGAGAGTGATGACCTGTCCCGTCCCTGACTTTATCTGATTTGGTGTATGAGGAGTTTCTGGCCACCTGGGGCGCATGGATGCATCCTAGCTGTTACTGTTACTGTTACAGTTACTAATATATATACTGTTATTACTGGTGACTGATGGTGTGTGCGATACACGTCTTTCACACTCTGGGAGCTAGCTACTCCACTTACTGATTGAGGACTCCCCTCATATTTACTGATTACTGAGAGGTCTCCCCTCTATATGGCTACATGATGGTACTGTTACTGTTACTGTTACTGGGCTCGTAGAGGATTACTGTTTCCTACACCTTATACCCTTGTACTTCTCATTACTGTTACCTTTTCTTATGCCATAATTCTGATTGATTCGTATTTCATTTACTGTTCATTATTCTGTATTACTGCTTGTTACCGTTATATCTGTTCACTGAGCTCTCGTAGCTCAGCCGCATTTCTTTTCCTGCGGCAGGTTTTAGTAGGAAGCTGGGTATGAGTGGAGAGTACCATTGGACTTAGAAGACTACACTGTGATAGATATTTTGTTATAGAGATGACTAGAAGAATTTATATTTCAGACTTAGTATTTATTCCTTTGTAATTTTGTATTCCTTGTAATTTTTTGTAATCTTTGTATTCCTTTGTATTATTGAAGATGTATGCTTGTGTATGTTTCTGATATGTCACCATTGTTGTGACACTTCTACCCTTGTCAGGTCGGGGTGTTACACATAGCTTAAACAAACACTAAGAGGATGCTTCCAAACAATTAATTTTGTTTCATATCCTTGGGTACTAGAATCTTTTCCATCTTTTTGAGTAGTTGATATGCTGTTTCATCATAAGGATACTGAAGTTGGAGTCTTCTATTTGCATGTATCATTTGATGTAAAATAGCCTTCTGATATTGTAGAGGATAATCCTTCTCTACAAGCATGTAAATTGACATACCATGTACATCCAACACATGAACTCCACAAGACTGAAAAATTTTCCACTGTAGAACTGTGTTGTGTTTTAAAGTTCTCCACTCCTCATCCTCATGATGTGGTTCAAACATTACTTTCAAATATCTCCATATGACTCTATCATAAATTTGTTCTGGCCGGTTATATCCAAACTTTTCTTTATACAGTTTCCATAGAGTTACGATATCTTCTCTATCAAAATGTTGAACCATTTGTAGAAAGCTAACAAACCTCATAGATTTTCCATCAGCTCTCTTGATATCCCAATATGCTGTCTTACCATGTATTCCTGAAGTAAAAGCAATAATTGGAAGTTTGACACTGAGAGGAACTGCATCCATGACTTCTTCTTCATTGAATAATGCAAGTTCTGTAAGTGCTTGCATCTTTACTACATCTTCATCAACTTCAACTTGCTCTGGCTCATGCTCTTCTTGTTCATAAACTTGCTCTTGTTTTGGCTCTATTTCTGCCTTCTCTTTAATATGTTCATATTTATGCTTTTTACCACTCTTCTTAACTAACTTTTCTCCTTGTCTTTTAAAACTAGAGCTTTCTTCTTTCTTTTTATCACTACCCTCCACCACTTCAATATCCATAGACACAAAGCTGCTTATCTCTCTTTTTGCAGATTCATAGAGCTCTTGAATCTTTCTATCATCAAAGTGAGTTAGAACATTGAGCTTCCATCCCTTCATGTTCTTCAGATAAGCACACATAAACTTTCTTCTTTGAGCTTTGGTGGGAGGTTTATTCATTTTAGCCTTTAATCTTTCTGCAGCATTAACTTTTCTATTTTGTTCGAAGAACTCTTTTAGCAACCTAGCCCTTTCATCAATTGTATACTGTTCTTTCTCTTCATGTTGAAGTTTCTGAGCAAGTTCCCAATCAGCATCACATTGGGCTCTTTCATCATCCCATGCATTAATCAGTTCTAGTCTTTGAGCTTCTTTGTCAGCTGCAACTCTTCTTTGTTCTTCAATAATTTTATTTTCTTCAGCAAATTCAGCAGCTAATTGTTCTGCAACCGCTGCATCAAGTTGCATTTGTTTTCCTTTTGAAAGTGGTTCCTCCACAGGCTCTTCAATAAGTATAGCTTTGCCTTTGCCTTTGTCTTGTGGAGGTGGTTGTGTAGCTTTTGGTGTAGAAGATGGCTCTCTTATAACAACACCTTTGACTAGTGGTTTGGATGTCTTCAATTCTATCATTGCATGAGCCAAAATACTTTCATTGTCCATAACCTCAGCAGTAGAAACTTGTTGTTCAGCAATAGAAACTGTTTCTTTGTCAGCAGTAGTAACTTCTGTTGTAGCAGTAGAAACTTTTTCACAAGCAGCAGTAATTTTCTTACTAGCAGCACTAACATCTTTAACAGCAGCACTATCAACCTTAGCAACACTATCCAACACCACTTCATTTCCCTGAGTATCAGCAACCACAAACTCATTTTTGTCACTCTCTGCACCAATACTTATGTCCATACCAAATCCAACACCCTCATTATCCTTAGCCTCCCCTGAAACTTGGCTTTCATTCCTCCCCTGTTTGGGAGCATCCTCCCCCAAACTTATAGCCTCAGAAGAATAATCCTTTGATTTATGCCCACCTTATGTACTCTTTTTAGTTTTGGAGCTCTTGACCTTTTGATACCTTCTAAGAATCTAACCCTTCTCTTCAAAGATTCGATTTCACCAACTTGAGAAGCAGTCAGTTGTTGTAGGTCAAGAATTTGTGCAGACAGTTTGGTACAAGTTGCCATCAATTCCTTAAGAAGTTCAATTCTATCCTCACCACTTCGGCTTGTGTTACCTAGCCCGAGAGGTGGATCACTGGAAGTGTTAAGCTCAGCCTCAACCCTAGGTTAAGCATCTGAACCCCCCATATTAGCCATTTAACTTGGCTCTTCACCTGAATCAGTTCCCATGGGAACAAGACTCATTAGAAGTTGTCTTGGTTTGGGTCTTATTGATGGTACCACTGGCCTGTGCTTCTTCTAAGCTAGACACAGTAGTGGCAGGCCTTACCAACTGTTGTGTTAACACTTTACACCATCTAATTATACTCAGCAGTTGTTTAGAAAAACTAACAGTTCTAAGTATAACTAGCAGTTCTAACTATAACTAGCAGTATTAACACAACAGTTTTAAGTAGACTAGCAACACTTAGTATACTTAGTAGGAGAAGCAATTTATTGGCCTAATAACAGTACTAATCCTTTCAAAACTTTACAAAAACACACAGAGATAAGAATTTTCAAAGATTTATCACTGATCTGTATAAGTGAACATTAACTTCTTCACCATTTTCATCTTTGAGCAGGGGCTTGGAAGTTTCCATAGTTGTCTTTGCAGGCTTCACATCAGTAAACCCAAACTTCTTCAAAATTTCATCTACATACTTATCTTGACTGATAAATATACCATCCTCCTTTTTCTTAACTTGTAACCCTAAGAAGAATGTATGTTCACCCATTGAACTCATTTGAAACCTTTCATGACTTAGCTTTTCAAATTCAACACATAAAACCTTGTTTGTTGATCCAAAGATAATATCATCAACATAAACTTGAACTAGTAAGATATCATCTTTGTGTCTTCTGATCAACAAAGTTTATCAATCTTCCCTCTACAAAAACCATTGTTCAAAAAGTATGTTGACAATGTGTCATACCAAGCTCTGGGAGCTTGATGTAAACCATATAGTGATTTCTCCACCTTGTAAACCTTGTCAGGAAAATTAGGATCTTCAAAACCAGGTGGTTGTGAGACATAAACTTCTTCTTCAATAGTCTCATACAGAAAAGCACTTTTCACATCCATTTGATACACTACAAAGTCTTTGTATGAAGCATAAGCCAAGAATAACCTTATAGCTTCAATTCTTGCAACTGGAGCAAATACTTCATCATAATCAATACCTTCTTCTTGAGTGTATCCTTGAGCTACTAACCTTGCCTTGTATCTAATCACAATGCCTCTTTCATCCTTTTTGCATCTGAAAACCCACTTAGTACCAATTGCCCTCTTCCCATTAGGAAAATCTACCAGAGTCCAAACTTCTTGAAGCTTGAATTGTAGAAGTTCTTCTTGCATAGCTTCCACCCAGCTTGGATCCTGTAATACTTTATGAGCGTTCTTGGGTTCTATTTGTGATAGAAAACAAGCAAACAAACAGTTTTGATGGTCTTTGTGACTGTTTCTTTGATGAAGGGATCTAGCAAAGAAACCTTGTTCCTTCATATCCGTTATCATTTTTCTTGTTTGAACAACAGATTTTCGCTCTCCAATGATTTGTTCCTTAGGATGATTCTTGTCAATTCTTGTAGTTGGAATAGGACTGACAGGAACTACATCTTCCATACTGGTTAAGTCAGCCTCTGCACCAAGTACATCATCATCAGTATCAGGATATATTTCTTCCAATGGAGGCATGTTTGGATCATGTGGATAGTCATCATTATCAAAAGATATGCCTTCCTTGTCAGCAACATTAACACTTGCCTTAGAAGTATTAAGAGAGTTAGTACTGCTAGTGTTAATTTCTTCATTGGCAACATTATCTGATACATCATCCTTTTCTTGTTCATCAGTCTGCTTTTCTTCATTAACCACTTTATCATTAGAAGATTTTACACCATCTTCTTTATCATCTTTTGGATCTTCAGCAAGATCACCTTCTTGTGAACTCTTTGACTCTTGGGTTGAGAAAGGTGGATCAACAGTCCAAATAGGCAGCAAAATATAATCTTTGCCAGGTCTTGTCTCCTTACCAGCTTGACCTGCATCATTACATGCTTTTGTACCTGCAAAATTGTTAGACTCTGTACCTGCAGCAACTGAATCATAATTCATAGTCTTGGTTAGTGAATCAATATCAAACAGCCAGTTTGGTCCACTCCCTGCAACATTATTTGTACTCTCACTAAACCTAGCTTGCAAGTTCTCTACCACTTTCCTGGTCCTACTATTGAACACTCTAAAAGCTTTGCTATTCATTGAGTATCCAACAAAGAAACCTTCATCAACCTTGCCATCAAACTTGCCTAAGTGATCTATGGTATTCAAGATAGTAACAGGACACCCAAATGGTCTTAAGAAATCTAGCAATGGTTTTCTACCATGTAAAAGTTCATAAGGGGTCTTGTTGTGAGGCTTAACTACTTTACTTCTATTCTGTACATAGCAAGCAGTATTAACTGCTTAAGCCCAAAAAGTAGTAGGTAATTTAGAATCAGCTAACATTTTTCTAGCAGCCTCAATAAGTGTCCTATTCCTCCTCTCTGCAACTCCATTTTGTTGAGGAGTTCTAGCTACACTATGCTGTCTCTCAATACCTTTCAACTCACAAAACTGGTTCATATCCCTATTCCTAAACTCAGTTCCATTGTCACATCTTATCACTTTAACCTTGTGATTTACTAAATTTTCTACCCTGGTTATAAAGGCCTTAAGGATTCCACTGGTTTCATCCTTAGATGCTAAAAAGAAAACCCAAGTAAACCTACTATAATCATCTGTAACAACTAGGCAATACATCTTTTTTATTAACTTTTTACAAATGTTGGTCCAAATAAATCCAGGTGCAACATATGTAAAGGCTGATTTATGGAGTTCACTGCTTTGGTCTTACAAGAAGCTCTGTGTTGTTTTCCCTTCTGACAAGCAACACAGATTTCAGTATTTTCAAAAACTTTTGAAGGTAAAGGTTTCCCTTAACCAATTTATTCATTGTTTTGAAATTTAAATGTCCAAGCCTTCTATGCTAAAGCTTAGATTCATCAGATGTGGCCTTTGCAAAAAGACAAGTCAAACCTTATTTGGGAACCATATTCTTTAAATCAACACTATACATGTTGTCTGTTCTAGGAACTTTAAGCAAAACATGGCTTTCATCAGCCAACTTAAAGTCTGGAGATAAGACAAAACATTCAGTGTCAGTAAAAAGAACACTATTCTTTTTGTCACACATTTGTGAGACACTAAAGAGATTAAACTTAAGCTCTTTTATAAAGTACACATTATCAAAATCTAATTTACCAGTTTTTATTGTACCTTTGCCTGTGATTTTCCCTCCTTTTGGATTACTCCCAAAAACAACGTATCCTCCATCAATTGCTTCAAACTCTGTGAGATAGGACATGTTTCCAGTCATGTTCCTTGAGCATCCACTGTCAAATACTCCTTTATCTCCTAATTCCACCTGTGGATTGCCCTGCACATAAAGTAAGAAAATCAGTTCATTTTGGGGACCTAAGCCATTACTGTCTTGGATCTGCCTTGTGCATCAACATAATCATACCTCTTTAAAACTATGGATGCACTGCTGTTTCTGGAAACATGATTTAAAACTTTAACTTTTGGTTTTCAGACCCAACAAGCTGAGGCCTTAATAACATAAAAATAATTTCACAAAACAGTATCAGTTATTGCTTTTGGCTTAGCACTAGAAACTAGTGCTTTTGCCTTAGCAGCACTAATTGTTGTATTTTTTTGAATGGGCCTTTTTACTGTTGAATGTGCTTTATTTGAAAACTTTGACAATTCTTTAGCACCATTCACTGTTCTTTTTGAGTTAGCAGTATTAATTGCTACTGCTGGTTTAGAAATATTTTGCTTGGCAGTTTTAACTGATACTAAACCAGATCTCATATGTACTGCTGTTGGAACCATGCTTCTTTTAGCATGTGGGTGAGTATTATTAGAAAAACTTTGATGATTCACCCTCCTAGCATAGTTCTAGACAGGCTTTTGAAAGTAAAAACAATTTTCCCATAAATGCTCAAAACTACCACAATGATAACAAGCTTTGTTAAACATCACAAAGTCACTGCCTAATCTTTGTGACATTATGTTATTCCAATTCCTCTGGTTACCTCTAGGCCTGTTAGTGTACTCTCTAGGTTGCTCAGTGTATTCAACAATTTTCCTAGACACCTTATCACTAAACCTAGGTTTGACAAACTTAATCTGTTCAACACTAGACTTAACTATTTGACTTTCAACCTTAGGTTTAGTCTTCACCTGTTCCTCATCATCATCAGACACCCAATCTCCAATGATAGGTTCATCATAATATGTCTTTTCAACCTTAGGTTTCTCCTCATTAGACTTACTATTTTCTCCTAAAGGCTTAGCATTAGACTCAACTAAACAAGACAATTCAGGTATAGGAGGTACATACTTTCCTGTTATTGAAGGAGGAACTTCATTATAATCTATACCACTACCTCTCCTCATAAGTTGACACTCAATTGTCTTATTTACACTTTCATATGCAAATTCAAGCTTATTTACCTTAACTTGATGTTTTTCTTTTTCATGATAAGCTGCATCTTTTCTTTTTGAGCCTTTTCTAACCTTTTAGTAAGTTCTATAATGACATTCTCTTTAACATAAAGCTTACCTTCAAGAACATTAACTTTCTCTACATACTCTGACTCATTCTGTTTAAAAAATTCTTTTCCTCAACAGATTTTAAGCCTACTTTATAGCCTAAATTATCTAACTTTAACATCCTTAATTCTTCTATTAGTTTTTCATTCCTAGATTTAAGTTCCTCAATAGTATCTAAAAAAGATTTATAAGAACAACCAGAATCATTAGATACCTCTGAATTAGAACTTGATGAAGAAGAGTAAGTCATAAGTGCAAAGTTTGGTCCTTCAGCTGCTTGGTCACTCTAATCATATCCTCCTAAATCATCATAAGACACCAAAGCTATAGAAGTCTTAGGTTCTTCAGACACAACTTTCCTTGAGCTCTCTCCATTCTTGTATTCTTGGCTCCTTGGTGCCTTGCATTCCCTTGCAAAATGTCCCTTCCTATGACAGTTGTAGCATTCAATCTTGGATTTATCAAAACCCATGTTATCCTGCCCATTGACCTTGAGGTTTGTTTCAGTCTTCTTCAAAAATTTCCTTGCCCTCATTGTCAACATTGCCATCTGCCACTTCAAGTCCATCTCTTCAAGATCATCTGGATGAATCTATTCCAAATCTTCATGCATAATTTGAGGACTAGTAGATTTACCAGCTAAGAAATCATAGATAACAGCATCACTCAAGTTATCAAGGGTTGTAGACCCAACAACGTTAACTTGTGTGCCAGCAGCACTAACTCCATGAGCAGTATTAACTACTTCATTAGTACTTCCAGAACTTTTATTGGAAGAAGACACAAAAGCTAAGTTTTGCGTGCTTGAGGATGAGCTAGATGACCCTTTGACTTCAGGTTCATAAACTTTAAGATTATTATACAGATCATCTAAACTCATTGTATCAAGATCAGCCTTGTTTCTCCATACCACAGTATGTGTTTAATAATTTCATGTTCATGCACCACTCAATGGAAAGTTTTTGATTCTTACAACTGTTGATCATTATTACTACTGCTAGTTGAAGTTTCTACTGTTTTGGATTCATTTTTCTTATATATGCGTCATGGAGGGCAATTTGAAACATTGGAAGGCTTAAATTAGGAGTGTGGTACTAGTTTGTAGTGGTCAAGATCATATTTGCATACTTTCCGTATTTGATTATAACAAAAAGGGGAAGAGGTGTTGTGGTGGTATGGCATGGATTATGGGGAAGACAAGATTGTTTCATTCATAGTGAGATTTAATTATCTCAACTTCTTTACTATGTCTAAAGAAGTTCGTACAAGAACGTGTATGTTTTGTAATCATCAAATAGGGGAAGATTGTTGGGTCAAAAAGATTTGAAGATACAAAACATGAAGAATGAAACATGAAGGACTTAAAGTAACAAGAAGGAAAGATCTTGACCCAATATGGAATGTTAAAGCAACAAATATTGAAGATTCTAAGGATCATTCAAGGATGACATTGGACGAGCTCATAGGATACCTCAAAGCTCATCTAGCAATAATTGAAAAAGATTCGGAGATACCTAAAGGCAAAAAGGAGTTGATAGCTTCTAGCACTATAGCCAGATCTAGTTTCAACAGTGAAGATGTGCTAAAAGACAACAAAGTGGATAGTAAGGCTAACAAAACAGAAAAGGTATCCTATGACTCTTCATATATATTTAATGTAGGGTATTCACAATGCATGAATCACTAGTTTGAGTCTTGTATGGATTGAATGGAAGAGGTTTTTAGAGAGAGAAATGGGAGCCTTTTAGTGAGAGAAAGAAACTTGTGTAATATTAGCTTGAAAGGTCCAACCCTTCCCATGTGTGGGAAGGGATATATATACTACTACATATTACGTCCCTAGTGGACTGTGGAGCGAGCTGACAGAGGGGAAAGCCCCGACCCACTCCACAAATATAGATACTACTAATACTAATACTAATTATACTAAGCAACTGATAATATTACAGATAATCTTATGAGCAATGATGATCTAATAAGTACTCGGGGTGACCGAGTCTTCTGCTGAATATTCATATTCCTAACAATCTCCCCCTAAGGGAGGTCACCCCAGAAGTAATGTTCTGAAATTCAGCACTTCTTCCTTGGATCTTGACATCATAGCTCGTATTCATTGAATCTTCAATGTCATAGATTGCTGTGCAAACGTCAGTGATCTGAAGATGACTTCTCTTTTGTCTTGGAGGAACTTTGAATAATCTCTGAACGTATCATCCCACTTGAGTCTCCACGTCATCTTTCAGTAGTAATACTCCATGTGATGAAATATACTTAGAGCCGACATGCTCACACGATATGGGGTCATGATCTTCAGCATCAGAGTTAGCAGAAGCTGTGTCGAAGGTCTTTTAGAGTGATCATGACTTCTTTGATGATGATGTAGTGTGAACATGTGGTGATGGATTGGCATCTTTTCTGCAACCAGCTACAACAGCAACCAGCTACAGCATTCCACAGCAACATCCGCCAGAAATTCCTGCATACGACAGTTAGCAATAATTCGACCGGTACTTACAAGTTTGGACTTCGAGATCGTCAACAGCATAGTGTGAAAACTCTCTCTAATCCTTACCAAGACCGTTCCTAATCGAAAACCCACAGAGGGCCTTTTAAGATTTTACCGTAGTAAATCAACGATTAAGTGAGTCGCTGGAGATCACTCCACGACTGTAGACCGGTTGAAACCGCCGAGACCACAAAGCGTAATCCACGAGGAATTACCTAAGTGACCTGCTTTCAGGGCTGCTTGATGTTGACCCTGGCAGGAATTTCCATTCAATCATTGAGAATTACATAAGTAAATTCTCTCATAAATGTTCTGGCAGATTGCTAAGATCTGCGTAGGACTCTTAAGATTACAACTGGTGTCCTTAATGTTGAACACCCAGTGTAGAAATAATTTGTGTCCCTATGAGATCTTATTATGCATCTCGTGGCTCTAGACTCAATTGTGCGTTTTGATTTGGTGATCGGAGGCTGGAGAGGACTGCCACCTTTTCAATATCATCTAACTCGGAGTGAGAGAGATGATAGAAATGTATTGATCTCCGTGACAAGTGAAACAAGAGTCCTTTGAGGGACCTTGAGTGGCTAGGGAGGGTTGTGCAGCGTATCACTGGGTCCATGATACTTTGTCTTCAATGCCAGCAACCAACTAAGTGGTTCTGACAGCATATGTATTGACCCGGTTTCTGCCTAAGTTGTAAGGAGGGCTATTTCTTTTCACCCTTTCTCTTTACAATTCTTTTTCATTCTTCAACCCCTTCAGTGCTTACCGAGACTTCATTACTAGAACCTTGTTGGGTTTGTTCCAGTACTAGCTCCATCTCAGTCGGCACTTTTCCCTTATCCACTTATCTCCCTTTTTAATCATACCTAAGGACTTCTACACTAACTAGTGGATTGTCCCTGGGTAGATCCCTCCGGCTCTGGCGGGATCGTGGGAACATAAGCCTAACCTAACCATCCTTATAACTCCATGCATTAATTAAAATGGTCGGTCTTTGGTATTCTTCCACGATTGCCATAAAACCAAATCCTTGAAAAATCTCTCAAAATGTTCATGATTCTGAAACACATTTTTTTTTGCAAACACTTGAGAGTTTTATATTTTTCAAATGCTCCCCCTCAACATGTGCTCGGTTGATTGTTTTATAAATTTGTACATGTTAGGCAGAGCTCGCACTTTTGAATTGATTGATTTTCCAAGAACATGATCATCGCGAGACACGCTTACATCACTAGTAAACTAGCTTGAAATTATTACCCGTCCAGATCACATTCAAGGAAAGTCGCTCGAAATCGGTACATTCTACTTAGACACGTCCTTTGCGAGACACGCTTACATCACCAGATAAACTGGCTTGAAATTATTACCCGTCCAGGACATGTCCTTTCGACTACTGACTTTAGCTATCGTCAATTCATTGGTTAATTCAGAGTCACGGCCACATGAGATGCCAAATCCATTGTTTTGTTAAAACCATTTGCTCCCCCTCAATATGTGCATTGATATAAGAAAGATTTTAGCACATGTGGAGGAGCTTGCGTTTATTACCAAAACATTTTGCTCCCCCTCAATATGTGCCTTGATATACAAAATGGTTTGGCACATACTGGAGAGCATACATTAACTTCCAAATCATCACATTTTATCAGATTCCATATTTAAATCACATTCTCTCCCCCGATCATAAATTTCAAACCTTTTGAGATTTGTGATCCCAATTGATTTAAATATATTTAGAAAAATTTGGGAGAAAATGTGGTCAGGTTTAAATGTATTCTGATTTTGAAGCATACGATGCTCCCCCTGAAACAACGAGAGAGTGTCACTGCTGATGTTGCACAAATTTGGTAAGGTGTCGGAAATTTGAACAAATATACTCCCCCTCAATTAATGACCCGTTTTCCATTAAAAGAGCTGTAGTCATTCAATTGAGCGACGGACATTTGTGAAAATTTAGTTCATTTTACCACCTTGTGTAACATCAAGACTCTCTTGAGGGATCTAACAAGATAGAGAATCTTGATGAAAAGAAGACTTCTCTTCTTATATACGAAGTGATGCACTGAAACGTACATCAAGTCGGGAGAACATGGATATAAAGTAATCCATGCCCAGGTGAACATCACCCGGTTGGAGAAACAGCTGTCTTTTTGGCGACATGCTTTCCCCATTGTACAGTGCGGGTTGCAGTATGAAGTAACTGCAAGCCATTTAGACATGTTTTAACAATCCATTTTAACTTCTGCTCGAGCTTCATTTAAAGACCCGTGCCATTATTGAATGACATTTCTAAGTCCGTAAATGTTATCGATAAACAGAAGACATGCCTAGGTGAAACTATTTTTGGTATTTTCTATTTTTCTGATTTTTTATGGTTTTTCTTGGTTTTAATATTTTTCTATATACAATTTTCTGGTTCTATAATTTTCTATTTACAGTATGTTTTAAGATATGTACAAACTATATTATTCAGTTTAAGACGATGATGAAATGAATACCGAAATGAGGATACGTTCAGTATGTTGTAGAAATCTGTGGTCAATCATCTCTTAAACTTTCACCACCAAAGCTTTCGAGGCTCCTGAACAATCGACGGAACTTGAGCCTTCCCAATGTACAGCTTTGATAGCTTCCCCCCAAACTGACAATCTTCATACTGAGCAGATTCAAAGCTCTCTTTCAAGCTTACATAAGGTACGCGTACAGCGAAAACCGTAGCAAACCACATTAAGTATTGCTGCTCCCTTTTAAGAATAATCATCGTGATTCTCCGTTCGGGGATCCTCAAATAGATCAGCAACGAATCATCTCACATTTGAATAATTCTTCTCACATTTCTTCCCGCTGAATACTGAAGAAATGCCTACCAAAAGTATCCAGAGACCACTTTCCCCCAAGTAGTTGAAGAGATGCAGCCAGTCTCGATATATGAAGCCCAAAAACCCGAAGTACACACTCAATCCCATTAATGAAGTCGACAATGCATCATCAAGATCAATTAAGACCCGAAAATCCCCTTATCTCCTTTCAGGACATTGCAGATGAGAATTGTTACACCAAATTCAGCTAAGTCCCGAGTGTAAGCAATTTATCCCGTATGTAGTCAACATGATAACACCAAGACAGTACCATAATAGCTACTGAGTACCGGATGTACACATTTCCTTCAGTAGGATACCGACTAACCATAAGAACCATCATACAATTGTGTACCTCTTTTATCATCAGAAACTGGCATTCTCTTCCCACACTTAGTTGGAATGACACACCAGAAAGAATGAGTTAGAACACTGATTTTCTCTGCGGTTATGACATTTGTCTTCCCGGAATAATCTTCAATTGAGAAGAAGTATAAAGCCCATCATGTGTACTCATTGTGCATTCAGATGTATGTCTCCTTCCCCCTTGCTGGTTTTGATACCTCAGAATCAGCAACACATTTTACGAACATATTCTTGAAATCTTGTGAGAAGAACAACTTAGGCTCAAGTAGATCAAGTGAGAATTAACCGCTGCCGAAACCGTCTCTGACTATCTTTATCAACCCTTAAGTAGGCTATTCGAAGTGATAACTGATGGAGCAATCCCGATATACCAACTTTAAACCTGAAGATAGAATTCCCCATTCTTGTGACTTACGCTTGCACTAATGTTGGAAGAACGGTGTAGAGAATTAGTGCTCCAAGCAAATCTCTAAGTACTCAATACCCAACCAAGGTATGAGACATTAACACCTCTTACGATTATCCACAACGTCATCGGCGTGTGACACTGAGTAACTCCTTTAAGTGATAGTTACCCCGACTGCTGGTAACTAGATAACCTAAGTCTTCAACTTAAATCTTAAGCACTAGCAAGTTATCATTGAAGGTCATGCATCCAACCAACCCCGACTTCAAGATAGAGTAAGATCACGCCTTTGAGAAAGTCAACTTCAACCCCAAATATGTAATACCTGTTCAACTCCGTAGTCACCATTTGATGCCTAACAAGTGAGTGAACCAACAACCAAGTGTACATCGAATCACTTGTTCACACTTCTCCCCCTCAAAGATTGCATATGAGGATGCCATCTTTGATTGAACAAGTGGATATGAGGTTGATCCACTGTTCACACTTCTCCCCCTCAAAGATTGCATACGAGGATGCCATCTTTGATTGAACAAGTGCATATGAGGTTGATCCACTGTTCACACTTCTCCCCCTCAAAGATTGCATACGAGGATGCCATTTTTGATTGAGTGAATAAACGTCCAATCGGATGGAAGTAGATCCACTTGATATCTGAATAAGCATGGAGCAAGTATGAAGCCTTTTGATGAGAATAGTCAGAAACATGGAGAGTCGTATGACCACTTCTCAAATCTCAATCACCAAGTAGTTTATTCACCTTTCTCCCCCTCAAAAATTGCATATGACGGTCAACTGCCATTTTTGATAGAGCAGGTGAATAAGAATATACTCCAATGTACGTTTATCTCCTTTGGTGACTGAATGAGCATTTGAAGAACATGAAGCTTGATAAGAATGGTCATAAATAAGAAGATTCCTCTTCTTCCGAATATAAAGCGCACTCAAGCGTACACCTTTCTTTTCTTTGATGAACGGGGCCTGAAGAGATGTCAGCAGACGCCATAATGTTGACATTGAGACCCGAGGCTTGAACTGTTGTATTCAGACGTCGTAGTCATTGAAGAACGAGGCCTGAACTGATTTGAACAGACGTCATTATGATGAAGAGCGAGGCCTGCACTTATGTGTACAGACGTCATCATGATTCCCCTCATATGTTGTGAGCAGCCTGTGTCCAAATGTTAAAGGACGATCCGTACGACCTGCATTTGAAAACAAACGAAACAAGAGAATTTGGAGAGCCGGATCCCCAATTTAGGTTGGGTTCCAGTTGGTTAGTGCAAACAATCTTTGGGGCTGCTGAAACCATAGGGGCCTTGGTTATAACAATAGGGGCAACACTAGTAGATGCAATGGACCTAGTTAAGGGACATTGTGTATCTAAAGGGATAACTCTACCAGTAGGCTTCCATTCCTTAACAGGCACTACTCTAGGAATTGTAATCCTTGTCAAAGGGCAATGTTCCCCTAGTGTGAATGTTCGGCCCGTGGGCTTCCACTGAAAGCCCACATTGGTAAACATTTTCCCTGTAGGTTTCCAAGATTGCTTAATTTGTCTAGCTCTCCAAACTTTCCAAACTGGGGGTTTGTTGGACGACTTCAGAAATTTCTTAACACATTTATCATGATTACACGAAATTATGCATTCATTACATGTTTTACAAAGTGAATTTGGATTCGAATTATGATTCCTTTTGTTCAAATCTGACTTGTTGTTTCTCATGTGGTCTTCTACTTTCCTTTTAGGAGCACTTTTAGCTGGTGAAATCCTAGAATTCTTTATGTTTCTCCTAGGTTTTGACTCGCTAGCTTTAGTGTCACTATTAACTCCTGTAGAAGGACTGATTGGAATCTTAGTCTTCTTCACTTCTAGTTGCTGAACATGTTTTGATGTGTTGGGATCTGAAGTTTCCAAAGATACCTCAAAGGTTACATGCTTGTTCTTAATTGTGGATGACGATGCAACTATTCTATCTCTTTGGTTGTGAGACTTAGGGCCCGTGCCAATGGCATATTCTAACTGTTCCTGGATCCTTTTTGTGAGGACGCAGGCATAACCTACTGCCTTGTCGAGTGGTTTTCCTATTCTGTCCTCTTCCACAACCTCACGAAGAGTGTCAAGTCCATCCCTAAGGTGACAGAGGTACATTTGATGGACAGGTCTGTTGTTTCTCATGGGAAATGGAATAGGCCTCACATCAACATCGTACATTTTACAAGCAGAGACCTTTGATGCAACACAATTACAAGTGGTGCATGGCATTTTACCTTTCACCTGAGCCTTAAGATTCTCAATTTCATTTGTCAAAGAGGTTATTTGATCATTGTGATTACTTCTTGTAACTTTTATGGAATCATATAACTCTTTGAAATGTTGTTTGACCTTAGAATTTTCTTCTCGATAACACTCATTTTCATGATGCAACTTATTTATGGTGTTTTGATATTGAAAATTCTGAGAATCTGAAGGCGAAGGTTTATTGGTGCCATACACATCACACTTGTTGGATTTCAATTGGGCAACTTGGGCCCTCAACAGTCGAATCGTGTTTGTGTGAGCTTGAATTTTTTCATCACGTTTGCTTAATTCAAAATATGTATCAAACTCAGGAGCATCCGAGGATGTCTTGACATTTGATATTTTGCATTTTTCTTCTAAGTGTTGATGTTTGAGTTGCAAGTTCAGATAATCAACTTCTAGTTTTGAAAAACGTTTAACCATGTTATCATGGTCATCATTTTGAATTTTTTCAAGCAATTTCAAATTCTCCCCCTCAAGCTCAACAACACGATTCTGGGTGACATTCAACGCAATAGCATACTCATTAAATTGACAAGCAGACAATGCAGAATCAGTAACAGTGTAAAATACATCTTGTGCAATACATCTAGCAATCAAGTTGTCGTTAGTAATGAGTATGTTTTTTCTTTCAATCTCTCGACTCTTAAGCTCTATTGCATATTCATTCACCTCTTTTTCCATGTCTTTAAATACTACTTCCATTTCTTTAATTTCGACTTTAAGGGCAGTTTGCAACCCTTCAAAATGTTCTTTAAGTAGTTTAAAGAATGGCATGACCTCAGTTAAGTAACACCTTTTTGCATGTTCAAAACACCTTTCCCCCTCAGTAATGCCGGTTGGTGTGATTCTCTTCTTACATGTTTTATCAAAATCAGCAAATAGTTGCCAAAGCACATATAAGCTAATAAAGGTTTTGCATTCAGTGGGAAGAGACAAGGGCACCAGATTCCTAGGTGTATTGGGAGGATACACCGTTATGGACGCAACTTTTCTAATGAGGGGGGTGTTGGCCTTAAGTTTATCTTCCTTAAGTTTTTCACTATCTTGTTTCCAAAATATCTGTTCAGGTGTTAACTTCTTTTGAGGAGCAAACACAGTCAAACGATTTTCCTCATAATAATCATGGGGTTTGATTATTATTCGTCTGGCTATGCACTCGGGATCCCTCATTTTCTCATTCATTTTTTCCCTCGTTTTATCACTTAACTCATCCTCTTCATCAGTGTAGATATGCTCAGGTTGGTCATGAATATGCTTAATCATCACATTACCATCATATAGGGCTGGTTGAAGTACTTGCATACCCCTAAGGATGGTTGACTTTGGTTCACCTATCATGATTTTACTATGCTTATCACTCAACTTTCTGTGCTTATGAATCATTTGAGCAGTTTGTATGGTTTGATTTTGTGTGTACAACTTATCTTCAAGCTTATTTTTTAACGTCTTGAGTTTAGAGAAATCATTTATAAGAGTTGTTTCCTTTTGTTTGAATTCTTGCTTAAGTGTTGTTACACACTTTTGTGCTTCCTGTTTCTGTTTGACAGACTGTTCTAGCTGACTTTTCAAAGAACTTAACTCTATTTTTAATGTTTCTTCTCGCACTCTAGACTCTTTAATAAGTGTACTCATTTGACCTTCTAATTTCTGCTCACGATCATTAAGCTCAAACTTAGCACGCTGTTCATACATAGCAACTTGTTCTTTATAGATGTTTAGTCTAGTGATCAAGTTATTATCAGGGACAGGCAATTTGTACTTATGCAGCACATAATCATCATTTAGAACAGAAGATGCACAACTAGGTACAACAGACGCTTCGTTGTGATTCACATATTGTTCATATGGGAAAACATTGTTATTTCCCATATTAGCAATATCTGACTTAACAACGTTTGTCTGTTGTACTTTGTCGGGAATCTTTTGTTCATGCAACACATTATCATTATTAATGACAGAATATACCCCATTAGGTTCAGCCGACGCTTCGTTGTGCTTCTCATGTTGCACGATGTTCCTAACAGTATCTGACTCAACAACGTTTGTCTGTGGCTGATGAAGCTCTTTCTCTTGAGAATTCGGGCACACAAAGTCTCTATTGGCACCAACATAGTCAAACACGTTTATCTGTCGAACATCTTTGGGAATCTTTTGTTTGTCTATCATGTTGTACAAACTGAGTATCTCTGATATAGCAGAATCTGAAGTATTTGACATGATATTAACGTGCACGGGATTTTACAATTCTATGATTTAAACCGAGAAATAGATTCTTTCGCGGGGTTTTACAAAATCAAGAATAAACCGTGGAATGATGCTTGATATGTGTTATGATGACTGTTGGATTGTTGCACTATTGTTAAGTGGTGATTTGGTTTGGTTGATGCGAGTTGTTACGGTGGAATTTTGGTCTGGAAACTTAAAACCTCAATAACTTCATTCTGGAGCGTTTTCAGGCCTCGAAACTTGGGTTGAATGAATAATTTGACAGGTGTTTCGCTGAAAACGGAGTTACGGTTCAAAAGTTATGGCCGTTTGAAGTTTTGACGTAAAAAGTCAACTTTGGATACAAACCGCCTAGACAGATAGCATAGACACAAACCGCGTATGCGCCAAGAGACAAACCGAGTTCACAATGGAGATACAAACCGCGTATGTGCCAAGAGACAAACCGAGTTCACAATGGAGATACAAACCGAGTTCACACCAAAGATACAAACCGCGTATGACACAAACCGCGTATGCGCCAAATAGACAAACCGAGTTCACACCGGATATACAAACCGCGTTGACACAAACCGCGTGTGCGCCAAATAGACAAACCGAGTTCACACCAAAGACACAAACCGCGTATTCGCCAAATAGACAAACCGAGTTCACACCGGATATACAAACCGCGTATGTGCCAAGAGACAAACCGCGTTGGCACAAACTTCCAAACCTGTCACTATCAATGCCGTTTGTCCGTTTGCCTAAACTAGTATAAAGACAAACCGCGTACCCGATGCTACACAAACCGCATCCAAGAACGTCCAAACTACACAAACCGCATTCAAGAACACTTCCACAAAAAACCCACGAATTGCTCCAAAATCACCACACGGTTCTTGGATCTGTGAATCCAAACACCAAATACCACTCTAATACTAATCTTAAGCAAGAAAGTACAAAGTAAAACAACTTCTAATCACTAAACAAAGTACAAAATGAGATTTATGCTACTAAACAAACAAAATAAAAAAAAACTAAAACTACAAGTCGAATCCAACAAGAAAACCTCAAGAACTACACAAATTCGTGAATACCAACTCTCATGGACCTAACCATGGCTCTTGATACCAATTGTAGGGTATTCACAATGCATGAATCACTAGTTTGAGTCTTGTATGGATCGAATGGAAGAGGTTTTTAGAGAGAGAAATGGGAGCCTTTTAGTGAGAGAAAGAAACTTGTGTAATATTAGCTTGAAAGGTCCAACCCTTCCCATGTGTGGGAAGGGATATATATACTACTACATATTACGTCCCTAGTGGACTGTGGAGCGAGCTGACAGAGGGGAAAGCCCCGACCCACTCCACAAATATAGATACTACTAATACTAATACTAATTATACTAAGCAACTGATAATATTACAGATAATCTTATGAGCAATGATGATCTAATAAGTACTCGGGGTGACCGAGTCTTCTGCTGAATATTCATATTCCTAACATTTAATGAATACGACACATTAGATATAGAACACAATAGATTAAGTAAGCTCATTATAAACGTCATAAGTAAAAATAAGATCTTGAAAACCAAAGAAGAATACTTGATGAATAAAATACATAAGTTGAAAGAAAAAGTTAAAAGCTTGGAAGAAAATATGGAAACTGAATGTTGTGCATCATGTCAAGAAATAAAACTTGAATTAGAGTCACATAAACTCACACTAAGCAAAAACATAAAACAAAATCTCAAGTTTCAAAGATTCAATAAACACATAAACTATGCAGATGACACTATGAGAATTCTTAAATCATCTCATGGTAGCTTCAAGCCTGATTTTATGGAAAATGGTCATTTAAGTGATTTTGAAAGTCAAACGATAAATGAAAATCAAATCACACCAACTGAGTTGGTAACCCACGGATCCCACGGATCCAAAACTTTGGATCCGCGTAGTATAAACAAAGGATCCGTGAGTACAGTAGAAAAATTGAAAAATCAATATTCAAGTAAGACTAATTCAAAAACAATCAAAGACAGGGATGTAGTTAAAACAACAGTAAAATCATGTTCATACATAGGAAATGAGTTTAGTAGACAAATACCATTTGACTATCTCGGAGATATAAGTGAACCATGGTAATATGTTGTTTAACCCAATAAGGACCCATGAGATATTGGGGACCAAACACTCAAGTTTTCTTTAGGTATGCTTAAAAGGATTTGGTCTTTATGATCTTACTTAATCTCAAGATACATTGATGAATACAAAGGTATCTTCTCTAATCACTAAAGTGCTCATCCCGATCAATAGCATTTTTGGTATTAATCATCAAAAAGGTATGAACTCTCATAACCCTACTCATAATGATTATTCTTATAGATAATTCATGATTTCATAACTATTTCTTTGTGGTATGATTAATTATTACTACATATGTAATAATAGAGATTCTATGTGTATAAGATAGGGTGATTACTAGGAAAAAGTTTTTTTTTTTTTTTTAAACCTTTGCTAAAACCGGATATAACACCTCAAGACAAATGTTGTCTCATATTCTTATGTTATATCTCAACACTTAGGTAATACCCATACATGGAAAAGTTCTTAGAACTTACAAGAACTCTAACCAAGATAAGATTTAACCAACACATTTGTGATCCATGAATGTTCCTAAGTAAGTACTTGGAAGAAAATTAATTTTAGGATAATCTCACCATATTATAAAGGTTTATCTCTCCATAACTCATAATGATAATACATAGGTCTAAACAATATTGTTTGTAATAATCCCATCCATTAGAAAACATTGAGATTTAAATAATTTAGTTTTTCTCTAGAATCTAAGTTAGATTGATAAACTCTAGAAATAAGAGCATAAATCAAAGCTATCTAATTAAAATTTGAACATATAGGAAAAACATATTCTCCTATTTTCATACACACTAGCTTTAGCTAAATGTCTTAAAGTTATGTAAACACAAACGAACTTAGTAGAACCTCATCTCCTTATCAAGGTATGCTATGACCAAAAATCATGCATGATAAGTAAAACTTCAAGTGCCAAACAACTAGGAATAAAAAAAAATGTTTTCACTCATCTCAATCATGAAAATTTAGGATAAAAATCATTCGCATTAAGGATCAAAATAGTAAATTCATTGGATAACCTTAAAAGTAGTAATACATTAGGAGAACACCAAACCTTGTGTAACTATCATTCTTAGATCATAAATAATGAAATTATAACAATTAGATCTCTAAACATGTTGTGTACAAATGTGAGACATTGTACCACAAGTCACTAAGAAACTAACGTTCCTTGATACTTAAGTGGTTAAGGAGAAGTGTGGAGAAAATACCCGTAGTTTATGTCTTTAGTCTCTATTGCCAATCTTCTCCTGTTTCGTCAACCTTGCAATCATTCATCTCAACAAATACTTAGCTCGACAGTTTTATCTTTATTCCCAATTTTTAACAGTGATTACAATATGCTGAGAAAGTCTCTCAAAAAGGATTACAGTGGTAAATCCTCTTACAAACATCTCAAGAAAGAAATCTCCGTTCCTTATAAAACATACTAATATTTAGAAGTAATCAAAACATTCGTCCAAATCTTAATTTAACCAAAAACAAAAATACCACAACCTTGTTCTGATCCTGCGGATCCAATTGACAACAAGGGCGGAACCCTTTTGAAGGATCCGCCGAATCCGTGAGTTGTCAAATCCAACTATGAATTACCAAACACTCCTTACTACACTACACACTTAATTAAACCCTCAATATCAACTCATAATCGACTCTCATCATCCTTAACTCAAAAATTAGATCCTTCATCTCATATCAATTCGTGCTTGATCACTCACTGTAAGTTCACTAATTCATTTCAATTCAAAATTAGGGTTCATGCAATTTCAATAATACATTTTAAATTACTTAGACACTATAGATAATTCTTTTGTCAAAAATTAATAGGAATTCCATTTTGTTAAACACTTTAACAAAATTCAATAAAACCAAAATCTAATTTAGAATAAATTTTCTTTCAAAAACCCCATAAGAAATCTTTTCATAATTAAATGAATTGCTAATACAAAATCAAAGAAAACGTCAAACAGGAATGTTTGGGGTATAAAGTGTTTTGTCACAAAACGTATATTTTCAAATAGGTCAAAGATAACCACATCTCTAATTTTGTCCACATTTCATGTATTTTAGATTAGTGTAACTAAAACTATAAAATTGTTTATGACTAGGAAAATCATGCCTCCTGCCACTAATTACGATCACAAGAAAACAAAGAAGTACCTACCCAAACATCATCAAACAAAAGGACTCACAGAAGCGCAAGTCCAACTTTTCAAAGCTTTAGAAAGTCGGTATGTTCATGAGGGTAGAACCATAGACTCTTCATTTTTAGAAGAAACAAACATTCGTGAACAAATGGCCACCATTCAATTTGATTCACTTCTCGACATAGATGAACCTATCATTCCTCGATTCATTCTCGAATTTTATGCCTCAGTAAAACTTATTTCTAATGACAATGGATCATTTAGCATCAACTTCAATGTTAACCAAAACTCCTACAATTTTCCTTTAGACCATTTTGGAAAAGTGTTACACATTCCAAGTGAAGGAACATGCTTCTATTCCGACAAATGGTCCTTAACCATTCTAAATTCAAATCTAGGACGGGAACATCCATATGACACTCCCCTAACTCCTAAAGAAATTATCCGAGATCATCTTTTTAACACTTGAACCATTCCAATTAAGAAACTTCGGGGCAAAGATGTCAATCGAGATCCATTTGCCATGGAACTCAATGAACTCAAACCTGAGTTCAAGAGACTCAAAGAAATTCTAAGATCTAATGTCATTAGTACTATTGGTAACAAAGATCATGTGAATGTTGGACTGTGCTACATGCTCTATTGTATTTCAACTCATCAAAGATTCAATCTTGCTTACTATATCGCCAAGAGAATGGTTGATATACGTGTCCTAGGGAAAACCACATTGCCATATGGAATGCTACTCACTCGGTTGTTCAAAGCTTCCACTCCTATCCTTCCAAATTCTGTTGGTTTTGTCCCAGATTACCCCGAAATCAAACACACCTTTGTCCCTCTTAGTGACCATAGAGTGAAAGTAGGAAAATGGAAACGAGCTTGTCTCTCATCTTCATCTTCATCATCTTCATCAGCTAGTGACGAAGATGGACTACCTAACTCAAAGCTCCCGCTATTAGATTACTTGAGTCAACTTCCATCTCTCAATAATGAATCTGCGGAAAGCCGACAAACAAAGGGAGTTCTAAAGTGTGCAGGACGATGGATGATGAAACTCCGAAAAGATCAAAAGAAAATACTCAAAGTATTAAAAGAAAAGCGAGAATAAATGAACGTTTGGAACAGTTGTCCTTTAGATCCTATATGATCATATTTCTATGTTTGTTAAGACATGTCTATAGTACTTTATGCTTATGTGTTCTAGCTCAACTTTAACTGATGATAATGCACATGGTTATCAATTTTCCAAACTTATGCCACTGTTTGGCTTAAACATCGTTCATGATAAAGTTTAATGATAATATTTTCATACTTGATTATGTTTTATTTTGTGTATGAGAACTAACTGATTATTGCAGATTGATAACACTCGGGGTTATCAATTTACCAAGTCTAAACCTATGTTTGGCTTAACTCCTACTATGGTAAGTTTCTAAGAACGGATTAACTTATGATCAATCGTGCGTTAATATTATCACACTTAGTTGTTTTGCTATACATATTAGATGTCAAGTAAGGTCTAGATGAATTTTCAGGTTTTCGTCAAATAACGCATAATATGACAAGTCTTCTGTTTAGTTTTAGAAAATTAGGGTACGGATCCGACGGATCCTTAAAGTTGGATCCGCCAAGGCTTATCGTTGGTTCCGCCATCCTCCAACCTGCGGATTTGGCGGACCCCTCACTTTGGTTCCGCACTTGATACTACTTGGATCCGCAGCTTTCTAAGTAAGTCTAAAACTTTTTCGACTCATCTCAATTCTTAAATCTTAGTGTTTAGTATCATTTAGGATTCATTCACTAATCATAATTCATCTTAGAATCATATAGGAATTCTTAGAAACTTAGGGACAAAATTTCCCACCAAAATTGAAAATTTTGAACTTTAGGTGTGAGTTACCAAACCAATACAAATAAGGAACCCTTTTTAGGGATCCGTCAAATCCGTGGTAATATCAAATCATAAGATTTTCCAATATCTCCTTGTATTTACTGCAAATCCACAACACATCACTCAACCCAAGCTCAATGGATTGACTTCCTTGATATGACCTGCACAAATCTCTGTTCCAAACCATTAGAAACAATTATGAAATTCAAAGAATATTTTCTTGCATAATTTGATTTATCTGTTCTATCCCATCATACACAGACTGAACTTACTCCTGTTAATCAATCAAATTTAACCCTTTTGAGTCATTTCTCTACACACTATTATGTCAACTCCATTTCTATGGTTTGACTTTGTCAATAGGACAAACAACTTTATCTTGTTTCAAGTCATAGATATTCACACTCATTTAATCCAAACACCAATTTTCATACAATTAGGAAGTATAAATTAGAACCTTAGAGATGATCATAGCACACTAAACCTCCACAAAATTCACACATCATCTCCAGAAAGTTCACATGTCTAGACCATACAGACGAACGGCTAGAATTAGTGTCAGACCTTATTGGTATGCAAACCCACTTCGTAATGTAACCTTTCCTGTTAGATTCACAAACACCACAACAACTTCTATTATGACTCCCATAGTTAACATGTACTCTTCTTCAAATTCAACCGCTACAAACTCATCCAATACAACAACATCACCTCCTACCATTACTCCTGTAGCAACCACACCACCACTCGCTCCCGCTCCACCACAAACTAAGAAGTCTGCATTATCACCATCCTCACCAAAACTCAAACCCATGGAACTCTTTAGGACACCACCAACATCTCCACAACCACATCTTGTAGAATTAGAAGATCCTCCACTTACATCAACCAATTCCTCACAAATGAGTCTTGAAAACTTAGAACCCATGCTATTCCATCCTCTCCATCCGAAGATTCATGAACATCAATACCATATCACATCAATTATCAACACAACAATTGCCACACCAATTGTCACTTCACCAAGTGTTTCCACAACAATTGACTCCTCACCACAATCATCACCACCTAAAGAAAGAATCTCATCACCATCTTCAAGCTTAATAATAGACCCATCACATGACATAATTACCACTCTTCAACACTTGGATGAATCAATGTGGATCAATAAAACAAACACTCAAGATGACAATAATATTGTCTCTAATCTCTACGACACTAGTAATTTAGAAACCAAATGGCTTGCCTCTATCATGTCATCATCAAAACAAGCAAAATAGAAGTTTGTAGTATCATTGCAATAATTACTCTTAAGATTTTATCGTCTCTAGGAACCTTCATGTGTAATCTTATGATTCTATTTTAAATTAATGATATCTTGTTTTGACACAAAAATTGATTTAGGCATACAAGATGAACACCCTTTTAGATTAGTCAATACTATCATCATAACACCTTATTAGCTCAACATTATAGTTCTGCACCAAAACCTCATGAAAACACAATCATGTGTTTAACAAACCTCTTAAAAGAGATGTTTTAAGTCTCCTTAAACTTTGATTAGGATTAGTAAAACCAAATCAATAATTGTAAGTAAATAAACCTTAGCTTGAACCTTCATTAGATCAAAACGACAAAAATTGACCAAATCAATTTCTGTCACACGGAACCCAAAGATAATAATGACAGAACCAAAATTTTGGTTCCGCCCAATCCGTGGGTACCTGGTCAGTTTCTTACCATTAAGAAACCAAACAATCTTCTCGTAACCAACGAGTCTAGAGTTTTCATCTCACACTTCATTATCTACAACATCTTCAGTGTCTAGAACGCCATCATAGGATCTCATCATCTTCATTCTTGATTTATATCAAGCAAGTCATTGTCAGTACTAACAGAACCATCATTCTCGACACATTCTTAAGCATCTAAACGTCATATAGGACCTTTTAAATTGTTGCTTTAGGATTTTTTATTTTTTCTCTAGGATGTCTTTTTATTGTACTTGTAACATCATTTCATCATTGTGACTTTTGTCACAAAATTTTCAATATCTATGAATGTGATATTTTATGCTTATGAGTGATTAACATATTGCATATTATCATTATCATGGTGAACTAACATCATTATCTAACCTATATTATACCTTGATTATGATTGCTTTAGGTAAAAATAATGATCAGACACTTAGTTTTAACTTTTAAAAGTCAAAATATATTAAAAGGCTTGTTTGGAAGATTACTTCACAAGCATTCTACTTCTTCATTGAAGTCATTCATTACTAACACTTCATTTGCAGCACATCATACCCTTCAAAGTATACGTTGGTACTCGAGAAATGAGGAGTATACATCGAGGGGGAGCATTTCATAAATCTTTAATATTCTAACCATTTGTCTTGTAGGTTTATGCATCATTTACTTGTTACTCCATTTAGGGGGAGTATAAAACAAGGGGGAGCTATTAAAGTTCTCAAAATCGCATTCCGCTACGCACCGCTTCTTTTTGTTTCGACAAAAAGGGGGAGAAAGGAAAAAGGATTAAGTTTGCATAATTAGTTCATACTAAGTTATTTCATAATAGTAATCAAAATTTGAATAACTCAAAACTTAATCTATATTTTTAAAAGGACTTAAACTATATTTACTTGTTTGCTTAAAAATATAATTTATGTTTTGTCATCAACAAAAAGGGGGAGATTGTTAATACAAATATCGTACTAAAAACGTTATTTATATTTCACGATCTTTGCTTAATGTTTTGTTCATGACAAACACAAAGTATATTCCTTAAGCAAATTATAAATACTAGTTAAAATCTTTTTCAAAACACATCTTTTATTTAACATGATCACAAACATTATATTACATATACATGTGTATTTCCTTTAATGGAAACTTTAATTTAAAAGTTACAAAGTGACATCATGGTATACATCACAAATACAATCTTAGTAAGATTGTGTGATATCTTGATTAGATACTCAAGTTATATATTTGACATTGGAAGATATTGATTTGACAACACAAGGATATGGAAAGATCTCTTGTGCAACATTAGCTGTCATACCGCGGATCCAAGTCAATACAAAGATGGATCCCTTATGAGGGATCCGCCGGATCCGTAGGAGCCTTTCCTTGTTTGCCTATAAATAGCAGGCTTGGCATTTGATCTAATCATCCACTTAGAATAGAAAAACACATACATTCACTTTAGTTACTAACCACAGTAGTTATATATATCATTGATGTTTCTTTTGTAGCAAAGAAGATCAAGTTAACAAGCTTCAAACAAGCAGACTGTTGTGAAGTTGTAGTATAGGTTCTGTGTAAACACTTTAAGTGTTTCTTGTCATTTGTATCAGTTAGATCAGTAAGTTTGGTTAGTGCTTTAGTCCTCAAAGCACAAAGAGAGTAGGGAGTGGTTGTACCCGTGTAAAGAACTCGACATCTAGCTTAGTGTCGTTAAAGTAATTAGGCGACGTCAGGTTGGTTCTACCTTTTGAAAGAACCCGGTGTTTAGCTTAGTATCGGAAAAGGAAGTAAGCGACGTGTAAAGGTTTTCTCCACCTTGAAGGGAGTTTGTTTCTTAGTGAAAGATATCTCTCGAGTAAGCAACTCGAGGAAGTGGAGTAGGGCAAGGATAAGGATCTCTTGCAAACCGAACCACTATAAACACTTGTGTTATGTGGTTTGATCTTTCATCTCTTTATCTCTAGTTTATATTGTGTGATAACTTAATTTGTGATTGTTTCCCTAGAACTAACAAATTAAACAAAAGAAACGGTAAAAACTATTCAACCCCCCTTCTAGTTTTCCACAGAGACATAGGGGTGTTGAGTTTATTAGGTCTAGACAAGATGTAGACGACTAAAGGTGGTTGTGTGTGTCTAGGCGTATGTTCTTGTGAAAATGCCTAGGTTTAGTGTTTGTTTTACACTTCAAGGTCAAGTCTTGATCCCTGTTACAAGGTGTGTAACACGTTCTACCTTGATCAAGCAGAATTGAAGTGTGTAGGATACTGTAAAACCTTGTTGATAATAACAATTGATTCTTTGTTGAATATTCCGCCTTTGTTATTAATTGTCCTAGATTAGACCTAACAAGTCTAGAGCTAGAATGATCCAACAAGAAAAGGTGTTGTTATAAAGCATTACAGGATCCAAGCTGGGTGGAAGCTATGCAAGAAGAGCTTCTACAATTCAAGTTTCAAGAAGTTTGGACTCTGGTAGATTTGCCTAATGGGAAGAGGGCAATTGGTACTAAGTGGGTTTTCCAATGCAAAAAGGATGAAAGAGGCATTGTGATTAGAAACAAGGCAAGGTTAGTAGCTCAAGGATACACTCAAGAAGAAGGAATTGATTATAATGAAGTATTTGCTCCAATTGCAAGAATTGAAGCTATAAGGTTATTCTTAGCTTATGCTTCATACAAAGACTTTGTAGTGTATCAAATGGATGTGAAAAGTTATTTTCTGTATGGGACTATTGAAGAAGAAGTTTATGTCTCACAACCACCTGGTTTTTAAGAACCTAATTTTCCTGACAAGGTGGAGAAAGCACTATATGGTTTACATCAAGCTCCCAGAGCTTGGTATGACACATTGTCAACATACTTGTTGAACAATAGTTTTTGTAGAGGGAAGATTGATAAAACTTTGTTTATCAGAAGGCACAAAGATGATATCTTGTTAGTTTAAATTTATGTTGATGATATTATCTTTGGATCAACAATCAAGGTTTTATGTGTTGAATTTGAAAAGCTAATGCATGAAAGATTTCAAATGTGTTCAATGGGTGAACTTACATTCTTCTTAGGGTTACAAGTTAAGCAAAAGGAGAATGGCATATTTATCAGTAAAGATAAGTATGTAGCTAAAATTTTAAAGAAGTTTGGGTTTACTGATGTGAAGCCTGCAAAGATAACTATGGAAACTTCCAAGCCCCTGCTCAAAGATGAAGATGGTGAAGAAGTTGATGTTCACTTATACAGATCAATGATCGGCTCATTGATGTATCTTACAGCTTCAAGACCTGACATTATGTTTGCAGCGTGTGCCTGTGCAAGATATCAAGTCACACCAAAAGTTTCACATCTTAATGCTGTGAAAAGAATTTTTAGATATTTGAAAGGTCAACCCAAATTAGGCCTTTGGTATCCAAAAGATTCACCTTTTAACTTGGTTGCATACACTGATAGTGATTATGCTAGACCTAGCTTGGATAGAAAATTAGCAATAGGAGGTTTTTAGTTTTTGAGATGTAGGTTGATTTCATGGCAGTGCAAGAAACGAACTGTGGTTTCTAATTCCACAACAGAAGCTGAGTATTTGGCTGCTTCAAGTTGTTGTGGACAAGTGCTTTAGATTCAGAATCAATTGCTGGATTAAGGGTACAATTTTATGCATACTAAAATATATATTGATAATAGCAGTACTATGTGCATTATAAGAAATCCTGTTTATCACTCAAAAACAAAACATATTCAGATAAGACATCATTTTATAAGAGATTGTTATGAAAAGAAGTTAATTCAAATTGTTAAAATTCATACTAATAATAATGCTGCAGATTTGCTCACAAAATCTTTTGATGCGGGTAGATTTCAATTTTTGGTTGTCAGTATTGGAATGATAAATCTTTTAAAATTCTTATCTCTTTGTGTTTTTGTAAAGTTTTGAAAGGATTAGTACTGTTATTAGGTCAATAAATTGTTTCTGCTGCTAAGTATGCTTAGTGTTGCTAGTCTACTTAAAACTGTTGTGTTAATACTGCTAATTATACTTAGAACTGCTAGTTTTTCTGAACAACTGCTGAGTATAATTAGATGGTGTAAAGTGTTATTGCTTGTGTTTTTCTTGGCTTTGGACTAATACTTGCAGAATAAGCAAAGTAACATACTTGGATTTGGTGCTATGTGAGAAGAAAATGTGGTGGAAAGTTTGCAATCATAATTGATTAATGATAGACAGAGTTTAGGGATTACTTAATAAAGGTTTTAAACCTGAGTTGGGAGATTCTTTAAAATCTCTTTCTTGAAATCAATTTATGATATTTTTAACATGTATTGATGGCAATAGTTAGTCAGATACTTACTAAGCTAACTCACTTTATACCATTCTATCATATTCTAATGATAGTGTGACTAGTCTAAGGATATCTACTATAGAGAACAGCAAGCAAAAGTGAATCTAATGCATTTGTGTTAGAGGCAACACCTGCCATGAGCTCGAAACCCTGTCAAGAAGGCTTTTTTAATGAGTCTATCTGATCACAGGAAGTATTTATATTGACATCATTGGTTCTCACACAGCCAGAGGTTAAATGCAACCAAAAATGATTAAGTGTCTTTCTTTACACTTAATCCCTTCAAAATATCTGAGTGCAGTATTGTTTTTAAAGATATTGGAAAAATACTGGTGAGAAATTTTTTGGTTAAAAGTTAGTATTGCTAAGCATAAACTTAGTGCAGCTAGGTTTCTGTTGCTAGGTTTTAGAGTGCAGGGTATTATTATGTAACTTTTTACTTAAGGGTATAAATCCCCAATTGATTCACATAATCAGTTTAACGCGCACAAAATTCACTCTCATCTAAACCGTAATTCAGTTTTTATCATTAAATCGAAAAACCCCCAAATCAAATCATCGTGTCGCACTTAACTTTTACTTAACCACACAATAATGTTGCATTTTTAGAAAAACCTAACGAGTCTGTAGATTTTACTGAAATCATTGATTTTCTTAATGCAAGCTATATAAGGTTTGCTTTAACAGTAAAACCTACTATATATGTTTCCAACATTATACAGTTTTGGTCGTCTGCTAAGGTCGAAACTCATAATGGGGAACTACAAATTCATGCCCTTGTAGATGGGCAGAAGATACTCATTACTGAGGCATCTATTAGAAGAGATCTTCATCTAGGAGATGCTAATTGAGAATCTTCCTAATGCTTCAATTTTTGAAAAACTTTCACATATGGGATATGAGAGGAAAAATGATGCTTTAAAGTTTTACAAAGGAATGAATTCAGTAGCAATTTGGCATCTGCTATAATTTGTTTGGCTGATAATGATAAAAGATTTAATTTTTCTAAATTAATTTTTGACAATATGGTTAAGAACTTGGATAGTTCTTCAAGCAAATATTTTATCTATCCAAGGTTTTTACAACTCTTTTTGGACAATCAGTTTGTTAAAAAGAAAAGTCATAAAAATGTTTATCCCACTCCCTCTCTTACTAAAAAGGTTTTCACTAACATGAGGAGGCATGGAAAATATTTTTCAGGCAAAGTTACACCGTTATTTGCTACAACATTGGAACTTGCTAGAAAAACTCAGGGCGAAGGTTCCGCAATCCCAGCAGTTACCCATCACACACTCACACTTTTGGCATCATCATCACAACAAACTCAAAAGACATACAGACATAGGAATTATTCACAGAACACTGAGCTACCTCAAGCTAGTGGTTCTACTTACATTGTTGCAGATGAGGCTGTCATTGGATTGGAGAATAACATGTTGGTAAGGGCTGCCACTAATGTGTCTAGCTTAGAAGCAGCACAAGCCAGTGGTACCATCAATAAGACCCAAACCAAGACAACTTCTAATGAGTCTGGTTCCCATGGAACTGATTCAGGTGAAGGACCCAGTCAAATGGCTAATATGGGGGGTTCGGATGCTCAACCTAGGGTTAAGGCTGAGCTTAACACTTCCAGTGATCCACCTCTCGGGCTAGGTAACACAAGCCGAAGTGGTGAGGATAGAATTGAACTTCTTAAGGAATTGATGGCAACTTGTACCAAACTGTCTGCACAAGTTCTTGACTTACAACAACTGACTGCTTCTCAAGGTGGTGAAATCAAATCTTTGAAGAGAAGGGTTAGATTCTTAGAAGGTATCAAAAGGTCAAGAGCTCCAAAACTAAAAAGAGTACATAAGGTGGGCACAGCTCAAAGGATTAGTTCTTCTGAGGCTATAAGTTTAGGGGAGGATGCTCCCAAACAAGGGAGGAATGAAAGCCAAGTTTCAGGGGACGCTAAGGATAATGAGGGTGCTGGATTTGGTATGTATTGGTGCAGAGAGTGATGAAAATGAGTTTGTGGTTGCTGATACTCAGGGAAATAAAGTGGTGTTGGATAGTGTTGCTAAGGTTGATAGTGTTGCTGGTAAAGATGTTAGTGCTGCTAGTAAGCAAATTACTGCTGCTAGTGAAAAAGTTTCTACTGCTACACCAGAAGTTACTACTGCTGACAAAGAAACAGTTTCTACTGTTGAACTACAAGTTTCTACTGCTAAGGTTATGGATGATGAAAGTATTTTGGCTCATGCAATGATAGAATTGAAGACATCCAAACCGCCAGTCAAAGGTGTTGTTATAAGAGAGTCATCTTCTACACCAAAAGCTACACAACCACCTCCACAAGATAAAGGCAAAGGCAAAGCTATACTTATTGAAGAGCCTGTGGAGGAACCAATTTCAAAAGCAAAACAAACGCAACTTGATGTAGAGGTTGCAGAACAATTAGCTGCTGAATTTGCTGAAAAAAATAAAATTATTGAAGAACAAAGAAGAGTTGCAGCTGACAAAGAAGCTCAAAGACTAGCACTGATTAATGAATGGGATTATGGAAGAGCCCAATGTGATGCTGATTGGGAACTTGCTCAGAAACTTCAACATGAAGAGCAAGAACAGTATACAATTGATGAAAGGGCTAGGTTGATAAAAGAGTTCTTTGAACAAAAGAGAAAAAAATTTGCTGTAGAAAGATTAAAGGCTAAAATGAACCCAAAACAGTAGAAACTCCAACTAGCAGTAGTAATAATGATCAACAGTAGTAAGAATCAAAAACTTCCCCTTGAGTGGTGCATGAACATCAAATGATTAAACGCATCATAAGAATAAGCTTCCCCTGAAACCAATGTGTTAATCATCTTCATGATTCTTCAAATCTGTAGGCTCTTTGTAATGATCACTAATGAAGAAAACTTGATATACCAAACTTGAAACCAAAGTAAAATATCCCAAACTCGTTACTTAAGCTTGCACTATTATTAACTAAAAATGGAATAGAGAGTTGTGGTGTATCAAATCTCTAATCCTCTTGAATTTATCCATATCGACTTCATCGTGTGACACTGAGTACTACAATGTATCTCCTTTAAGTGATAGTTAACTAGGTCTTCGTCCATCCACCCCTTGACCTATGAAAACTAGATAAACCAAGTCCAAATCATAAACCATATATAAACAAGCAAGTTACCAATCAATAGCTAGGAATATCGATGATGAAATAAGTAAACACCTTCGTGAAACTTCACTTCAATCTCAAATAAGAGATAAACAATTTCTCTTCATAATCACTTGTCAATAAATCCAAAAACACAAGCCTTTTAAACATTTAAGAACATTTAAACCAAACCAATCTTTCCATGTGTGTTATCCGACATCTCTCACAAATCCAAAACCAATCAATGTACTTGATTGTTAATAATGATTATCATCAACGAATATTAGGTCACAAACTCACTTACATGTATCAAACTTGAATATGATATCTACTTTCAACATCCACGAACACAAATACTCAAACCGTAAAGCATATACTACCTCACTCTTTATTAAGCACTCTTGAAACCCTCATATGCAGTAGTAACAACCAATGAGCATCATAAATACATATCGAGCAGTATTAAGTGATTAATTGGCATCATTAACGAGTAAAAGGAGCAGTATTAACAAAGCTTAGCAGCATAAACTATGTCGTAGCAGCATTAATATCTACTAGCAGCAGTAATGAACCAAATAAATAGCTAGCAGCACTAACTAACCATCGACAGCAGTACTAACGTTCGTAGTAGCATTAAAATTCATTAGCAGCACTAACGTTAAAGATAGCAGCACTAACAGATAAACTGTTAACCAAACAGCTTCACCTCGACTTAAGACCAACAGTATTAACTTGATGCATAGCAGTAGAAGCTAAACTTTGCAGTATTGATGAACTCAAATAAGTACATTTTATTACTATCATTTATCCTATTAATTTGACTTGTTTTACTATATTATGTATGAGGATTGATACTTAATCGTTTACTTTTGTAATTCTCAGGTAAAAACAAGCATTTGGTGAAACTTAGCGATTTTGGACTAATTATGGAGCAAAACATGCAAGAAGTTAAGAGTCTACTGAAATGAAGAAGATCAAGACTAATCTGCTCCAGATGCGCCGCATCTCACTCATTACATACGGCGCATCTCTATTAAGATTCCACCAGATACGATCCAAGATACAAGAGGACATGCACCGCATATAATCATGGAGTTACGTCGCATCTTCTGGCGGTGTACGAATATTCCTGAATATTATAATCTTGGACCCCACGCGAAGTTAAGTCAATGCGCCGCATCTACTTAATAGATGCGCCGCATCTTCCCTCAGACAGAAACTATAAATACCCCAAGACCAGACGAATTTCGGTGGGAATATATTAGATTAGAAGACCGAAGCAGCAGAACCCTAGGACGAATTCAGTCAAGGAGGCAGCACAAGACACACCAAACGAAGATACAAGAGCTGTAAGAAGGTGCTGCATGTGTTTAATTCATTAAGTAGTTTTGTTTTATTGTGTTAGCAAACTTTAATTCATCAGGATTGGTGGCTTGTGTAATGTGACAACGAAAGATTGCACTCCCTTTAATACTTGCTTTCCCATCAATTAAAGTTTATATGTTGATGTCTTTGGTTACTACTTATTAGTGCATTGATAACCTCTGTGTTTATTAGTGGCTTGCGGGCATTTGACTGCGGAAAATAATGTGGCTCCCAAGGTTATTACTAAATTGATCACTTAGGAATAACTTTTAGACATAAGTAATCATTAAGGGTTTACTCGCCGATAAGATTAGGACCAACGAGAAAGGGTTAACTACATACACTTCATATAAAGCTATCAATAAAACAAGTGACGATCTACTTAATCATAAGGACAGCCCTCTTATTGTCTCGAGTATTTATCTGTGTACGTGTGTGCTACTTGCTGATTCGTGCCTATTGGTTTATTTTATTATTTAATTGCAAACAAATCGTGCCAGTCTCTCAGGCTGAAACCCCCTTGCGTTAGGATATTAAAATACTGATTAGAATAACGAGATAATATGTTCCACTCTTAGTGATCGACACTCTACTTACCATTATATTCATACTGACCGAGTACACTGCTCGTTAAGTGTGTGTGTTATTGATAAGTCGGCTAAATATAAATTTAAAACTTGAGTAGGCATTAAAACTGCTAAACCGCAACGACACATCACGCGCATCAAGTTTTTGGCGCCGTTGCCGGGGAGTGAATTGTTATTATCTGTTAATTTGGTTAGTATTTTAATTAGGTTTTTCTTTTTATTAGATTAATTGCATCATTGTATTATTTTGCATATTTGTTGTTTTGTGTGTTATTTGTTTGCCTTTATTTTTGTTTTTGTGTTTATTTTTGTTTGTGTGTTTTAATTTTTGTTTTTATTTTTTGTATTTTTTCTGTTCTGCTATCGTTGTACTGTGCTAAATCAAACGATACGGCGCATCTGATCTCGCAGATACGGCGTATTGCGTTTAATTTTTTTTAAATACAACGCGTTTAATTAATTCGATACGACGCATCTTTTCCCCAAGATACGGCGTATCTGTTTTTAATAAGAAAATTTTTTCTAAGCGATAGAGTAATACGACGCATCTGCTTTAGCAGATACGGCGTATCTGTTTTTGATAAAAAAAATTTCTAAACGTTAACGCCATACGACGCATCTGCTTTAGCAGATACGGCGTATCTATTATTTTAATTAAAAACAGTTTGCGAATTATTAAACAGATACGACGCATCGATCTCTGTCGATACGGCGTATCCTCTGAATCAAAAATCTCGTATTTTTAAACGTAACGAAAATACGGCGCATTAACTTTCGTTAATACGACGTATTTAATTTTAAATAAATATCGATTTTTGATTAATTAATTCGATACGGCGCATTCATAAATTCTAAGCGGCGTATCTAATTTCTGGATAAAGTCTGATTAAATTTTAACGATTATAAGATACGGCGTATCCAACTCTTTGGATACGGCGCATCGTCTGCAGATATCAGTAACTTTAATTTTTCGTATTCCGTTTTCGTTATTAATTATCTGATATATTACTTTCTCGAGCATACCCTACTGATATTTTTGTGTTGATTTCAGGAAGTGCATGACCAGGAGTTCTACGAAGAACTTGATTCAACCTTTCAAAGATCCTGAACGAGCCCTACATTCGCTTAAAAGGCTTTTCAACACAAGAAGCTTTGATCTTTCAAGTTCACTCGAGCTTGATTACTTTTCTGAAGAAAAAGAGGAAGTTGAAACAGAAACAATGGGCGAAAACACTACTATGGAGGAATACATGAACAGTACCCGTGCTGATTACACTTCAGGAGTTGCTAGACCTAAGTTTGATGATAAGTCAAAATTTGAATTGAAGGGTCAGTTTCTCAAGGAACTAAGAGAGAATGCTTTCAGTGGGACGGAACATGAGGATGCTAATGAGCATGTTGAAAAGGTCCTGGAGATTGCAGATTTGTTTACTTCAGAAGGAGTGACTGACGATCAAATCATGCTAAGAATCTTTCCACTCTCACTAAAAGGAGCTGCTAACAAGTGGCTAAGGAATGAACCTGCGAGTTCAATCACTACATGGGGAGATTTGAAGAGCAAATTCCTGAAGAGATATTGTCCACCTGTTAAGACTGCTAAAAAGATGGAGGCTATCAATAGTTTCAAGCAAGAGCCTGATGAAACTCTTTATCAAGCTTGGGAACGATTTAAAGATTTATTGGTAAAATGTCCTCAACACTATCTAACCCCTATGCAGGAGATAATATTGTTTTATCAAGGATTGGACGTGCCTACAAGACAGATTTTGGATGCTAAGGGAGCTGTACCTCAAATGAGTGCAACTAATGCTAGGAAAGCAATCCAAGAAGCTGCCGATCATTCTCAAAAATGGCACGATGGGACCTCTACTAGATCTAAGAGCAGCACTAATTTTGACGGGATTGCTGCTATTCAAGCTCAATTGGATAAAATTAGTAGAGAAATGAAGAAGCGTGATGAAAGAGCGTATGCTGCCCAAGTTGGATGTGAAAAGTGCGAAGGACCTCACTACACTAAAGATTGCCCGAATAAGAATGAAAGTGAGACATTTGAAGAAGCATATTACACCCAATTTGGACAACCATTCCGACCTTCGGGGAGATTTAGGGAAGCTACACCGGGATTATATCAAAGGAACAATTTCAATCTCGCTTATCAAGAAAGGAGGTAGACTTTAGATGATACTTTAAAGAAAATTATGACCGATGCTGCTAAAAGACATGAAGAGAATACTGCTATGATCAAAGAAATTCGAGCTTCAACGGACACTACTACAAGAAATCAAGGAGCTTCGATCAAAGCATTGGAACAACAAATTGGTCAAATGAGCAAAGTTCTTCAAGAAAGGGGATATGGAAGTTTACCGAGCTCAACTGAAACCAACCCAAGAGATCATGTCAAGGCCATAAGCACCACTGAAGAAGTCACTCCTAATATACCTAGAAGATCGATGAATGGTAATGATGGTGCAAGACCCGAATTTTTCTTTAATTCTTCAATCAGCTTAAGGAGACTACTAAAAGAGAAGACAAAGATTGAAGAGAAGATCAAGGCAACAATGAAAGAAGAGAGCCCTGCAATCGACTCAAATGCCTTGCCTCATAAAGAAAGAGACCCAGGAAGTTTTACTCTACCTTGTTCTATTAATAATATATCTTTCAATAATGTGTTAGCTGACTTAGGAGCTAGTGTTAGTGTTATGCCTCTTAAGACATTCGCTACCCTAGGACTAGGAAAATTAGCACCAACTAAGTTACTTATTGAATTGGCTGATAAAACGGTAAAACGACCTGAAGGGATTGCTAATAATGTGCTAGTTAAGATTGAGCAGTTTATTTTTCCCGTAGACTTTGTTATACTAGACATGCCCGAGGATGTTAAGATTCCTTTAATCCTCGGAAGACCTTTCTTGTCTACTGCCCATGCTAAGATTGATGTGTTTAAGAGAAAAATCTCATTAAAGGTAGGAAATAATAAACTAGTCTATAAGTGCCAAGATCCGGTTAAAAGCAAAATTAGAGGTGTTTATGTGCTAGGATTAAGAGAGCGTATGGACCTCGATCTTGAAGCTAGACTTATGGGAGAAACATTGATTCAAAATAACTCAACTAATCCTAATCATGAGAACTTTGAGGAATTCATTGACCTTAATGTACCTACCGAACTTAGACGCAATGTTGTTAATGATTCTGATGATGAGTGGTATGATTGTGTAGTAATTAATAAACGTAGGAGAATTGTTGAGAAAACGAATTTGAATAATGATGTGTTTATTGAACTACCACCCCACCTTGCTTATTTGTGCCTATATGATAATAAGAATTTCCCGTCTATCATTTTGTCATCTCTGCCCGAAAGGGACAGGACTTTGTGTATACAGATATTAAAGAAGAACGGCGTGGAAATTAAGGACGAGCAAGGAGTGTTCAATATTACTGAATTGGCGATGAAGGAGCGCGATGTTTCCGACTCCTTCAATGATCGATAATGAAGAGCTGAACGTGAGTCTAACTTGAAGACTCTGGAATAAAGACAAGTGCTGGCCGGGAGACAACCCGGAGAATTTTTATTATTCTGTTTTCTGTGTCGAGTCAGTCAGGCCCGCATGAGGATACGGCGCATCTCAATTCTGAGATGCGACGCATCTCCTGCAATGGTCATATCTTACTTTGTTTTTCTGCATTTTTATTTTCGACTTTAAAACTATTTATCAGTTTATTTTAATGCGGCGCATCCCTGGTTAAGGATGCGGCGCATCTTTATTCTGATCCGTATTAATTCCAGGCTCGATACGGCGTATCTTCTTCCATAAGATACGGCGCATCGACTGACCTGATGATTTTCAGTTTTAATTTTTAAGTTTTATTTTTCCTAACTACTAATGTATTATGCAAGTTTGAACCTTTCTTATCTTAGGTGTGTTTTAAAGTGTTGGTGGTATTATAGTTTCCTGGATTTCCTGTGGATACATCAAGTATGAAGCTTTAACGTTCTAATCCACAAGAAAGATGATTTTTGCTCTTATCAAATGGAGGATCATACCGAGCAAATCTCAGGGGAGTTTTTTCTGTTCTAATTCTTTTTTTTTCCAGTTTTTAACCTTTTATACAAACAACGAGGACGTTGTTTAACTTAAGTGGGGGAATTGGAGAATTAGAACACTTAACAATTACTTGTCCTAAACTTTTTCAAAAATTATGCTTAAAATGTGCTTAATATATCAAACTTAAAAATTTTTAGCATGTTTTTGTTTAAAATCTAAGTTGCATAACTGCACACAAGACGTTATTTTCAAAAATTGTGATTTTCAAAAATTCACAAATCTATAAGTGTGCCGGTGACTTGTAAACTTTAGAACTTGGCTTGTATACTATTCGAGACTACCATAATGAGTATTATATTTATATAATTGGAATGACTTGTCTAAATTGGTAAAATTCTAGGATTATACCCAAATAGCCTATTATATGTTATGTGTTATTAACTAACTACACTGGTTAGTTAACCCCCGTATAAACCCTTTTGTTACTCTCATTTTTAGAGTAAGATACCCCTAGAAAAACACTCAGAGCCATTCCTTTCGTTTCTTACACCTATGTTTAAAATGTTTCGTTACACCCTTACACCTTAGCCTACCCTGTAGATTAGAATCCGTGGTTGGTTAATTGCTATAGGCAAAGTGTGTTTCCTTACATTACCTGTGTTCGCGTGCGTAACTCATTATCTTTGGTTAGGTCGGGAAATTGCACAATGCAATTGGAGTGAAAGTAAATATTGTATATCTTTGAGTTTATTTTTCGTGTGTTTACTACTTTCACTATTACCGTTGTTTCTGAAGTATGAAAAGTATGGAAAAATTATCCAGAATTATCATTATAGTGATGTGGTGAAATTTTACACATATATGTTGAAAAAAAAATCGAAAAAATAAAAAAGAAAAAGAAAGAGAAAAGTTGGATGTTTATTTTTAAACCAACGATGTAAAGTTATGTAAGTGGTTCATATGGCCACTATTTGTTGTACTATATCTATGGATTGAATGGAATTGGCAGTTATGGGAACGCCAATTAAGGTTTATTCTTTGATTAAGATCTTGTTGAGTATAATTCGTGTCTGCCTAAAGCGTGTGTTTCAAGTGTTAAAGCGTGAGTTATTCGATGATATGAGTCATATTCATGGGATGGTTGGGATAGTGATTAACCACACTTAGGATTTTAATTTATTTGTTTTGTTTATTTTTCATTTTACACCAATTTATATCCCAAATGTTATCCATGCCCTTTATTATTCTTTATCCAACCAAACCTTTGATTTATTGAGATTAGGGATTTGAGCAATCTTAAGTATCGTAGTCGTGGATTCGGCTATGTATTTATGATTTTGTCGCCCTTTTTGATATATTATTATTGGTGAAGTTTGGACCTATCTTTAGCCTATTCGAGTTAAGGATTTGAGCAATTGCAAGTATCGTGTTCGTGGATTCGATCATGTATTTGTGATTTTGTCGACTTTTCTGGAATTTGAAATCGATAGTGAAAGAGAAAAATTAACCCTTAAGCCTACAAACCCTTTTTACCGCTTTAGACTTGTTATTCCTTAGCTTTAGTGGAGGAGATGTGTATACTTGCCAAGCTTATGATAGAATATTCGTCACGACTGGACAGTTAAACGATTAGATTTGCTTTTATCAACTTATTTTACTTTACTTCTAATTCGTTAAGTGTTTAGTTGTGTGATTATGAAATAAACGAATACATGCTTGATATAAAAATAAATCCTAACATCTTTTAGGATACATTTTCATAAGAGAAATTCTAAGGTTTACTTGGGGACAAGTAAAGTTCAAGTGGGGGGATATTTGATGAACTCAAATAAGTACATTTTATTACTATCATTTATCCTATTAATTTGACTTGTTTTACTATATTATGTATGAGGATTGATACTTAATCGTTTACTTTTGTAATTCTCAGGTAAAAACAAGCATTTGGTGAAACTTAGCAATTTTGGACTAATTATGGAGCAAAACATGCAAGAAGTTAAGAGTCTACTGAAATGAAGAAGATCAAGACTAATCTGCTCCAGATGCGCCGCATCTCACTCATTACATACGGCGCATCTCTATTAAGATTCCACCAGATACGATCCAAGATACAAGAGGACATGCGCCGCATCTAATCATGGAGTTACGCCGCATCTTCTGGCGGTGTACGAATATTCCTGAATATTATAATCTTGGACCCCACGCGAAGTTAAGTCAATGCGCCGCATCTACTTAATAGATGCGCCGCATCTTCCCTCAGACAGAAACTATAAATACCCCAAGACCAGACGAATTTCGGGGGGATTATATTAGATTAGAAGACCGAAGCAGCAGAACCCTAGGACGAATTCAGTCAAGGAGGCAGCACAAGACACACCAAACGAAGATACAAGAGCTGTAAGAAGGTGCTGCATGTGTTTAATTCATTAAGTAGTTTTGTTTTATTGTGTTAGCAAACTTTAATTCATCAGGATTGGTGGCTTGTGTAATGTGACAACGAAAGATTGCACTCCCTTTAATACTTGCTTTCCCATCAATTAAAGTTTATATGTTGATGTCTTTGGTTACTACTTATTAGTGCATTGATAACCTCTGTGTTTATTAGTGGCTTGCGGGCATTTGACTGCGGAAAATAATGTGGCTCCCACGGTTATTACTAAATTGATCACTTAGGAATAACTTTTAGACATAAGTAATCATTAAGGGTTTACTCGCCGATAAGATTAGGACCAACGAGAAAGGGTTAACTACATACACTTCATATAAAGCTATCAATAAAACAAGTGACAATCTACTTAATCATAAGGACAGCCCTCTTATTGTCTCGAGTATTTATCTGTGTACGTGTGTGCTACTTGCTGATTCGTGCCTATTGGTTTATTTTATTATTTAATTGCAAACAAATTGTGCCAGTCTCTCAGGCTGAAACCCCCTTGCGTTAGGATATTAAAATACTGATTAGAATAACGAGATAATACGTTCCACTCTTAGTGATCGACACTCTACTTACCATTATATTCATACTGACCGGGTACACTGCTCGTTAAGTGTGTGTGTTATTGATAAGTCGGCTAAATATAAATTTAAAACTTGAGTAGGCATTAAAACTGCTAAACCGCAACGACACATCACGCGCATGAAGTATTAACATGAACGAGCAGCATTAATATAAATAAGAAGCAGCACTAACTCGTTAATAAATAAAAGATATGCATAGAAGTCGAGTTTATCTTTATTACCAGTAACCTCATAACCATATCCAAACCATGACACACCAACATCAAACTACTTGACAAAAATCCAATTATCCAAAATCGAAAACGTATCTCTGTTGCAACAAGAATCGACAAACTGTTCCATGTAGGGTTCACCATTCTTCCCAATAAATATATAATCGTTAAAGGGTTAGGCCACCGCACAACGAATCTTCAATAATTAAATACACGAAAACATTTTTGATATTAAATATATAAGAGTATGGACAGTTGATGATTTAAATAATCAAAACATGCTATCTTCAAACCACCGACCCACGATCTTTAATTATGAGGTTTAAAAATAAATTCATCTATCATCACTTGCATAAGACGACAACCTTCCAGTAATTCGCATCGTCCTCACAAATATAATATGTTGCATCGACCAAACAAATAAAATAGTACGAGGTTAATCAGTATATATTAAATTGAAAGTACCATGCGACTGAATTTATTTTTGTGCATAGGGTTGTTGGGTTCGTAATTTTTCTTCTTTCCCAAAACCAAACACGATCGACAGAAACACCTTAATATCCACAGCTGCTTTCTTCCGACGACTAAAAACCTTGAACAATCCTAGATCGAGAGCAACCCGCTCTGATACCACTTGTTGGATCGTTATAGCTCTAGACTTGTTAGGTCTAATCTAGGACAAATAATAAAAAAGGCGGAATATTCAACAAATAATCAATTGTTATTATCAACAAGGTTTTACAATCTCCTACACACTTCAATTCTACTTGATCAAGGTAGAACGTGTTACACACCTTGTAACAGGGATCAAGACTTGACCTTGAAGTGTAAAACAAACATTAAACCTAGGCATGTTCACAAGAACATACGCCTAGACACAAACAAACACCTTTAGTCGACTATATCTTGTCTAGACCTAATAAACTCAACGCACCTATGTCTCTTTATATACTAGAGACATCTAGGGTTTACAAGGAAAATATTCCTAATACAATAACGAAACTAAATATTCTAAGAATCTTCTAAAAGCTCCATCTTTTTGTAGTTTCCCTTCTTGTCACTTCAATTCCTTTATGTTTCATTCTTCATGTTTTGTATCTTCAAATCTTTTTGACCCAACAATATGTACCTAGTTCTCTATAACCAGGGCTCTGATACCAATCTGTAAGACCCCCAAAAATCTAGATTTGTGGAAGCATACATGTTTGGGTGTTACTAAATTGGTAATCACAACACACAGATATAGAGAACGGATTTGAAAATCCGTTTTGAGAATAATTTACATTTTCAAATATAAAATATCATACATCAAGTTCAGTTTAAATAAAACAAGGCCCATTTAACATGACTGTCCCAATAAGAGTTTAATTCATCTGTAAAAACACTTCTGGTAGTTATGACCGATGCCATGCCATGCCTTCAACAAATACATACTCAAACACCTGAGAAAAACATGCTAAAATTCAGCTAACGCTGGTGAGTTCATATGTTTGTAGTAAATAAGCACATATGGACCATAGCAAATAAATTAGCAGGCACACACTAATCGCATGCTAACACTAAGCTCATACAACCGAGGCTACGACTAAATAGTATCCAAGTTATAGTTTAGCTTATAAATTGTTAGTAAAGCAGTTCGTAAGACAATATGAGGATAGTTCTTTGTTTCAAAGCAAGTGGTGGAGTCAAAACTTTGATTCTGTAATCTAGTAGTAAAACGATTTGTAGTATGGCTGCGAAACAGTCTATGGAACACTTGCAAAAGTTCGAGTGTTAGTGGCAATACAATTCTTTATTTCATGAAAAGATAATATGGTAGACAACTGGTTTATAGTACGAGTTCAAATAGTTGAAAAATGATGACAAAGTGGTTTGTTAAATGATAGTAAAAATAAGTAGTGCAACGGGCGGCAATTGGTACGTCTAATTAACATAGGACCGCTGATAGTCAGGAGTCAAATAAACTTAAATCTCATAATAAAAGTTCACCAAATCCATACAATACGACGGGGTTCACAAAAAATACTACTAAAGTCTTACAGAAATGTAACTTAAAAGAGTCTAAGCTTAGGTCTCGTTACATAGGGTAGTCATTCTTATGACATCACATTTGAGTCGTGGTTTCCTTCCGCTCCCTATTATCCATGATTTTTCACTTTTCCTTGGTCCTTTGGTTCCTGACACTCGTTCATGTAGTGCCCCTTTTTTCCACACCTAAAACAGGTTACCTCAGCCTTCCGATTGTTCCCTGGTATTTTCTGTGCTACTGCAAAGGTTTTAGACCTACAACCTCTAGCCAGATGTCCAACCTTCTGACATTTGTGGCACTTCACGGTGCAAGGCCCGTTGTGGTGTAGTCTGTAGCGACTACACATTGGTAACTTCCCAGAATAAACCTTCCTGTTACTAGGTCCAGCAGTGTAAGTTTTGGCCAACTTTGGCTTTCTGAGAGGTTGCAGAACCCCTTTGCTTCTATGGTTGTTATCCCGTTTCCTCTTTTTGTTAATGCTCTCAGCTACTTGAAGTGCCCCTCGGTTCATTAAGTCACAAGTCATGCGGATTCCTGACTCGTAGGCAGCAATAGTCTCTACAACTAGCTAGGCTATGAGTTGTTCCATGGCTGCGGAGTTTAGGTCTTGCCTCTCAGGTGACGTGGTTCTTCACAATGAGAAAAGAAGTTTGAGACATAGTAAGGATGTGTCGTAAGAGTAGATGGTTCAAGGAGATATGTTATAGGGCGGTAGGTTAAGGTCGTGTTCACATAAGTTGGTGGGTCTCTATACAATGGTAATATAAGTGTTTCAAAAGAATAAGATGAGTGTCCACACTCGGAGTCGAAAAGAAAATGAATTTTTTTAGTAAATGTGGTTATAGTTTTGGATTTATAGGGTGGTAGGTTAAATTCATGGCAAACGAGGCAGACATGCATCTGGCGGTCATAAGGAAACTTTTTTAGTAAATGTGGTTATAGTTTTGGATTTATATGTACCTAGTTCTCTATAATCAGGGCCCTGATACCAATCTGTAACACTCCTAAAAATCTGTATTTGCGAAAGCATACATGTTTGGGTGCTACTAAATTGGTAATCACAACACACAGATATAGAGAACGGATTTGAAAATCCGTTTTGAGAATAGTTTACATTTTCAAATTTAAAATGTCATACATCAAGTTCAGTTTAAATAAAACAAGGCCCATTTAACATGATTGTCCCAATAAGAGTTTAATTCATGTGTAAAAACACTTCTGGTAGTTATGACCGATGCCATGCCATGCCTTCAACAAATACATACTCAAACACCTGAGAAAAATATGCTAAAAGCCAGCTAACGCTGGTGAGTTCATAGGTTTATAGTAAATAAGCACATGTGGACCATAGCAAATAAATCAGCAGGCACACACTAACCGCATGCTAACACTAAGCTCATACAACCGAGGCTACGACAAACAATATGCCTAAACGGCATAGCATAACTGTTGGGAATAAAATATTCAAGTCAAAGAGCCTGCCAGACAAGCCAAGAGCCTGCTAGTTGAGTTTGAAGAAGATGAAGATGTACTAACAGTACCTTCTGGGTAGGAAGGTACTGCTAGTTGATAAAGGTCCTGCCAAGTCTATGATCAAGTTGATAGATATTTGTTGAATTATTAGTCTTTGTACAATGTAATACGTAATGTAGAAGTAGTTCAGTCTTCACATGTTTGTGCAGAAGAATATACAGAGTTGTTACATTGGTAGTTGTATTTAATTGTAGGCTAGAATAGTCATAGTATCTTATTATATTCAACCACTTGACAACTTGTAATAAGGGTACCTTATACTATAAAAGGTTCCCTTAGTCACCACCTTCATGCATGCATCTCTTCAACTAATAACCAAAAACAGAACAACCTCTCTAGTAACTTAGTTACTCATTTCACAAATCCTTTTACAATCAAAGATTCAAGGTTACTTTGTAATCCTGGTGATAGTTAGATCATCCGTATTATTTCATCAATAATATTGAATCGTTTTGTGTTACTAAAGTTGTGTTCATTGCTTATTATTATTCATGTTTACATACTCATCACCTTTGTGTTCTTTTAAAGTGTGTTATAGTAGATTCCGCATACTACATCACATTCATACATAAATATCCCAAACACATTATTAAGATTCACATCCCAAGTGTTTGTATAATCCTTCACAAGTGGTATCAGAGCTTGGCTGATATTTACAATTTGAAAACTTTGCATCCACAACAAATGAGTCTTTGGACAGCATGTTCAATAGACTTCAAAAGCTTTCAAGTCAGTTAGCCATTCATGAAGTGCTAATAACTCAAGAAGACTTAAACTCCAAATTCCTTAGGAGTTTACCCTCTGAATGGTCCATGTATGTCATTGTCTGGAAAAACAAACCAGACATTGATCAGATGAGTCTTAATGATCTCTACAACAACTTCAAAATAGTAGAGCATGAAGTAAAGAAGACTACTGGTTCAAGCTCAGGAAATATGGCTTTTGTATCATCTCCAAGCACCTCAAGAGTTGTAGATGAAGAAAAAGATGGCAGAGAAGAAGGTACTGCCAACACAAACTTTGGTACTGCCAGTACTTCTAGCAGTACCAAAACCATTCAAGATGAAACTATTGGGTGTGCCTTCCTGACATCACAACACAATGGGTCCATATTAACTTTTGAAGACCTTCAAGAGATTAATCCTGATGATCTTGAAGAAATGGACATAAAGTGGCAACTTTCACTTCTGAGCATAAGGGCTAAGAAGTTGCTGATGAGGACTGGAAAGAAGATTATCATAGATGGTAATGAGCCTGCTGGGTATGACAAGTCCAAAGTGGAGTGTTACAACTGCCACATGAAGGGTCACTACTCAAGAGAGTGTAGAAGACCAAAGAAGCAGGATGACAAGGGAAGAGGGTTTGAGAACAGGAATAAAGGAAGCTTTGAGAGCAAGAGTAAGGCTGTGGAAGTCACTGAGCCCAAAGCAATGGTTGCTATTGATGGCATGGGTTTTGATTGGAGTTTTATGGGTGAAGAGGAGTCAACTTCAGATGAATTGGCTTTAATGGCTTTCTCCACTCCTGAGGTACAAATTACAAAATGTTCTAATACTTGCAAAGTTTTTGAAGAATTACAAACTCTTATAAAACTTTATGATGAACTGAAAGTAGAAGAAAGAAAAACCCATCAAGACCTAGTCAATCATAAGTGTGGTATGGCTAAACTTGAGAAGCAAATAATCCATTTTAGGGAAAATGAACTCACTTTTTCTGATGCAAAAGCTTTTCTTAATAGACAAATATTTTTGAAAGATGCAGAAATAAAAATGTTAAGAACTGAGTGTGCTAAAGTGACTTTGGCAAGGGATAATATTCAACTAACAGTTACCACTTTGGAAACTGCTTCTGATTGTACTAGAAGCATAGTTGAAAATCAGGTGAATAAGAGAATCAAATCAGGAATTGGATACAATACTTGTCCACCTCCTTATAGAGGAATCCCTTGTCCCCCAGGATCAGATCTTGCAGAATCAGGTTTACATGAAATCATCAACAAACCATTAGCTAAACCTGTAGAGAAAAGTGAACCTGTTGAGAGTGCTAAGATTGCTTCACTCTCTAAGGTGCTCACTGATAAGAAATCAGATGTTCTAATCATTGAAGATTGGGTATCTGATGATGATGAAGAAGAGACTGTTTCCATCAAAGGAAACAAAGTAGGACCAATCAGTCCTAAAAGAGTAGAGATTAAGACTAAAGCTAAAGTTGTTCTAAAAACAGTTGAAAGTTGTGAAAAATGTAATAACAAACCTAGAGGTAGTCAAAGAAATTGGAACAATCTTAAGTCACAACAACTAGGTGATAATTTTGTTATGTACAATAAGGCTTGTTATTACTGTGGTAGTTTTAATCATCTTCATGCTTATTGTAACAACTGGGTTTCTGGGAGTAACTCAAAGTTTAAAACAAATGTAACTCACCCCAGAAAAAGTTTTGTTAAGTCTAACACACCAAAAGTTAAACATAATGTTAGACAAAATAAGCTTGTTAACTCAAAACCAACTGATAAGGGTGCAAGAAACACTTTCAAATATGCATCAAAAGTTGTGAATAGTCCTATTCAAAAGAAATCTGTGGTCAAAACACAAATTTGGAGACCAAAACCAAAAGGTCCTGCTAGACCAAAAGGTCCTGCTAGACCAAATGGTACTTCCAAAATTGGTACTGATAGACCCAAGACCACAAAATGGATTCAAAGGGAAAATGCTGTTAAGTCCTCAGCATGTTGGATATGGAAACCACTCCAATCAAAAGGTGCATCAACAATCCTAAAAATGTTTGATTTCATTGATGCAAGAGGCAAACCCAAGTCTGTCATGGCTTGGGTACCCCAAGGAAACTAATATGTTTATTCATGTGCAGGAACATTCAACTGATATTGGTGATCAAGGATATGTAGATAGTGGATGTTCAAGGCACATGACAGGCAACATGTCTTTTCTCACAGACTTCAAAACATTTGATGGAGGATATGTTACCTTTGGGGGAGGAATAAAAGGAAAGATTGCTGGTAAAGGTACTATCAAAACCAGTAAATTAGATTTTGAAAATGTGTACTTTGTGAAAGAACTTCAGTTTAATCTCCTTAGTGTCTCACAAATGTGTGACAAAAAGAACAATGTTCTCTTTACTGACAATGAATGTATGGTTCTTTCTTCTGATTTTAAAATGCCTGATGAAAGTCAGATCCTTCTTAAAATCCCAAAAAGGAACAATACGTACAGTGTTGATTTAAAGAAAATTGATCCTAAGGAGAGTCTAACTTGTTTAGTAGCAAAAGCCTCATTAGATGAATCTATGCTTTGGCATAGAAGGCTTGGTCATGTAAACTTTAAAACAATCAATACTATTGCAAAATATGATTTGGTAAGAGGTTTACCCAAAAAGTTTTTTCAAAATGACCAAACCTATGTTGATTGTCTAAAAGGCAAACAACATAGAGCTTCTTGTAAGCCCAAGACCCATAACTCAATTTCTCAAGCTTTATACATGCTTCATATGGATCTTTTTGGTCCTACTAATGTGAGTAGCTTGAATGGTAAAAAATATTGTCTTTTTGTAACTGATGATTATAGCAGATTTTATTGGGTTTTCTTTTTAAGATCTAAGCATGAAACAAGTGAGATTCTTAAATCTTACATAACTGAGGTAGAAAACCAATCTGATAAGAAAGTCAAATTCATCAGATGTGACAATGGAACAGAGTTCAAGAATAGGGTTATGGATGACTTTTGCAAAGAAAAAGGAATAAAAAGAGAATTTAGTGTAGCTAGAACCCCACAGCAAAATGGAGTAGCAGAAAGGAAAAATAGAACACTTATAGAGGCTGCTAGAACAATGTTAGTAGACTCTAAGTTGCCTATTTCATTTTGGGCTGAAGCAGTAGGTACTGCTTGTTATGTACAAAACAGGGTTCTTGTGATAAAACCACATAAAAAGACACCTTATGAACTTTTCTTTGGTAGAACACCATCTTTAAGTTTTATGAGACCTTTTGGATGTCATGTCACTATTCTCAATACCAAAGATCATTTAGGCATGTTTGAAGGAAAAGCAGATGAAGGCTATTTGATAGGGTATTCTTTGCAAAAGTAAGGCCTATAGCGTGTATAATAGTTGCACTAGGCTAGTGGAAGAAAATCTTCACATAGAGTTTCAAGAGAAACTAACAAATGTGAAAGGCATTGGGCCAGATTGGATGTTTGATATTGATAGGCTTTCAGAATCTATGAATTATGTGCCTGTTTCAGGTACAAATACTAATGATAATGCAGGTTTTGAAGACAATGTTGAAACACCTGAAGATCAAGACTACATCTGGATGCCAATTTGGAAAGGGCTGGATTTATCTTCAAGTCTTGAAGAACCTTCAAACACAACAAATGAAGGTACTAAAGATGATCATGGAACTCAAGGTCAAGAGAATCAAGAAAGTAGTGCAAATGACAATGGTACTGCTAGTTCACCAGATGGTACTGCCAGTTCACAAATTGGTACTGCTGAGCCATTAAATGTTCAAACAGATGATTCTTTACCAGAAGAAGTGGGGATTGGCAATCTTCCATTTACCTATGAAGTTCCTACAATACACAACACAAGAATTCTCAAAGATCACTCAACTGATGATGTGATTGGTAGCATTGATTCTGGTGTGAGAACAAGATCTCAAGTCTTGACTTCATACCAAGAAGGGTTTATCTCCTCTATTTATGAAGAAAAGAATCATGAAGTTACCAGCATACGCCTGTTTTCATGTTTTCTCTCTCAAGCTGAACCCAAAAACATTAACAAAGCCTTAGATGATGCAAGTTGGGTTGAAGCAATGCAAGAAGAACTTCTTCAATTCAAGCTTCAGAAGGTTTGGAAATTGGTTGATTTGCCAAAAGGTCATTGGGCAATTGGAACCAAATGGGTGTTCAGAAACAAGAAAGATGAAAGGGGAAAAGTGATCAGAAACAAAGCAAGATTGGTGGCCCAAGGGTATACTCAAGAAGAAGGTGTAGATTATGAAGAGGTTTTTGCTCCAGTTGCAAGACTTGAAGCAATCAGGCTATTCTTGGCCTATGCTTCTTTCATAGGCTTCACTGTCTATCAAATGGATGTTAAGAGTGCATTTTTATATAGTAAAATTGGAGAAGAAGTGTATGTTTCTCAACCTCCAGGCTTCATTGATGCATAATATCCAAACAAGGTGTATAGGGTTACCAAGGCTCTTTATGGTCTACACCAAGCTCCTAGGGCATGGTATGAGACATTGGCTTTCTATCTATTAGAAAATGGATTCCAAAGAGGCAAGATTGATCCAACTTTGTTCATCAAAAGAACTAAGAAAGACATCTTGCTGGTGCAAATTTATGTTGATGACATTATCTTTGGATCCACAAACCAAGACTTGTGTGTAGAATTTGAAAAACTTATGCATAGTAAGTTGGAAATGAGTTCCATGGGGGAACTTACTTTCTTTTTGGGTCTCCAAGTGAAGCAATCTCAAGAAGGCATATTTATCAGCCAAGATAAGTATGTAGCAGAGATCCTAAGGAAATTTTAGTTTGCTGATTCTAAAGTTGCAAGTACACCAATGGATGCAGAAAAAGGTTTACTAAAAGATGCTGAGGGTGAAGATGTGGATTTACACAATTATAGATCAATGATTGGGTCTTTGATGTACCTTACATCATCAAGACCAGATATCATGTTCTCAGTATGTGTATGTGCAAGGTTTCAAGTACATCCCAAAGTCTCTCATCTCACGGCAGTCAAAAGAATCTTTAAATATCTCAAGGGTCAACCTAGGTTGGGTCTTTGGTATCCAAGGGAATCATCTTTTGATTTGGTGGCTTATTCTGATAGTGACTATGCTGGTGCAACTCTAGACAGAAAATCCACAACTGGTGGATGTCAATTTCTTGGTTGCAGACTCATATTTTGGCAATGCAAGAAACAAACAATGGTGGCCAACTCTACAACTGAAGCAGAATATGCTGCTGGTGCAAGTTGTTGTGGGCAAGTTCTTTGGATCCAAAATCAAATGCTTGACTATGGGTACAATTTCCTTAACACCATTATTTACATTGACAATAGCAGTACTATATGTATCATTAAAAACCCAGTTCAACACTCAAAAACAAAACACATTGAAATCAGACACCATTTCATAAGGGATTGCAATGAGAAAAGGTTAATTCAAGTTGTCAAAATTGATTCTGAAAAGAATTTTGCAGACCTTCTCACCAAAGCTTTTGATTTAGGTAGATTCAAATACCTAGTAGGAGGTATTGGAATGATAAATCTTTGAAAAACATGTGTTTTTGTACATTAAATAACTGGTATTGGCTTTTAAACATGGTACTGCTAGTTGGTCAAGAGGTACTGTCAGTTCATAATTGGTCCTGCTAGTATACAATTTGCTCTGTTTTGTTCATATTCATGCTTAAATGTTTACAATGCTATAGATCAAGTGCTTTACACTTTGTTCTTTTGGATTGCAACTAACAAATTTCAGGTTGATAACAAAACAAGAGATCTTCCAAACAAAAAGAGAAATATAGGTTATTTAAATCTCAGGGGAAATAACAATCTTAGGGGAGGAAATAATAGCCTAGCATGGAAGAAAAACCAATTTATGAAAGAAAAAGACAAGAGCATACAAGATGATGCAGAGGTTGAAAAAGATAGGATTAGATCACATATTCAGAAGGGATGAAGCATTCCTAAAGGAGAAAGTTCTATCTAGATCAAACTAAGGAAAGTTTCAATTCAAAGGCATACTAATAGATGATTTCACTTGTTGAACCAATCATCCAAGATACACAGCATCATTGTCTCTTTTATTTCCTCCATCCAAGGAAATTGCACCATCTTTAGGTCATCATGGCTTTTGGTATTCAGTTCACCAAGTTTTTACAAACTTAAGAGCTGGCTAGTCCATAAGCAAACGGCTTTTGGTAAAGACAAATCAAATCCGTTGATGGTTGATAGTGTACCAAAAACTATATGGTATTTAACTAACCATACTTAACAGTAAATAGTTAACTAGTCCATAAGCAAACGGCTTTTGGTAAAGACAACTCAAATCCGTTGATAGCTGATAGTTTGCTAAAAACTATAAGGGATTTTTGCTAAACTTTCAAAGAGACTGCCAAGTAATATTTTCTTTCAAAGGTCCTGGTAGTTCAAATTTTGGTACTGCTAGAGTAAAATGGTACTGCTAGATAACCGTTGAGCCTGTCAGAAAAAGTTTTAGCCATTGGGACTGGTAGTTAAAATTAGCCGTTGGGGTAGTTATGTAAATTACTGATGATTATATTATATTATATTTTACATATAAAAGATCTTTTTAACCGCCTTTTAATTTACTTATTATAATCTTTCTTATTTTCGGTTAAAAGTAATTCTCTTATAACATCTTTCATCAGTCCTTATCACAATTAACATACACCTTTCATCTTCTACCAGTACCACCAACAAATCCCACCATCATAATCAAAATTTTCATTAACTTTCACCATGGATGTTCTAATCTTTGTTAAACGTCACAATCAATTAGCATTTTTGGAAAAGTCTGAGGATAATGCCTCTTTTCATCAAATAGTAGACTTTTTAAATGATCCGTACATCAGGTATGCTTTACTAGTTAATCCCACTATTTATGAATCTCAAATTTTACAATTTTGGCAAACAGCTAAAGTTAAAACTTCTGAAAATGGGGAACAAAGAATAAAAGCCAAAGTGGATGGCAAACCCTTGACTCTTACTGAGTCATACATTCGAAGACATCTTCATTTGGATGATTCTGATGGTATTAGTCAATTGCCTGATACTGAAATTTTTGAACATTTGGAAAGAATGGGGTATAATGCTGATTCTACAAAACTCACCTTTCTTAAAAAGCATTTTACTCCACAATGGAGATTTTTGATCCATACAATCCTTCATTGTTTGAGCCAGAAGAAAACCTCTTGGGAGCAATTTAGTGGAAACATGGCTTCTGCTCTCATCTGCTTGGCTATAAACAGAAAATACAATTTTTCCAAACATATTTTTGAAGGATTGGCTAAAAATGTGGATAGTGAAACAAAGTTTTTGATGTATCCAAGATTTATTTCATGCATCATTGCAAAATCAAAACATTTGTTGCTTCCCCCACACTAACTTTATGAAACACCAAAACTTTCTCACAAAGTATTTTCAAACATGAGAATTGGTTTCAGAGGGGAAGAAATACCACTTTTTGATGAAATGTTACCACAACATCCTGAAGAACCAACACCATCATCTGAATCACCATCATCAAGTTCTTCAAACATCACCAACTCATCAAACATCACCAATCCCATCTCCAGTATCATCTGCAACACAACCAACACCATCACATCATGTATCACCACCCCAATCTCCTCAGACAATGAAAGTACTAAAAGAGAAGGTGAAGCTCTTAGAAGATGCTCTTAAAAGTCAAAACACAAAATTTTCTGAGATCAACATCAAGTTAGTTAAGAGGGTAAAGAAATTAGAGAATGAAGTGAATAAGCTAAAGGGTAAAACATCTTCAAAGGTTGTTTTATCTAGTTCTTCAAAATCAGATGCTGAAGGTTTGGGTTACTCTTCCAAAAAGGGGAGGATGGATAGTTTTGAAGATAAAGAGGAGGCACAATTTGATTTTCATGAAGGAACTCAGGTTTATAGTGAAGAGCCTGCTGGTGCAGAGCAAGAGCCTGCTAGTTCAAAAGAGCCTGCTAGGATTGAGAGGCTATTGGCAATGGACTACAAAGGTACTGCTGATCATGTATACAAAAGAAAGAGGGACTTAGAGCCTCAAGGGGATTTATTTGTTCAAGGGAGGTTATTTATTGCTGATGAGCAATCTACTGCTCCATCTCAAGAACCAACTCCAAAAGATAAGGGCAAGAGCATTATGGTTGAAGATGAACCAAAGCCCAAAAAGATAAGGGCAAGAGCATTATGGTTACTGCTACACACACATAGGGGAAGAATCACACACAGAAGAGAGTTGGTTCTTAAAAGATAAAAAGGCTTGTTTATCAATTTATTATTGGTGAAAAAGGTCATTTGTTGCTTATTTGAAGTTGAGGTTGAATTTTTCAAAATTGTGTTTTATCATATCTTTGGCAGAAAAGATAACTTGTTTGTGCTGCAATTTCATATGACTACGAATTGACAAACACTTAAAGGAGTAACATTGTAGTGCTCAGTGTCTCATAGAAGATGAGTTTATTGTCAAGAGATTGAGGTCTCTCTATACATGGGTATACGTTCGAAGTCAGTTTTAGTACAAGATATAGGACACAAGGATGGTTTATTCAGCTTCAACAAGTTGGTAATGATTGATTTTTCTTCATCAGTCATAAAAGTCTACAGAAATGGAGATTCGAAATGGTTAACATATGGGTTTCAGGGGAAGCTTAAATGTTCAGATATATAACCATTTATTGTATTTGTGCAACACCACAAGGGAAAGTTATTGATTCTTACTACTATTGATTAGTATTAGTTTGTAGTTGTAAAAATCATATTTGTATACTTTTTCTATTTGTTGATAACAAAAAGGGGAAGAGAAGTGGTGGATAGCATAGATTAAGGGGAAGACAGTATAGTTTCATTCATGGTGAGATTTAATTATCTCAATTTCTCTACTTCGTCTAGGGAAATTCGTACAAGAAAGTGTTTGTTTTGTAAGGAATTAAATATTCCATAGATTTGATGATAAAAAACAAGAAGAACGAAACATATAGAATACTGAATGATAAGCAAAATACATGGTACTGCCAGTTCAAGAAAGGTACTGTTAGTGTATTTTATGGTACTGCTGGTCCAAGAGCAAGGTACTGCCAGTGCAAACTCAAAGGTACTGCTAGTTCAACACAAAGGTACTGCTAGTACAACAAGGTACTGCTAGTACAAAATGAGACTGCTGCTAGTGTAACAACCTGCTGCTAGTTCAAACGAAGGTGCTGCTGAATCAATGAGTCACTCTGCTGCTACAAAGATAAGAACGAAGAAGATATTATTTTGTATGAGTCATGTTTATACAAATATAATATCTAGATATTTTATCAAGTCATCAAGTTGAACACTCAAGATACAAGTTGTATCTTATTGACTTGACACATGTAAAACCAAGTGGATGACTAAAGACTTATCAAGTTTGTAATGATCTCCTTATGTTATAAAAGGAAGATCATACCCCTTAGATAAAAGTGTGTCTTGGTTGTGATTGAAACAATCAACACCAAAGTGTTTTGTACTCAAAAATTACAACAACACAAAGTTGTGTTAAAATGTAAGAGCACTTAAAAAGAGTGTGTGTGGGAACATCAGACGAGGGGTCTGATGTTGTTTATTTTTGTAAGCCTCAAGGATCATTGATCCCTGTTAGAGTGTAACCATATTACTAATGATCAAGTAGTATTGGGGCTGAGTTTAATAACAAAGAGAAAGTTTGGCAAAACCTTGTTGTGATAGTATTGTTTCTTTCATAGAATAATTCCGTCAATATTATCATCATACTTATCATAGTGAAAATCCTATATCAAAGGCTTAACAACCTTGAGCCCATAAACGATCACGTAACTTGTTTTAGTACATGTAAGAAGGTCTAAAATAAGCTTTCACAGTTGCTAGTTCAAAAGAGCCTGCTAGGATTGAGAGGCTATTGGCAATGGACTACAAAGGTACTGCTGATCATGTGTACAAAAGAAAAAGGGACTTAGAGCCTCAAGGGGATTTATTTGTTCAAGGGAGGTTATTTATTGCTGATGAGCAATCTATTGCTCCATCTCAAGAACCAACTCCAAAAGATAAGGGAAAGAGCATTATGGTTGAAGATGAACCAAAGCCCAAAAAGTTGAAGAGATCAGAGCAAGTACAGATGGCTATAGATGAAGAAGTCTCCAAAAGGTTTCATGAAGAAGAAGTGCATAAAGCATTTGAAGCTTCAAGACTACTTGAAGAAATGAAAGAGCAAAAAGATGCTGCTCAGACTCTTCTTGATACTCAAATTGCTCAAGAAACCTTTGATGCACAGATGCAATGGATTATTGCCAATGATCCAATTGTGAAAGGTCAAGCAGCAATAATAGTGAATGACAAGAATCTTAACTCTGATGAGAAAACAGCAGAGCTTGAATCTTTTATCAACAAAAAGTATAAAGAAGCAGCTCTGGCTGATATTTTTGAAAAGATGAAAGAAAGTCAGAAAAGAGGTTTTAAAGTGGGCACATCTCAGAAAGATCAAGTGACTTTTATGAAGAGATTTCTAAAAGGTCAAGCAAATTGGACTGATTACCAACTGAAGAAGAAATATGCTGATGAAATCTACTTCTTGTATCTAAATGCCTACAAGAGTCTTTACTACAAGATCCCATCTGATGCAAAGCCTTCAATGAAAAAGAAAGATGCTCAGAAGAAAGAAGAAGCAAAATTGGATTCAGAGCAAGTAAGTAAGATGTTAATTACTTTGCCAACTATCATACATGCTGATCCAATTAGGTCTAGACGCCCTATTATTGATTGGGAAATTCACCATGATAGATTAGGAAAGTCATGGAAAATAACAAGGGTTGGGGGTCAGACTGCTATTTTCAAAAAATTTGAAAATCTGATTAGAGCAAGTGATAGAGCTGACTTAGAAGAATTGTGGAATCTAGTTCAAATTAAGCTAGACACAAATTCTAGTACTGATGTTAAGGAACAGGAACTATGGGTAGAATTTAATAGGATGTATGATCCTAATCCAAAAGATGTTCATTGGAAGTTTCCATATCATGATCCTTCAACAACATGGGAATTTCTAAGCCTTAGCAGTATTCATCATCTTTTTACATCAAGTGGGATTGAGCTCTTTATGTTGGCTGAGAAAGAGTATCCTCTTAGCTATGAAGTGCTTACAACTATGATCTCCAAGAGATTAAGATGTGACAAAGATGAAGAAAATTCAGAAGTTGTTCAAAGTTTGCTGAGGAGCATATTTGAGCAATGTGAAAGAAAAAGGAAGAACAGAGAGTAAAGGTTTTGGAAGAGTTCCCTCAAATCCTCAAGGTATGTATTTTATTCATCAGAAACTTGTGTATTTTAAAGGAAATAACAAGTTTAGGGGAGGATTGTTGGGAATAAAATGTTCAAGTCAAAGAGCCTGCCAGACAAGCCAAGAGCCTGCTAGTTGAGTTTGAAGAAGATGAAGATGTACTAACAGTACCTTCTGGGTAGGAAGGTACTGCTAGTTGATAAAGGTCCTGCCAAGTCTATGATCAAGTTGATAGATATTTGTTTGTAGATATTTGTTGAATTATTAGTCTTTGTACAATGTAATACGTAATGTAGAAGTAGTTCAGTCTTCACATGTTTGTGCAGAAGAATATACAGAGTTGTTACATTGGTAGTTGTATTTAATTGTAGGCTAGAATAGTCAAAGTATCTTATTATATTCAACCACTTGACAACTTGTAATAAGGGTACCTTATACTATAAAAGGTTCCCTTAGTCACCACCTTCATGCATGCATCTCTTCAACTAATAACCAAAAACAGAACAACCTCTCTAGTAACTTAGTTACTCATTTCACAAATCCTTTTACAATCAAAGATTCAAGGTTACTTTGTAATCCTGGTGATAGTTAGATCATCCGTATTATTTCATCAATAATATTGAATCGTTTTGTGTTACTAAAGTTGTGTTCATTGCTTATTATTATTCACGTTTACATACTCATCACCTTTGTGTTCTTTTAAAGTGTGTTATAGTAGATTCCGCATACTACATCACATTCATACATAAATATCCCAAACACACTATTAAGATTCACATCCCAAGTGTTTGTATAATCCTTCACAATAACAAAGGTGCCCGTGAGTGTTAATCCCTAGACACTCGCCAAATCCGACATGGTATACGTTCGCGTTGACCTGCCGGGCCAACCGAACGAGGGAGTCGCCCCTAATAGATCTATTTATATAATACGCGCTTCCCGCAGGAATTGACGGTTGATGATATTGGGCAATAATGGGATCATACATACTTAGGTTATCCGCATACTAGTGTGTAAAACAAAAGTTCAGTTTTAAGTCCATGAAAATAGTTTTGCATGTTTCTCACCCCAAGGTTTATAAAACAGTTCATATAAAAATAGGGCTATAAACTCACCTTAACAGTAGCAATCTGCTAGTAAAAAAATAACACAGTGTAACCGCCCCGACACGCGACCTAAATCGGTATGGTAAGTCTTAGTGTACTATTCGTGTTTCAAATGTTCTGACTCATTTAAAAGATTTACGTGTGATAAAGTGCTCGTGTATTTCTTCCATGCTGTGTGGTAATGTATATTTCAAAAGCGGTTTATCGTAAAAGACTCTTTAGTGATGGCTCATGGTGAAAGTGTACGGTGAAAATACGTGTGATGGAAACATTCGTGCTTAATACTCGTCGTCGGAAAATACACAAGTAATATATATATATATATATATATATATATATAATATATATATATATATATATATATATATATATATATATATATATATATATATATTAAATAAAGTTCAATACTTAATTATTTAATTAATTAGGGCTTGTAATTAATTAAATAAATATTGGTAATTTAATGTAATAATGTGTATTATATTAAAGTGTAACTAAATAATGATGTTTATAGTGGGGTATTATTATATTATAAATATTATAATTATTTATAATAGAGTAAATTGCACCGTTTGTCCCTATGGTTTAGGCTAAATCCTTAGTCTCGTCCCTGATCTTTTTTTTTTTTTTTTTTTTTTGCATGAATCGTCCTTATCTTGGAACTATGTATCACCGTTCGTCCTTATCTCTAGAGATAGGGACGAACAGTGTTACATAGTTTCAAGCCAAATCTTTGAGATAAGGACGAATGGTGCTACATAGTTTCAAGATAAGGACGATTCATGCACACACACAAAAAATCAGGGACGAGACTAGCGATTTGGCCTAAACCACAGGGACGAACGGTGCAATTTACTCTTTATAATATAATGATAGTTATAAAAAGGAAATTTTTATAGGTATCTAATTTAGAAAAAGAATAAATAAGGTATAAAGGGTACAAATATATAAAGTATATTTATAAACTTTATGAATACCAAAAATATTAATTTAGGAAAAATTAATATTTTTAATATGAAAATAATATATTTCGTCCTTTAGTCAGTTTTCATCCAAAGATATTCTAAGTGTTGGAATTTTAGAAAAATCGGGCATAACCCATTCGTTTATTCAAACTTTTCCATTTTTCTCAAGTATTTCAATTTACTCAAATAAACCCTTACGTTAACAGTATTTGCAAAACTAGTCCAACATTAATATTTAAGGTTATAACTACATATATCGTTACGTTTACATTTTAATTATAAGTTTCATTATAAAAGTCAACGTTTAGTCGAACCTTTCCAAAAGTCAATAAAAGTCAATAATCATGAAATTTGGGCCGAAAAGTCCATTTATTGGGCAAATTGGGCTTAAAGTGTCAAAACGAGTCCAAAACGGTTTTAATCGATATGTAACGTTTTATTATGTCGAAATATTTATAAAAGCTGCAAAATATTCCAAAACTCATTTTTGTTACCAGAAACTTTTGTTGGGCCGAGTAGGCCAATATGAGCCCAAAAGTCCGAGTTTAGCCCGAAAACAATTTAACCTTTTAAGTTACGCCACATATGTCGTTAAGTTTCTAAAAATCAATTTAGCACTTCAAATAAGTCGTTTGGTCAAAAAGTCAACCATTTCCGAAACCACATGGGCTCGGCCCATTTTTGTGTCAAGACCAACATAAGCCCAAAAATATAGGTTTAAACCCTTAAGCCCTTTTTAGATCCAAATAGTTTTCATAATAAAGTTTTAAATTAACTAAATAAGCACTTGTTTATAAGCAATTGGGTCAAAAAGTCAACCATGGCCAAAACATATTGGGCTCCGACAATATGTGTCGTACGACCCAAAACTTAACAAAATAAGCCGAAACAATTAAGCTATAACTTATTCAATAAGCTATTTCAAATAAGTTATCAAGCACTAATTTCATCATTTCACAACTAGAGCCCAAAATTTTATGTTTTTTCAAAACCCCAATAGTTATTTATTTTTAATGTTTGTCGAGTTGTACATAACTCAAATTAACACATATGTTACTTAAATTCGCGTAATTAGTTCAAAGCTCATTTGTATTATCAAATCAGCATAACATGCAACAAGATTCACCACACAAGCAAGAATTAACAAAATTTGTGTAGAACACTTAAAAAAGTCAAGCACTAGTGTTTTACACTAAACCCTAGCTTTTTCAAATTTGCAAAATGTATACATTTAACACTTTGTTTCACTTTCAGACATCATAAGTACATGTAATGAACAAGATTATCTGAGTTTTTGAGTTTCCTTACAATGCTTGTAAAAAGTTGAGACCCACAAGGAGTGAAAACAACCCAAATTGCTTCAAATTTACCCAAGACATGTTCCGATTGTCCCAAAACACTTGATAGTACACCCCGATTGCTTGAAAACTCACTAGATTTTTGTAGATCTTGAATTTTTTTGTTGGTCGTGTGGTGGAAGTGGAAGAGTTAGGAGAGTAAGTTCTTGATGTAAAAATGTGTATGTGTTTAGCTATGTGTTACTAATTAAGTAAGATACAAAATATATATGTCATCATCCACTATCATAATCAAGTTAAGATCAAAATTTTTGTCTTGTTGTTGCTTAGTGGGCGGTAAACGACTGCAAGAGGGGGAGGGAAAATATTTTTGTTCCTCGTTGGTGTATCATGTGTCGGTTTAAGCTTTAAATGTTACCGTAAAGTCCCGGTTTGATGTTTTTGGACACGTATACGTAAAATAAATTTTTTATCAATGTTTTTGTCAGAATAATAATAAAATATTATTATTTGCTCATAAATGTATTTATTTGACTGCTACCATATATACTGTAGTGTCGGTACGCGTGTGGGGTTGCTTTTCAGTAAATGCGAGAAAGCTTCTCAGTTAAAAACGTAACTTGCCAGTAACTATCAGAAATAGAATAATTTATGTTTACTGACAAAAATAGACAGTTTCAGCAGTGACTGTAAGCTACAGTCCATGGGATAGCTTCCCGAAATGCTCAGAAATGCTCAAAAATGTTCAGTTATGCATAGAAATGCTCGGTTTAGAAATAATAAATAAATATTTGTTATTAAAATAAAGTGCGAAAATTACCATTTGTCGCAAACATCAACAACCAAAACAACAATCACTTCACAACAACCACAAGGTAAGGGGAAAGGAATAATGATTAAAGAACATGTGGTTAAGCCTTTATCAAGGAAAGAACAAGAGCTAGCAGATGCAGAAGTTGCAAGGCAGTTGCAAGCAGAGTTTGAAAAAGAGAACAGAATTGTGGCTAAAAAGGCAAGGATTGCAGTTGAGAAAGAAGCCAAGAACATTGCACTTATTAATGATTGGGTGGACTTACAAGCCAGGTGTGATGCTGACTGGGAATTGGCTCAAAGGTTGCAGCAGGAAGAAAGAGAAGGATTGTTTGGGGCTGAAAGTTCTTTGCAGCCAAAAGGGCAGAAGAAAAGAGGAACAAACCACCAACCAAAGCTTAGAAAAAAAATTAATGTGTACTTATCTCAGAAATATGGATCATTGGAAGCCAAGTCAGTTCAAGAACATGAGTTTTGAGAAGATTCAGGAAATATTTGTTAAGTTTTCCAATAGAGTAAACACATTTGTGCCTATGGAGACAGAAGAGGTGGTGGGGAGTTCAAAGAGAGCATGTGAAGAGATAGAGTAGAAGGTAACTAAGAAAAAAAAACTTGATGAGCAGACAGAGCAAGACAACAAGAAAGTTATGACAAAGAAAAAGCTGAAATTCAACAATTAATAGCACTTGCTTCAGATAATGAAGAAGAAATTGTTGATGTTGTTCCTTAAGACCAAAGTACCTATTATTGATTGAAAAACTGGTTATCATGGAAAGACAGCTTGGTGGGATATAGTAAGAGCTGGTGGAAAGTCTCAGAGGTTTATTATTTTTGGACAGATGCTCAAAAGCTTTGATAGAGAGGATATAGAAACTTTATGGAAGCTGGTCAAGGCTAAGTATGGGTATACAAGGCCAGATGATATATTGGATTAAGTTTAATGCTGCTGGTGTAATATTAAGACTGCTAGTGTATATTACAACTGCTGAGAACTTCAAGGGAAAAACAATAAGTGGTTAATGCTGCTAGTACAAACTTAGTGCTGCTAGTACTGAGTTACAACTGTTGAAGATTTAATACTGCCAGAGTAAAGATTAAGACTGCTGGTTGATTATTATTGCTGCTTATGTTATTAAGTCGGTCAGATATGTATAGAATATTTTGATAAGTATAGAAAACATATAGAAAATATTTATCTTGTATAGAAAGTTATTGTAAGCCGACTATGACTCCTTAGTCTATAAAAGGATAGGGCATTGAGATACGTACATGATTTTTTTTGAGTTTATAGCTTCAAGGTCTTGTAACCCTAATACTATTGAGTATTCGTATTAGTAATAATATTGAAGTTGTTTGATTGTTTGTTAAAACTGTTCTTGTTTTACATTACAAAGTTCTTAATATTGAATACTAGATTCCGCATAGTATTTGATAAACTCAAGACAATTTCTATATAGTTGTTTTAGATTTATCTAAGATAACTTAACCTTTACAAGCTAAGGGAATTCAATCAAGTACATAACTGGGATCAACAACTAAAGTTTACTTTATCCCGCTCAAACATATTAGTGAAAAGTCCCGCCTAAATCTTCAGTCTAAAGTCTTCGATCTTAAGTTCTTGGTCTTCATTACGGAGGAGGAGATTCGGGAACCAGAGAGCTATTGTCATCACTCGTTGATTTCATCATCTTCTTCTTTGGCTCAGGTATCATTCACTGAGTTCCGCCTCACTAAATGGATAGTCTTTCTTTTTTAGACTTGTCCTGAGCATCCTGAAGATGACTCACTGAGTGACTATTCACTCAGTGACTTAATTGTGTTTATGGATTTACAACACTTTGGATATTTTCTATTCAAATCCTAGACTAGGGTATGCTTGGGTAAAAATGGACCCAACAAATAACATAATGACATTTCTGTTAGTTCAAACGTTACGACGTTTAATCTATACAATGTCTTCATGTTTTAATGATGACAAACATGTAACTTGTAATACATAACGTAAAGTGCACAAGTTATTCGTTTACACAAATCATCAATGCCGGAACGCATCAACATCTCTCGACCGCTCAAGTATACATCACTTAAGGTACGAACAAACTCTATACCAATTTTGTTAAGTAATCAAAAAAAATATTTTTGTCCTTAAACCTCACATTTTATAAATGTGACAAAACATTTTTACAAAAATAAACTAGACAAATTATTTTTGTTTTTATAAAGAAATGTTTTAAAGTAAAATAAATTTGAATTCCAAATTCTCAACAGCTATTTTTCCCGCCAAAATCAGATAAATTTTCACCAGATAAATTTTTACCACTAAAGGACAAAAAGAGGAGCGTCTGTCGGGACGGTCCCATAAATAGGTGACGGTCCATTATATATAATGGACCGTCAAAGGTTTAAGGGACCGTCCCCGCTCCTCCTGGTGCCTATAAATACTGCACTATTTTCTCATAAAAACCAACCCTCTTTGCACAAAAATATTATGTTCTTTCTTCCTCCTTCTTTGATCACTATAACTCTTTGGTATGTGTTTATAAGTGATCCCGTCATCCTCTATCTCAAGTGCAAGAAAAGAACACTCGAAGTCGTCAAGAATCGAAGTTTTATAATGTAGTCCACACACACACGTAACTTGTGTTACGATTCTCTTCTTCCTCCAAACTCTCTCATTTGTATATT